>CM062296.1:302176324-302793279 GCA_031216915.1 Pictodentalium vernedei | reverse complement strand
CACGAATATATTAAAAATTTACCACTCAAAACCTAATTGAGTGGAAAATGCGTTTTATTATACATTATTAAAACGATCCATTAAAACGAAAGACCTTCATTCACGCCACAACAAAAAACATGAGCAACATTTTTCATTCAAACATTTCATTACTCTAATTGTCTCTAAACTCAATTTCTCTTCGTTACATCGAAACAAAACATGAATGTCTATTTTACAGATCATATTTTATAGTTGACTCTTTTTGATCGGATGCCTTTCATTCACGCAACTCCTTTTTAAAACTGACGCTCATATTTTATAGTCTACTCTTTTGAACGAAAACCTCATTCAGTCACAACAATAACATGTGTTAGTTTTACTTCAGGAAACGTGACAGTGGGTTTGCCGGTTCAACAATCACCTCTTTTCCGTGTACCGTACACGATTCGATTTCCGACCTAAAATCCGCAAGTGGATCTCCGTGTACGCCTCCGTAGGGATTCAGTGTTAAAATCGTGTACAGACGCGGATTATTTAGAATCAGCAAGACGATGATTTAGAAACGACAACACGTTTTTGCTCGCAATTTAACACTGAATCCTATGGTGGAAACCCATTTGCCGATTTCAGATCAGACGGTACATGTACACATACGTAAAATTTCATGCGTTTTTTCACTCTAGGATACAATTCAGTGATGTTTGAATCGGCAAAGCCGATTCTAACATCACCCTAAAAACGTTCAAACCGTGTACGCGTACACGATTTTAACACTAAATCCTATGGAGGTGTACATCGATGTACGTGTACACGTACACGTACATGTACGTTGATGCTTGAATCGGCCTTTATTAGCTACTGATGGCTGTTCAGTAAATGTGCACGTTGAAAAATATTGATTGGTCTACCCCAAATGGCATGGAACATACCACTAGAGTTCAAAGGGTTTAAGCTGTTTCTTAAAAGCAAGTTAACTTAGTTGTGATAGAAGATGCGGTGGCAATGCATTCCAGAGTCTTGGACCAGCAACCGAGAAAGCCCGCTCGCTCGCCAATGCAGATCGCGTGAAAGATACGGTCAGTGACAAATGATCAGAACATAGGTATGCAGCGAGAGAGAAGCTCACACAGACCATGAACGCATTTAAATACCAGCATGAGAATTTTAAAATGCACTCAACTTTGGATTGGAAGCCAATGTACATTCTTCAAGATGGGAGTGATGTGGTCAAAGCGTTTAGCACCACTGATAATTCGAACAGCAATATTTTGGATTCTCTGCAACTGCTGCAGCAACGTACGTGGCAGACCAAAGAAAAGAGAATTGCAATAATCCAAATGAGAGGTTATGAAGGAGTGAACAGTAGCTCCAAAGCTCTACCACTGAGGAATGGACGGAGTTTGCTCAGCTTTCTGAGTTGTTAGTAGCAAGTTTTACTAATTTTCTTAACATGAGGTTCAAGAGGAAGATTAGCATCAAAAAGCACCCCAGTATTTCTAGCACTGTTAGTGACCAGAGCAGTAGAATCACCAACATCAACTGACTGAATAGGAGAGGGGAAAGATGTTCTCTTCCTTGCATTGACAATAATGCGTAACTGTGACGACTGATTGACGACTGATCGGACACCTTGAAGAATTTTAACAGTCAGGCAAAAGTATCAGTTATTCCTCACGACTGGCCACGGGTTTTGATGCCGCCAAGGGTAACAACTTGTCAGCAGGCGGATTGGTTGGTGCTTGATTTATTCAGGCGATTGATTGATTCAGGTGGGAAATGTTCATGACAGTTCAAAGAGGGTAGGTTGTCGGTGGCAGTAATTTTGGGTAAACTGGATAATTAATCCCCTGCACATCGATCGATGTCAAATCACCGAAATTTCAAGTAGCAAGTTTTTCCCATAATGCAACCAAGAATTTAACCAATCCAGTCTTGTTTGACAGAGCTCAATGAGCTCTGTCAAACATGATTGGATTGGTAAATGAAATATGGGAGAAAAAAGCAGCGAGTAATTTTAAACATTACCTGTGTACATAGTGTTTAGTCAATAGTTTTCAGTGATTCATGCATGGGCAACCCAGGTAAGTCAGTTGGTGTTTTGATGAATTCAGGTAGACAGATGAGGTTTCGATTTTAAGCTTAATCATTTTACATGGACTGGAAAGCAAGCTCTACAACCTGTATTTACTCTTTGAAGCCGAATGGCCGCTTTACCCACCCAGGTTCATAAAGGTGATAGTTGCTCAGTTCAGTGAATTCGTGTGGTAGACTAATTAAGATTATCAACGTGCAGCCCCAATTAATTAAAGCTAATTAATTGGTCTCCCCCAAATAACGTATATAGACACTATTTAATTTATTTATTTAATGGGATTTAACGACACTTTCGACAGCCAGGCTCACATAGTGTCGGACAGTATTACGGGTGGAGGAAGCCGCAGTACCCGGAGAGAAGCACCGAGCAACTGCAGACTCCCCAACGTACTAACTCGAAACAAGCAAGGCTAGCATTGGTTGAAGACAAGTGCACCATCGACGTGCAATACGCCTTAGTACACAGCCCCACAGTGCCCCCACGCGGGCAATTGAGATGGAGTGCATTGTCCAAGGACACAACGCAGTTATCCCTGGCGGGGATCTAACCGTGGACCTTTCGGTTTGAGGTTCCATGCCGTAACTACCGAGACACCGCGCTCCCAATATAGACTCTACCAGTTGATGGCTCTGAACTGGCATGGAATATACCATCAGGGGCCAGGTGGTTAAGCTATTTAAGACCGCCGTCCTGAATGGTATCGTCGCTTATACTTGTGTCAACATCGAAATACGGGAAACTATTTTGTATTTGTCGGGAGGTTCAATAATCATTGAATCCTACAACACCATGGGGCTGTAGGCTTAAATCATATCTGATCCTTCTTCCGAGTTGTGTGTTTCTCAAGTTATCTACTCACAGACCAACAATATTTGCGTTCCGAAAAAAAAAAACAATGCACACAAGGCCGAAAGGGTTAACTCTTCTCTAAAACCCAGTAGCATAGGTTTGTGGGCTGATCTCCATATCGCCACACTGCGAAGGGATCTTTAGCTTGTATGGGTATCACCTTACACTGGGGACAGCCATTTTACGTCCCCATCGAATAAGACAATACCTCGTTACAGCATTCATCCGTAACATCTGCTTCCGAAATATTCGGACACCTTCAGAACTTTCAGGACTGGAGATTGATTTGGGACCTCCAGAATGAGCGGCCAGTGCGCTTATCCACTCGAACATCAGAAAGCATTACAGAGCTGAAGCAAAGTTTTCGCTCATGGACCTTCGGGTCGAACCCTGAGATCCTTCGAAGGAAACTTTGTCTGAGGTTTTCAAAAACTTTCTATAGAGTTTCCGTTTTGATGGATAGGCCTACAGTGTTCGAGGTGTTAAAATAACCTATATTCACTTTTGAAGTAGAGATCAGGGGCGTCGGTGGGGTTGGGGGTTAGTGGGGTTTGACTAGGGCCCTGCGAAGCTTCGAGATTCGATTCGATTTCGAATATCAAGTTGGTATTCGGTTCGATTTGAAATCGGCCTCCTGGTTCGTTTCCCTTTGAATCCATTCACTAGAATATAGCTTGGTGTCATGCCGCCACCCATGCTAATTCCAGTCTTACAAGTCACTACCACTGTTGATAGTAAATTTAAAGTTTCCAAGTAATCTCGACGATGAGCTTTTGCTAGCGGCTCGTCCTGGGCAGTACAGACTACGGGCAATTCACGCACTTGTTTCTGTTTTTGAACTGTAACCCTTAATGGGTAATATTCCATCTACATCACCAAGGCATGCCTTCGACGAAGGCATGACTTGGTGATATAGTTGGAATATTTATCAGTCGGGACTTGAGCCGTCACAATCACAACAAAGCAGGTTTACAGCACTCCACTCCTCAAATGGGTCATCTTCTAGACACCCTTGATTCGATTCGATTTCGAATAATAGACCCGATTTGATTCGAGATTCGATTCGAATCGAAAATGTGTCATTCACAGGGCCCTAGGAGTGACCCCCCCCCCCCCCCCCCCCCTCACCGCACTAATGATTTTTCCGGTTTGTACATTTTCATCTGTGTTGGAGGGTCAGATATCGATTCGTTCGTGCTTGTAATCATGATCTTTCTTACGAGACGAGATTTGATACTTGAACTTGTGTTACATACACAATCAGTCATACAAATATAAGTATGAACAGTACAGCCGCCGTGGACTGATCACTTTCTGCGGGAGGGGGGGGGGGGGGGGGGGCAATATTTCCGCATCCCGGTGCTTCATTAATTAAAACTTTGCTGATGATGATTTTTATTACCTGCTGAACGCATGCGTGGACATCAGTGCCCACGTTTGATTACGACCAGTCCACAGCGGCTGTACTGTAGTACCCGATTCGGGTTTGTTGGAACCTAGCACTGCCTATTTGGAATACCTATTTAACCATTTACCCAACATAACGGCCAAAACCGGCCCGCGCTATTCACAAAAATCGCCAATTAATTTCATTATTTTTTCATTTTTTGTCTCAAAAACATAGGCTATGACACCTCTTTGGAACAAGCTCGTCGAGCTCGTTCCAATGACGGGTCATAACCTATATTTTGAGACAAAAAAATGAAAAAAAATAGTTATTCAAGAAGTTTGTTTGCAAGTGTCTTCTGCTTTTCATGTTAGGTAAAGGGTTAAGTAAATACAATGTGGCGTCATTACCACTAGGCTACATGTATATTTTATTTATCCACAAATAATTTTCAAGTCTTAAGTTTTTTTTAACCAGAACAGTTTTTAACTGACAAATACTCTAGTTACATCAACTAAGGCATACCTTGATGATGTCAGTGGCGAAACGTCTGTTGCGCCGATGTCTGCCCGAAGAAACAACCGAACATCTGAAATAGGATCCGACAGCGCCCTAGTATTAAAGGACTCTCTCTCTCTCGAGGGTCAAATCAAGGCGGGAAGTGTCTTGGTCGCTTTGATTTTGCAAACAGGTTATCAAACTATTCAAAATCGCCCTTCCCAGAGCGTGGTTTGCAATTATAAGTCCTTAGCTGCTGAAAGTATCATTGGATTCTAGCAGCATCCTTACAACCGAAATAACAAGCTTCCGACATGTCATAAATTGACCGGCGTCTTGAGATACGAACATCTGGAAATAGAAGTATTTCAAGACCCCGATAGTAAAAGAAACATGAGACACTTGGTGATAACGCTATCGCTGGCGTTTAAAAAATAAATTCTCCTTAACAAGTTGACAGGTCATACTGATCCGCGTATATAAAGCCGAAGGTTAGGGTAATTGGAGGTCTACAGTTGTTCTTCGCAGTGTGAAATGTCGCAGAACATGCTTGACTGGGACAGAGCAGCCGTAAGTTGATTCCACCTTCGACAATTGTGTTCCACCTTCGGCACTCGCGCCGCACCTTCTAAGAATCGAGTTCCACCTTCGATGCACCTTCAAGGTTCACCGGGGAAACTGACTGTCAGTGTCAGGCCTTGGGATCCTATGGTGGTGATAGTTGTTATGAAATAGTTGGTTCCACCTTCGATACTTGCGTTGCACCTTCAACACATCTTTGGTAAACCAAGGGAATCTGATTGTCTGTGTTGGGCCCTTGGCAGTAGTGGTGTGTCGGGGACGCACCTTCGAGATTTCACCTTCGACGCACCTTCGAGTTGTAAAAGGATAGATGTCTGTCAGTGCCATGCCTCTGTTGTAAGTAAAGGTGTATTGGAAGTGGTTGCGAGTCCCACCTTCCGTTAGTGGTTTGCACCTTCTCATCCGGCGGCCGCACCTTCGAGTTCCACCTTCATGTAGTAGTTTTCACCTTCGGTTCCCCAGCACACCTTTTCATAGGGCGGCCACATCTTCACAACTAACTGATCGAACTTTGGCTTTGGCGTGTTAATATTTGATGCTGATGGCATCCTGTTTCAGTCAATAAAATCATATAACGTGGACCAGGTCGTTCTTGGGAATCGCTCAACTTCTCTCAGTTGGGGGATGTCAAGAACAGCCTTTTAATTATCTGGCTCTGAATCACCCTGCATTTACCACCTACTGGACGTCTTAAATCATGTTCTGCATACATCTCCTTTGCATACTTTAACGTATAACAATATAACATACTCATTATTTTCAACAACTTCAACACTCACCTATATATATATTAATCATATAGCGTATGTACCCGAACATCTACCAGTGTTTGTCATAATCTTCATGTATTGCATTGACGGAACCTAAGCAATAAATTAGGCTAAACGTGCCCTGTTGTTATTGAAATCCAAACTACAATCGGGTAATCGGGGTGGACTCCGGTACCCGACGGACCCCCAAGTGTCAGTCTCGGATAGGGGCACGGCGAGGTGACACATGGTGTCAGAAGTGGGATGGTCTTAGTTCTGGATTCAGTGAATTATTAGTGCGGTTCTGTGCGGTAATCGTGGAGATTATCCAGTTGGAAATGTGAATAATAATAGATATTTGTTGATTGTTCCGCTGACAAACCTATAGTTGGTTATTGTGATTTCTAGAGGAGTTTTAGTTCTGATTGGAACTGTACAAAAAAAGTGTTGTGATTGGAGAATGGATTCGTCAAAACAAGTAAGTTTTAAGCCCATGGGGCACTCGTCTGTCGAAGCCGAGGACACTGAGCCTCTGGATGAGTACATGGAAATACAAAAACTGTCGACTGCAGCTTCGCCTGAAAGAGGCCTTAGCTCGGAGGAAGTGAGTAGTGTGAGAGGGGAAGATCCCATCCATGAGTTGAGTGCATGGAAAGTAGAAGTGAATGCTCAATTTCGAAATTTGATTGAAGATACTGCTAAAAGTATTGCAAGTTTGCGTGTCCAAATGATGGATGAAATGGGTTTGTTCCGGAGGAATATAGATGATGAATTGTGTAGAGTTAGGCAACGATTTAGCGAATTGGAGAGGAAAAGCTTGCCCGATAGACTGAGGCGAGGGCGAGAAGTACTTGGTTGGGGTATAGACATGGATAGTGGCATTAGTAGTCGAGAGAATATATCCCTTATAGTATCACCTCTGCACGCTCCCAGTAGCGGGAGCAAAGGCATGAAGGTTAAGCCCCAACAATATGAAGGGACGGAAGATTTAGAGGAATACCTCACCCAATTTAATATTGTTTCTGAAATAAATAACTGGGATTATTCATCAAAGTCCCTCCAGTTGGCTGTTAGTTTGAAAGGTGATGAACGTGCCTTCTTGAGTGAGTTGACTTCCCTGCAGAGACGCGACTTTGATTCGTTGGTGCGTGCTTTGAATACTAGGCTCAGTGGAAAGAGCTGAAATGTTCCGAGCGAAATTGCAATATAGGGTGCGTGGCCGAGATGAGTCACTGTCGAAATTAGCTCAGTCAATCAAAAAGTTAACTAGACAGGCTTACCCAAAAGCCACATCCTCGTTAACGAAAGTTTTGTCTCTTGATCATTTCATTGATGCCTTACCTGATTATGAGATGAGATTGAGGTTGAGAGAAAAACAGACCAAAGACATTGACGAGGCGCAAATTTTAGCTGTGCGTTTGGAAACGCATCGTTTGGCAGACCGACAGAGGGGGGAAATATACGTGCTCTTGATGGTGAGTTGAAAACGGAGTCGAAGCTAGTTGAAGATTCGCCATTGGGTGGCCAAAATTTCAGCCCTCTCTCTGGGGAAAAGTCGGAGCTCAGAAATGGACACAAATTACATTGTTTGGAAAATGAAGTGAAGTCGCTGAAAACAAACCGAGTGTGGGGGCAGTGGACCGAAATTTTCAAAAATAAAAACTTTAATCCTAGAGGTAATCGTTACCGGGGACGCGGCCGTGGTGATTGGGGAAAGGCAGGCAGAGATCCTGCTGACTGAAAAGGATTCTTATCCCGGCAAGGGAAACCAGACAGCGTCGATTTAGGGGCCGGAAATCGACGGCAATAGATAGGCCTCAAAATATAGTTGTTAGGAATTCATGGACAGGACAGGATGGGTTATTTGTGGAGGCTATGGTACAAGATAAATGTGCGGCGGTACTGGTTGATACCGGCGCAAATGTTAGTATTTTAAGTAAGAAATTTGTTGATTCGTTACCGCCTGAGAAGTACCCAATTCTTGAACCTGTTAATTTACGTTTGATAACGGCGACGGGAGAGGCGTCACCTTTTGTTAGCAAGGCTGAAATGGAAATTAGATTTGGACAGTTGCAAATGAAACACTGTTTCTATGTCGCTGAAGGGGAGAGTGAGGGTATTTTAGGCATGGACTTTTTGAATGCACACAATTGTGACTTTTTATTCAGCAAGGGTTGCATAAAAATAAAGGGAGAGTCCATTCCATATGTAGGGAGGGCCGGTGATTTACGGCCTTCGTGTTGTAGAATAGCTCTGACCACAGATTGTGTGATTCCAGAAAACTGTGAGATAATTGTGCAGGGTAGACCCATCGATTTTTGGCAGCCCGGAGTGAATGTTTTGACTGAGGTCGTGCCAGGTTTCCTGGCAAAAACTGGTTTGCTAGTTGCTAAAACTCTTATGGAGTCTCGGACACCCGATATTCCACTGTGTGTTGTTAATTTAGGTGATGAACCTTGTCGAGTTTATAAGAATACAGTTGCGGCTAAATGTGAAATAGTGGATCATGTGAGCCCTCTTGGGTGAGTTCAGTCGGAACTGCATGCTGCAACCATACCACAGGGAGCAGAAATATGCCAGAATATTTGTTGGTTCTTTTTAGGGAAGGTTGTCAGCATCTGTCGGAAATGCAGTTGGATATGTTGGGTGAGCTGTTGTTGGAACACCAGAAAGTATTTTCTACGTCTATTGACGACATTGGTCAAACTAGTTTAGTTGAACATAGGATAGACACAGGGAATTCAAAACCTAAGAAGCAGTTTTTGAGGCGCATCCCCCTAGCAAAAATGAAGGACGCAGAGTAGGAGATTGAAAATATGGCCAGGAGAGGAATTATAGAACCATCTTGTAGTTCTTGGTCGTCGTCTGTTGTGATGGTGCGCAAAAGGGATCAGTCATTTCGATTTTGTTTAGATTTTCGACGTCTGAACGATGTAACCATAAAGGACTGTCATTCCATTCCAAGGATTGACGATGCCCTGGACGCTTTGTCGGGAAGTAGGTGTCTTTCTGTTTTAGATATGCGCAGTGGGTTTTGGCAGGTGAGTCTCACCGAGGAAGATCGACCAAAAACGGCGTTTTCATACCCAGGGGGCTGACTGTGGCAGTTCATAGTGATGTGTTTCGGTTTGTGTAACGGACCTGCTACGTTCGAGAGGCTGATGGAAAAAGTCTTGTCGTCTTTAACATTTAGTAAATGTTTAGTGTACCAGGATGATGTAATAGTATACGTCAAAAGTTTCGAGCAGCATTTGAAGAATCTCAGTGAGGTGTTTGCGCGATTGAGAGAGGCCGACTTGAAATTAACTCCGGAAAAGTGTAAGCTTTTGCAGAGAAAGGTTGCATTTTTGGGACATGCTGTGAGTCAAGACGGAGTCTCTACTAATCCCGAGAAAGTCTCAGCAGTGGAGAAATGGCCAATACCGCCTGGTGTGAAAGAGGTGAGAAGTTTTGTAGGTTAATGTTCTTACTTTAGAAAATTCGTTAGAGATTTTTCGGACACAGCTCGTCCGCTACATAAACTTACTGAGAAGGGTCAGCGATTTTCATGGACCGAGAGTTGCCAAACGGCGTTTGACGAGTTGAAAAGGGTGCTGGTAAGTGCCCCTATTTTGTCTTATCCAAGAGTCGAGGGAAAATTCGTTTTAGTTGCAGATGCGAGTGGTTCTGGCATGGGAGCAGTGTTGTCACAGGTGCAAGATGAAGTCGAGAGAGTGATATGTTACTATAGCAAAAGTTTCAGTAGGAGTGAGCGAAAATATTGTGTAACTCGAAGAGAGCTACTTGCTGTGGTCAGTTCAATAAAGCACTTTCATCAATATCTGTATGGGAGGCCATTTTTAATACGGAGTGACCATGGGGCTTTAAGGTGGCTTTTGAACTTCAAAAACCCGGAAGGTCAGGTTGCTCTTTGGTTTGAAGTTTTGTCTTCGTATAATTTTGTGACAGAACACAGAGGTGGTCGGTCTCATAAAAATGCAGACGTTTTATCTAGGAGGCCGTGTCTTGTGAAACAGTGTCCTCATTGTGTCCGCTTAGACAATGAGGCGGATCAAGATGCATGCCAAGGAGGGGATGAGCTCATTTGTAGTGAAAGTCATCAAGTATCTGGTGCCGTTGATTCAATTGTAAATCAGACAGAAGTGGATCATGGTGCTAAGGCCAGTGGGGCCACTACGGGGGCATCGTGTGTGGCAGCTGTTGTCACCAGAAGGGAGAAGAAGAAGGAAACCGTCTGCACAGGCGTAACTTACACGCCATTGTCAGCAGACGCTGATGCTGGTCCATCCCAAGATAATGAGGCTTTTGTGTCAAAGGAACGTCTAAGAGAGCTGCAGTTAAACGAACCCGAAATCGGGAGGATACTGAAGTGGAAGGAGGAAAATTCTAACTCCACCAAGGAGATGATATCCCCAGAGCGCATCGCTGTGAAATTCTATTGGTCGAGGAAGGATTCCATGTATGTACGAGATGGTATCTTGTCCAGAGAGTGGCAATCTGATCAAGGTCACCAAGTAAAGTGGCAGATCGTTCTACCTCGTTGTATGAGGGAAATGGTGTTGCGGAATTTACATGACGGCATAACGGCAGGTCATTTGGGAGTTGCGAAGACATTAGCTAGAGTGCGACAGGGGTATTTTTGGTTTCAGTTGCGAAAAGATGTCGAGCACTGGTGTAAGGTTTGTGACAGGTGTGCCTCCCTCAAAAGACCTGGACAGCGGCTCCGAGCACTTCTACAGAAGTATGTAGTGGGGGCACCAATGAAAAGGACAGCATTAGATGGCATGGGCCCCTTCCCGTTGAGTGCTGACAGTAATAGGTACTTGCTGGTTATTGCAGATTACTTTACAAAGTGGACAGATGCCTTCTCGATCCGGGATCAGAAAGCCCTTACGGCTGCTAGGGTGATTGTGGAGCGGTTTATTTCAGTGTTTGGTGTTCCCAAGGAGATTCACTCAGACTGTGTAACAAATTTCCAGTCGACACTTTTCAGTGGAATGTGTGCTTTGATGGGTATGGAGCAGACAGGCACCACGCCATACCATCCACAGTCGGATGGAATGGTAGAACGTGCAAACCAGACGATCGAGAATATGCTTGCTGCGTTTGTGTCTGCACACCAGAGACTGGGATAGATATGTGCCTCTGTTAATGATGGCGTATAGAACGTCGACAGGTGTTACACCGTGTACAATGATGTTGGGGAGAGAAATTAGTTTGCCAGTGGACATTTTAATGGGATACCCAGAGGAACAGGAAACGGCACACGGGGACCACGTACACCTACGAATTGGCGAACATTTTAGAAGATATCCACGAACATGCACGGCAAAGTTTGGATATCGGTTACGAAAACATGAAAAAAGCAGTATGATATGCGACTTGGCTGCAACAAGTTCACTGAGGGTGATGTTGTGTGGTTGTATGATCCGAAACGAGTAAAAGGCCGGTCCCCAAAACTGCAGAAGAAATGGATCGGTCCATTTGTTATAACAACTCGATTGAACAATGTAATATACAGAATACAAGAGACTATACGCTCTAAGCTCGAGTTGTACATCATAATCGACTGAAGCCTTACACGGGGCGAATCCCCCAACCTGGTTTGTGGTAAGACCCCAAACGTCTCCGGCATTGGAAGGTGCGGCTGGTGATGAACACAACTTGTAGTTAATTTGTAACGTTTGTGTCCATGTATATTTTGTTGTTGCATGAATGGTACATGTTGTTTTTACTGATCGTGAGGCAGATTTCTAGATCCATTCATTTATATTTACCGGCTACTTTGTGGCGCTGTGGGGTTTGTGAAGATCATCAGTTTGATAAACCATATGCAGTTGAGAGGCACGTTCTGGAGTAACACTCTGGCTTTGGTTGGAAATGTGAGCGTTGCCGAAAGATTTCCGGACGTCGCGACGTGAAGCATTCGGGGTGCAATGGAGACATGCACTCGATGAAAATTATCAATCGAATGACAGGAGATTGTGGAGAAAGAGTCGAAAATGAGTACATGGCTTTTCCGAGGACGGTGAAAAGTAAGGTGAAGCCCGTTGAGCAACCCCGGAGTGTAATGCTCCCACAAAATAAAGTGCACAGAGCAACAGAAAATCGAAAAAGGAGCCATAGTAGCCGCCGCTCCGGGAGCGAATGCGGCAGCAGTCAAGATGCTCAGCCTACACCGTTCTATGAAACACTCGAGAAACGAATTTGTACAGCAAAAGAAATAAGATCAGAGGCAAAGGGTTTAGATATTCTATCATTCAGAGGAAGCCGCAGCTCCTTCCAAGGCAGTGAAACGCAACCCGTTGTGAGTGCTGTGCCCTCAGAAGGTCAGTTGCAAGAGGAAATAGGCAAGACAAAATTGAAAATGATGGACCTGTTGAGTTGGCAAAAGGTTATAGTCGAGGTTGGTGGACAACTTTTTACCACCACTATATCCACGCTACAATCCATACCAGGAACTATGGTCGATCTGATTTTGAGAAAGCGTCCCAACACCTCTCACATCATTCTTCGACAGAGATCCAACGCACTTTCAATACATTTTGAACTTCCTCAGGACAGAAGACACCAACAACGAACACGCTTACGAAAATACTCTTCCAAAAACTTTGCACATTCTGCACAGTGTTTTACACGAAGCCACTTTTTACGGTGTAACTCCACTGCAGGATCTTCTTGAAAAATTAATCAAGATCATCAACGAGAACTGGGAGTGAAATTTATTTACTGTAAATGTGAACGCTTATTCTCTTCTTCAAACAGTGTATTTTGTGTTTTCAAAACTTTTTTTTATTTGGGATATATGTTAACGCAGTTCTCTGTTTTGTGTGTTCCTTTACTGGGTGTTTTACGGTTACCTGGATTTAATTTGTGTTCCACACTTAAACGTGATGATGAGTAGGTATAAAAGGCCGATCTACGACCACTTGTACATGTACGTGTACAAACACACGCACGCGATACGTTCACCAACGTGGAATTCAGTGTTAAATCACACGCTTGTTCACAAAAACTGTACATGGTCTTGAATCGGCTCATGTACAGTCAGTGACTCCTAGATCGTGCTTTTAGCGTTCAAATACTCGTGGTGAACGCATCATGTGCGTATGTTGTACATCTTCAGTTGTATCTTGTACGTAATTTTTGGTCTACGTTCGCATCGCAGATCAGACCCATCGATCCATCGTCGGCGAACGCGATCGAAAGCAAAAGATTCTGGATGATCATCAAAAAACAGTTTTTGCAACTCTAGACCAGCGGTGCAGAATCGGCAATTGCGTTGGTACAGATGGTTTAGAACCTGCAATTGTTTTGAGGCTGTGGTGAGGTTTTTTTGTTCAAAAAGAGTCGATTGTGAATATAGTCTGTATTATAGACATTGATGTTTTCTGTTGATGGGACGGATAAAAATTGAGTTTTGGAGTTTTTTTGAGAATTCCTCCACTATGAGAAATTCTAAAAAAAAAACACTCAGCTGATCGAGCGATCTGATCGCTCGATTCTCGTAATAAAACTCGATCTGAACGAAGAGTGTCTGTGTGTTGGAAATTTGCAAACCCAGTCACGTCTTCCTGAAGTAAATAACTAACACACGTTATCGTAATGAGTGAATGAGGTTTTTTTGTTCAAAAAGAGTCGATTATGAATATATAGTCTGTATTATAGACATTGATGTTTTCTGTTGATGGGATGGATAAAAATTGAGTTTTGGGTTTTTTTTGAGAATTCCTCCACTATGAGAAATTCTCAAAAAAACACTCAGCTGATCGAGCGATCTGATCGCTCGATTCTCGTAATAAAACTCGATCTGAACGAAGAGTGTCTGTGTGTTGGAAATTTGCAAACCCAGTCACGTCTTCCTGAAGTAAGCAACTAACACACGTTATCGTAATGAGTGAATGAGGTTTTTTGTTCAAAAAGAGTCGATTGTGAATATATAGTCTGTATTATAGACATTGATGTTTTCTGTTGATGGGATGGATAAAAATTGAGTTTTTTTTTTTTTTTAAGAATTCCTCCACTATGAGAAATGAGGTTGACTGTTAAGCGTTCATTGAATAAAGTCAAGAAACACTTATCGGAATGTTTAAAACGCATTTTCCGCTCAGTTAGGTTTCGAGTGGTAAAATTTTTAATATATTCACGATAGCAATTGGAGAGAGATTTGTTAAACTCAGTTTTCCATTGTGTGTTGAAAACTGTCTAACAGTCATCAAAAAAAGGATTCTCTCTTAATTCGACACTCGATGAATTGATGTGTGAATGAATGAAGATCTTTTGACAAAATGTAAACACCGCTGTCAAAAAATGCGTTAAATCAGAAACCGGTTTGTCATGTACTGTTTAAACGTATTTTTTAAACATCAATTAACACAGTCAATTTGAGATGTGATTTTTTTTTCAGATTATTATATATTATATTAAGACGGAAAGAGTTAAAACACAAAAACATAAAAATATAATTAAACATTTAATTTTGAAAAATAAATAAAAATAATTAAAATGAAAGATGTTTTTCCAGATGGATCCTACACGCCGAGATCGAATTTTAGCCAGGTATTTACGTGCTAAGAAGGCGATTCAGTCAGCTGATAGGAGCAGACGTCTCGGTGAGATGGAACTCAGACGCGAAGCCACAAAAATATTTAAACCTGTGACAGAGGGTCAAGAGCGAAGCAGGAAGGAGATAGTCGAAGAATTGAGACCCATAAAGGATAGTTCTTTGAGAATGGGTTCGTTGCCTCCTAGTTTTGGAAATCGGTATTCCGTTCAATCTACACCGGATTACGTTCCCACGAGAATCGAAACCGACGTGAGTGAGAGCGATGATACAGCTTCGACTATCACCACTGATAGCATCGCATTGTCCGATGATGATGGTGGCGGTAAGAGAGATCTGTTGTATGGAATTCGCGAGGATTCAAGCGGTAGGAAATTCGTGGGTGACACTGAAGTGGAAATGGATGATGATGAATTGATCGTGGGTTCGAATAAATATAAAGTAACCGATGGTCTGCAGAGATTGCTCCTTTTCGATAAGCCCGGAGATTACACGGAACAGGATTTCGACAATTACGGCGACATTCTAGTTCAAACTCACGCCATGAAGAGAAATAACGATGCCAGAGAGACGAGATCCAAAGCCAACAGAGGTTACAAGTGGACGAAAGTGGTGAAACCTATATGGGAGATGAACAAGAAGTTCGTCGAATCGGTGACTGGCAAAGGGGTGAAAACCACTTTTCTTCCGAGCGATCCCGACGCTCTGTCTCAGAGATTGAGTTTGTTGATGGGGAGCAGACGGGCTGGTAACACGGGATTAGATAATCAGATAGTTGCCATATCTGACGAATTGTTGAGACAGAAGGTTTTGAATAAAAACCAGTATAAAAGGCTGATGAACGAATTGAAGGATTGATGTGAATATAATAATAAGCAGATACAGAGAAACAAACAAACAAACAAACAAAAATAAAAACAGTAAATTCTTACACTAGAATAATAAAAGTATTTAAAAACGACAAAACGATTTACCAGTGAAAAAAAAAACCACAAAATATATCATAAAAATAAAATATGTTGGTGATAAAGAACAGGGGATACGTCAGGACTTACGTTCAAGGCGGTTCTGGCATCGTTGATTCTATAATGCGAGCGTTCACGAGCGATGCGGGTAGAAAACTTGCATCGACCGCGTTTGAAGTCGGTAAAAAGACGGCTTTGGATGCTGGTAAGAAAGCCACTTCCGAAGCCAGTGGTAGGATAGCTTCTGTGGCTGGCAAGAGGGCAGCCAACGCATTGATCGACAAGTTGATCAGTCCGCCGGCGAAGCGAGCTGCGTTAGAGCGAACGCCGAAAAGTTGGAAAGATTTTGAGGATGCCGTGGTGCCCATACAAGATTTAGCCAAAATGACGAGTGGATCTGGATTGAAGAGAACTCGTGACGGTGTGATATAAACAAATAATAATAATAACAACATTAAAAACAGAGTTTGAAAAACATAAAAAAATTTGTGTTTGAAAAGAATCTAAAATAACAGACAAAAAAAAATAAATAAAACAAAAGATGAACATTAAAGATATGTCTTGGAACGACGCCGCGACCAAGAGGTCGAATAACGAGTACTTTCCCAAGAGCATAAGAGGTTTGATAGTGGGAAAATCGAATTGTGGAAAGACTAATCTGTTGATGAATCTGTTGTCCCGACCCGACTGGTTGGATTTCGACAGATTGTTCGTGTTTGGCAAGAGCTTGTTTCAACCCGAATACAGATTGCTTCGAGAGTGCATGGATCGCAGATTGCCCAAGGACGTCATAGCCAGAATCTTTGACAGTAGGGAGGAATTCGAAAAGTGTGGAGCTCCACTCTCGGCCATTTTGGACGGCGCGGCGACGGAGCTGATGAAGAGAAATGCATCTTCGAACGGCGAGTGACGATTTTATGAGAACGCTAGCGACGTTCCGGATCCTAGGGAACTGAAGTCGGAAGATAAGAATCTCATGATTTTCGACGATCTGCTTTTGGAGAGACAGAACCGATGCGAATCGTATTACGTTAGGGGTCGACACAGCAACGTGGACTGTTTCTACCTGTCGCAGAATTATTTTCGATTGCCCAGACAGACGATAAGGGAGAACGCTAATTTTCTATATCTCTATCACCAAGATCTCAAGAATCTCAATCACATCTACGGCGATCACGTCGCAAACGACATGAGCGCTGCCGAATTCAGGAGATTCTGCAAGAGGGTTTGGGATGGTGGACTTTACAATTTCGTCGTGATCGATTTGACGAGGGAATTTAATTGCGGAAAATATCGGTGCGGATTCGACAAGTTTTATGTTCCCGATGGTGATAATAATAAGATAGAGCGTGAAAATAAAAAATTAGAAAAATAATAAATCTTCAAATAATTAGTTTTGAATAAAAAAAAAATAAAATTAAAATATAATGTTTGAACATGGAGAATTGTTAGAACGGATAGCCGAGAATACGGCTGCGAAACAATCCATTCAAATCGTGGTGAGTGGCGATTCGACTCGATTTGCTACGAAATTCAGACCTTCCATCGAATTGAACAGAGAGAAAAGTTACGAGATGGCGTTGGTGAATCTGGAGACTTATTATTCCTTTCCCAACGTCACTGAAAAGAATAACTCGTTCAAGTATTCCGACGGAACGGATTGGTTGGAGATTCGAATTCCTAAAGGGAGTTACGACATAGACGATTTGAACCATTACATTCAGACGCGAATGAAGACGGATGGAAAGGGAAGCAACAAGATCAGACTCGCTCCCAATCATAATACCTTACAGACGATGTTGGATTTGGAAGATAATTTTCGAGTGGATTTCAACACGGACGATTCTATAGGCAAGATGTTGGGATTCGATCGAAAGATGTATCGAGGCCACGCGGCATCTGAAAATACGGTCGACATTCTCGCTGTCAATAGCATTCTGGTGAACGTGGACGTGATTGCTGGAAGCTACGTGAATGGTAGCGCTCAGCCGACGATCTATTCCTTCTTTCCAAACGTGTCGCTGGGTTATAAGATCGTGGAGCGACCTCGAAATTAGTTTATCTACCAGTGATTTTAGACATGTTGTATAGTCTCAAAACCACGTTGACGGATCAAAATGGTGAACTGTTAGATCTTCGCGGAGACAGAGTGACGATACGATTTCACATAAGAGAAATATAAAAGCAAAAAAAAAAAAAATATTATATATATATAGATAACAAAAAATAAAATAAACGGAAATATTAATTTTTACAAAATTATTTTAATATAATTATTAAACAAGAAACAATTGAAGTAAATATATTTAAAAAAAAAAAAACAGAATTATGACACAATACGTGGTTAAAAACGTGAACATATCCGCAGGACAGAGGAAGAAACTTAAGAGAGCATTAACAACTCGAGGCGAGGCGGTGAGATTCAAATTCACTCACGAAGATCTGACGAGAGGCGGACAGGATTCGATTGCCTGGACCAGAAGTCAAATCAAAAGGATGGAGAAAGCGATTCACGATGGAAGAGGGTTGGCGGTGAGATTGAGTCCCGCTCAATTGAGATACAATTTGAGAATGAAAGGCAGTTTCCTACCGCTATTGGCAGGAATCGCCGCAAAAGCATTACCCTTCGCCGCAAAGGCGCTACCCTTTCTCGGAAAGACTCTTGGCGTGGGAGTTCTCACGGGACTCGCTAGTTCGGGAGTTGAGAAATTAATGGGTGGCAACGGGCTGTTTTTGAAGAAGGGAGGAGCCGTGTGTCGCGTCCACGTGGACGACAGCGGTAAAGGATTGTATCTAGAACCCGTTAGAGGTGGCAACTCTCTGAGAGGAAACGGCCTCTATCTGAAGAGTGGACGGAACATCAAGCAATACAGCAAGGGTTTGTTGCTCAGTGACAATTCGCCATTTAAGAACATACCGATTTTGAATATGTTATTATAAATATAAAATTATATAAAATATATAAAATCATAGAAAGTATAAAATAATATATTTAAAATGGGTGAAAAGGTGGACAAACAAATTTATCACCTGGATGAATTTGACGATAATGACGAACATCGCGAGCCAGAGAGCGAAGAAATAAAAAAATGGTTAGACGCTAATGATGGATATCTAAGGAAAGAGATAGATAAAGCACGTGATATACGGTTGGGAATGAGACGATGCTTTCCACGGTCACCACTACCTTCTGAAGTGAATGGTAATGATGCCAGTGTTACCAAGAGATGCACAACATTCGTTCATAATTATGATTCGGATAAACAAAAATGTTACCATGAACGTATCACATCACAAAGAAAAAGATAAAAAGAAAAAGAAGAAGAATCGATGCTGAAATTTGAGAGAAAAGGAAACGTTATTATAATATATCATGATGATAGTGAAGAAGAAGGAAAACAAAAAAAAAAAAGAAAAAGTAAATGAGATCTAAAGATGATCTCATTACTTTTTTTTTTTTCATTTTTTCTTCGCTAAAAATCAATCACTCTGTTGTTTATATTTCCAAGTCTGTTATTAGCATGTTGACGCTCGTGTCTACTCCTTTTTCGAAAACGTGTTGAATGTTTATCTTTACTCTTTTGTGTTTTTTTATATCAGTCAACTCGCTCTCACCACCCAATTTCTTCACAAGTTCGAATGAGATGTTTGGAAATATGTAATTTCCATAGGGCAACGACAAATCGTCCTTGTCGAATTCTCTATCTTCGGCGATGACGATGTTCTGCAGATCGCTTTGATACTCGTAAATCAAATCAAGCGCGGCTTCGTCCAATTTCAGAGGCATCTTATATTTCTCATATTTATGCTCTAAGCCCTTCGTCTCGACATCGTTTAATTCGATGGGATCGTGTCGTTGTAATCTATAGATTTTATGACCGAATTTCTTATACGTTTCGACTCGTTTCAATTTCAATTCGCATCTTTTAGGTGTTGTTGTCTTCATGATCGATTATTTGGTTTTTTTTGTTTTTACGAATTCTTGCAAATAATGTATATTTTAAATTTTGTATTTAAATAATAATTTGTTAAAAAAAAAAGTTTGTTATTTTTTTTTTGCTTTTTATATATATATGAAAGTTGTTTTTTTAATTTTTAATTTTCTTTAATGTAAAATTTTTTTAGTAAAAGTTTTTTTTCTCTTTATATATATATAAAAAGTTAAATTTTTTTAATTTCAATCTCTCTATTGTTTATATTTCCAAGTCCATTATTAGCAAGTTGACATTCGTCATTTTTCCACATACGAAAATAGTGTGAATGTTCATCTTTACTCTTTAGAGTTTTTTTCATAGGCGAATGCGCTCTCACCACCCGATTTCTTCACGAGTTCGGGTGAAATTATTGGATATATGTAACTTCCATAGGACAACAATAAATCACCCCTCTCGAATTCTTTGTCTTCGGCGACAATGATATTAATCAACAGTTCGCTTTGGTACTCGTAAAACAAATCGAGCGCGGCTTCATCCACTTTCAAAAACATTCGATATTTGTGGTAGTAGCGCTCTAAGTCCACCATCTCGACCTCATTCAATTCGATGGGATCGTGTGGTTGTAATGTATAGATATTAAAACTGGATTTCTCATACTTTTCGTCTCATTTCAATTTCAATTCGCATCTTTTAGGTGTTGTTGTCATGATCGATTATTTGGTTTTTTATGAATTCTTACAAATAATGTTTATTTTAAATTTTGTATTAAAAAAAATTGAATTTTAAAATTTAACTTTTTTTTTTTTCTATTATATATATAGAGTAAAAAAGCAAAACTTTTTTAACAAATTATTTAATACAAAATTAAAAAAAAAGTATTCTTACAAATGAAACAAACAGATAAAACAATGGTAAATTTAAATGAGAAAACCATACCTCAGTTAAACGAGATTTGTAATCTATTACAAATTTCAGATTTCAGAAAGCATAGAACTAAATCAAAAAAAATTGAAGTCATACAAGAATATTTGCGAAACGTTAGAAAGGCAAACGAAATGTCGATAGCAACGACGTCAAAAGATGCACCGGTTGTGAAAAATAAGAAGACGACTAAACGAAAAGCCATTGAAGAACATCAAGTTTCCAAAGAAAAGAAAAGAAAAAAACTAAAAACGAAAACGAGTGATGCACTTCAGATTCAAGACAAACGAAATATATCGAGCGAAATTCAACGAGCAATCGACGAAGGGAAAGGAAAAGAATATGTAACATGACTCGTTGCGGAACTATTCCAATCGAAACCCGTAGAACGGGAGAGGGCGATCAAAGACATTTTTAAATCTTTCGACGTGTTTCCCTTGTCGAAGAAAGTTGATCCAAAATTGTTCATGGAACGGGTGAAGAAAAAAGTATTGGATTTGTTTCGCGAATACACGAACTTGGGATTAAAAATTAAGATGATACTCCATTGCATAATGAATAAAATCGACGTGAAGTCCGGCGAGAGCATCGTGAAAAATGCATATTTCAGATCTAACGTCGAATCTGTATTTCGAGGTTCAGATCTATCGGACGTTTTCGAAAAGATGAAAGACAAGATGTTGACGTCTCTCGCGAATTATCAAAATGAAGGTAGTAATTGGACGTTCGGCGAGGTGTTGAAACTCGAAATTCACATGACTAAAAACCAACCGTTGAAAGGATCTTCCTACTTGGAACTACCGTATTTCTTGACTAAGAAACATGCCGTGGTTAACATGAGAAATAAAGATGATCAGTGTTTTAAATGGGCAGTCACCTCCACTTTATACCCTGTCGAAATACACACCGATAGAGTTTCTCATTACGAGGAAACTTCTAAAAATCTCGATTGGACTGGAGTGACTTTTCCAACAGAGTTAAAACACATCGAACGTTTCGAGGTTCAAAATCCCACCGTAGCGGGGAACATCCTAGGATACGACGATGAAAATCAAAAGATCTATCCTCTCAGACGGACTTCGTATCATGGAAGAGAAAAGACGATTATTTTATTATCGATTTCGAATGGTGACAATCATCATTATTGTTGGGTTAAACATCCGAGCCGATTACTGTCGAGACAAAATAATAATCATGGACATAAGATATCTTTATGTTGCAACTGCATGAACATGTTTAAGAGCGAAAAATCATTAGCAAAACATCAGGAATATTGCAACGAAAATCAAGGTGTCGCCGTCAAAATGCCCAAACCCATCACCATCATGAAGTTTGAAAATCACAACAGAAGGTTAAAAGTACCATTCGTCGTGTACGTCGATTTCGAATGTTTCACCGCGAAAATGAGTTCCTGTCAACCCAACGCTCTTCAAAGTTACGTTGAAAGATATCAAAAACACATACCTTCGGGCTATTGCATTTACGTGAAATGCGCTTTCGACTCGCAACACGACTTGGGTCCCTTCACCTACATGAAACAGCGCGAAGACGACGACGTGGCTCAAAGGTTCGTGGAAGAGTTAGAATCGAAAATTCAAATGTTATACGACAAATTTAAAACTCCGGTGAAAATGATCATCATGCGAGAGCAGCAGGACGAAAATAACAGAGCCACCGAATGTCACATATGCAGACAATCGTTCGACGAGAATTTGGAGGAAAATAAGAAGGTCAGAGACCACGATCATTACACGGGTCTGTATCGCGGTCCGGCTCACAGCAAGTGTAATTTAAAATATCGAGACGCCGCTTTCTATCCGGTGATGTTTCACAATCTTTCGGGTTACGACAGTCATCTGTTCGTGAAAAATCTCGGCACCTCACACGAAGAATTAAATTGCATCGCGAACAGCGAAGAAAGATACATTTCCTTCACGAAATTGAAGCTCATGGAGAGGAAAAGAGTAATCGACGGAAATACGTTGAAAGAAAAAACGAAATCCATTCGTAGATGCATACGTTTCATCGACACTTTTAAATTCATGTCGACCGCTCTGGAAAAATTAGTCGATAACATGAGCAAGGATAAATTTAAAATCACGAGCGAACATTTCGGAGAACGAGTAGATGTCATGTTGAGGAAAGGAGTCTATCCTTACGATTACATGAACAATCTAAAGAGATTCGAAGACACTGCACTACCTTCGAAAGAAGATTTTTATTTGAAATTATACGAATCCGACATTTCCGACGAGAATTAGGAACACGCCAAAAATGTGTGGAAATCATTCGATATGAAAACCATGAGAGATTATCACAATCTCTATCTGAAGACCGACGTTCTGCTCTTGGCAGATGTGTTCAAAAATTTTCGAGACGTCTGTCGTCGAAATTACGATCTGGATCCCGCTTGGTATTTCACTGCACCCGGTCTGGCGTGGGACGCTCTGTTGAAGACCACCGAAGTCCAATTGGAATTATTATCCGATGTGGACATGTTGCTCATGTTCGAAAGGGCTGCGAGAGGTGGCGTCTCGATGATCTCTCACAGACATTCTGAGGCTAACAATCCCTACATGAAAGAAGGTTTCGATTTGAAACGGTCGATTAAATACATACAGTATTGGGACGCCAATAATCTGTACGGTTGGGCTATGAGTCATCCTTTACCGATTGGAAATTTCGAATGGGTGAAGGAACCGGAAGAGATGCAAAAATGGAGAGACTATCCTTGCATTTTAGAAGTCGATTTGAACTATCCGGAAGAATTACACGATCCACACAACGATTATCCGCTGGCTCCCGAACGAATGGAACCGAACGAAGGAGACAAGGAAAAACTCATTCCAAATTTATTTAACAAACGTAACTAGGTCGTCTACAGCGAGAATTTGAAACAGTACGTCGATTACGGGATGAAATTAGTCGACATACATCGCATCATTCGATTCGACGAAGAGCCTTGGATGAAGATTTCTTCAAACTCATGAACAACTGCGTGTACAGCAAATCGATGGAAAACATCAGGAAGAGAACCGACGTTCGACTCATCACGTCTGAGAAAAAAGCTAAAAAATTAGTGGCGAAACCCAATTACAAACACCGAACCATATTCGTCGAAAATCTAGTGGCCGTTCACATGCAAAAGACGCATCTGAAGTTTGACAAACTGTATTATCTCAGACCGATCATCTTAGATGTCAGCAAGCGATTGATGTACGAGTTTCACTACGATTACGTCAAACGAAAATTTGGTGACAAAGCCAAACTACTGTTCACCGACACGGACAGTTTAGTTTACGAGATAGAGATGAAAGACGTCTACCGAGACATATCTCCGGACATGGCCGAGTGGTTCGACACGAGCAATTATCCCATCAATCACCCGTCCAACATTCAATCAAACGACAACAAGAAGGTGTTGGATAAATTTAAGGACAAGAGCGGCGGTAAACAGATCATCGAATTCGTGGGCTTGAGACCCAAACTCTATGCTTATCGTCTAGAAGATGATGAAGAGATCAAGAAGTGCAAAGGAGTTAAAGCGTGCATGGTGAAGAAAAACATCTCTTTCCAAGAGTATAAAGATTGTCTGTTAGGAAGTGGTCCAGTGTATAAGACTATGAAATCGATTCGAAGCGAAAATCACGACCTGTATACCGAATTAGTCAACAAGATTTTGCTGACCGCCGACGACGACAAGAGATTCGTGTTAGATGATAAAATAAACACTTTGGCACTCGGACATTGGACTGTGGATCTAATTAGAGACGATATGAATGGAGATGATTGGATTCTAGATGCGCTTGCAGGTGATAAGATTCCAGATATGATTGTAGCTGATAGGATTCCAGAAAATCAAGAAAAATTAGATGAATCCAAGATTATAGAAGTCAGGGAATTCAATGGATTCAAGATTATGGAAGTCGATAGAGTTAGTTTAAAAAGAAAAAGAAAAAAAATAGAAAAAAATAACGTCATTTTTAGTGAATTATAATAAAATAAAAAAAAAAAATATATATACGCATCTATGAAGAAGAAAATAAAGATATCCGTAGAAGGTGTCATCTTACCCAACGAACCCCTATCCAACATCGATCTGTTGAATGCGGCAAAAGATTTGAAAATCGAAGATTTTCTAGGTGTGCCGAAGAGAAGACCTCGACAATCGGAATGCGGAATTTTAAATCTAGACGATTCATCGGGTGAAGTCACTCACTGGGTGGCGTGGTTCAAGAATGGGAAGAAGAAGAATTATTATTTCGATAGCTACGGAATCTCGCCGCCGAAAGAAATAAAGAACTATTTCAACAAATCGATGGTTCTTTACAACACGGATCAAGTGCAATCACCAGATCAAGTGTTTTGCGGTCACCTGTGTCTCTACGTTCTCAAGAGATGGTCTGAAGGAGATGAATTTCAAGACATTCTCAATGACTTACATTAGAGAGAGATTTTTTTTTTATAGTATATATATAAAGATAAAAAATTATTTTAAAAAAATTTTAATCGAATAAAAAACGAAAAATAAAATAACATAGCTCATTTTTTAATAAACTGCGTTTTGAACACATTTTTTCTAAAAAACAACAAAAAAAAAATCAACATGACACTCGATAAATTTGGTAGAAGTGACGATGAAAAAGTCAACCCAAGAAAGAAGAGGAAGACGTTCGAAGTCGATGATGGTTACAACGTTGCCAACTTGGATGAGCGTTACGTTCGGAGATACGAACCTCGAGAAGAACCTTTGAACATGAACGATAAGAAGCTCTACAATCTTCCCGAGCCAATAGATCTCGCAGATGCTGCGACTAAAAAATACGTTGACAGGGGGAATGCCGATTTTGAACGAATCCTTTTGGATAATTATGTGGATAAAACCATGACCGATGATCTCGATCTGAAATCCAAACGTTTGGTGAACGTCGCGAATCCCGTAGATCCCACCGATGCCACCACCAAGAAATACGCGGACAACTCTCACGCGAGATTCAGCAAACACCTGAGAAATAGATACGTTACGAAAACGATGCACTCGGAATTGAACGCCAATTCTTACAAGATAACGAACGTGGCTGCTCCCATGAATCCCAAGGACGTGGCGACCAAACACTACGTAGATCTGGAACAGAGAAAGTCTGACGGACAAGAAATGAAATCGGATCTGAATGCGGGATTCCACAAGATATTGAATCTGTCGAAGATCGACAACACGGATGCGGACTCAACAAGGGCTACGTGGATTCTTCCGTGATACAATCGCAAGAATACCTAGTATCACAAGTGGACGATCTCTACCTGAACAAAGAATCTGGCGGAACCATGGAGAGTGGCATCAACATGAACGGTCACAATTTATTCGGTCTCAATCATGATCCCGAATTCGATTCCAGCGTGGTAAGCAGGAAGTACGTAGACGACAACTCAGTCTGGAGAAAGGGCGACATCATGGAAGGTAAACTAGACATGGGTGGACACGCGCTCATGAATCTACCGGAACCCGTGCACATGACGGACGCCTGCACCCTGATTTCGGTGGTGGAGAAAGTCAAATATGCCAGACAATTGATCACCGTGTGGGCCGAAGAGGCCAGCACCTTAGATGAAGGAAAAGCCGTGTGGTCTTTCGGAAATGGAAGTAGCGGATCGAAACACGGTCAGGTGGGATATCCCATGCCGTTGGGAGGTGAAATCCTTCGAATGAGTCTGGCTTCCTCGGATTTGAATAACAGAGCGGTCGTCAATCTCATGGTGAATGGTGTGGAGAGCGATAAGAGATACAGCGTCGAAAAAACTGAGAATCAACAAGCGAATGTTAGCACGTTCGGCACGCCTCTCAAAGTGAACGCCGGAGACAGGATTAATTTCCTCACAAAAACCAATAATCCCGAAGCCGCCACTTCCGTGGTGAGTCTACTCATTGAACTAGATCCTTTCAACAAACAGTGAACGCATAGAAAATAATGAATGAAAAAAAAAATAATGTGTGATTATTAAAAACAAAAAAAAAAAAAAACTAATGAGATATAGAGAGGTGTTCTCTATATCTCATTAGTTTTGTTTTTTTGTATTTTTTAATTTTCTATCCATTTATGATTACAATTTATACACTTTGCGAATACGGTTGTTGGTTCATCACCAGATCTAGTTTGTTGAGATTCA
Organism: Pictodentalium vernedei; assembly: GCA_031216915.1. Lineage (NCBI taxonomy): Eukaryota > Metazoa > Mollusca > Scaphopoda > Dentaliida > Dentaliidae > Pictodentalium > Pictodentalium vernedei. The sequence goes on along the minus strand of CM062296.1, from coordinate 302,766,588 downwards.
ATTTTTATTTGATGTTTCTTACATTTGCGACATTTTAAAATTGTATTTTTTATAATTTCTTCGTTAGATCTTATGAGATCAAACTCTTCTTTTTCTTTTAAACGATATTCGTCAAAATCACAACTATTCCATCCTTTTTTTGTGTTATGTTCTTCATATTCAATTTGAATCCATTTTTCCAAGTATTTCATTTTAACGTCATAGTAATCTGAAGTGAACAGATGATTTGTTGTTTTCGTGTCAGAAACATTCATTTTGTTTTCGAGATTTTGGTTTTTTAATTAATCTTACATCCGCATTTTCAACGTTTATTAATTTTTTTTTTTCACACACTCGTCTCTCATCGAATGATCGACATCTTATTTCTGTCCGATTCGAATTGTAATTCTCTGTCCGACAGGACCTGGGCGAAGGCTTCGGTTTTTCTCGGCACATTCCTATCGAATTGCATCTTGATCTGAATGTCTAACACGCTACTCTTGAGTCGTTCACTCTGTTTACTGACGTCGAACACGAACATGGGATACATCGACTTGTATTCACCGGGAGATATGTTGGGATTGCTCATCAATTCGTCTAGACCGTGATACTTCTTTCTAAAATCAGTGGCGTTGCCGTAAAGTCTGGAGAAATCGTTCTTGTCGAATGATGCATTGTAATCGATTGCCGGATATCTCGTGGCGTTCAGAAACACTTGTATGTTTCTCAAATTGCAGTGATCGAACAGTGACGCATTCTTTTCCTGAGACCCGTCCCTATCGGTCTGAAATGTGACCACGATGAAACGCGGTCTCTCGGAAGCGGATTTCACCGTCAATCTCCAATTGAAGTGATTCGTGGAGGGAGGAATGCTAGCCGTGTCGCACTGTCTCATTCTAAATCCCATGGGTAATTTACTCTTGGATTGTATGATCTCATAGAGATGCGTTTTCTCATCCATCGAAGGCTCCACATGCGGAACGAACCACGATCCACGATATCTTGTGTAGAGTTATCTTACCCGCATCGGTCACGGTGAGTCTCACTATTGCGTCGTCGTTTCCTTTTCGAATCAATGTCAGATTGTGTTTGAATCCGTACATGACCTTGTTGTAATCGTCCGCGAATCCGAAGATGTGTTTCAAAGGTATCCTGAACGAAAACGTTCCTTTAGGTCTGGACGTCTTGACGACGTAGTTGAATATCGCGGCGGCACCTGCGCTAGCAGGACCTACGGTGTCTTTCACCCACAACTAATTAAGTCCCCTAGATTTCAAAAAATCATCAGGATACGTCAAGAGTCCGAACATCGTGGTGGCCTGACCGGGATGAAAAACAGATTCTATCTCTTGTCCGGATGGCATGTATTTTATGTTACTGAATAGATGCATGATGCCATTATTGGCTAGAGTGACCGTGTCATCGTCGGCGTAGTCGCTCCCATCTTCCTTGGTGAGACGTCCCTGCACCACTATGTAACTCTCGCTAGGATGTACGAATAGATCTTGAGTTTCGACGTTGATTCTTATATCTCCCGCATTGTTCAAACTCGTTCCGGTTACCGGTTCATATTCGTGAACCTCATATTCTTGAATACTTTCATCTTTCACCAAGCTTTGTGCTATATCTAGTATATTTGTCATTTTAAAGGATTTTTAGTTTGTTTCTTTTTGTTTATTAATTCACTTGCTTTTCTTTATCTAAAAAAAATAGTTTTTAATTATTTTTTATTATTATTTATTTTTTTTCTCTCTTATATATATATGTGTAAACAAGAAAATGTCAAAGAGAGTAAATAAAAAAAAATTTGTTTTCTTTATCAAAACTTCGTCTTCTGTAATTGTTGTTCGTAAAACTTTCCGATGATCTCTTCTCCATCCAAAGCTTCGATTTTTTTAAGTCACCGGATCGGTGTGAAATATTTTGATGATCACGAAGATTTCCGAGGTCCATCGAGGAGTATAATCCTTTTCGATGTGCTTCTTATAAGCATAGATTCTCACTCGATCAAATTTTGGCGTTCTAGACTTCTTCCCGATCTTAGATCTCTAGGGATATAGATTCGCGTAGACCTGTTTTTCGTTTCGAGGATCGCTAGCTTCTGCGGGAATCATCTTGATCAATCTGTGTCGCGTGTTGTTGTAATCTTTCACCAGACCGTTCAGAGCGTATATGTATTTCTTGGTCGAATTCGCCGTGAAGTATCTGTGCATCTTCTCCTTCATCGTTCGATTCCAACGTTCCACCACGCTGGCTTTCTCTTCGTTTTCGATCGAGTAGAGGTCTACCAATCGACGAACGTCCTTGTTGTAGAATTCCTTTCCCTTGTCCACCCATAATTTACTCGGTTTTCAAGAAGACGAGTCGAACATGCTCTTCAGAGCCTCGGCGACGCAAGGTCCCGATTTATTCTTCAAAGCTCTGATCCAACCGTATTTGGAAAACACGTCAATGACCGTCAATAGATATTTGACGCCCTCGTTCCACCTCGAAAACGATCTCATGTCGACCAAGTCGGCAGACCAAATGTCGTCCAGACCCTTCACGAACACCCTTCTCTTTTGAAATTTACGCACTATGGGTTTGTGTAACTCCTTGGCCAATTCGCTCGTCAATAATCGTTTCTTCTTCTTCTTTTCAGATGCGCTTTTTTTTTTTGAACGCCCCATCCGAATCGACGTTTCGCACCGATCAGATTGCCGACCAGCGAACGTTCCATCTTCTCTCTCCTGGTCGGATTCGATATGCCTCTCAATCTCGCCAACATGTTTTTGTCGCTGACGTCGTTGCGAGTCTTGGTGTCGGGATGTCCGGCGTAGCACAGATCGTGATCATACGCGGCCGCGTCCACCCTATTCACAGGTTTGCTCCAAGATTTGGGAGTCAGATCGGCGTTGAGTCTCTTGTTCAATTTCGTTCCGGGTCCCGTGAAACTGTGACCGGGCAGATGCATTTCAAAAGGTAGATTGTTGATCATTTTATTCACGATGCCTTTACCTTTGCTCGCGTTCTTTTTTTTGATGAATCTAGTCTTTATAGAACCACACACGTCGCAAATTCCGTGAAGCATCCATCTGTCGTTTTTAGTTCGCACTTCTCTAGAATTACTCGTCTCGGTAACTCTCTTACACTTTACGCAATACATTTTTTAAGAGTTATTTAAATTATTAATTTCGTTTTTTTATTTTATATATAAATTTAATTTTTTTTTTTTTTTAAATTCTGTTCTTATTATATATATATATATTTTTTTTTTCAATCGCTGCTCTTGAGTTCTATCATCTTACTGAATTCCTCCCTGGCCTCTTTCCTCCCCTTTTCCACGAGAGAATCCTTCATCTCTTCCTTGATGATCTGACGAGTCTTGATTCTCACGGCTTCTTTCATGGCATCGTATTTCATTTTCTCGCTCAATATCGCGAAGTATTCTCCGTCCGATATCCTACCGTCCTTCAACACCATAGAGATCATTTTGGATATCGTGTCGATCTTGGAGTCGGCCAAGACGCGAATCTTGTCGTGTTTCCTAGCCTTCAGATATAATTTCCTACTCAAAAAGTTTCCGACCGTGCTAAACAATCCGGCGGCGAGAGCCACTCCATCCACGGTCAACACGATCGGAATGGCGACCGCGGTCGACAACAATCCGATGCCGGCCGCGTGTAAACCCATGGAAATCGTGATGAGTGTTGTGTCGATCGCGTTGATGAATGTCACGAATCGCGAATACTTCTTCTTGAGGGAACGATGAGAATCTCTCTCTCGAGTTAGATACTCTTGGATTCTACTGATTTGATCGATGCGATACCTCTCTCCTCTTTCTCTTTCTTCTAGCGACGGCGCCGTCGGCAAGACGCCGTTCGGCTTCTCGTCCTCGTCGTCCACTAACGTCGGATACAATTTATTTCTGGTTCTCATTTTTTTTGGTTTTTTTTCTTTCTAATATTAGATAAAAAAATCTATGTGTGTATTTATTTTTTTTTTTTTTTATTTTCTACTCTCCCTTATTTTTATATCAACGAAAAACAAAACTTAGACGTATGCTTCGTTCAGCAATAATTTCTTGATGCCTCCCTTGTCTTCTAAAGTCAAACTTCTACGCGCCAATTTCAGTTCTTCCGAATCTGTGGGCCTGTCTCGATTCTTACAGAAAACTAATCTCTTCCAAAACGTGATCACATCGTTGAATTTAACGCGTTCGAACGCCGGTTCGAAATACATGACGGCCATATCTTCCCTTTCCATCGTCAGACACGAATGATCCACGTGATCGAAGTCTAGATGATCCCGACATCCGACGCATCGTTCTAACAAGATGGGACGTAGTTGTTCGTTCACGCAGATTGCGTATGCTCTCATCAGCATGTTTAAAAGAAACCTCGCTCTGATAGTCTGAGAATCGCTCATGATTTACGTATTTTTTTTTTTATTATCTATTCGATTTGATATATTTATTTTTCTAAATAACTATTTATTTATATTTTTTTTCTCCCCTATATTTATATCAATCAAAAACGTGACCGCCTCAAAAACAAAAACGAGGGAGAGTTCTAAATCATCTGTACCAACGCAACTGCCGATTCTGGACCGCTGGTCTAGAGTTGCAAAAACTGTTTTTTGATGATCATCCAGAATCTTTTGCTTTCGATCGCGTTCGCCGACGATGGATCGATGGGTCTGATCAGCGATGCGAACGTAGACCAAAAATTACGTACAAGATACAACTGAAGATGTACAACATACGCACATGATGCGTTCACCACGAGTATTTGAACGCTAAAAGCGCGATCTAGGAGTCACTGACTGTACATGAGCCGATTCAAGACCATGTACAGTTTTTGTGAACAAGCGTGTGATTTAACACTGAATTCCACGTTGGTGAACGTATCGCGTGCGTGTGTTTGTACACGTACATGTACAAGTGGTCGTAGATCGGCCTTTTATACCTGCTATGATGTTTTTCACATGGATTTTATTTACATGGATTAATTGTTTCACATTTCGGTAAGTTCCAGGTGAAAACAAACAACAAAACGTACATAATTATCTTTATAGATTACGAGGTTATGTGTGCTTCCCGGCACAACATTGTTTTGGCACTCTTGGGGGGGGGGGGGGGGGGGAGGGGGGATGCCTTTCCAGTGGTGGGGGTAGTGTTGCGCCGATGTCTGCCCGAAGAAACACCCGAACATCTGAAATAGGATCCGATAGCGTCCTAGTATTAAAGTACTCTCTCTCTCTCTCTCTCGAGGGTCAAATTAAGGTGGGAAGTGTCTTGGTCGCTTTGATTTTGCAAACAGGTTATCAAACTGTTCAAAATCCCCCTACCCAGAGCGTGGTTTGCAATTATAAGTCCTTAGCTGCTGAAAGTATCATTGGATTCTAGCAGCATCCTTACAACCGAAATAACAAGCTTCCAACATGTCATAAATTGACCGGCGTCTTGACATACGAACATCTGGAAATAGAAGTATTTCAAGACCCCGATAGTAAAAGAAACATGAGACACTTGGTGATAACGCCATCGCTGGCGTTTAAAAAATAAATTCTCCTTAACAAGTTGACAGGTCATACTGATCCGCGTATACAAAGCCGAAGGTTAGGGTAATTCGAGGTCCACAGTTATTCTTCGCAATGTGAAATGTCGCAGAACATGCTTGACTTGGATAGAGCAGCCGTAAGTTGATTCCACCTTCGACAGTTGTGTTCCACCTTCGGCACTCGCGCCGCACCTTCTACGAATCGAGTTCCACCTTCGATGCACCTTCAAGGTTCACCGGGGAAACTGACTGTCAGTGTCAGGCTTTGGGATCCTATAGTGGTGATAGTTGTTATGGAATAGTTGGTTCCACCTTCGATACTTGCGTTGCACCTTCAACACATCTTTGGTAAACCAAGGGAATCTGACTGTTTGTGTTGGGCCCTTGGCAGTAGTGGTGTGTCGGGGACGCACCTTCGAGATTTCACCTTCGACGCACCTTCGAGTTGTAAAAGGATAGATGACTGTCAGTGCCATGCCTCTGTTGTAAGTATCGGCCGCACCTTCGAGTTCCACCTTCATTTAGTAGTTTTCACCTTCGGTTCCCCAGCGCACCTTTTCAAAGGGCGGCCACACCTTCACAGCTATAACTGATCGAACTTTGGCTTTGGCGTGTTAATATTTGATGCTGATGGCATCCTGTTTCAGTCAATAAAATCATATAACGTGGACCAGGTCGTTCTTGGGAATCGCTCAACTTCTCTCAGTTGGGCGATGTCAAGAACAGTCATTTAATTATCTGGCCCTGAATAACCCTGCGTTTATCACCTACTGGGCGTCTTAAATCATGTTCTGCATACATCTCCTTTGGTAATACAAAGTGCATGATTTAACGTATAACAATATAACATACTCAATATTTTCAACAACTTCATTACTCACCTATATATATATTAATCATATAGCGTATGTACCCGAACATCTACCAGTGTTTGTCATAATCTTCATGTATTGTATTGACGGAACCTAAGCAATAAATAAGGCTAAACGTGTCCTGTTGTTATTGAAATCCAAACTACAATCGAGTAATCGGGGTGGACTCCGGTACCCGACGAACTCCTAAGTGTCAGTCCCAGATAGGGGCACGGCGAGGTGACACGTCTATACAATGATGTTAGGACATCTTCTAAGATCCCCCAACAATTGCACTAATTTTGCATTTTGAGAAAAAATAATTATTAGCGCCCCGCCCCCCCCCCCCCCTTCACGCCCCCCCCACCAGTGTTGTAGTTGACAAGTTGTTTGTAAAAACTCATTATCTTTTGAATTTTATATAACAGAGTTAAAAGCTAAAATTATATCCAGAAATATAATAAAATACTTCTAATAATGTTTAACGAAATGAGCAAAACCGAAACTGATAGTAGCAGAGCTCTGAAGCGGCTACGTACATGGAAAATGATGAATGTCACTGTGGTTTCACATTCCTTCACGTTCGGCGTTAAAGGAAACTAAAAATACATGAATGCCATTTTCATGATTTTTTGGTCAAAAAAGGGGCGGACCAACACAAAGAACGCATTTATCGGGTGCCAAAAACGAAAAAAAGGTTCCAGAAGCAAAAAAAAAAAAAGCCAGTACAAAGTGCACGAAATCTAAAAAAAGAGTAATTTTCCCTGTTAAAGAATCCAAAAGGATTTTCAACCCCAAAGCCATCAGAATGCTTGATAGAGCATTTAACCATTTTCTGGAGTGTGTGTGTGTGTGGGGGGGGGGGGGGGGGGGAGACCCTTCCCCCGAACCCGCCCTGGGCATCTGCATTCTTGGAATGTAACGAATAATTTTCCTCAAGGGCCTCTAATATCACACAAAGACAGACAAAGACATCCTCTTATTTTTCTCTGAGGAATCTGTCTTCGATCTCATACCTGCACAATCCCACCGGACGCTGTTTGCCTTCGGCGCACATGGACAGTAATTTTGAGAATGACTTCGGCGAAAATGTTAATATTCTGGATAGGACGGTCCAGAAAACTCCACCTGCCGTTGAAACACTCCCCAGGTTAAAAGTGGAAAAAAAGAACACAAGACGACGCAGAAACAAGGCGATACTTGTGAAACCGATACCTGCCTCTAGCCTTCCGCACGAGATTAATTGGGAGTCTTTAAAAACAGCAGTGAAAAATATCAGTTTCGTAATTTACATGGCCACTCGTTTGTATTAAATTATTGCCCCGGAAGAGGATGAAATTACAGTGAATATTTAAAGTCAATTAACGAGGTAACCCAATCCGAGATTTCAATATAATATTTTGAAAACCATTAGTCATGCCAGAAATTTAATCCTACGGGCAGATGTGGCGAAGCATGATACGTATGGATGCTGGTAGGATATAGGCACGTTTTGGCGGAAAATTATAGATGGTGTTCGGTATTGATTTACACGAACAATATCTGTCAAGGAAATGACTCTATGAGCTAACATTTCAGTTTGGGTAACGTTTTCTGTGCAGAATTCAGTTTGGTTCAGTCAATAGCTTTCAAACATGATAAAAATATGTTTGTTTCCCAATGGTGAAGAAAGAGAGTGCAAAGGGTCTAGTCAATGCGCTCAGTGCAGTTGTATAGCAGGTCGTTTTCGACCCTCATTTGCAGGAGCTTTGCAGGAGTATAACCTGAGCTTTGCTCGAGCTTCAGAATGATCCGACGGGAAACATGTTTTTCAATTATTTCATTTATCCAGCAGTTTCGGCGAGTGGGTATGCAATGAATGCGCTCTATTTATTTATCTATTTGCGGTTTTAACGACACTTTCAACACCCAGGGTCACCTCGTGACGAACCGTTTTATAGGTGAAGGAAGCCGGAGTACCCGGAGAGAACCACCGAGCATCAGCGAGCAACTGTTGGATTCATCAACGTACTAACTCCACAAAAACAGGGTTAGCATTGTTTGAAGACAAGTGCACCATCGACGTGCAGTACGCCCTAGTACACAACGCCACCGTGACCCCACGTGGGCTATTGGGATTAAGTGGAATACGCTCTGAAATCAGTAGGGTTAAAAATCAACCCAGATGAACTGGGTTGAGTGATTATGAACTGGGTTCATATTCACTCAACCCAGTTGATCTTGGTTAATTTTTAACCTAACTGATTTTAGAGTGTGGTAAAGCCTAAAATAAGTATAACATCAGTAAGGAGAAAAGGGCAAATTGCAGTACTAATAATATAAACAAGTAGCAGATGGTAGTACAGTGAGTGGAGGCAGTAGAACTTAGAGCTGATCACATGATAGATGTGTCTTTGTTTATTGGGTTTTAACGGCACTTTCAACAGATAGGTTCATATCGTGTCGGTGACACAAGATAGGTAATGATGTCAGTAGCAGTGGTCAGGCCTGAAAATAAGCCGTCTGGCATTTGCAAAATGAGGTCCTCCGAGGGTGAATTTGATGATGCTATTCCATACAGTGGCCAATTTATCCTCTGGGTACCTCTTTCTGTTTAGTTTTGAGACCCTGATTCAGATTGAGGTTCACAGAGGTTAAATTTAGTGATGCTACCCTGCTTTGCAGGGTAGCATCACTAAATTCACCTCTGGGGGCCTCATTTTGCAGATGACAGTCTGCTTATTTTCTGGCTTAGCAGTGGTCTAGAAGAAGAAACTAACGGAGGAGAGAAAGCAGTGACAGAGGAGCATGCAAAACAGACATCTGTCCCCAGATGAACAGAGTAAAAACGGCGGTGTTTGGAGTAGGGGTCGTAATGGCACCGTAGATCTGATACGCACGACCAGTAGGAGCAGCAGCAAATGCCTAGAAGTAGAAACCATCGACAATGGAGAAGAAAGGAGCCAAGATAATACTGTTTGCAGAACCTCTTTCAGAGAATCGCATTCTAGAATACGTCAGTGGTTTCAGAAACCGTTTTTCTCAGATGGTTCGAAGAGTTGTACGAGGAGTCGCCACTCGAAAGAATCTATAGCCATGTGTCATGGAGCCGAGGAGGGGCTGGGGGATCTCCAGCTCTCTCACTTTTATGGCCAACGATCATCAAAATATTTGAAAATAGTAAACAGAATGGTTTTATTGCTCATTAAAAAATGTTCATGACGGCATCCATTGTCATTGCTGAAGGTTTATTTGAGCTAATCGACAGCTTTGAAGATGACAATGAAGGAGTTCAGCGAGGCTTGACAGTTGGATAGTCAACTATCCAACAGCGACACAAACGAATAGTTGACTATCCAACACCTGTACAGTGCGTAACGGTCAAGGTCGAATGCCGTAATAATAACGTTTGATTTTATGTCTGAACATCGAAACTGTTTCAAATTAAATAGAAAAATATTATAGTTGTTCTATGATTCATACAATATTTCAAAGGCACGGGCCTCCGACCCACCGGGCTAAAACGATTATTTAGAAGAATTTCATATTTTTTTGTGATGGGGGAGGTCCCCCCCCCCCTCCCCCCGCGGGGGAAAATCGATTCTGTAATGTCTGTTCATGTCTGATCGAAAAAAAAAGAATGAAAACGGCCCACAATTTCTTTTCTTGAACCGTGTTTGGGTTTGTGGATGGGGAAGAGGGGTTGGCGGCGGGCTTGCTCGTAGAAAAATCTCTGGCCCAAAAAGGACTGATTTCCCCCTAAATTATAAGGTCGGAAAAGCAGTTGGTAGATGGGTGGGACTGTAAAATCGGTCTAAGGCCATCTTATTTTGCAAAACTGATACGAGGAGACCCCCCTTAACCCACCACGGGGGTAGGGGAGTGGGCATTTTCCCCCCACATCCACCCAGCGTTATGCGCCTCAACGGCTCCAGCCAAATCACTTTCGGCAAAATATTCCAACACGACCCACCTCCGCCCATATGCCCTATTTTAAAGATATCGCTGAGGAAGTACCATAAATCACACAATATGTGTAATGTGGAATTACTGAACTGTTTTATACAGAAATGCCCAGTTGTTTTGTTGCATTAATTTTCCGATAGTCAAGCATGTCATCATCCATTGTCATCAAGTCACCATTTATAAATCTTCAATCTGGACGGTCTTGTTGAATTCTCTTGCGGTTACTCAACCAATCCTCGAATAAACGGACTGCCCACTTTGACTTATCCTCAGTTTTTTTCAGCAAATCGTGATTTGGTTAGAGTTTCTCGTGCCTCGTCAGATATTGGGTTAGCAAACCGACAAGAGGCACCGTCTACGGGTCCTTGGATTAACGACCTGTCGTTCCACAACTTTTTGACATCCCTGGGTTGTGGCGACTCGGCATTGAAAACGTTGACAAAAATATCTGACTCAAAGTCAAAATTTGGAATATTTTCTACTTGCTGTTTCTCTAAATCCAGTATACTTTTTAAAACACTGTCAATGTCACTGCCACTTGTATTAACTTGTAAAAAGGTACTTTGGGTTAGAAACAAATCGTCGTCGCTGGACATATTTTCGGTTTATTTGGATTCGAATTAAATCTTATTGAAAACGGCTTTAGGAAATCATCGATTCATCGCAGATCACGGGTGAGTTATCGATTTTCTCCTCAAGAGTTGCGCATTCTACTTTTCTATTGTTGTCTGATCCTTTCAACTATCCAACTGTTGGGCATATGAAAGAATGCTGGCTGCAGCGGGGATCGCAACAGGAGGACATTTTTTTAAGTAAGACAAAGAACTCGTCTTCGTTGAATCGTTCAGAGAAACCATCCCCTCTCTCCTTTCGGCCCACGACGGGATGGTTTCTCTGAACGATTCAACTCAGATTCGTTCTTTATCCATTACTTATTCTACTTGTCGTCCTGAACAGCAAATGACTTACTTTTAAGTCGGGGTAGGCCATAGGGTAGTGAAGACCCCAGGAGCGTGCCAGACTAGACAATGTACGACTATTATGCGATCTGGGTGAATTTTAAGAGGAAATTAGTGGACTCTCGACTATCGGTTCTCCACTAAAACCCTAAAATCCCAGATTGCTTCTTGGATAACAAGCGTGCCAGACTAGACAATGTACGACTATTTTGCGATCTGGGTGATTTTTAATAGGAAATTAGTGGACTACCGACTATCGGGCGTCCACTAAAACCCTAAAATCACAGATTGCTTCTTGGATAACATTTTTTACATGATTTTCTAGAAGATGCCCCATATCCCTGCTTAAACTCACATCCGCACTCACGTTCAAAGTTGCTTCGCATCCCATGAGAGCTTAGTGCCGATAAGAGCTGAAGAATCGTTCTAGCAATAATGATGCTCCGAGAGATTTTCATCAGAACAAAATCACTCATTTTAATCAGCATCAGATTTATTATTGCCAACATGAGATATCCAGAGTTCAATGCAATTTGTACAAGGAATTGACCATTCATCCAATGTAGCTGGTACGGCGGGCGCTATTCACTAAAGTCGCCATTCAATATTTATAGAGCACTGCGAAGCTCCATTTTCTATTATCGAATTGAATTCCGAACCGAATCAGGTAGAAACTTTCGGATCGAATCGAATCGAATCTCGTGGCTATTGAAGTTGCAAATATTACACGTTCTTACATCCAATATTTACTCAAGTATTGTATTCAATTGCGACTCGTTGGTTTGGGCAAATCGGGCAATTCAACCAAAACAGTGAAAGATTCCAGAACGAAATCAATGTAGTTTCGAAAGCACAGGGCCGGGGAGAGGGTTGGGGTGGGGGTAACCCCAGGGCCCAGCACTTTGGGGGCCGGGGTTTGGCCCAGGATTCTTGGGTCAGGACGCCCCCCCCCCTCTAAACATGGCCTAAAAGACCGTATTTTAATATACTGAGTCAAAAAAGCAAGTATAATAAACTTTAAGGAGCAATTGTTTTTAGTATTATCGAATTTAATCCCAAACAAATTATTGTAAATTCATATTTCGAGTTTTGCTGTATGAATTTGCATAATTTCATGTTTTACTGTTGCCAGAGTCACGTCAGGACGTCGCAGTTCAGACTTGGGGTGAAATGAAAAGTTCACACATGCAGTCAATAGCGTGTATGTCCACCGTTTGCCTCTTGGATGGCAAGATATCGGTGGCGCATGGACCTGATAAGTCTCTGGATGTCACCCTGTGGTATTGCGTTCCACTCCTGCCTTAGAATATTGCATAAATCGCATAACGTCTGAAGATCATGAAGTCGTACCCGACGGTCCTATTGATCCCAAAGATGCTCGATTGGCGACAAATCTGACGAAAGTGGAGGCCAGGGAAGAATTCGATGCTCTGCTCCTCAAGAAAGTCACGACAGTTTCGCGCCTCGTGACATCGGGTGTTGCCTTGCTGGAATAACAGCAATCCGACGTTAGAGTTGAACAACGGGACAACAACAGCGTTAAGAATTTCGACCCTATATCGCTGTCCGTTCAAATTACTATCGATGAAGAACAACTGCGTTCGATGGTGCAAGGAAATTCCTGCCCAAACCATTACACTACCCCCGCCGAAACAATCGCATTACCGCACGCAAGCATCAGAAAACCGTTCTCCTCGTCGGCGATACACTCTTGCCCTCCCATCAGCGCGCCGTAGACAAAATCGTGATTCATCACTGAAAAGAATTGTGCTCCAACGCTGCTGAGTCCAGCGAACACGCTGACGTACCCATTCCATTCTGACGGTACGATGACTTTGGGTAAAGATTGGTCTGTGGTATGGACGCCTACTTCGGATGCAGTGTTCAGCGAGTCTGTTGCGGACAGTTTGTGCACTGATTCTATTGTTAGTTCTACCAGGAGTAATTGCTGCTGTCCTCGTCGCCGGAATGAAACGATCCGGCAAGTGAGACGTCCTGATGTGTCGGTCTTGTGCAGGGGTCGTAACTCTTGGTCGACCTGAACGCGGTCGGTCGGCCGGCAGTAGATTCAGTGGTTCTATACCTACCAATGAGACGGTACATAGTGGCCACAGTGACTCCGAACTCAACAGCGAGCTCATCTGGAGGTATCCCAGCCTCATGCATACCAATGGCAGGCACGAAACCTCTGATTTTCGGTTAACCTTGGCATTTTTTAAAATGTCGGAAGACAAAAACTAGCGTGTTTTCTCAATAACCCAGGCTCTCTAGCACAACATAACACAAAGAAAATTGTCGGTCACCCATTCAATTTGACATTCTCGGGTAGCACGTGCCATCTTGGAATCCGTAGCAAAATTGTATACGGTTGGGTGAACAACAACAACATGTCTCTTTGCACGACTTCTTGTCCACAAACATGCAACATTAGAACTATTATATTTCATCCTTTATGCTATTTTTCACATTTGGTTCTATTATACTTTCTTTTTAAACTCAATATAATTTGGTTTGGTACGTCCTTTCAAACCAAAAAATTAAAGGTCTCGTTTCCTATTAAAAGGTCATTTCCGAGGTTATTGGATATCCTCAGCCAAATGACTATTTTGAGGTATAGTTTTAGTTTACGGTGGTATGGATTTAGTAAATAATTCTCATTAATGGTGATATGGCCAAAATAATCTGTTGATGGTCTTGATTCAAACTGTGTATTGTCAAGTGCATTTCAATTGGGGGTCAAGGTCACATGGAAGTGTTAAATGACAAACCCAGACCTGTTTGGGACCTGACAATTTGCAGTTTACAAATGGGACAATTTTTGTGTAAATTTGCTTTGAGAAAGCCTTCTGAAAAAATGAATAAGAAACCCATATGTTTTTTATTTGTCAGAATGATCATGTTATGCTGTAAAATCCTCAGTGGAGGAATGAGGAATTCCTATAACACAGTTTTATCACTATCGATGCACGAAAATTGGAGATTTATCCCCAAAATGAGAATATTTTGACCATTTTGAGGCATTTTTTTAGCCATCAACTATGTCATTCGGCTGAGTGTATTTGAGTGATATTGTAAATTTTTGTGTGTACAGTTGTCTCCAGAAAGGGCCATATTCAGAGCTTCCAGAAACTATATACATTGTGAGTATTGTGAATAGGGGAGGTAATTTAAATGCAAAATATCCTCGGCCGTGTTAATCAAAAGCTGAACATTTCTTGAAAAGCCGATATTTTCACCTGAATAACTGTAACGAGACCAAAATAGGGGCTTTCAAGCCATGTTTGGACTAACCGTCCCCTACCCCCCTCCAGAGTTCAGACTCCTGTGCCAACAATTAAGAAGAAGCCTGTGTCGAGAAATGGGCTCTACATTTGACCAACGGCTGTAATTTTGGACTGTGTGATTCTTTAAGTAATAACTTTATTAAATCAACTTGACGTAATAAAGTTATCAAATCAAGAATTGTGCAGTCAAAAGCTAATGGCCACTGGTTACTCACTGATGAACAAAAAATAACGTGATTTATTATCCTAATAACCACCAGAAGTCTCCATTTAATAACTGATTTTCATAACTTTTTTGTGTGTGTGGGGGGGGGGGGGGGGTGGGTGGGGTGGGGGGGGGTGTTGTGGAATCCCTGCATGCCACCCTATCATCGCTCGTGTTCTCGGCATCTGCATCGATATCCCGACACTTTTGAAAGGAGGCCGGTTACAGAATTAACCCTGAACCCGAATTTCCTCTCCCTGGCCCTGCAGAAGCGGAACCTCCTTGAACTCTTCTATCATCAGTTTTCCTATGTAGGAGACCTGCTGATATAAGGACAGGGCTCAAAATAAGCGGTGTCGCGTCGCTTTTTGCTATGCAAAACTTCCAAAAAGCTACACAATGTTCAATTATGTATAGCATTTTGCGATACAAGATAATCAACTGCAGCCTGTTAGGCTGCAGTTGATTATCTTGTATTGCAAAATGTAAATGAAAATTTGCAAAAAAATTTGAAATCTAGTTCACTGATGCTTTACTTCTGATTGTGGAACATTTCAGGCCTAACTCAGATTAACTCTTCATCAAGCATCAATAGCAACTTCATATGTAAGATGAATTCTATTGGTTTAAATTCTTCCTCTTTTCACAACATTTTGCATAAAATGTCCATTAAAAATAACTTCAAGCCCATCAAATTAAAAATCCCAACTTCAATTTTGAGACCTCAATTAAACAACCACGACGCCAATTGAAAATATCCAAGTCCATGCAACCGTTAAAGGCAGTTCAGTTAAAAAAAAATCGCGACATCGACGCCGTAGCTGCGACGGGTGGTGCAATTTCACAAAATTCTAAGTTCATCAAGGGCCATAACTCCAAGAAAAATATTTGGAACAACACATGCATTGAATAGTGGCTAGACATCAATAACATACACTTACATGCCAAATATAAAGTCATTCCATCAAGTATTTCAAAAGTTATTGAGTTTTGAAACTCGTTGGTCACAGACAGACCGACCGACATTCTAAGTACATCAAGGGCCATAACTCCAAGAAAAATATTTGGAACAACACATGCATTGAACAGTGGCTAGACATCAATAAGATACACTTACATGTCAAATATAAAGTCATTCCATCAAGTATTTCAAAAGTTATTGAGTTTTGAAACTCGTTGGTCACAGACCGACCGACCGACCGACCGACCGACAGACCGACAGACAGACCGACAGACCGACATTGCCACTTATAGAGCTGCTAGTCGGAGCTAAAAACATAGTAAATGTTTCATGTGTTGCAGATCATTTGGAAATGCCCAGAAATGGATGGAAACTATTCTGTCTACTTAGAAGAATTCAATACAAAACAGCATAGCATAACAAAAATAGCTATGTAATTTTTACAAAATGCTATTCATTTTTTGGAAATGTGTCGCACTTTGCTACGCAAAGAAAAAAAGTTATTTTGAGCACTGTATAAGGAGCGTTCCAGAAGAGGCCCTTGGTAGGATTTTGAGAACATCTCGGCGATTCGAAAATTTCCAAATCAGCTCGACGCAAATCGAATCGAATCACTGAGACTTTATTCGAATCGAATATCCAAGCTTCGCAAAGCCCTAACTTTATCATTTTTTTTCTTTTCGTGCTCACTCCAGTTATGTCCGCCTGGAAAAACAGTTGTAAAAGAAAAGCTCGAGCGATGAAGAAGGCGAGAGTGAAAAAGAGTTGATGGTGGTAAAATAAGATTCAGCTCATACATGTAGTCTCCCCGAGAAATACTAAACATTTCCTAGAAATGAAGAAATGGTGACGTGTGCAAGTCAGAAAAGAAGCAGACTGTCATCTGCAAAATGAGGTCCCCAGAAGGTATATTTAGTGATGCTACCCCGCACAACAGGGTAGAATCACTAAATTTACCCTATGTGAACCTCAATCTGAATCAGGGTCTCAAAACTAAACAGAAAGAGGTACCCAGATGATAAATTGGCCCACTGTATGGGCTAGCATAATCAAATTCACCCTCTGGGATCTCATTCTGAAAATGTCAGATGGCTTATTTTCAGGCCTGAACGTGTGTGGGTGTGTTGCGGTGGTATACATAGATATTGCGCTGACAAATGATAGGGTGATCGTTTAACACTTCATTCCGCAAAATAAATAATTCAGAGGTTATTGCTGTACCAGAACCGGGAACATCGCAGAAACTCTCATTTTGTACCGCCTGGAGACTCGGCTTCGTGTAAAGATTTGAAGTGTGAAGAGTTATGACATGAAATCGAACAAAAGGTTCATAATTTATTTCAAAGATATATTTAATATGTAAACATTTACAACAACTGCTCGGGAACCTGATACATTTCAAACGACCGGGTTATGCACGTGAGCTAACAATGAGACAGAAAACAATGAAACTTCAATAACACAAAACAAACTGCGAGCACAATTTTACCAATAACAAAAAAGCTGTTGTATGCAGAATACCTCTTGCATAGTATTAGAGACTTTATTTCGAGTTTCGAAACAAATATTCATAAATGTAAAGGATCTATATATTTTGTAATAAGAATGCTTCAGCGTTTACCAAATAATTTAAAGTTTTTAATATTTTCAGCTAACCAAGTGTCTTTCACACTCTAAAATCATTTGGATCATAAATTTACCCAAATCAACTGGTTTGAGTGAATTTCAAGCCAGAAAAGAAGCAGACTGTCATCTCCAAAATGAGGTCCCCAGAGGGCGAATTTGGTGATGCAGGGTAGCATCACTAAATTTACCCTCTGTGAACCTCAATCTGAATCAAGGTCTCAAACCTAGAAAGAGGTACTCAGAGGATAAATTGGCCCACTGTATGGGATAGCATCAGCAAATTCATCCTTCGGCGACTTCATTTTGAAGATGACAGACTGCTTATTTTCAGGCTTGGTGAATATGAACCCAATTGGGTTCGTATTCACTCACAATCGTCGCTAGGACATCATCGTTTATTTCTGCGTTTGAAATATGGAAATTACCGAACATCTTCGTTTTACACAGGAACGTGGCTAGAGGTTTCCGCGGTGGTGGTGGTGGTGGTGGGGGGGGGGGGGGGGTAGGGTTGTGAATGTCCAACTAGGGGGAGGGACAGGGAGGGGAAACCCCCCTCCCGGTCCCTCTCCCTAGTTGGAAATTCACTACCGAGAAACATTTTGAAAATGAAGCCATGAAAGAGAGCATAAAATTGATTCTAGTAACTGAAATGCCGCCACATTTATGATAGAATTATCTGGTTATTATTAATTAGTATTACTAAGGCGATGACCTGTATTCCCGACTTCTGCTTGCTACGGATGGATGGTTTGTAGGTATCGATGGTAAATGATGTTTGTGCAATGACCCTGTTAGAGAAAACAAGACATGACTGCCTTTATACAAGGCATGTGTGTGTGGAAGGATGAATGTGTGTAGTAAGAGACTGAGTGAGAGAGAGTGATGGGGGGGGGGGGGGATTTGTATAAAATACTGGGTGGGGGTGGAGGATACAGAGGGTGGTTGGGGTGGTAGTCGAATCGGGGTGGGGTGGAGCTGTATGATTGTGACGAGCGTACATTCGAGCATGCGAGTTAGTAATGGTTGATCTAACGTGACATATAGGTCAAATTGGCCTTGTGAATTTTTGTAAAGGTAAAAGGTATTGAATCTGTTGCACATGTCACGCTAATAAAGAATTACTTACTTACTTACTTACTTACTTACTTACTTGACTTACTTACTTACTTACTTACTTACTTTACTTACTTACTTACTTACTTACTTACTTACTTACTTACTTACTTACTTACTTACTTACTTACTTACTTACTTTACTTACTTACTTACTTACTTACTTACTTACTTACTTACTTTATTTACTTACTTACTTACTTACTTACTTACTTACTTACTTACTTACTTACTATTACTCTGGGAATTGAATATGTGCTAAACAAATGCTTAAGCTGAGAACTTTGAGCAATTCACACCGTTCTAACATTAAATCAGATCTTATGTAGGAATGATCAATTTTCGATCATTTTGTAACTGTGAATGATGGAATTAACTCAGGATAACGTTTCGAGGATTTTTTTTATTACGATAAGTAAACGTACTATGGAAGTCTCGTACCGATTGACACCATGCACACTTATGAAGCTCGATATTACATACACTGTGGTTGTAAATAGTAACAGTCGAAATTTTTGCCGATTTGAAACCGAGTTGGGTTTTTGGGAAGTAAAGGAGACATCAGCATCACCAAAGAAGCTCTAAAATCCTAATAGATGGAATTTCCAACTACTCATGACTTGCCCTCCGAATTTCCAACTCAGGGAAATTATGGCCAGGATTGGGGGAGGGGTGTCCCCCCCCCCCCCAACACACCCCTGTCGCCACGTCCCTGGTTTTACATTGATTGCTGAAAATTCCTATTCGGTTCCCCTCGGTTTATTCCGAATCTCGTCATAAGACCTCGGTGAGTAGGGATACACTTGAATCTTTATTTAATGTGGTAATGCATAAATTATTTCGCTTCAGGTGCCTGTGTTAACTTATAGTCACCTCCAGAGTAGATACGACAGTTTATGCAGCATGGAGTGAAACGGAAACAGAACGCAAAATTTTACAAACCTGCCAGTTGAACAGATTTTCGAAATGAAAAACGTTATCTTCTGTTTCGTCTCGGATTTACAAATGTTAATTTAAGCGCGGTTGGGCGGCAGCCAATACTTTGGAGCCAAAACTGCGGCTTCCATTTACTTGGGACTCACCAGAGTAGATAATATGCGTCCACTCCAGTTGCAAAGCAGCATGTTTACTGTTTGTTTTTGCTAATGAAAACTGAATAGAACTTGAGAAGTGTTTCACAAAATAGCACCGTCGGTCAAACAGACGACTTAATGTCTGGGGAACGAAATCATCAGAGTTGAGACGTGCAGAAAATGCCAAGTACAGCTGACATCGAAGTGAGACAATTGGAGCAACATTGACAGATCCCAGAAGGGAACCGATATGGATGCTGCAGTTGTCAATAGTTTCAGAGTCAGGCGGGGCAGACCCGGTGTAGGCCCATTTTAAAACGTTCCTAATTTACCGAGGTTATACATATAGGTACAATCGAGTCACAATTCCTGGATCCCCTCCTGATTAATATCAGGAGGCTGCATGGGGCGGGGGGGGGGGGGGGGGGATAACAAGAACATGGTAATAACTCTTCGTAATCTCAGTAATTTGAGTAATTCCGGAGTTCGAGTTCCACAAAGCCTTCGAAATATCACTCGGCTGTGAAATCGTTAACCCTTTGCCTAACGAAACGCCCGCATCCGAACGCGTAATATACAAATTGAGCAGTTGACAGAATTAAAATTTGTGTAAAAGGTCAACTCCCCGCCAATCGCTATCAGGTTTGTTCGTTTATCAACTCTCCCCATCTCATGTAATATATCGACTAAGTGAATCTCGTTTGATAGAGATCTAAGACGTTTGGAGACAGCAAAAAAGTATCCGAGTTAAAGAAGGCTCTCACCAAATGAAATACCAAAAGAAACCTGTAACACATGCGGAATGACTGCTATAACAGAAGGTTAGCAGAATCGCACCTTCGAATATATCAGATGAGATGTGTGTTTTGACATAGAATTGTCTCAACTGAAGGGGGTAGCCGGGGTAAACTTGAAGAATGCCGAGATTCGTCGACATCCTATGCGTAAAGACTGATAGAAGTATAAACATAAGTTTAATCCTCGACAACGCAAAACGAAGTATATTGAGTATAATTCGTCGTGACGCGTGGATTTCCACAAAAACATCAAAGGAGTACAGTTCGCACCCAGTGAATAAATCTCGAATGCTATGGGGAAAAAGTACACAGTACAATCACGATTTCAGCTAACAGACCATGAGGTCCATTGTTTGAATTTTTTTGGTACTTTATACTGTTTTTCAAAATGCAACTTACTGTCTGACTAGAACCCTCACTCTGCAAGTGCTTTAGTACTAGTCGAATCTTTCTGTCCTGCAGATGGACCCAAGGCTGACAAATTTCGTCATTGGAAGAGATTTACAGGAAAGTTAGCTCATCTTAGAAGCTTTTAAAAGCCAAGTTTCCTTTTTAACTTGCAATAAACACAAACAGCTCCAGGAGCTGTCTGTTGTTTTCGTTTATTAAAAGTAACAAAAGGAAACTGAGCTTTATTTTCGTCTGATGTCATAGGTGTTTCTCAACAATTACTTGCTTCTTAATTGGTCCTTCCTCGCCCGTCCAATAATTATCAAGAGAGATAACTTTATCTAAAGTCAATTTTCATGACCATATTAGTTAGGGACGCATGTGCACTACGCTATTCAGGCATATTGACTTTTTCCAATCCAAAAACATTAACATTTATTTCTTGTGTTAATGAGCAATATTAGCATTTATGGCTATCTCGTGACCGTAATACAAGTATAAAGACACGTTTAGCCAGTCATTATACCTATTGCTTCCATCTTTAGAGGCCTTCCTTCCCAGACCTTGATGGCTGAGTCCTATTTTACCAGTAAAGTGGGACTTGTTTTCCTCAGTAAAAAACACTACTTCACATTTCGAGGCTCCTACGGGCAAAAGACATACCAAACACGCAAGCCTGGAAATAAGCAGACTGTCATCTGCAAAATGAGGACCCCAGAGAGTGAAGTTGGTGATGCTACCCTGCACAGCAGGATAGCATCACTACATTTACCCTCTGTGAACCTCAATCTGAATCAAAGTCTCAAGCCTAAACAGCAACAGGTTCTCAGATGATGAATTGGCACACTGCGTGTGATAACATCAACAAATTCACCCCCTGGGGACCTCATTCTTCAAATGACAAATTGCTTATTTTCAGGCTTGCAGACACAATCCCTCCACAAACACTGTTTATAATATATCTATGATGATTTTGCCGTTCTTCAATGGTCAACTCTGGTTACTTCGGCTTCCTCAGACCATAAACCTGCTCGACACGACATGAATTTGGTTGTTGGCAGTGTAAAATGATGCAACTCAATCTGCCCCGCCCCATCAAGATGGCGTCAAATCAATCAACGCAGTAACCCCTCCCATCGATGATGTTTGATGAGGTTGAAGTTTTTATGCTGTGACTTACGCTGTGACTGTAGTCACAGCGTAACAGTTTTCACGTCATCAAACGCCACGGTGTTCACCGAGCACGAAAACTAGTTACGCGTTATCAAGTTTCCGATCTCGGCACTTGTTTTTGTCAATAATAACTAAAATGTTGTAAATATTTAATTTGTATTGCCTCGAAAAATGTGCATATCATCAACATATTCATTTTTCGCAGGCATCAAAGTATATTCTTTAAAAAGCGATCGGTGATTGTGAGACGGAAACCTCGAAAATTTTAATTGTTGAGCACTATTTATTAATATCAACTTCCGCCCCACCTCTAAAGTAGCTGCGGTTGAGACACCTTTCTGCATGTGACAATGAGCGTTCCAGCAATCCAGGTCTGCGCTCATAGATCTGTGAATTACACCGTTGCAATACAATACAATGCAATCCCAATCCACCAGTGAAAAATGTCCCAACTTCACTGTCCCCAAAGAATAAACATCTTTACGCTGACGTAATACCCAACAATATCCAATAACAATATCCATTTCTCCCATGACATAACTCAAATGACACCTTTTATAATATTTCAAGTTTTATTTGCATTACTGTCGGCAATAAATATCATATAACCTAATCTTGCTATCTCTGCATTGAAATCGTGAATAAAATCCATGATTTTGTTGTAGTTCGTTCCACAATTCGTTAACCAATTCGGCAACAACTATCATCAATATAAAATTGTTCGAAAATTAACAATTTCGATCCCCTGCTTCTAAACAACTTTTTTCGTTATCGTACTAAAAGAAAATAACTGTCCTGTATTATTCACATAAATAATATTCAAAATTTTATTATTTTTCCCATTTTTGCGCCTAAAAGATAGATTATGGCACCTCATTGGAACGAGCACCAATGGAACGAGCTCTTGGAGCTTGTTTCAATGAGAGGTCATAAGCTATATTTTTGGGGGCGAAACAATGAAATTTTTGGCCATTCACGAAATTGAGTTTTTGTGTACAGTGCTGTATGGATTTGGAAGCATAGTGGGAAAGAAATGAAGCGACAGGCCGAACAGCGCCACAAAGCTTGCCAATCACATAAATGAGGGGGGCGAAATACTACAACGCCACAAAGCTTGTCAATCACATAAATGAGGAAGGCGAAGTGCAAGAAGAGTTTAAAGCAAATAATTTTCCAGGCAAACTGTCGAAGCAACTTGTCGTTCGACAATTTGCTTGTAAATCATGTTTCTCGAATCACGTGATTGCACAAAGTGTGATGTTTCTCCTGCGGTGGAGCAGAAAAAAAAAAAAGAAAAAAAAAAAAAAAAGAATTAATCGAAGATCGAAGGAAGGCCAGCCTCAAAGGTGAAACACTTAACAGGGTAGTGAATTTAGTTTTTTTCTGGTGTGTTAATTTTAGTAGAAAATTTTATGGCCTTGTCCGACGAATAAAAAGACGGTGTGCCGTTTCCACTGATCTTTACACAACTGTATTATAGGAACGCCAATCAACGAGTTAACTCCTCTCAATCCATAGTGTTTGATGACGTAAAAGCTGTCTCGCTGTGACTGCAGAAAAACAGCTTTCACTTCAACCAACGTCACGGTTTTTACCTGTAATTGGACCTAACTCGCTTGTCTAATAATTTCAAGGGAGATAACACTTCTCAAAAGTCTATTTTCAGTACAATATAAGTCAGGGATGATTTTGGCGTTGTATATAGGCATATTAACCCTTTACCTAACATGAAAAGCAGACGACACTTGCAAACAAATTTCTTGAATAACTAATTTTTTCATTTTTTGCCTCAAAAACAGGTTATGACCCCTCACTGGAACGAGCTTGTTCCAAAGAGGGGGTCATAACTTATGTTTTTGAGACAAAAAATGAAAAAAATAATAAAAATTAATTGGCACCACTTCTTATTAGTCAGCGCTTAAAGCTATCTTGAAATGTGAAACAAAAGGAACACTTGGCGACCAGAAGTAAACTGACATGTTCATCACAATAAAGCGATGATTCAAACACTAATAAATATCTGACAATACTGACAATACTGACATGTAAGTTTTCTTTTTTAAATATCAGCGTGTGCCATACATACGCGGGTCAATAGGGGGTGTTGAGAGTTGCACCTCTCCCTTCCCACTTAGTAGGGGCAAAAAAATGTAAACCTGTTATTGGCGACTTGTTATGATGTAACACATGGGCGCAGGAGGCATTTAGAAGATGGAGGTGGGGTTGGCACGGTTATACAAGGGCACCCACACATACATATCAGTGTGCCTTAGTGGCATTGTTCAAATTCAGTAAACTAAGCTACGATTGGAACTCACGCGCCTCCACATTGAGAAAAAAAACACATTTTATTTTGTTTGCTCCATATTTAACAAATTTCCCGATTGGCAGGCCTTTAAGTTCTTCCCAAAACAACGACGGTAAATGCTGTGCCCAAATAGGATAATTGCGCCAAAATCATGCAGAGTTTGAAACTTTATCCAAAATTTTGCCGTGAAAAATATTTTAGCCAGGATTCCCTGATGCTTGCAATATAGCTTAGAGCTTTCCTTCGAATCAAACAATGCAACAGATCAATAATTTTTTAAACTCCCACAGAGTTCGCCAGAGAAAAGCAATCGGCGTCGACAGTGCCGATTGCTTTTCTTTGGCAAATTCTTTATGATTATGCACTTGAAGTTCGAGATCTATTATATTCCTGTTTGTGGCTTTCCTATTAACCGTCATGCGTAATTTACATTCAAATAGGACTTTGGCTCGACACAGGGAAACTAAGAAGCCTTCTCGAGTAAACTTACGTCAAGGGGTGGTGGGAACCAGTGACAATGGTGAAGACCTATAACAGGGGACTGTACACTATCAGTTTAAGAGGGGGACCCGAAACCTAAAACAGAAGAAGAAAATACCAGCGTTTTTTCTCCATCCATGCAGGCAACAATACGGCTGATCCACATTTGCCGTTGTGCCCAAATTAGACTGATCTGAAGGTCTGCCGATTGGGCCGAGACATTGTTTCAGTCCGATAGTTAAATGTGTTACATGTGAAGAAAAATGTGCATTATTCTCTACTTTGAAGGCCATAGTAAAGACAAATCAAAAGAGGATATATTGCTTCATATCTAAAGACAAAAGAGTCTGTGCACCCCTTCTTACTAATTCTCAATACGATTGCAATAGTTGCCCTAATCTCTCTCTCTCTCTCCGGAGAAAGTTGGGGTGGGCATGGGCCCATGTGCCCACTCGGTTCCTACGTCACCTGATGTAATCTACTACATTTGGACTTTTCAACCATGTGTGGCTGAATGACATTGTCATTTAGAATATTCTCTACGGGAGATGGGTGAATCCATTTTGTATTCGTATGGCAGTTCAGAAATAATTTAATCCAATAACCCTGTAGTCTTATTGGATTCAGTTATATCTGATCCCACTTGTGAATTTGACGTTCCCCTGTTTGTCGACTGCCAAATTTCCACTTCGGGGTGGGTTGACACTCTTCTAAAATAAAATTAAATCATATTTCCTTGGAGGGAAAGGTTTCAAAATCAAGCTTTATGTCGCCATATGACTAAACTAATATCCTGTAGAACTAATGCTTTGGTGGCAATTTAGTTCTTTATATTTACATAAAATGGTCTGAAAGACCATTTTATGTAAATTTAAAGAACCCATTTTATGGTTGGGGAAAAAAAGAACTGAAATCAGGTAAAAAAAAAACCCTGAAGAAACTATTCCTCTGTTACTTAAAAGTTTATGCATCGCGGACTGAAAGGGTGAAAACAAACTCGGATATGCTTGATTGGGGGGGTGGGTGGGGGGGGGGGCTGGGCCAAGAAAAGTTACGGGGAAATTCAACGGGGGGGGGGGGGGGGCGGCGAAAATTTTGATCTTTCGAATTGAAAGAACGTTGCCTCCCTAAACCTGCATTGTTGCAGTCCACATAGGTCACATTTCAATGGCATATTTATATCATCTTCGTCGCTCATATGGAAAAATGGTTGCACAGAGGGATGACGGAATTCGGACCCATTGAGCCGACCATAGTTCGACCCATTGGGAGAAAATTTTGATTTTTCAAACTGACTAAACGCTGTTTCCATGCATCTGAGCGATCAAATGCAGACTGCACTGCTGGTATATCGGAATGTCGGTATACCGGCAGTCTCTGCAATCAAATCTATTTCGCCAATAGGGGATTCGCCGGGAATTATCCAGGTGGACTATATAGCCAGTCCGCCTCTGTTGATTGGCATAGTTATGTTTCCGGTGGACTATATGGCCAGTCCGCCTCTGTTGATTGGCATAGTTATGTTTCCCGGTGGACTATATGGCCAGTCCGCCTCTATTGATTGACATAGTTATGTTTCCCGGTAGGCTATACGGCCAGTCCGCCTCTGTTAATTGGCATAGTTACGTTTACTTACAATGTGTTTTTTTTTCAAATCTAGTAACGCCAATGACTGCGTTCGATTTAACGATAAGCTACTCTTGTTACCAAACGCAATGATGCAACGTCTTACAGTTTTGCAGATGTACTGCTGTTCATGGAGTCATGCTTGACAGATAAACGTTGAAGCGTTGGGACTTGCAACCATTACGACATATCAAACAATAAGCTCTGATTTTTTTCTGTTCATTTTCACAAATAAGAAGTTATTTAGTCTTCAATCTAGCTCTTAAAGCTCTGCGCTTTGCGGCTTCCATAATGTCTCTTGTAATGCGGCTGTAAACTCGCCTATCAGAAACGGGCGATGGGCTGCGCTTTCTTTTTGGAACCACCGGTGCATCTAAAATGAGTCCACGCCTCGACGAATAGCTCTGCTCGATAGGTGGTAGCGGTAATGGGTCAGCGAGCGACGGTTCCGACTTAGATGGAATAATATGTATGAGTGGTATCTTTCCACTTTCCGACTCGTCGCATTTGTCTGAGTCACTTCTTTTATCACTGTCAGAAAGTTCTCCATCTTTTTCTTCTTTTACCTTCTCACTTTTGTGAAGATTTGCAGCTCGGTCCTTTGATAAGTCAATGACTTCGTTTGGGCTTGTGCTAGATAATCTGGATGAGAACCGGAATCGAGCCGGGAGTGGTACTCCCTCCACTTGAGAGCGAGGGCTATGAAGGTTCAAAGGTTTTTCTGATGATGAGAGAGAATCACTGAGTGCAGAATTGGGACTAGACTGTTCACTCCTAGGCGAGTTGAATGATATACACGATCCAGTATTCAAAGAGTGAGGCGTGTTTGGAGATAGGGGAGCCATCCTACTTTCTTTGGCCTTCTCATCAAGTGCAGAATATTTTGACTTGTCATCCTCGTTTATTTTCTCTTTGGGCTCTTTCCAATTCACAGCAAACTTTATTTGTTCCATTGTTAAAGGAATAGGTATCGGGATCGGTACTGGTACGGGTAACGCAACCGGAAGTGGAAGCATCATCGTAACGGGGGGCAGTCCTAGTTTTTGAAGATCCTGTTGAGGAAACTGCCTGACTGGAGAAGAATTATACGTTGAAATATCTGGTGGAACAGGAACCTGTGGATTGACTGGTGGGAAAGCACTATGCACAGGTAGATTCCCAGGTGTTCTCTGTGTTTCCCTTACCCGTGCACTTGAATACGGATTCTGTGGACCAACAGATTCACCCGTGGGACTACCTTTAATACCATTGTCACTGCCTGGCGAATTAAGTTGACTCACTGGAGTGTTCGTGACATTGCGACTGTTACTTCTCGGTGGATTTGGAAACAAGTCGGGGAGGCCACCAGCCGTCAACATATTCACCAAATGGGGAGGTAACAACCCGCTACACATCAGATGGTGTAAATGTGCATAGGGAGGTAGCATTGGGCCTAGCATCTGACCACTGGGTAGAAGCCATGGCATATTCTCTGTACCAAATATGGACGTTCCACTAGAACTGCCACTTGGTGTTTGTGGAGATTTAAGAGAATCTGAAGAGTTCGAGTGGTGTAATCTGGATTTCGGTTTCTCTTTCTCACGGAACGTGTTTTCATTCGACTTGTGGTCGCGTCCACTATGGAATAGTTTTGACCCTAGTATAGATCTATGTTCAGTTTTATCACTACGATGACTAGAACTCCTAGGTACGTGTTTTCTTTCCGATTCTTCAACCTTTACTCTCCCTTTATTTTTCAACCAAAGTTCTGGTGTAATCATCACCTTATCCCTATTCTCTGACGATTCCCCCTTTTCACCAGATTTTATCTGTTCCAAGTGTTCGCGTGCTTCACGACAGAATAGGTTCATTTTGTACTGATTTAAGCATTTTTCAGTGCAAAATTGGTATTGTTGGTCACCATCTTGAAAGTCGACGTAATTGACAGTAGGCCGAACATGTTTGCACCAATCACACATTTTGTTCTTCTTAAACGACGCTCGTCGACACTGACTAAAACACACTTCGCTGCAAAAGGCCTTCGTACACGTTTCCGTCTTCAGTGTGAAAAGTTTTACTCCCGGCTTCTGGCACCATGCACAAAGAATGAACCTAGACGACGAAGTGCCTTCTTCCGGGCTCTCTGAAAAAGAGAAGAAAATAGTTCACAGGAAAGTTAGCACCCCTTACTCTTCATATCACACCAAGGGTATGGGAATTTCATATAAGAAATGAAATTTCGAAATGTTAGTGAAGGGTGTATCTATTTATTTATTATTTATTTAATGGGGTTTAACGACACTTTCGACAGTCAGAGTCACTTCGTATCGGCCAATTTTCCGGGTGGAGGAAGCGGAGTAAACGGAGAGAACCATCGAACAGCGGCGAGCAACTGTCAGACTCTCTAACGTACTAACTCCACACAAGCAGGGTTAGCATTGGTTGAAGACAAGTGTACCATCGACGCGCAGTACGCCTTAGTAAAAAGTAAAAAAAAAGCCATCGGAGGGCCACACTTACTTTCCAAATTGAGCAGCTGAAAAAAAAAATTCAAAAGATTTCAACAAAACCATATCATGTGACCCCCTCATTGGAACGAGCTCGTTCCAATGAGGGTTCATACGATACTGTTTTGTTGAAATTTTGGGGAAAAATTTGAAAAAGTTATATTTAAAATTATAAATTTGGATATCGTCAGCGTCGGGTAAAAGATTAACCCTTTACCCAACGTAAACGGCCAAAACCAGCCAGCGCTATTCACAAAAATCGCCAATTAATTTTCATTATTTTTTTTCATTTTTTGTCTCAAAAACATTGGTTACGACCCCTCTTTGGAACGAGCTTGACGATAATAAGAATTTTGTTTGCAAGTGTCGTCTGCTTTTCATGTTAGGTAAAAGGTTAAATAATATTTTTTTCCAAACAAAATCTCATAAAGAGAAGAACTGAAAATTTGGTGGATCCGACAGTAAGCTAAAAGCTTATACGTGGTCGTTTCGACAAATCAGAAGAATGAATACATAAAATTGGTAGAAAAACCTGGAAAGGCAGGTACCAGTTTACAGCTTAACGGACACCAATGACAAGATTTTATCCTAACATGCACCCTGATACCTTGTATACTTTTAAAAATCATCAAGTCAGTCATTGGTGTTTGACAGAGCTATAATTGGTAGAAAACTTCTACCTTTATACTGTGGTGGCGGTTCGGGAGAATAGCGCATATGGAGGGGGATTTCCGCCGATCAGACACATAAACAGCCCCTTGTATATGAACACACAAAACAGCCACCTGACGAAAATCCTGTCCCTCCGCCAAACACTCAGTCCCAGGGACTGTGAAATAATACTATTGAATTTTGTTTTTTCACAGTAACCGCTGCCTCGGTGCTTCCCCTAAAATCAGGGAAAACACGCACTCTGAACAATCCGTCTCCACGAGGTTTGTAGTTAGATTCCCCATTTTCCAATTAACCCTTTACCCAACACGAAAGGAAGACGACGCTTGCAAACAAAATTCTTGAGAAACTATTTTTAATTTTTTTTTTTTTTTGCGTCAAAGCATAGCTTATGACCTTTCGTTGGAACGGGTTTGATACTCGTTCCAATGAGGAATCATAAGCTATGTTTTTGAGACAAAATTGAAAATCGAATGGTGATTTTGGGGAATGGCACTGACTGGATTTGGTCGTTACGTTTGTTTAAAGGGTTAATATTATATCAGAAAGGCAAATAAACATCAATTCTTCAAACAAGGAAAGATATTTTAACAAGAGGCCCCAGGGGGCCTTAGACTCTCACCGAATGTTCCATACTGTTAAGACACAAATTTTATCAAAAGCTATTCTTAAGGTTCTACAGAGTAAATCTATACTCTCTGTGGAGCTAAAACATCAACAGGACTGAATGGGACAATGTTGCTGATCAAATATCAAAAGATTCTGCCCACTGGTTCTGGAGTAGATTTTTAAATAATTTTTCTTGAACTGTACTAAGAAAAATTCACGCCACCATAGTGAGCCCTAATATTGATCAAGACTCAATTTGAACAAACGTGAATCCAATCCATACCAAGATGCTGCATACCAGATATCTAAAGATTCTGCACACTGGTTCTGGTGAAGATTGTTAAAGATTTTTTCTTAAATTGCACTAAGTAAAAATTCACACCCCCATAGTGATCCCCAATATTGAACGGGGGATTCAATTTGAACAAACTTGAATCAGACCCATACCAAGATGCTGTATACCAAATATCTAAAGATTCTGCCCATCGGTTCCGGAAAAGAAGATTTTTAAAGAAATTTTCTTAAATTGCACTAAGTAAAAATTCACACCCCTTTAGTGAGCCCCAATATTGATCGAGGGACTCGATTTGAACAAACTTGAATCAGACCCATACCAAGATGCTGTATACTAAATATCAAAAGATCCTGCCCATTGGTTCTGGAGAAGAAGATTTTTAAAAATGTTTTCTTAAATTGCACTAAGTAAAAATTCAGGTCCCCATAGTGAGCCCCAAAATTGATCAAGGGACTCCATTTGAACAAAATTGAATCAGACCCATACCAAGATGCTGTATACGAAATATCAAAAGATTCTGCCCACTGGTTCTGGAGAAAAAGATTTTTCCTTAAATTGCACTAAGGAAAAATTCATGCCCCTATAGGGAGCCCCAATATTAATCAAGGGACCCGATTTGGACAAACTTTAATCAGACCCATACCAAGATGCTGCTACCAAATATCAAGATTCTGCCCATTGGTTCTGGAGAAGAAGATTTTTAAAGAATTTTTCTTAAATTGCACTAAGTAACAAGAGGCCCCAGGGGGCCTGAGGGCGCTCACCTGACATGGTAGTCTAAATATCAAACCAGGAACTTGACTTGAATAAGCTGCATACGCCCCTCCTAAGAAAAGCATATACCAACTAGATGAAGCAGTTGTGCCCACACAATACACGGGATTTTCCTTCTATTTTCAGTTCCTGCACTTTTACGTCCCAAAATTGAGATAAACGCATAAAAAACAAATTTTTTTCCCAAACAAAATACTTTCAGCCTAATTTTTTTTTTCTTCTTAAACGCATAAAAAACCAAAAAACTAATTTCCGTATTTTGGTCCAAAATTTTCTAAGTCCCACCCTTACCCCAAATTTTCAGTGTACAAAAAAAAAATTTTTTTGGTCTTAAAATTGACCGAAACGCAAAAAAAAACCCAAAAAATAATTCCGGATTTTGGTCCCAAATTTTCTAAACCCCACCCGGACCCCAAATTTCCAGTGTAAAAAAAATAATTTTTTTTTGTCTTAAAATTGACCGAAACGCATAAAAAACAAAAAACAAAAAAAAATTTTCCGGATTGTGGTCCCAAATTTTCTAAGTCCCACCCGGACCCCAAATTTTCAGGGTAAAAAAAAAAAATTTTTTGTCTTAAAATTGACCGAAACGCATAAAAAACAAACAAAAAAAATATTCCGGATTTGGGTTCCAAATTTTCTAAGTCCCACCCGGACCCCAAATTTTCAGGATAAAAAAAAATTTTTTTTGTCTTAAAATTGACTGAAACGCATAAAAAACAAAAAAAAATCCGGATTTGGGTCCAAAATTTCTAAGTCCACAACGGGGCCCCAAATTTTCAGCCTAAATATGAACCCAGAGACTTGGTTTGAACAAACTTGAATCTCACCCCCCTAAGGATGCTACATACAAAATATCAACAGTTTCTTATTGGTAGATCTGAAGAAGAAGATTTTTAAAGAATATTCCTCATACTGCACTAATGTATACATTTGGGCTCCCATAGACAGCCCAAATATGGACCCAGGGGATTGATTTCAATAAACATGTGAAACAATCTTCCAAAGATGTTATATGTGAAATTTGAAAGCTTTTGGAGCAGTGGTTTGGGAGAAAAGTAGTCTTACATGTTTTTCCCATTACCCACAGTGTTAAAAAATGCTGACTCAGCACATTTTCAAAGTCCCCAAAAAGTACCCCATGATAAAACCGATGGCAATTCTTGACCATTCCATTCTGTTGGTCCTAAGGAAGCTTCACACCAAATAAGAATTCTCAGTGCCGTGTAGTTTTGGAGATATGGGCGTTTTAATTTTTTTCTATTTTTAGCTCCTGCGGTTCCCATGGGGCGACGGGAACAAAAAATTGGGCATAAATTAAGTACTTATGACCCAATAAGCCCTCATATCAAATTTGGTTCAAATCTGCCTCTCGGTTTGGAAAATAGAAATTTTGGGACTGGCAAAAATTCTTGCCTCTCCCATAACAAAGCCAAATAATGCCCGACAAACTTCTCTTGAACAAACTTGATTCTAAACCTCAAAAGGACTCTGTATACCACATATCAAGTCTCTGCTGCTGGTCTTTCTTTAGAAGAAGAGTTTCAAAAAATTTGGCCATTTTTTCCCCACATCTCTGCTCAATATGAGCCGAAACCTAATTTGCATAAAAATCAAAATGTCCCTATATAACCACTACTTACATGAAATTTAATTAAAATGTCGCCAGTGGTTTAGGAGAAAGAGGCTCAAACACCACCTTCACGCAGGACGACGGACGACGGACGAAGAGTGATAAGAAAAGCTCACCCTGACTTCCAGTCAGGTGAGCTAAAAATTCACGCCCCCATAGTGAGCCCCAATATTGGTTGAGGGACTCGATTTGAACAAACTTGAATCAGACCCATACCAAGCTGCTGCATACAAAGTAGCAAAAAAAGATTCTGCCCACAGGTTCTGGAGAAGAAGATTTTTTAATAATTTTTCTAAAATTCATACGGTGCTATTAGAGTTATGCCCCATACAGAGCCCCCAAGCGACGTGGCCATTTCATTTGAACAAACATGAATTGCCATATGGTAATGAATATCCACATGAAGTTTCGTGAAAATCGGACTAGTGGTTTCAGAGGAGAAGTCGTTTGAAAAATGTTCACGACGACGGACGACGACGGACGGCAAGTGATAAGTTGAGCTCCCTTCGGTGAGCTAAAAATTCCATCATTTCCCATGAATCTCACGAGTATGAATGAGTCTCAGAAACCCGAATAAAAGTGGCGTAGATACAGGTGGGGGAGGGGGCAATGGGGGTTGCACCCTCCCCACGAATGACTTTTCAGATATTTTAGTATCTGTCAAGCTTTTTCACATTCCCTATTTATACAGCCAGTTGTCAGAGTAAAAAAGATTTTACCCTATGGATAATTCATTTTTAAAGAAAATTCGAAGTGAAGAAGGAGGGACAGACACCACCATAATGATATTGGGGATCGAGACAACAGGCATTTAAACAGAATTTTTGGTAAAAAAATTCGTGGTCTTGCCTTGCCTTCCCCCACCCCATCACATACAGATCTTTTACACACACAATAGGATTGATTATAGGCAATTTCATGATTACGTATTTAGGTTGTGACCACAGACCGTTATGGAGCACAATGAGACAATTGTTCCAGTATAGTAGGCTACATGGGGGAGAGGGGGGGGGGGGGTAGATCACACCTAAACAGTCGTGCGTAAAGTATGCAGAGACGTAGTTAGAGGGGATGGGGAGGGGTAACCCCACCCCCAATTATCGCCTAAAATTTCAAAAGTTGGAAATTCGGTGATGTAAATTCGAAAGGTTGGAAATTCAATATCAATTTAATTTGCTCTTGTCATATTTTTATCGGTCAGAGCCAAAGTGATTTTCCAAGCAAATTCTCCGACTTTTCCAATAAGATGACAAAATTTTCCGAAATTCCGACTCGAATCTGTGACCGGTCCGGTTTTTCAAATTCATAAATTCCGTTTCCATCACCCTGACCGGGCTACACCAAGACTACGGACTGCCAGTCAATTGGAAGGAGTAGGTATTGGCTGAATAGCTGTTAGTCTCTAGTCCGTGTGTCGCCTGGTTAGTGTAAAGGAAAACTCATGGACCCACTGGGGGAAATGCATTTTTCTTGTGGATAAAGTGACTAGATTTAAGCCGGAGTGGGGCCTAAGAATCAATCGCAACGGTTAAAAAGTAAAAAAAAAAATCACCCGGGGGAGGCCCCCAGATCTCCATCATCGGGAGAGTATCCTCTCTCGAACTCTCTCCCAAATGTATGGTGCGGCCCTCGGGACATGCCTACAGTATGTCGTGCAAGGAACCGAACCCCCAGTTACAAATATAATTGATCACCCCCACCCCTACCCGCGTAGTGAAAAACCTCAACTAGCTTCGTCTGAAAGTATATCAAAATACACCTTCGACCTAAACGTTCACCAAGATAATTGCGAATGGCAAAACAGGGTGACCCTGTTGTGACCTAAACTTACATTTGCCATCAACCGTTGCGATATTTCATTTAAGCTTCAATGATTGTCCCCAAAAACACATGAAAACTCACACATCAAAGGATGGATTCTCAAACACGTCTTTGATAATATGCAGGTTTCAGAATTACCCATATCGCATCACCCCTAATTTTGTTATTCAACATTCCACGGTTGCCACACAATAAACCTATTAGAGGGAAATGCAATTTTCTGTTTGCAAATCGATAGCGTTTTTTGTGAAACATCTCCCGAGATTTATTCCCGGAGAACTGTTATCCCATTCCTGTCGTTCGAATGTGATCAGAAAGTTAGCAGCATTGCTATTTTCTGCCACCCATGCTCTGTGGCGATCTCTTCAACAGTCTGACTCGGCTAAGCTTATGAGCCCCCGAGCGCAATACCCCCCTCCCCCACCCCACCCTTCCAAAGTGTGTTCACGCAAGGCTTTTCTTTAACAAGAGGCCCCAAGAGGCCTTAATCGCTCACCTGACAAAGTGGTTCAAAGAAGTATAGCTCAATAGCCCCTCCCCCCGCCCCCTTCCAAAGTGTGTTCACATAAGGCTTTTATTTAACAAGAGGCCCCAAGGGGCCTTAATCGCTCACCTGACAAAGTGGTTCAAAGAAGTATTTTGGGTCACATTCAATTAGTCATTGTTCAACACTACAGAGGAATGAAGTCATGAAATTATTCATAACTCTGGTGTCCATGTCAGATGATTATTATCATAGGTCTTCCTGGCGGCTTCCAATTCTATTAGCTGTAGCATAGCACTGCCAAACCTCGGAAGGTTGTTATGTCACTGCAGTCACCGCAACCCCCCCCCCCCCCCTACCGCCCCCCCCCCAACAGAGAACCCAAATAACCCAAATACAAATATTAACCTAGTGACCCGATTTGAACAAACTTGAATCTCAACCGCCACCCCCCCCCCCCCCCCCCCCCCCCACACACACACCCGAGATGTTGTACACCAAATATCATAAGATGGTTCTGGAGAAGAAGATTTTGAAAGAAATTCCCTCATATTGCATTAAATTAAAATTCCGGCTCCCATAGGGAACCCAAATATTAACCGAGGGACTCGATTTGAACAAACTTAAATCTGGCTCTCCTAGACATTCTGTATACCAAATATGAAAGGATTCTGACTTGTGGATCTGAAGTTATTTATTTACTTATTTATTTATTTATTTATTTATTTATCTATTTATTGGTGTTTAAGGTCACGTATTTCTGCACAATGGCTAATCATGACCACGACAGTTTTACGGGTGGAGGAAGCCGGAGTACCCTGTGAGAACCACCTTGCAACGGCGAGCAACTGTCAGCTCCCCAATATACTAACTCCACACACACATGGTTAGCATTGGATGAAGACAAGTGCACCATCGACGTGCAGTACGCCTTAGTATACAACGCCACCCTGCAACCACGTAAGCAATGGGGGTGAAGTGTCTTGCCCAAGGACACAACGCGGTTGCCGCAGGTGGGATTCGAACCGAGGACCTCTCGGCTTGCAGCCTGCACCTCTCCCTACTGAGCCACCGCGCCTCCTGGTGGATCTGAAGAAGAAGATTTTTAAAGAAATTTCCCCACAGAGAGCTCAAATATTAACCCAAGGGCCCCGATATGAACAAACGTGAATCTGACCCGCCTGGAGGTGTTTTATACCAAATATGAAAGGATTCTGACTGGTGGATCTGAAGAAGAAGATTTTAAAAGAAATTTCCTCATATATTGCACTAAGTTAAAGTATTAACTGAGAGACTTGATTAGAACAAACTTGAATCTGACCCTCCTAACAATGATGTTTACCAACTAGACTTTATGATTCTGGAGAATCATGGCTTTTCCCGATGAAATTCCATGATTTTTCATGACCCCACAGTGTCTGATGAATTGTTTTTAACTGTCTCACTGAAGTTCCTTCATTGATGTTATGAGAAAGGTGAAGATAGTAGTCTCAAATGACACAGTTTGATAAAAAAATTGTTTAGGTAAAAACCATCATTAACGGTGGGGTGAGTTAATGTCAATATCGTCGTCCAACAAGTCAATGACCGACAAAAGGAGTTATGTTTGTTTGACACATTATCACTGAGTGCTGTGTCAATTTAAAAATGGTCCATTTTATCTCAAATGTATCCAAAATATTGATGTCTGGCAGCTTGTGGAGGGTTAACAAGTGCCAACAGGAATATTTATGCATGCAACTTGTAATGTAACACCAAGAACTGTGAATGGCCATTTTTTCTTTAAAATCTACAAGATGTTTTCAGAGAAATCCAGGGAGAACAGGAATTTTAAGCTTTTGATGGGTATCATTGTTTTTCCAGCCCAAAACGGGTTAAGTGTTGTTTTTGGAATACTCTTATTACTTCCAAAAATACTTCTCAGTGAATTCTACTTCCACTTATTCTGATCTCTCCACCCAACTTCAGGTACTGTGGGTTCGCAAACACAGCCTATTTTATCAACATTTTGATGTTTGAGAACCTGCATAGGGTTAACAAATGTTTACAGGAATATTTTGTACATGCAACTTGTAATGCCACACTAAGATATGAGAACGGCCATTTTTTCCTGAAAATCTACAGGATGTTTTTAAAGAAATCCTCAGATAACATGAATTTTTAACCTTTTGAGGGGTATCTCTCTTTAACCAGCTCTAAAGGGTTAATGCTTGGTTTTGTGAATATCTTCATTACTTACAAAAATGATCGACGGTGAATTCCACTTCCAATGAAGGGGGTTATGTTTATCTCGTAGGTACACATTTGGTGTTATGGTTGCCCAAGAACAGCCCATTTTCTCCAAAAGTCAATGCTTGACAGCCTCTGGGGGTTAACAAATGGTTACCGAAACATTTTGTTCATGCAACTTGTAATGTCACTCGAAGACCTGCGAATGGTTAATTGCTCTTGAATTTTTTTTTTGGAGAAATCCACAGAAAACTGGAATTTTAAGCTTTTAAGTGGTATATCTCCTTAACCAGTTAAAAATGGGTTAAGACCTCGATTTTTGAATACATTTACTACTTACAAAAATGTGTCCCTGTCAGTTTTGCGCCCGGTAAAAGAAGTTACGTTTCTCTGTTGTATTCCCATTTGATGTTGTTGTTGTTGTTCAAAAACAGACTATTTTTTCATAATTTTGACATTTAGCAGCCCATGGAGGGTTAACAAATGCTTACCGGAATAATTTATCCAATCAACTGGTAATGTGACACCATGACCTATCAATGGCCATTTTCTCTTGAAAACCCTACCAGATGTTTGTAAAGAAATCCAGGGAAAACATAAATTTTTAAGCCTTTGATGGGTATCACTATTAACAACCACAAAATGGGTTAACGCTTGGTTTTTTGAATACCCTTATTACTTACAAAAATGGTCTTTGGTGAATTCCACTTCCAACAAAGGAGATTATGTTTATTTCTCAGGTACACGTTGGGTGATGTGCGTGCCTGAAAACAGCCCATTTCAACAAAATTACGATGCTTGGCAGCCTCTAGAGGGTTAATAAACGCTCATCGGAATATTTTGTCCATGCAACTTGTAATATCATACAAAGACCTGTAGCGGGGGAGGAATTCGCTAGAATTGTGCACTTGGTGATACCTTCCTGAAATTTGGCATGATGTAAGGGTAGGCATCAGAGATTTCAAAATCGATCGGCTACAAGTTGGCACCATCCTCTAGCCACCACTAGCAGCGAAATCCAAAATGGCCGCCAAGCGGATCGAAAAAAAGCTATTTTCGCCGATCGCACAACTGAAGCTCCAAACCTAACACCATACATGTGCTGTAATTGATGTGAATGATGGAGTGAAGCCCTTGGAACAAGTTGGGGGGAAGATTAATGGATAATGGGATCAGAATTTCCGTCGATGTGTGCGTCTGTGTGTCTGACTGTCAGTATGATCGTCCGTCCGTAGATAAATTAGTGTTGAATGTTTCTCGGGAATGCAATGGTCAAATGAACATGGTATGAGAGATTCCTGTCAACACATGAACAAGGGTACTCGATAGTATGCAGCAGTGGGGATACTTGGACATTTGATAATCCAATTAAAGTGACAGTCTATTCTCAACTTCCGGCATTTTCGATAGATTTATTTTCTAAGAAAATAAAACTATCAAATTTCTAGAGGAGTTCTGGTTCAATCTCAACACCATAGCGACACGTCTGCCAGCAAGGGCAGTGCTGGAATGAACTCGGGATGCATTAGTTCCCGTTGTTAATTATACAATGTTATCTTGCCAGTATAGAACATTGGCAAAATGGGACTAGAAGGGGTGAGTGTATGTTTGCAGTCATTCGAGGTACAGGAATATTTTTTGACTACAAGTAGTATTCTTCATTTTCGGCCAGTTAAGATGTGGTGTGTTCCAAGTCAGGATTAATGTTGCCGACACTTAATGCCCATCCCTCATGGTATGCTACTTTACCAGGGATATAGAGATATAGCCACCACTGGGAGCCAAAACATGACCTTTGATGTCGATGAGTGGTCGAAATGTTTTAGCGAATAACTTATCGAAATATGATCCGGTATGGCAATTTGATACCTTACGTTAGATTTATTAGATCAACTCAGGTATGGATTCATTGAGACATGAGTGCGCTACAAGATGAAGGATTTCCAAGTTGATTTGCTATGGAGTAGGAACTGACTAGTCACATGTGGCCTATGGCCAGAGAAAGACAAGGTTACCATAGATGAACACACGGGTGAACGAAGGTATCAACTGTTGTACATAGGCAAAATAGTTGGGGATATTGTATCATGCTATGCATGAATTAACACCGTCTTGTGCAGTAAATAACAGACTATTTTCCGAAATCTAAAACTGTATTCCTATACCCCGGACAATGTAGCAAGCCACATGGGATGAACATTTGTTAGCAAAATCAACTCAACTAGAAACATGACATGTGTTAACTGGCCGAAAATGGAAAAAAAAATACCAGAATAGGAGATGACTGGTCCTAACATGACAGTATACTACTCAATATTGTTACAACAGCCACCTTCACACTTACACAAAGGTGTGCACCTTAATCCAGCTTTCAAGCATTTGCAATTGCCCTTGCAGGCCTTGGCACAACTACAGTGGAGCATCAGTGCACATGCAGCACTTGCGTCTCCTAGGTGAGTCCAAAATGGGACCAGAATATTGAGACGTGGATTCCACTCCCATCCGTACTGTGATGGGTCTGGCACACATAAGTGTTTCTGCAGAGCACGATGCCAAATGAAAGATGACACAAGAATTACCCTTTTTACATGTTGATACAGAGCTGCTTTGGTGGGCGGGATGTTTTCCATAGACTTAAGGCCATGTGTGAACATATGCCGTCTCGCATCATTGACACGTGTACTGACACAACTGTTAC
Organism: Pictodentalium vernedei; assembly: GCA_031216915.1. Taxonomy (NCBI): domain Eukaryota; kingdom Metazoa; phylum Mollusca; class Scaphopoda; order Dentaliida; family Dentaliidae; genus Pictodentalium; species Pictodentalium vernedei. The sequence goes on along the minus strand of CM062296.1, from coordinate 302,726,577 downwards.
TGTACATCTGTATGGTGAGTTTTTCGATATGCTGCATATGAGGGGAATCCTCTGAAAAGACTTGCGGATTCTCAGTCAATTCTATCATCATTTCAGTTGATGCGGGAAAATTCATCCATGCATTCCATCCTGTCTTCTTCCCAATGCCGAGCATGCTGGATGTTACATCACAACCTGTGAAGGCGTGGAAGAAAGTCAGGGCCTTACAGTAATCAGGTCCAAGTTGTGAAGCTATCTCATGAATTGGCATATCTTTATATGCCTTTCCAATTCCAAACCCAATCCACAGCTCACTGAGTCCAAGGTCACGGAATGTTGCGAAATGGTGCAAAGACAGAATGACGACATCAGAATCAACCGTGCGAAGAAAAGCTATTTTGTGACCTTGTGAGACTGCATGGTTGAGATGAAGCATCATGCGCGTGTCTGCTTCCTCGTGGTTCGATGGAGATATGTCACATAAGCTAACATCCTTATTGCATAGTACATATTCTCCTGATGTCGTTAACAACTGGTACTCGGATGTTGATGTTAATTTCAGCAGTTCAGCAGACAGGAACTTGAAAAATTCGTCTTTATTCTCACTAACTTTCAAGAATGCCTGCCAATTCTTCCCTTTAGGTAAAGGGACGTTCTCGGACACCCGTATCAACCTAACTGCTGTCTCACCGAGGCGTTTTGCTCGCGTCTGATTCTTCAAACTGCCTTCGGGGTAACAGTCATAGATCGCATCAACCCTTGTGGTGTTCGTGTTAATCAGAGATTCGATGTATGGCAATAATTGCAATCGAGCATATTCTCCAAACAGATCCGCTTTCTGTGGTTTGATTACATGGACTACAGCAGGCATATCCAAGATGACAACTGAAGCTTGTCTAGCTGCTGAATTCTTCCCTTGTGCAGGAATAGCTGGTAAACAATTGAGAATTTGAGATTTTGTCCCACTCCGTAGCTTACCTCTATCGGATAATGCTGGCGGATCACGTGCATTCTCGTGCATGAAAAACTCATCCATGTTTGAATCAGGCCGGGCTTGCAGTGAAACGAACATCTGGGTAACTATTGCGGCAGTTGCTTTACTTGACATGAGTTTGTCTCGGCCTTTGTCCAGGTTGGCTGGGGGTGGGTTAAGGAAGGTATATATATTTGCCTTGGGAATAACATCATTCAGGGGTACGGTGCATTCCACAAGCCTTTCCTTCAAGAAAGTGGAATATAAATGCTTGCCCCTTTCGGGTAATGACCGTAAACTCTTACTAACTTCGGGGTCCATATATTCACCAGTATCTAATGTCACCAGCTGACCACTAGTTTCATCATAAGGGTTGATAATGAGTCCCTGATTCACCAGATCGAGGAGAGATTTCAATTGATTCAGAAATTTTTTCTGCTCTGATACCGAACTTTCCGGGTGTTCCGTGTTATCTGATGATGTTGTGTGGAAACTTGCATATTCATACTCATCTATAACACGCAGAACTTCTGACCTTGAAAGCTCAATAACGACTTTCTCTTCAGCCTGGCCATAGAGACCTTTTGGACCACTGTCTTCTTTGAGTAGTTGGATACTATGTTCTTGGCTCTGATCTAAACCCATCATACTGAACTTCCTCTCACTACGCTGGACCACAAAATGGCCTTCCATGAATTTGTTGTGGATTGAAGGATGCCGCCTGGGTAGCTGAGACATGTCTCTCAGAAATACGGGGACCCACCGACAATAATTTGTATGTCCTAGGGCAAAAAAGTAACTGCACAACTCATCGATAGAACACAGTGTACCAGGCCAGTTACCGATTCGTTGGTTCCGAACGAATTGACAGCTTGTCAAGAGAAAGTTCCGAACGATTTCACCCCAATAGCGCGCAGTTGGAGATTGTGAAAGAATCCTCTGTTCCCACATTTCAAATGACTCATGGGGCCCAGTCTGCTGACAGTAAATCTCATAAGCATTCTTTCTGAGGATCTCAAGCCAAGCTAGAGTGAGAAGATATGCCTGTCGCGTCCTCTTGACATGTTTCCCACCAAGTAGGGATGATGCTACACCGGGTGTGAATATCTTTGCGAGGTGAAACATTCGCTCCCAACCAGAACCACCCATAAGCTTACCACCAGCTTCTTGGGTGCACATTTCAAGATGCAGGAATCCAATCATACACACCATTCGATCCTCACCTATCTCCTCTGGGAACAGCCATTGACATTTTTTCTGCCTGGCATACAACGGACAGTCACCTTCAATGACAGGTATCTGGCCGGGGTTTACGAAAGCAGTAGCTTCCCTGACCACATACATAGCATGCTTCTGCATACTGAGTGAGTCCGCTTTCTGCTCACTGAAAACAGGGAATACCCCAATAACTGCACGAGGTTTGACATTGTCTTGATCTTCATGTTTTGAAAAGAAGCCTGAAAAGGTCACAGGGACTTCATCAAGCTGCCAGCTGCCATCAACCTTCCCTTTATTGCTGATCTGTGACACATGAGACAACCAGTCATTCTCTCCCACGTTCAAATCTGCATATTCATTGGGCCGTACATTACATTCATCTGGAGATTCAAGCCTGATGTCCCCACCAAAGTCTTCAACGAAAGGAACAAATGCATAGTCGTCTGGGAGTTCAATTTGTGTGTCTTCTGGAACATCTAAACTCAGTGGTGGGGGATCAGTACCCACATTGTCCCTGCTCAGTTGACCAATGAGTGTGATGGACGTACCATGCATATCAGATCTACCAGATACATCAATGTTATCAGTGGTTCCTATCGAGAAAACATTACGTTTGCAGTTAGCTGGGACTACAACACCTTCGTTCTTGAACCGCAGTGAAACAGCTCTCGCGAAACTCCTGCGAACATCCATTACGCGATCATAAGAGACAGAGAGTCCCATTTGATGAAAATCTCTGATAAGATTTTTCATACGATCATGGGCATGCAACTTCAAACCCACATAAAGAGGCATTGGAGTTTCTCTGTCACGTCTCTGGTGAACATTTTGTGCATGTTCGGAGCGTTTCGCTGAATTGCTGATCAACATCTGTGAAATAGTACAAGCCACTCGAGTCTTGGCATTAACAGTCTCATCATCGCCTAAGTTCTGTATACTACATGTGCCCTCAAGTAGAACTCTAAGAAGAGTCAGGAGTGAGTTGGGTACAGGCTCGCTCAAGCAATAAGATGAAAATGATCCCGTGAAAGGAGCTTGAGATATGAGTATGTGTTTACGCAGAAGAAGACCCACATCAACTATCTTTTTTGCCTCTTCCTCAGACACTATACGAGTTAAAGATTCGGACAACAAGGAGCCAACTCGAAACCTACTTGAAATAAACACATCTCTACCCTGTGTGAAGGCGTCCCAGCCATCGCCCAATTTCTGCAACAAATGTTCTTTGAATCGAGTGGAATGTATTTCTTCACTAAGCCAATCAGAACCGACTTGCTTCAACCTCCGACTGTACAGATTCTTGAGATCGACAAGCTTCATCGCGGAATCGTTGTGTTCAACAAATGTTATGAGCTCTGCCATAACGAGAGGGTCATAGGGCAGGCCTGACGCGGAATGTTCGGCGTTCTTCGACTTTTTAGATTTAGCCGCTCGTGCTTCATTGGCAAGCTTACAATAACAGGTTTTGTGATAGTAAAGATCACTAGCAGCGGAATCAAATGCTGCATTGACCCGAGAAAAAACAACCCAGTTCTCGGCTTCCTTTGCCATAATTTTGAGTTTATTGTTATCAGACATTGATCTGCAAATAGGCTCACTGCTGTCACCTTCGCGTTTGTGACAATAAACACACTGGGGCAGTTTCCTGTCACAGCCAGATTCAAAACTTGTCCGTGTTCTTTTAGGACTCAGCGTGGAGCAGGATGCCACTGCCTCATTTCGCTCTCGCTTGTGTAGCACGCGCTGTACGATGTGAGTCCGAATACTGTCACGGCATGTCTTATGATATATTGCCTTATTCGTCAACAGTGACATCGACATACACTCATCACTCTCTCTCATCAAACAATCAATGGTCAAATTATATGGAAGCTCAACGCCATTATCTAGGAAGCGCGTTATGTCTTCCTCAATAGCTTTATAGGCGTCATGAAAACGAGATTCTCTATACGGACGCATCAATTTCTTGGAACTGTCTTGCTGGCAAAAGCAACAACGTTCCCAGTCAGTACTAGTCCGTACACGAAGAGGATTCTCACTCATTCTGTGAATGATTTTTGTGAACAATCGCGTTCTCGAATTAATTTCGACAGACAAATCAGAATTGCTTGCGGAATTACGCCAAACAAGAGATTGTATGGCAAAGAGACTGCTTCATAAAGAGCGTTGTTTCTCCGGGATCAGCGTCATTCAGGTTTGCCTGAATGACGCTGATCCCGGAGAAACAACGCTCTTTTCAAGTTCCAAGAAATTGATGCGTCCGTATAGAGAATCTCGTTTTATTCTACATCATCTCCCACGTCTGTTTCCAACACGTGCGTGGATCAGAGTTCACTTTCGCGCCCTTACAATCGGATGTATAGTCGGTAGACCGTCGAAAAGGAGGTTCCCTTCAGCCGCTGGCGGCCATTTTGGATAGTGCCGCTACTGGTCGCCACCGGTCGGTGTCAACTTGTAGCCGATCGTTTTTGAGAACCTCATAGCCTACACTAACAGTGTGCCAAATTTCAAGAAGGTATCACCAAGTGCACAATTCACCTGTATGTGACGAATTCCTCCCCCGCTACTGCGAGTAGTCAATTTTTCTTGAAAACCTACAGGATGTTTTTAGAGAAATCCACAGAAAATGGGAATTTTAAGATTTTGAGGGGTCTCTCTCTTTAGCCTGTCCAAAATGGGTTAAGACTTCGACTTTTGAATACCCTTACTACTTACAAAAATGTTTGCGTATAGATTGTGCGCTCGATAAAAGAAGGCACGTTTCTTTGAGGCGTAGCCATTGGGTGCTGTTGGCGTCCAAACACAGCCCATTTTATCACAATTTTGACCTTTAGCAGCCCGTGGAGGGTTAACAAATGCTCACCGCAGTATTTTGTCCATGCAACTTTTATTGTCACACCAAGGCCTGGGAGTGACAAATTTTTCTTGAAAATCTACAAGACTCGTTTAGAGAAATCCACGGAAAATAAAATTTTTTGAGCTTTATGGGGGTATTGCTGTTTAACCAGCCCAAAACGGGTTAACGCTTGGTTTTTTGAACACCCTTATTACTGACAAAAATGATCCTCGGTGAATTCCACTCCCAGTAAAGAAAGTTATATTTATCTCTCGTGTATTGTTTGGGTGCGGTGGGGGCCTGAAACCGGCCTATTTCATCAAAATTTCGATGTTTGGCAGCCTGTGGAGGGTTACCATATGCATCGCCTGATATGTCGTGTGTACCAAAGGGCGTGTCACAGACAGGTCTAGCTATGACGAATGTATAAAAAAAATCTACAAGACGCGTTTCGAGAAAGTGCCGATAAACCCCAATTTTGGCAGTTTTTTGCTAATTCTGAGGAAATAAGGGTTAAATCGAAAATTCCGCTTGGGTACATTTTTAGATTTTGTGCCCCTCTATGCGTGTGCAAAATTTCGTGAAAAAAAAAAAAAAATAATAATCCGTAGAAAAACAATAGTCTTTTCCAGAGGGAAAAGCCTAAATATTAAAACATCATCAGTGGTTCTGAAGAAGAAGATCTTTAAAGCTTATTTCCCATATTGCCCTAAGTTAAGATTTGGGCTCCTGTATTCAGCCCAAATACGAACCGAGGGGCTTAAATTAAAAACACTTGTATCTGCACCCCCCCCCCCCCCCCCCCCCAATCCATTCCCACCACATGGATGCTCTATGCCAAATATCAGAAGATTCTGATCTGTGGTTTTAGAGAAGAAATGTTTTTTAATATTTGTTAATATGCTGACTCGGAATTTTTTCGATGCCCCCCCCCCCCCTCCCCTACAGAACACCCTGACACAACCACTGACATTTTGTTTTTATCATTCCATCCACCTGATCCCAAGGATGCTTCATACAAAATAACAGTTCTCTGTTCCCAGTGATTTGGGAAATATGAGCGTTTGAGAATAGTTTCTATTTTTAGCTTCTGGAGTTCCAACGGGGAACAAAGGAAATTTTTTTAGCAGGATACCAAATATCAAAACATTTTCACTGGTGGATCTGTTGAAGAAGACTTTTAAAAAATATTCTTCATAATGCACTGAGTTAAACTTTAGGCTCCCATACAGTGCTCAAATATTAAGCTAGGGACTCGATTTCAACAAACTTGAATCTGACGCCCCTAGAGATGTCACATACCAAATATGAAAGGATTCTGACTGATGGATCTGAAGAAGAAGATTTTGAGAAATTTCCTCAAATTGCACTAAGTTAAACTTTGGATTTCTATAGAGAGCCCAAATATTAACACAGGGACCCGATTTGAACAATTTTTAATCTGACCCCCCAAGAGATGTTGTATACCAAATATGAAAGAATTCTGACTGGTGGATCTGAAGAAGATTTTTAAAGAAATTTCCTCATATTGCATTAAGTTAAAATTCGGGCTGCCATAGGGAGTCCAAATATTAACACAGGGACCCGATTTGAACAAACTTAAATCTGACCCCATAGAGAGTTTGTATACGAAATATGAAAGCATTCTGACTGGTGCATCCGAAGAAGAAGATTTTTAAAAATTATCCCCCAGATTGCACTAAGTTAAAATTGGGGTTTCCATAGGAAGCCCAAATATTAACCGAGGGAATTTATTTGAACAGTCTTGAATCTGACCCTCATAACAATAATGTATACCAAACTTTAAAAGATTCTGACCTGTGGTTCTGAAGAAGAAGATTTTTAAAGATTATTCCCCATATTGCCCTAAGTTTAAGTTTTTTAAAAATTTTTTTGCAAATATGCTGACTAAGCATTTTTTCGACCCCCCCCCCCCCTCCCCCACCTGCAGAATATCCTGACACAACCGATGATATTTTTTTTTAGCATTCAATTGTCGTTTGGGACATATGAGCGTTTGAAAATATTTCTATATTTAGCTCCTGGAGTTCCCACGGCGGAAACGGCAATTTTTGGGTGAAAGAGTCAAGTACTTATGACCCAATAATACTACATACCAAATTTAGTTCAATTCAGACCATCGGTTCAGAAAATAGAAATTTGGGTGGGGCCAAACATCTTGCCCTTCCCATTACAAAGGCAAATCTTGCTCCACGAACGTCGTTTGAACAAATTTGATTCTACACCTCAAGAGGAAGCTACATTCCAAATATCAAGCCATTGTACCCACTAATTCATGAGAAGAAGACTTTTAAAAAAAATTGGAGAATTTTCCCCCACCCCGGACCTATGGGGCTGGGCACGTTTATTTGATAAAAAACAAAATGCGATGTCAGAACAAGCAAGCACCTCAAATTTAACTAAAATTGGTTCAGCGGTTTAGGAGGGGCAGGTGCAAACGCCATGTTCGCGGACAACAGACGACGGACGACGGGACGGTGAGTGATCACTACAGCTCAACTGACTTTCAGTCAGGTGAGCTAAAAACTCAAGACTTCTTTTAAATTTATTTTTAGATATACAAAATATACAACTAGTAGTCGCGACTTCTTTAATTAACATGTACCGTCAGATGCGGACTTTTGAACAAATTTTTAATTTCATCATCGAAAAGGGATTTGGCGAACAGGCCAATATTAACACCGTACCGTACAGAAACACACATTTACAATGGTGCAAGTGCAACTGTACAAAAACAGAAACTGATCGAATGAATTTTAAGAAAGAAAGTACCACACACAATATCTCGTCATCTCTTACATATTCATTACCTATCGGGTATAGAGGCATTCTGGTATACAGGTGAATGTATAATAGGCCCATTGTACGCGAGTCCGAGTTGGGGCGCACTATCAAAAATCAGTATCCAAGGGAAAAACACAAAGATGCGGACTGGCCGTATGGTCCACCGAGAAAATTCTCGGTGGGTCCCCTATTGGGTGGCCACTGGGGCCCACAAAATTGATGCAGCCCAACACCTGTTGATGCCTGAAATTTTGTGAAAACGCCCAACAGGCGGAATGGATCTAATTGCATGGAATGCCGTTATATTGAAATGTTCTCTATTGTCAGTCCACATAGAGAACATTTCGATATTCCAGCAGTCAAGTCTGCCACTGATCGCTCAGATGCAAGGAACGGCGTTCTTTTAATTTGATAAATCAAACTTTTCTCCTATTGGGCCAAACTACGGTCGGCCTGATGGGTCCGCGCACCCCCACCACCTACTATTCTTGCCGAATGAGTGATGAAGATGATACAAAAATGCCATCGAAATGTCCTCTGTGTGAACTGCCATTGATCACTCAGATGCAAGGAAGCAGCGTTCGTTCATTTCGAAAAATTAAAATTTTCTCCGGATCCGGGATCCGCCTTGGTTCATTTCCCGGTAACTTTTCTTGGCTCAGTCCGCCCCTGTGTACCGTACCGGTACTCCAAATTGGTTATAATGGGCCCCTAGCAGTCCGAATCGGGTATTACAGATCTCCATTTGTACGACCGACTGTGTGTGTGACTATCAGTCCAAGTATCAAATCTGGTTTGGTATAAGAAAGTGCATGACTACAACAAGCAAGAGCGAAACGATATCTAAGATTCCAATGCAGATGAAAATTTCCCGACTGGAAACATTATTGGGGGAGGGAGGGGGGGGGGGCAACACGCCCTCTACTCCACCAAGAGACGACCTTATATGTACGTAAGAAACGGTGAGCACACATGGGCCACAGCACCCAATGTCGGATGATATAGCTTCGAGCCTATTTATTGTCATCACGGTGAAAAAATAATAATTCAAGATACAATTTTAAACGTAATGACTAAAGTCATTGCTGAAGGCATGCCATGATGATGCAGTTGGTGGAATATTTGTCAGACTATAGTTCAAAAAGTGAAAACTTCATTAGAATTTATTTTTAGGTATATAAAATATACATGTAGTAGTTGTGAGCAACATCTTATCACATGTATCGTACCGGAACTCCAAATAGATCATGCTAGGCTCAAACAGTTTAGTTTTTAGTTTAGTAAATCTTTACTAACGTGACATGTGCTATACAGTAATAACATGCATATATTCTATATTTATTACCCTTTACCTAACATGAATAGCAGACGAGACTTTCACACAAAATTCTTGAATATATTATTTTTTTTTCATTTTTTGTCTCCAAAACATAGGTTATGACGCCTCATTGGAACGAGCTCGACGATGTTTGCTGCTTCCGCGCATCCGCGTTACCTGAGGTGTACATTTATTTAACGGAGGATCGGTTTTGGTAGAGGAGATGTCTTTCATTTGCTTATATGATAGTTGACGGAGGAGGTGCGGGGTGAGCAGCCTATGATCTTTATATGCCACACCCGAATTTGTTTGCTACTTGTTTACCGCGAGTTTTCCTTAGTTGCGTGTCTATTAATTTAGGGCTATTTTGGTTAAGTGTGGACCCCAGGGCCACCCTGAACGGGAGTGGGCCAGGGGCGGTCGGGCCGGGCCGGGCCGGGCCGGGCCGGGCCGGGCGGTTCTGAACTCACTTAGGTTCAGGTCCTACCGGCCCGGCCGGTCCCGGCCCGCCACCGACCAGACCGGCCCTAGGGTAGTTGCATTCGGATAGATCGGTTAATTTATAGCATTTTTGATTTTTTGTCTACTGGCACAGATGTCGTTTTGTTCTGATATTAGTTTGCTGTCCTAGAGGCGATCGCGCTTTTTGGCGGTTAGAGTAGTTACACTGTCTTCTATAGTTCGAATATTCCGGTGCGCTCGTGGAGTAGTTTGATTGGGGTGGCCCAGGGGGCACGGAGGGAAACCCTACGCGCGTGGTTCTGGATTCTTTGGAGGTTGCCCATGTTAAAAAGTATTTATTTCACTGAGGACGAGTGCCCCATACCCAAGTACCGGGCGCGCGAATGCTTTGTACAGTTTAAGTAGGACTGCTTCATTGGTTCCCCAGGAGGTGCTGCGAAACATTTTCAGTAGGTTAATGCGTATCGTTGCTTTTGTGATGTTATTGTTGGTGTGTTCACTGAAGGTCATGTATTGGTCAATAGTTATACCAAGGAATTTTGCCTCGGTGCATTCTGGGAGGACCTTATCCAGTAGTTTGAGATGGAGGTCGTGTTTTTTTTCTCTTACGGGTGAAGGTGATTCTTTGAGTTCTGTTTATGTTTAGCTTAATACTGCACTTCGCACACCAGCGTTCGAGGTCCTACAATGCGCGTTGTATGGTTGGATGTGTTGTTGGAATCCCATAGCCCCTTATAGCCCGCGAATTATGATATTTGAACGCGCTTGTCGGTGATTTTAAGGTCGTTGACATAAATGATATAGACATTGGGGCTGAGAACGGATCCATGGGGAGGGGGACACTGTCAGACATTTCGTTGTTGACTTCGATTTTTATGTTTCGATCGTTAAGAAAAGAAGAGTAGTCTTAACCCTTTACCTTACATGAAAAGCAGACGACACTTGCAAAAAAAATTTCTTGAATAACTAATATTTTTCATTTTTTGTCTCAAAAACATAGGTTATGACCCCTCATTGGAACGAGCTCAACGAGCTCGTTCCAACGAGGGGTCATAACCTATGTTTTTGAGACAAAAAATGAAAAAATAATGAAAATTAATTGCCGATTTTTGAGAATAGCGCTGGCTGTTTTGGCCATGACGTTGGGTAAAAGGTTATCAGTTTCGTTGGTAGTTTTAGTTTGGATAGTTTATAGCGCATTCCGTTGTGCCGGACGGAATCGAATGCTTTTTCAACATCAAGTAGGATCGCTGCGCCTATTTGTTGATTATTGATGATAGTTTTCATTTGTTCCACAAGGCGATTGACGCGTTCCATGCCTTCCTTGCGGTTCCTATAGGCCTATTGCCAGTCGTTAAAGAAGTCGGTATCTTCAAGGTGTTCCCTCAGCCGATTGGTAAGGACTCTTTCGAAGACCTTGCCAATGCAACTGAGAAGGCTGATTGGGCGGTAATTGGTGGGATTGGAGAGGTCTTTTTAGGGTTTGAGTATCGTGACACGATGTGTGTGTTTTCCAGCAATTTGGAAAGTGACCACTGGAGAGACATGCATTATAGAGGATTGTAAGCTTGTTTATAAGCGAGTTTGGACTTTGTTTCAGGACTTTATAGCGTATTTCGTCTTCTCCAGGTGAGGAAGAATTCTTGCATTTTTTTATGATGTTGATGATTTCGTCGTTTGTGTTAGGAGCGACGAGGTTATCGTCGTCCCCATCTTCGGGGTCGGTGTCGAATTTTGGGTCGCGGTAGACCTCGGGGTTTTCATCGATGAAGCTATCTATCGCGTCTTTGACTACATCGTCGTACCCAGGACCTTCTTGTGGAATTCACAACGGTAAATATAGCTGTTTATAGTTCTGGCAACATGTCCATGACTCACATTGTTTCAAATTCGTAAAACACTTTCAGTGTATTGATTAGTACTCTACACGTCGTTTCACCGGTGTGACATTTATCCACGATTGACAAGTTACGTAACGAAAATCTAATGTGGAATATTCAAGATATGTCACTGCGCCCATCAAATAAACAATGAAGACTTGCAAATTACTGTAATTTAAGGGAATAAGATTTTTAAAAGCTACACAAGTGGGTTCAGTTTCCCTTAACCCTAGTTCTTGTTAGAAGCACAGATAGCCGTTTCTAATGGAGGTAAAAAGTCATTATTTCTTAAGAGCCATAAGGAACCTAAACGACTTTTGTTGATAATCTGTGATTATAAGAAATGTTCAAATCTGTTTAAATACACAAATAGGATATGCAATTATAGAAATCGAGACATTCAAGACCGGACAGACTGCTGGTTCAAAAAATCATGGGCCCAGTACTGAACCCAGATGGGACAGATTGCTCAACATACCCATCAATACAACACCCTAATAGGGCTATAGTGTGTGTATATCGGTCTAAATCACTTTAAAGTGACATAAAATAGAACCGCGAAAAAATTTGCAAGGGGTTGAAAAAATGTGTTTTTGAGCCGTTTGACCATCAACCCACCCCGGCACCGTGTACTGCAATTCCCCCCCCCCCCCCCCGATGCATGGGGATTTTTTTTGCGTAAATCACCAATATATCCCAAATAATGCTGCATACCAATTTTTGTCCAAATCGACTGACAGGGTGTAGAAAACTGAGAACATGGCTGACAATTTTCGCTATTGAAAGAGATTTACAGAAAAGTTATCTCCCCATAATTCCATAAACCTGTCAGTGAATTGAATACTAAGGGAGTGGAATTTCAAAAATATTCGAAATTTCGACGGCTTTGTATCAGATTGTTGAAATTAATCCTCCCAGCATATAAGCCCCCAGTTAAAAAAGTACAGACATGGAACTATTCCCCCCAGTAGAAGTTTGAAGGAGGATTAAATCCCCTCCCCCCCCCCCCACAAACACAAAACAGGGGTCGGAACTAATACCCATCCCCCTCCCACTCAGAAGTGCGTATCATTTCACAAACTTCGGACATTTTCCTCCAGAGTAGTATACGAATACAGAAGATGGCCTTTTTCCCATTAGTAATGGGAAAAACACTGAGCAATCTTTTTCTTATGAACTAATACCTGCAAATATTTCATATTTAAGGAGCAGCCCCCTTCTGTGGTGTAAATTCAAGTTTGTTCAATGGACGCTTCTCGGTCAATAGTTGAGCTCTTCCGGGGTGGGCAAAATTTGCGTACCATTCAAACATCCCTGGTACATCGTTATGAAATTCGCCTTTCGATAAAGTTATCTCCCTTGAACATATTAGAGTAAGGAAGCTCAAATTTCGAAGCTACAGTAGTAAAAGCCAAGTTTCCTTTTCTTACTTTAACCCTTTACCCAAAGTAACGACCAATACTGGCCAGCGCTATTCACAAAAATCCCCAATGAATTTTCATGATTTTTTTCATTTTTGTCTCAAAAACATAGGTTATGAGCTCGTTCCAAAGAGGGGTAATAACCTATGTTTTTGAGACAAAAAATTAAAAAAATTAGTTATTCATGAATTTTGTTTGCAAGAGTAGTCTGCTTTTCATGTTAAGTAAAGGGTTAATAAACGAAAACAACAGACAGCTCTCTTTGACTCTTTGTTCGGACTTTTATATCAATGGAAAGGACAATGTCTGTATTATATGTCACGATGCGCAAACTGTTGATATAATGAACAGAAAAAAGTTACAGAACATCTAACGATTGTGAAAACGCCGTTTTCTTATTTTTAAATCGGTTTCTCAGAGAGTAATAGCCAAACGTTCAAACTGATTAGGGAAAAATTGTAAAACGTCAGCTTCTGAATTCTTATACAACTATGCGGGAAAATGCCTGAAGTTTGTGAAATGGTGCTCACATCCATGATACAAAGTTGCTTACATTTCGAAATTTTAATTTTTATATGAAATTTCCATACCCTTAGTGTTAAATTTACTGACATCTTTAGGAAATTAAGAGGAACTAACTTTCCCGTGAATCTCTTCTAATGAGGAAAATTGGCAGCCATGAGGGGTGGCAAACCCCTCCCTTGGGATTTATGTGTTGGTAAATGTCTGACACAAGATGATTCTAGTAAAGGGACTAGGGTTAAGAGGGTAAAACATGGAAATTCGAAATCCTATCTGCCTATCTTTTAATGTCATAACCAGTCGTATATATCAGATGGGAGAACTTGATACGTTAGATATGTCAAACTTAAAGGGGATTTATACGTCTTACATCACAATCTGGACAGAATCAATAGAGCCAGGCATAGTATTTCACCCGTCTAGATTGTTTTCTCGTGTTTAACGGTATTACATTACCCAGAAAGGATGTTGGATCAGTTTTGTTATTAGTTGGTACACAAATTCGACACCACATTGTCTCTCGTCACGAAATACCTAAGGTTTCGCATGATCGAAGATTAATTACCGAAGAAAGTTAATACGATTTGGTAAATAAACTGCCGAGGGGTTTTTATGAAATTGTATCTTTGACACAATCCCATGGGACAAATTGGACTCGTTTCATCACGTGATGAAGTACGCCATTCAATATAGTTTCTGAGAGAACGTCTGCTTTGCATAATCCATAAACCAGAGAACATCTAAATCCATGCTGAATGCACAACTCATTAACACTCTCAATACAGTCATTGAATGTCACAATTCTATTCCATATGGTCAAATGAGAGACTTTACTCTGGTTTTGGTGAGGGATCAGCTATAAATCACTTTATAACCCTGTGTGGCTGAAATTGGCTGTTAGATCAGTAAGACTGAACATTACTGATTGCTGACCAGACACGTTGTAGCAAAGTAAAATGTGTGTCGGTTTTTGTGTATGGGGTGGCTAAGTGTTTTTACATTAACATCAAGTGAACGTTTCCTTTGCACAGGTATTGACCATTCGGGCCTAGAAAAGGAGCACTGCGTTTTATGAACGGCCTCCGACATAATTCCCCAAAATAGAAGCACATTTTATCTTTTTCTGATACCACCACGAAATCTGGCATCAACAGAATAAATAAAATGTGCCTCGCATGCTATTCCCCCTTCAGTCGCCCTCCCCGTGCATGTACTCATCATCGTTAGCGATGTGCTGATGATTGTGTCTTCTGCTTGTCGGCTGTACGGATTTTTCCCTTCGCAAAAAATTATGCATAATAAGTTAACCCTTTACCCAACGCACAGGATCTCAAATGCATTATTTTAATTATTGTTTATTTTTTTAACCTTTCTCCAAAAATTTTCACCAAACCCATATCACGCAATCTATCGCTGGAATGAGCTCGACGAGCTCATTACAATGAGGGGGGTCACATGATATTGTTTTGTTGAAGTTTTTTGAAAAATATGTTTTTTTAACTGATCAATTTTCAAATTACGAGGCCGGATGCGGTCGATTCATTAGGTAAAGGATTACTTTTGTGCTTTAGTAAAGTAACTCTGGCCTCGTCTTAATATCAGATGTAATGCATGAGTGAATGGCTGTTAACATGAAATTTTTTGTATCTAAAACAATATTCTTTTGTCAAGAAAAGTCAAAATGCCTTCAGCGACATTAAGTTTGTTTTTCAGAGACAGTACACCATCAATAAGTTTATTCCACGTCTGTTACAACCCACTTTCTAATAAAAGATGCAAAATGTACTAATTATTACAAAGTGCGTTGCAATTTTTGTTACAATTTTTGTTCCATAAACGACACAGTTAAATCAAACTACACCAAATCTTTTTCAAAGTATACCGCCAAAAAACCTCGAAGAGCTACAGTGCTTTGGTCACAAAGGCGGACAGAGAGTATCGATCCCATCTCGACAGTGTTTGGTCTAGGATGGGGACTTGGAACAGAGTGTTCTTTTTTCTTTCCAGTTGGTGAGAGTTTGGATTTTCCGTCATGTTCAATTTTCAGTTGATTGGACCGGGTGTTTGTTTTTCTTGTCAGCTTTTGGAGAAGTACTGGGGCTCAAGTCGTCGAAAAGTAGGCTTTCAGTTATTCTGGTAATGGTCTATTGTTGGAGATTGGTGAAGCGTTCTTAGATGACTTTGATGCTCACTGTGTCGTGGATGTATTTTATAGTTGTGTCTCTGGGTAGCATAAAGGACGTTCCGATTGCGTAGCTTTGTGTTATTTGTATCCACAGGAGTGACGTTTTGCAGGGGATGATTGCACCGTATTCTAGTACTGGTCGCATACAGGATTTCTAGACTTGCAGGAGACTTGATTTTTTGGTCTCCTCGTTTGTTCCGCGGAGTCCTTTGAGTGGGACTATCATTTTCCTTGCCTCTTCACAAAACGCCTTGATATAATTTGCCAGGATATGCTTTCTGTCAAGGGTGACACCAAGTAAGGTGACTTCGTCGCGTTATCGGGCTTCTTCCTCAGTTAGCATTATTTTGATGCTCGGTTCTGTATTTGTAGAAGAGAATTATTTGTGTTTTCATTGTATGTAGTTTTATTTTCCATTTGACGCCTAGTATCTCTATGTCGTTTAGTGTTTTTTATTTGCAGTCTTTTTTGGACTGTGGTTATTCTTTTATTTGATGCACAGAGTCCTGGACTGTAAGCAAATTGAGATGTCCATACGTTGTTGGTTGGGTTGATGGGATGGTCAGTCTTGTAGATCAGGAATAGTAGTGGACTTAGTAACGAACTTTGGATGTTCCTGCTTGTAGTTTGACTTGTGCTGTAGTCCCATATGGCTATAAGCTTATATTTAAGGTCGTCGTGTGTCTCTACTGAACTAAGAGTTCGGTTCCGCGAGCCATTCTAGAATACTCGTGTTATTCCAGGCATATACGTAGACAACTCGAAGCTCGATAAAAGTCGAAGGGCACAAATTTACAATGTTACCATGGTTCGACCTAGTGTGAGAAAGGTTACAATCGCATATCGGTAAATGTACCACGACTCGCTATAGTCTCTCGTTTAGATGAATATGCCACTGTGTGGTCACTGTCCTGTCCGTTTCATTCTAGAATACTCGTGTTATTCCAGGCATATACGTAGACAACTCGAAGCTCGATAAAAGTCGAAGGGCACAAATTTACAATGTTACCATGGTTCGACCTAGTGTGAGAAAGGTTACAATCGCATATCGGTAAATGTACCACGACTCGCTATAGTCTCTCGTTTAGATGAATATGCCACTGTGTGGTCACTGTCCTGTCCGTTTCTTCTACTTCAACCATCTTCCAACCCAAAGGTTAAATATTGTTTGGATTTGCAAATAATGTTACAGTAATGTCCGTATATTGACACGTTTGCATGCGCCCATTTTAACTCATCATATAACTGCGAAACATATCTGTGGAAAAAAAGTGGAGGGGCACGTGCCCCCTGTGCCCCTCTGGCTCCGCCGCCGCTGTCCTTGACAATGCAGTTCAGTGTTATTAAAATTAGGGGAAATATTTTGACGATATCTCAGATGGGTAACGTTTGCTTGCACGTGAAAACTGTCAACTTAAAATGAATAACTAAAATAATTTTAAAAAATCAAGCATTTTGTGTATCATTTACTGGTCATAGGAGACAAATAGTGGAAAGGAGACAGAATAAGGAACTCGAGTTTCATTGAAAACAAACAATCACAGTGCAACAGACTTCTTCCTCGGGAACTGGATAATTCGCCGGGAATCTGATATTTGTTGGAAAATGGGAGGTGACATCATAAGTCTCCATGTCAACGATCAGTGTAAAGCCGAGATGTATTCTTCCGAGATTAGAGGTTATATCATATCAGCCTGAGACTGAAGTTACTGAGGGTTGATATCTTGGCCGATATGAAACAAACCAAGTAATAATCCTTTATTTATTAATCAAAACAAATAATTACAGAAATTCTCCGATCTATTACGGTTTTTTGACAGTGTTAATGTTTCTCATTCTTTTCACAAAGTTTGAAGCTTCCTCTTCTCTTACTTCTAGTTCAGATATCAGAACATATCGGCTTTATGTATATTTATTTATGTATTGGTGTTTAAGGTCACATACTTATGCACAATGGCTAATCGTGACCGTGGCAGTTTTACGGGTGGAGGAAGCCGGAATACCCGGAGAGAACCACCGAGCATCGACGAGCAACTGCAACTGTCAGCTCCTCAACATTCTAACTCTGTTCAAGTTTCGCTCAAGCAGGGTTACAGCGGTTGAAGACATGTGCACCATCGACGTGCAGTACGCCTTAGTACATGGCGTAATCGTGCCCCCATTTCGGCAACCGGGATAAAGTGCCTTGCCCAAGGTCACAACGCGGGTCGTCCAGGACGGGGGTCGAACTAGGGACCTCTAGCATAGAAGTCCAACAGTCTACCACAGAGCCACCGCGCTCCCAACATCTCGGCTTACCCACTTGGAAAGCCGCGATGTTCGGATAGCTGAACGATCTCCTCTCACACTTCGACGTATCTCCACTTTCGACTCAAAATCTTAGTTTGCGATGGATTTTCTGTACAACTCTCTTCTTTCTTCTCTTCATCCACATAACTATTACTTATAACCGTCATTAATTCCTCACCATACAAAACTCTGCTTCAAGTCACTCCACCATACCCAGTAACGCCATTTTTCCTGATTACATTCGACAAAAAATTGTGAAGATTTCCATGTAAACAAACTGGTTGCGGCTTGTAACGCATTAACTGGTAGAGTGCTAAATTTTATTTGGCAACCAAAATTTGTTCACATGTATTTACCTTGTTACAATTTATAGGAGAGTGCCTGTGGGCACTCTCCTATAAATTGTAACAAGGCAAATCTTAACAGACTAAATAATATCACTTCAAAGATAATATGAAGCACAGCCACTGAATTTGAAGCCTTTAAGTTGCAGTTCCTGCACTTCAGAATAAAGCCCAAATATGGGCTTCCAGCACTCTACCAGTTAAGAGGGACACGTCTATGTTGGACCATATCGGCCGAGATCGAAGTCATATCAGCCGAGTATGAAGCCATATCAGACGAGTTTGATAATGGGCAATTATGGAACAGAAAATCATATCTAATAAATAAGGTGTCAATATCGACCGATCCGTGGCGAAAAAGTGGTGGGTGGATCATTCGAAAAATGTCTCAGTAGCAACAATCACCAGCATAGGGATTTACATCGAATTCAGAAAGCAAAGTACTCTACTATTTGTTTATTTTAGAGATGTGCAGTATTTGAACTTTGAGTTCGGTATAGGTTTCGGTATTTTTAAGAGGGTATACCTAGGTATCGGTTCGGTATTCAGTATCTGACTTGACTGAGATTTGCTGATAGTATGACAAGGCCAGGTATCACATTCGGACACGTAATAATTAGTGTTTTTTTTTATTAATAGCGGTTAATTCGAGTTGACTGAGGTAAGAGATAATCAGTTAATTTGGGACCTCTAATCTAGAAAGCTGTGTTTGTTCAACGGCCTGTCAGACAGACATTGTGTAGACAATCTTTCTAGATTGAGCTTGTTAAATCAGATATATGCCATTGTCGGGTCAAACCATAACACGCCTTTTGAAAATTAGCACCGGGTTAAGCATATAGATGTTTTAAATGAAACACTGAAAATAGGTTCCTATATAAGTCGCTTCACATTACTTTGAATGAGGCATCAACCATCAAACTGCGGTTTCAGTATTACCATAAATATGCCCATGTCTCTTAGCAAACACAGAGCAGTATTCTTTTAGTTATGCACAAATCCTATAGTCACCTTCCATTTTTCGCTTCTCGGGGATCTGAACCCACTACCCTACTGCCAGTGCGCACACTCAAACCAAATAAGATTACTGGCCCTCGCTTCCGACTCTCGTGGATTCATAAGCAAATAAAGTTATTCGGGTCGCAAGGGATTTCAAACTCACATCGTCCCTGTGCGCATCCGGCGCGCGAAAACTTGTCATTCATTCGTCCCTGAAGAAGATAGAAAGGAAATTGAAGAGGATGGCAATATAAGATTGAACTGAGATAATTTAGTGTATTTATGTAATTCCGGTCGATGCTGCTGTTTGGGCAGCAGAATTCTGATTCAAGTGAGGAAGCCGGAGGATTCATGCTGAGTATTCAGAATGTTACAGTAATAGTATTGTATAGTGATTGCGTTAGATTAGATAGTTAGTTTGTTTATTACAGTTTAGTGACACCTCCAGTAGCCAGCGGTTGGACACTTTATGTCGCGATATACATACATATAATATAAGAGCCCTTAGCATATAATAGTTAACCGTTTACCTGGCACGAAAAGCAAAGGACATGACATGAAAAGCAAAGGACACTTGCAAACAAAATTCTTGAATAACCATTTTTTTTTCATTTTTGTCTCACAAACATAGGTTATGACCACTCATCGGAACCAGCTCGACGAGCTCGTTCCAAAGAGGGGTCATAACCTATGTTTTTGAGACAAAAAAAATGAAAAAATCCTGAAAAGTAATTGGTGACTTTTTTGAATAGCTCTGGTCGGTTTTTGCCATTACGTTGGATAAAAGGTTAATAAATGATTTATAATTTAAGGAATGGGTTTTAGTATATAGGTGGACTTATATTAATTTTTGCTTCGATACATCTCAACGAATGCGAGTTTGGGAAACGATTCAATTGTAGATAATATTTTCAGGATTCATTGTTGGATATAGGGATCGATCACAAGATTTGATTTGTATTTTATTAATTGAAAAAAATGTAGAAATAATTGGCTGTGGTTATGTAAATAGTAATACGATATGTATAAAATATATAAACTGATGAATCGTTGATTACTCTTCTCCTGTGAATGTAGAAGCCCGGAGTGACCTGAGAGCCCAATGAAGCCTTGCCTCTTCCCCTCACGGTCAATGTGCATTAGATCGTTCCCGTTGATTGCTGGGGAAGTTATCTAAGAAAGATAACTTCCCCAGCAATTTAAAAGCCCAGGCTCATTGTTATATTCAAAGCCCATTGTCTCATGACCCTTTATTGGTCAGCGTTCTCCAGCAAATAGATCTCTACTCTTTCTGTGACGTTTCTGCGGCGACATCACGGGAGCAGTGATTTGTATTTATTGGAAAGGGCTACCATCATTAGTCATAGGCTTACAGTCAGTCGAGCCTCAAACATTGGTGGAGATAACCCGCGGTCCACATATAGACAGATTCCCCCTGTCGTAATAGCACCAAAGGAGAATTCACATCAGGAAAATATAGAATAACTTTTTCTTATATCATTTACCACAGCTCCACACATATCACTGCCAATGAGCTCAACAGTGGCATTCTTTTACGAACACAAATCATATCATTCATCAGATAGTTGCATCTAAGCACTTAATTCTACGAACTGCACCTCAGAAGAAATCAGCGACAGTACTTGTCTTTTTCAAATTTCTCGGATGCCATAGAATTAAGAAATGACGCTGGTTTTGTTTACATTGGCATGGCGTGGGTTCGAACCCACGCCGAGAGAGTTTCCGTCGGTGGCCGAGTGGTGTGCGTGGTTCAGTATAGTTTCGCTAGGCGGTTGATGCCGAAGGAAACTCTCTCGGCGTGGGTTCGAACCCCCGCCATGCCAATGTAAACAAATCATATCTACAGTAATTTTGTGACTTCTTTAGAAAACAACATTTAAAGGCCTATTTGAGGCGTCTGCCATCTCAGACCATGCCATCTTTAGGAGGTCCTGCTGACAATAAACAA
Organism: Pictodentalium vernedei; assembly: GCA_031216915.1. Lineage (NCBI taxonomy): Eukaryota > Metazoa > Mollusca > Scaphopoda > Dentaliida > Dentaliidae > Pictodentalium > Pictodentalium vernedei. The sequence continues at coordinate 302,705,377 of CM062296.1, read as the reverse complement.
CTCACTTGGGCAGTGATTTCTAGTCAAGTCTTGGTTGGTTGTTAAGGCAGCCAATACTTGACTAGAAATCACTATTAAGCAGCTGGACATGTACAGGTTGTAGTTTAGTGACAATTCCGGACAATTGCCCGGGCCTATGAGGGTTAACAAAACTGAAAATAAAATCAGCCACTTCTTTCAAGAAAATGAACCGTTCAACTGCTATCAAGCCTCAACAAGGCCTTATAAATAGTGAAGGGAGGAAAATTAAAAAATTCAGACGATATCGGCATTCAATGATTGGTTCGGTTCGACTTTTCGGTATCCTCATTATATCCGTATTGGTTCGGTTTTTCGGTATATTGTCCATCTCTAGTTTATTTTTTATTATTTTTTCTGCAGTCATTTTGTTTACTCTTATTTTCTGACGGGTAGATTGTAATGGAAAGGTTGAACAACAACGAAAACAGTATCTCAACCGGTTTTTCATTTTAGTTATTGGATAGTGTTTTCAACTACTCGACACTTCCTCAAACAGCGCCATTCTGATTTATACAGAGATTTGCAAAATAATCGTTCCCCTGAGAATACTACCCAATGTCTGTACAGCGCATGCCTCACCAGTCAATATTATTCTAGAATGGATTACGGAAACGCATGCTGAATCAAATGTTTTTTCGCCGTCTATGAGAATAGTAGCTGTTGTCTGTCTCTTTACTAGCTCTAATCTGATGTATTGTGCAAGCCATGTGACCAGGGACGTGGCTAGAGGTTTCCGATTGGGGGAGGGGGTGTAGGGTAGTGAATTTCCAACTAGGGGAGGGACCTCCCCTCCGGGTCCCTCCCCTAGTTGGTAATCCACTACCAAGAAACACTTTGAAAATGAAGCCATGAAAGGGGGCATACAATTGATTCTCGTAACTGAAATGCCAACACATTTATGATAGAATTATCAGGTTATTATTATTTGGTATTATTCTGGGAATTGAATATGTGCTAAACAAATGCTCAAGCTGAGAACTTCGAGCAATTCACACTGTCCTAACATTAAATCAGATCGTATACAGGAATGATCAATTTTCGATGTTTCATCATTTTGTAACTGCGAATGATGGAATTAACTTAAGATAACGATTTTACATGATGCGATTTTCTTGAAGTTCATTTCGAGGATTTTTTGTTATTACGATAGGTAAACGTACTATAGAACGTACTATAGAAATCTCGTACCGATTCACACCATGCATACTTACGATTCTCGATATTGCGTTTACTGTAGTTGTCAATAGTAACAGTAGGATTTTTTGCCGATTTGAAACCGAGTTGGAATTTTGAGAAGTAAAGGACACATCAGCATCACCAAAGAAGCTCTAAAACGGAATTTCTAACTACTCATGACTTGCCCTCTGAATTTCCAGCTATAGGAAATTTTTGCCAGGATTGGGGGGGGGGGGGGGTGACACCCCAACCACCCACGCCCCACCCCCTCCCCGACGCTACTTCCCTGCATGTGATGTGCTCAATTCATTCGTTTTCTTTTCTATAAGAGAGTTAAGACCTGTTGATGAAATTGGTCGATTCTGACTGGTATAAGATCCTGTTGTTCAGTGTTCTTTGGCGATTCAAAGGCGTAAGCTGATTGTTCTATGATTTTGTTGACACTTTGTCGTCTTATTTGTTGAAATGGATGCTAGTCTTTCGAGTAGTGTCAGTGATGCTTATTTCAGTATGCCATGAGTAATTCCATCTTCTGGGAAATGGATTGTTGTTGCATGATTTGAAATACTGCTGAAGTTCATTTACTGTGGAGTTTTGGTGTAGGTGGTGATAGTCACCGTCTTCTGCTGTTGATCTGGGTAATGGTGTGAAAAGGTTTGCATTGTCTTTAATAACGGTTTTCTCTTTTGTTCTCGAAGTTATCGCCAAAGACAGGATCCAGTGTGTGTGTTGTGAATTTTCCTAGAGACTGTCAGCAATTTATGTCTGTGCTTTTTCCCTTATTGCTAACAGCCATTGATCCGTCAGGCTTGAAGACGGGTTTCTCAACTTTGCTTGTGTCGTTGGAAGTGGTGCCTGTTCAAGCCATAAAATAAGCAGACCGCCATCTGCAAAATGAGGTCCTCAGAGGGTGAATTTAGTGATTTAGCATTACTAAAATTATCCTAAGCGAACCTCAAGCTGAATCGGGGGCTCAAAACTAAACAGAAAGAGGTATTCAACTGGGTTGAGTGAATATCAAGCCAGAAAAGAAACAGACTTTATCTGCAAAATGAGAGCCCAGAGGGTGAATTTGGTGATGCTACCCTGCACAACATCACTAAATTTCCCCTCCATGAACCTCAAGCTGAATCGGGGTCTCAAAACTAAACAAAAAGAGGTATCCAGAGGTTAAATGGGCCCACTGTATGGGATAGCATCATAAAATTCACCCTCTGGGGGCCTCATTCTGCAAATGTCAGACTGCTTATTTTCAGGCCTGTGCCTGTTAATATTTTTAATGTTTTTCAGAATGCTTTGTTCGAGTGTTTTGTGATAATGTGCCAAGCGAAGTGATTTTTCCTTTTTGGCTTTTTCGACTTGTTTTGGTGTGTTATATAGTCTTTTATAATATTCTTGTTCTGGGTGTTTTGAGGTAGTCGTCTGATTTTTCTCTCCAGTCTGATGAGTTGCATGTTGATGGCAGGTATTCTTCAGACTCGTTTCTTGAGTATTATTGCTGGGCATGACGCTCCGAGGATGACTGGATGTTTTTCAAAGTGCCGCACTGTTCTCATTTATGCGTTTGTCTTTCACCGTTTTGATTTCTTTGTCGTCGATTCTTTTCGATATAAGTTCTCTGAATTGACTTCAACCCTTTCTATGTCGGTTTCTCCTTATAGTTATATTTTTACCCTCATTTGGATGTTATGACGACATTTGTGAAAGTGACCACTGACCATGGCGCCATGTTGGCTGTATTGCTAGTCTGCGTGAACCGCATGTTATGACGTCATTGTCGTGATGATATATAAATATCATTGGTACGCAAATACAGCGCGTGTTGTTAGTGCAACACGTATTGTCATCGTCCATTTTGTATGATAGGTAGCACGTGGTTACTACTATGGTGGGTGCCTTCTAATATAGGAATGGTATGTTCCGGAAGGCTGTCAAAGTCAGTGTGCCTAATTATCGGAAACGATCTGAAAAGCTACCCAAGATGAGCCAAATGGACAACACAGCCTTCTAGAAGGCTGCGTTCTTGGACGGTACTCGATTGGTGTAAATAGAACGCCGTGTTAAATGTCGCGTTACGTGGTCTGGGATGTGTTCTATCGTACCGACGAGACACGCGGCAGATTCTAACCCATAACCTCTCGATCACAGGTATCAATACGCTAACCAAAGAAAACTGTAAAATAAATAGTGTCGGGATATGTTATCTACTGAAGGCATACGGTCACAATCAAGCCTGAAAATAAGCAGACTATCATCTGGAAAATGAGGTCTCCAGAGGGGTGAATTTAGTGATGCTACACTACACAGCAATTAAATTTACCCTCTGCGGACCTCAGTCTGAATCAGGTCTCAGGTCTAAACAGAAAAAGGAACCCAGAGGATATATTGGGGTGTATCTCATTCTGCCGTGCGTCAGCAAATTCACCCTATGTGGACCTCCATCTGCAAATGACATTATTTTTAGGCTTGATCACAATACTTCTTAGCAAAATAACCACCACGTCTGAACCTTCACGTAACATACTAAGAGCATGAAACAAAAAACAATTTTTTTTGAAATAACTCAAGATTTCATTTTTGTTCCGTTTCGACGGTACATTATGATCTCTCATTGCAACGAGCTCGATGGGAGAGCGGTTGATCAGTGGTTAGGGCATTCGACTTCAAACCGAAAGGTTCACTGTTCGATCCCGACCAGCGGTAACTGCGTGGTTCCAAGGGCAAGGCATTAATACCGACTGCCCACGTGGGGGGGGGGGGGGGGGGGGCGTGAACTAAGGGATACTACACGCCGACAAAAAAAAAACTTGTTTTCAATCAGCACTCACCCTGCTTGGGTAAGGGTGGCAACTGCCCCGGGATATTTGATGTTTTAAAAAAGTGTATGTTGACCTATCGATACGTCTGAGCTGAAAGGCGTGGGAAGGTTTTTGGTATTGGGCTTCCGAGGCTAGTGGAGGAGGCAAGAGTACGTAGCTGCATTACTGACCAGGTTCCATTCATATAAAAAAAACCCCACTTGTTCCAGTTTGTTGGTTTTCCACCCATCTTTCCTACATCGTGGTGGTCACGATTATCTTTGGAGACAAATGCACCATATACACAGAAATACAGGCAATAAATTACCCAAATGGTAAGGAAATAATTGAGTAGATACTGTCAAGAAAATGCAGTAGAATGCTTCTCCGAGCACTAATTCAGAAAAAAAAAAAAAATCGGGGAGGACCCTAGACACAACGTTTATCGCTTCGCGCCCTTCGCGCCCTTCGCGCTCGCAGGGCATGCATCGCCCTTTCTACACATTGTCCCGAAGCCCGACCTCGCTTTCGGCAGCCCCATGTGGAGTTAGTACGTTGGGAAGTCTAACAGTTGCTCGCCGCTGCTCGGTGGTTGTCCCCGGGCACTACGGCTTCTCCCATGCATCCGTAAAACTGTCCCACTCGGGGTGACCCTGGCTCTCGAAAGTGTAAGTAAGCCCCAAGAAATAAAAAAGCATACGTACCATTCGATTTTTCTGTGCATCTTTTCTTCAATGCATTAACTAAATTCCTGTGCTGTGCTGCTAAGGATGTTTCATCGCGAAATGCTTCTGAAAATGGAGAAATAATCTTTTCGTCATCATTTTTCCTGTAATGTTAATATTTCTGAAAAATATCCCTTTTTTCAGATTAGATATTTTTTTCTGAATTCAGAAATTAAACCCAGTTATTGCTGTTAACAGATCGCAAATTTACGAAGAACAGAAAAGCCATCGGTTGCCATTCTCTTTAATCGACACGGAATGCTTTCAATTTTTTCGAAAACAAAATTAACTTCCAGGAAAGAATATCGTATGTTCTCTGACTACATCTTATCTTTAGGAATGTCATTGACATAGAGACGTCGGAAAAAAGATTACTCCTGAGAGAGACAGAGTGGAGAGGTATGGCAGGTACACATTTTTGGACATTTCAAAAGTACAATCATTCACTGAGATATTTTAAGTTTACAGTACTGTGACTACATATGCCGATAGACTTAGTCGCGATCCGGTCGAAATCTCTGTAGAATCTCAATCGTTAACCCTTTACCTGACACAAAAGGCATACGACACTTGCAAACAAACTTCTATTTTTTTTTGCGTTACAAACATAGCTTATGACCCCTCATTGGGACGAGCTCGATGAGCTCGTTCCAATGAGGGTCATAAGCTATGTTTTTGAGAGAAAAAAATGAAAAATAATAAAAATAGAATGGTAATTTTTGTGAATAGGGCTGAATGGTTTTGGTCGTTACGTTAGGTAACGGGTTAAAAAAAAGAAATGCGAGAATATTGAACCCCACTTGCTATTTTCGTGTGTTTTTCTTGATCCAGTAAATATTAAGGTAATATGTTATTGTTTTTTTAATCGACCCCTCCCCCTCCCCCAGGTACGAGTGTGCCACAGCCAATTCTCAATCAGATCGAGACAGAGAGACCGCTTTTGTGACCACAGCATGTCCAATGTTGCTTATTTTACAGATGGTGGCTTATTTATAAACTTTTCAAGACTGGGTGAGGGCGGGTGCCTTACCGAATAGCCGAATCAGGAAGGGTCCGTGCACGATCACTGTAGTAATAAGATATTATGACTACATTAACTGTTTTAGTGATGTGGAATATATAAGAAGCAGAACTCTAATCCTTGATGCATTTTTCTTTACTGAGGAAATGCTGTTATATTGCACAGCTTAATGGAATAAATTCCCTCTCTCTATAGAGGGTATTTTTGATTTGTGTCGATCAGGTCAGCCAAGGCACTGAAAGCACTCGATTCCAGTTACCCCCAATAGCTTTCGCCTAGGTGATGCTGAAAAAGTCCTAAGTCCTGACGCTTAGGGGTGCGATTAAACTGGCCTCATGTTCTGCGCACTAATAGTGTTGGAGGGTAGCAGGAAACCGACCATTTCCAAATGGGTTGATAGCTACTATCGAGAGGTGGTTCAAATACAAAAGTATTGAGCCGGGGATGGGGGGGGGGGGGGGGTGGGGGGGGGGGGGGGCAACAAACATACATATTATAAAACATAACAAAACATTCCATTTCCTCATTTGGAAAGGCTCCAAAGAATGGGTCAAAAAGACGAAAAAAAATTAGAAAGGGGAGCGGGACTCTGGACAGTTTTACTCTATCAGAACAGTCGTTTCTCATCTGGGATTCGATTTCCTTAACCCTTTACCCAGACGATATGAAAAAATATTATTTTAATTAATATTTTTTAAATTTAAAAAAAAGATTTCATCAAAACCATATCATGTGACCCCCTCATTGGAACGAGCTCGATGAGCTCGTTCCAATGAGGGGGTCACATGATATGGTTTTGTTGAAATATTTTGAAAAATTAATTTTTTTCAAGTGCAAAATTTGCGAATTGCGCGGGCGGATGCGGGCGATTCGTTAGGTAAAGGGTTAATGTAAGCAGTGTACCGATTAGAATTGATAATTTCACATTCATTCACTATTCACATTACCTTTGAAAACAAGTTCCGTTTCTTGAAATATTCCTTAAAGAAACGTCCTAGTGCTGCGAATTGGGGCACACTCCACGGTTTTACGTGTCCACGCTTTTCCTTCCCAAAACAAGGTTTCAGGCAGAAATGATTCCCAAAACGTGATACTGAATTCTGACCGTGTCTGATAAGCAACACAAGTAACTCATCTGGAGTTAAAATCTTGAAATATAACTCTCAACAGTTAAATGGATGAAGAACTGACAGTCAGCGTCGTATCCTCCGACAGTACAATAAAAGTTTGAAACGTATTTATGATATATAAACCGCCACTGAGTGACTAAACAAAACATCACTGAAATCAGACACCGGCAATTAGAAACAATAATGTTCACGTGTAGATTTTGAAGAAAAGTTCCCTTCTCCACTTGTCACACGAGAAGCCCAATGAAAATTAAGGTTTCAACTCTCTTGGTTATGAGGCAAAATGTTAGTTGATCCCACTGCGTATCGGTTATCAAACAAACATTAAAATAGTCCATAAAAGATTAGCACATAAAATTCATAAGATATCGTAGAATGTCTTTAACCCTTTACCCAACGCAGACGATTTCAAAATTTATTATTTATAATATCATTTTTTAAATTTTTAAAAAAAAAATCAACAAAACCATATCATGTGACCCGTCTTTGGAACAAGCTCGACGAGCTCGTTCCAAAGAGGGGTCACATGATGTGGTTTTGTTGAAATTTTTCGAAAAATATTTTTTTTTTCAGCTGCTGAATTTGCATGTTACGCGGGCGGATGCGGGCGATTCGTTGGGTAAAGGGTTAACACTTTACCTAATGAATCGACCTCATCCATCCGCGTAATTTATAGATTGAATAGTTGGAAAAAAATCAAACAATTCCAAACAAAACCATATTTTGTGACCTATTTTTGGTACGAACTCGTCCCGATGGGGTCACGTGATATTGTTTTTCTGGTATTTTGTGAAAACTTTGAAAGAAGAAAAATAATTAAACTAAATAAAAGTGATATCTTGAGAAAGGGGTTGACTCATTAGGTTGTAAATAATAGAGTAATGAGTGAACATCAGAAAGCATCAAGTGACTCAACAATTCTTTTCAGCAGACGACACTCGTCGACTAGACGCTTTGCTGAGGTTGAACGACTTTTTCTTTGCAACTCGCTATACTTTTCGAATCTTCAGTGTCAGGACACACGTCATACAGCATCGCAGGTGAGTAGACTCGATTTCAGGTTTTTAATCCTTACCCTAATGTAACGGCATATCCGACCAGAGCTATAGTTAAAAGATTTTTTTTTATTATTATTAACCTAATAATGGCCCCTTGGGGTCTGTCGGTGGCCGAGTGGTGTGCGTGGTTCAGTATAGTTTCGCTAGGCAGTTGGTGCCGGAGGAAACCCTCTCGGCGTGGGTTGGAACCCCCGCTATGCCATTGTAAACGAAATCAGTGTCCTTGATTCTATGGCACGCAGAAATTTGAACAAGAGAAGTTCTCGCTGATTTTCTTGCAGTGCAGTATGTAGATTTGATACAACTAGTTGATGAGAAAAAAAATATCATTCAAATTTTATCACTTTTTTAATTTTACCTCCAAACAGAGGCAGAGGCTGCAAAAGGGTCAGGGGGAGGGGGGGGGCACAGGGGACACATGCCCCTCCACTTTTTTTTCACAGACATGTGGCGTGGTAACAGGTTACCAAGCCCGTAACTACCGATAAATATTGGGAGTGGGGAGGTGTATCATCATTCTGCCCTGCTGTCAGCGCACATTGCCCTGCATATATATCACCCTTTCAAGTGCTTTCAACAGTTCAAATCATATGATATCAGGGGTCCTGTAGGCAGGGCACTCCACACAGGAAGATAAATGAATATATTCTAAATAGAATTGTTGAATTTACAAAGACACCCTGGCCTCCTTTTGCATGGCCAGCAGAGCATATGAACTGAGATGAAAGTTGTACAAGACCATGATATGTTCAGCTCTATTCTGTTAGGCAGGGCAACATTCTGGCAAATAATTCCTTGGCAGGGCAGTAGTTGCGTGGGTATAACCTGTCCTACTCGCGGTCCTACAAACAGAAGATCTGAATATTTTTTTTTGAGGGGGGGGGGGGGGGGTGTAACACCCCAACCCAGGTTGCACAATGAGTTAAAATGGGTGCATGCAAACGTGCCGATATACAGGTATTCATGTAATATATTATTTGGAAATCCAAACAACATTTGATGTTTATTTATGTTGATCTTATATATACAAAGCAATCTGCTTTTGTTCTGGTGTATTTGCTAAATAAATCTTACCATATCTTATCTTTGGCCAAGGAATCCCACCTTCGGTCACTTCTGTCTGTTTCTTCTACTTCGACCATCTTCCAACCCGCAGGCTTGCCTTTGGGCTGGAAGATGATTGAAGTAGAATAAATGGACAGGACAGTGACTGCAGCGCGACATGCTCATTTAAACGAGAGACTAGAGAGTGTCCGATATACGATTGCAACTTTTTCTCTCACTGAGCCAAACCATGGTAGCCTTGAAAATTTGTGCCCCTCCACTTTCATCGAACTTCCGCCGTCTCTGCCTCCAAAACATAGCCTCTGCTTCTCATTGGAACGAACATCAAGCTCATCAACATCAACATCCAAAGAGGGATCATAAGCTATGGTTTGGAGGTAAGACAATAAAGGTTATAGTTACAAGACATTTTTTGCCAAGCGTCGTCTTCAAGTCGTGTTTAGTGTCTCCAAGTCCAGTAAATTTATTTATTTATTTATTGGTGTTTAAGTTTACATAGTTATGCACAATGGCTAATCGAGACCGTGATAGTTTTACGGGTGGAGGAAGCCGGAGTACCCGGAGAGAACCACCGAGCATCGACGAGCAACTATCAGCTCCTCAACATTCTAACTCTGTCCAAGCTCCGCTCAAGCAGGATAACAGCGGTTGAAGACATGTGCACCATCGACGTGCAGTACGCTTTAGTACACGGCGTCATCGTGCCCCCATGTAGGCAACCGGGATAAAGTGCCTTGCACCAGGACACAACGCGGGTCGTCCCGAACGGGAATCGAACTCGAGACCTCTAGCATAGAAATCCAACAGTCTACCACTGAGCCACAGCGCTCCCAGTCCAGTAAATACCTATCTTTAAAGAGCGTGAAACTGTGGGAGAAAAAGCAAGTATTTAATTTGGAAGAGGTCATATATGGTGGGTGAAATTTCGTACCGCAACAAAGATCGGGTAGCCGGGTAAGTGCTATGCTACCATTCTTCTTTAGACTGTATTTGTAACTGTGTCACGCGTCCCTTACTTATTCTCTGCCCCTCACCTTCGTCCAACCAAGCAAAGAGATTTTTAAAAGATATTCCTAAAATGTATCAAGTTCAGTGATTGCAGTTTCACTTCTTATCCAGTGCTGTCCTTATAGTTTTTAATTTTTGGTGTTTAATGTCACTTACAACATATTTGGCTATCTCATGACCGCAACATAGGGATGAAGACACGTTTAGCCAATCATTTATACCCATGTTGCCCATTTTAGAGGACATCCATCCTAGGCATTGGTTCTTGGTCCTTTGCTACCAGTAAAGCAGAACTTGTCGACCACAGTAAAGAATCATTGCTTCACTTTCCGGGTTCCCATTGGAAATTTTTGTTTAAAAATTTCACTAATTTGGGTAGTTCAGGAAAAAGTAATTTTTCAACAAACAGAGGTTATGACCCCTCTTTGGAAAGAGCTCGTTGAGCCGTTCCAATGAGGGGTCATAACCTATGTTTTTGATACAAAAAATGAAAAAAATAGTTATTCAAGAATTTTGTTTGCAAGCGTCGTCTGCTTTTCATGTTAGGTAAAGGGTTAAACAAAACATTTCCGAACAAACTGCGAAACCGAAGGCGCGCCGGGACGGTGTGGGGCAAGCCCCTTTCGACCATCTTTGACTGTTTTAGCGGCTTTTGTGCCGCTTGTTTTTCTTTTTGGGTTGAGGTGGCTGTGATGGAGAGACTGTAGTGGTTGTTGTAGTCGGGCTGTTGATGTTCTTGGATGACTGACTTGGATGGAATGGTCGAGTCCTGGCTGTTTCAGGAGTGTTGAGGCTGCTGCGTTGTCCAAGGAGTGCCGTCACATGGTTGTTGTTGTCAGATGATTCCTTGGTGGTATTTCTGATGTCCTGCCTCATACTTCTCAGATCTGTCATCATGTCAGCTAGTTCACGTACCAGCTCCCGATCCAGAGGGAGGGGAGAGATTGGATTAGGAGACTTCGGAAAGCCAGTTTCCATTTCGGCCTCCGCCTCACTGATGACTTGGCCATCCTCCAGATTGCCTCTCAGAGAAGAGGCAGCTGGGTGTGGATGGGAGTCACAGGAGATGGAGGTGGGGAAATGGTAGTGACCTCCTCTGTCTTCTCTTCCTTCTTTTTTCAAGAACTTTTCCAGCCGCCGGGCATCACGGGGCCTGGTTGATGGGCTCTTTTTCTTGTTCTTTTTTCAGGGCCAGGTCCAGGCTTCTTCGGGGGAGGACCAGTGTGAGAGGGGTTCCTCTCACAAAAGGTGCTACCTCTCCCCGAAGAAGAAGTGTGGTGGTGTTCTCCTCTGCGTCAAACTCCAGCGTCAGGTGGACGCTCTTCCCTCTCGTCTGGAGAGTCCAGTTGAGAAGGCAAGAGACGCCCAGAGCTGACAAAGCTTTCTGTAGGTTAACTGAAAGGTCCACATTAGCTAACGTGATTGCTTTGTGAATGTCCAGATGATGTTCGCGGAAAAGTGTTTTCAACGACGTTTTTCAGTGATATATATATATAGGAGATCAATTTATATATCAATCCTATATAAGTATTTTAAACATCGTCCACGACATTCGATTCGTGCAAAACTGAAGCTCGGGTCTAATGAAATTTAGTGAAATATGTACATAGATTTTGTGTATTAGAATTTTGACTCATAATTCCTGTGTTAATAAGATTATTACACCTAGCAAATATCCAGCTAATCTACTTGTGCAAAGGAAACGTCTCAGTCAATTCAGATTGTTTTTACAGCAATCTGCCCATTCAAAACCTCAAGGGGAAAGGGTGAGAAAACTCAGGTCTGACATTTTACAATCAGGGGGAGATAATCTTGTCGAAAGGCATCTATTCATCATGCTTAGTCAGACTGTCATGTGCCAAGAAAATCGACGAAAGAATCTACACTTGGGGATGCGATGTGCATCCCATAAGTGGATAGATGTCTGTGTTATGTTGCTCGTACCCTACAGCTCGTGATGGACTGGTGGCTGCTCGTTAGGCTTTGCTACCTACTTCTTTTGCTTCCTCCGTTTCTTCTCAGGAGGTGGAGATGGCGATATCTTGACTATGGCGATGAAGGCTGTGGTATCGTGGTATTTGTCCTGTTTTGTACTAGTGGCGTTGCTAAGGCGACGTTTGAATGTAGTGTCGCCGTTGCCTTCCGAAGTTCTGCCATCTGGTTTTCCATGCCTTCCATGCGCTCGTTTCTAAGAATGGCTTCACGCTTGGCTACTTCCATGAGCTCTTTTGTCTGATTTGGCTCTTCTTCGGTGCCCACGATCTGTTCTTCCAGTTCGTGGGTAAGCTTACTTATTTCTTCATCATCTTCCTGTTTAGCCTGGGGTCCAGGCTGGAGATGGAACTGGAGAGAGAGATGTCTGATGTATCGTTGGTGTCTGCTGGCGGTTTTTCCGGCGGCCCAGAGGCGTGGATTTCCATCTCCTCTCTCTTCTCTTTGTGGGATTCTTCTGCTTTCTTTTTCTTCCAGTCTTCTGAGCGCTTGGCATCCCGGCGCATTGAGGACGGGCTTTTCTTCCTTTTCTTTTTCTTGATTTTCTCTGCGTTCTCCGGTGTGGACCAGAGCCCTACTGGGCAAAGGTGCTACCACTCCCCAGAGCGGCAGGTGGTCTGGCTGCAGGCTTCTTTGGTTTCCTTATTGGAGCCATTCCAGGTGGTATTGGAAAGTCCAATATCACCTGACAGGTAGCACCAGAAACATGGATGGTCCAGTTTCTGTTGTTACCCACATTCAGACATGTTAACATGTCCAATAACTTCTGCGGTAGGCAAATTTTGTTGTGTTTAGTGGTGCTCACGGAGAATCCAGTTGAGCGCCCGAACTGATCGACAGTCAAAAAATGATCTAATCTAACGGTAATTATGTGCCAGCAATACGCTTATTGTATTGCGTGCCAAGAAAATCGATCCATAAATGCAACATATAGAGTGCGCTGGAGAAATCCAAGATGGTTGTCATGGTGGTCATTGAGGGCAGTCAACCATGACTGAAATATTACCCCATCTACCCATAATACTAAGTCATATATCAAATATATTTATTTACTAGTGTTTGATGTCATATATATCAGCATAATGCAAATACCAAATGACCCGCGATACACGAACACAAGACAATCGGGACTACCACGTGAAACCAGAACCAAACATTTCGATAAGTTATCCATATTTGCGTTTCCTAAAATTACGAAACACTGCTAACAGAAATGAATTTACGAAGAAATTAACAATGAACCTGTTATCTATGCATCACGAAAGCACCCAATGCAATAACCTCTACTGCCCTGACTGTCAATGTTAGTAATTTTGAGTAACTAAAATTGGGGTTGGAGCAGACCATGCATATCGGGGTGGCTGGCTTGATTGTGACCACAAGAATGACATGGACACAGATTATCTGAAAGTAACTTTAAAAACAATACATATTATCAACACAACGCAGTTGTCGCACAATGCAAACAATCCACCCGACCATCTACGCAGACAAGTTCTAATATCGCCAAGTGTTCACTATTCTCAACTTCTTCGGTCAGTTTCGTTATATTACCTAAGGGTAAGTTGTGGTCACCCCGTCCACCACAAACTGCTTTATTACGTCCCGTGGTCAAAAATTGGTGTCCACAATTTACAGTCTACAGTCCTGGGGTCTATAATCTGCAAAGTTGAAACGTTCACGAGTTCGCTAATGGGGGTTTAAAGGGGGTGGGGGTGGGGGTGGGTGTGGGGGGGGTGACAACCTCACTAATAATTTATCTAGTAGATAGATCTTCAGTAGCACTGGTGTCTATGATATCACTTCGCTCTCATAATCATATCGTAATCATATACTTCCTTAACCTTTTTCCCAACGTAACGGCCAAAACCGACCAGCGCTATTCACAAAAATCGCCAATTAATTTTCATTATATTTTTCATTTTTTGTCTCAAAAACATAGGTTATGACCCCTCTTTGGAACGAACTCGTCGAGCTCGTTCCAAAGAGGGGTCATAACCTATGTTTTGGAGGCAAAAAATGAAAAACAAATGGTTATTCAAGAATTTTGTTTGTAACTGTCGTCTGCTTTTCATGTTAGGTAAAGGGTTGAAAGGCTAGACTTGACACTTGCACACGTGCACACACACAGTCACCCATCGAAATAGAGATTCCAATTTGGGCTGTTGTTGGTCCAGCATGGCCGATTTGGAGAACCGGTAGGATAGATGTTAACTAAATAAGACGTTGCGTCATGATCACTACGTGTATGTTTTATTTATTCACTTCTGAATTTACAGAAAGTCTTGGGGTTTTGTTTAATTATAACACCCATTGGCTAATATTCCAACTGCATCACCAAGGCAAGCCTTCTCTGCATGCCTTGATGATGTAGTTAGAGTATTAGTCAGTCGGGACCGGGCCGTCACATTCGGGACAAATCGACTTTTACCTGCCTTAGAGCCACTCACTCCACCCTACCCTACCCCACACCATCTTCCCGACGCCACTGGAAATATTGTACTACCTTAGTGGAGGTTGTCTTTGATTCGTGCATAAATGCGACCTTCAAGGCGTTCTGAAGAAATTCAAGACGGCTGCCGTGCCGGCCCCTGCGAGAGACCAAGCGTCATCAAAATAGGACGTACTCATCATCCAAAGTTACCCTGCCAGATGTCAAGAAAATTTATACATAAATGCGACCAGTAGCTTCAAACGAAGACATCCAAGATGGCTAATGTGGCGGCCATTGTGGGTGACTGACCATAGCCATAACTGGATGGTCTATCTAGATAAGAAGCTGAACTTGCATTTGAAATTTATTGATGGTTGGAAAATAACTGCGGGCTGTAGCCCGCGCTGAATGAATTGTGCACAGTGTTCTGAAGACATCTAAAATGGCAGCTGTTCATAGCGGACAATCGTTACCAAAATAGGACGTTCTCGTCTACTCATCATACTAAGTTACCCGACCCAATTTCAAGAAAATGGATGGATAAATATGACTGAAGACCGTGTTGAATAAATTCAAGATGACTTCCGCGGTGGTTATCGTGGGCGACCGACTGTTATCATAAGAGGACAAAACCTGTAGCTAGTGTTGAATAAGTGTATAGTGTTCTGAAGAAATCCATGACGGTTGCTATGGAGGCCATTATGGTCGGATAACTGTCATCAAAATAGGACATTCTCATCTGCTCATCAAACTAAGTCACCCTACCAAATTTCAGGAAAACGTTACTTAACTTGATACATGCGACTTCTCGGGAAGCTCGAAACGACTTCACTGGAGTCCGAATCAGTAACCACAGTTTCTCAATCGATGAGGGGAGACACTCACAGACTCCTATCCCGGTTGAAGAGAGACTTTGTAAAGTTTCTGGTTCGGGGCGATTGAGGACGAGTTTCATTTTGTTATGGAATGTATCGCTTATGACAAGATGCGAAAAGGTCTCATAAAGGAATGAATAAGGAGACTGAACATGCTCAGTATGTAGATAAAAGAGGAAAATTTAACCTAATAATGACAAACAATTTCACTCGACTGTGTAATCCCATTTGTAACATGATCCGGTGTTTCTTTGAACACAGGAGAGCTAAGCTCAAAAAATAAAATAATTGTTTTTTAGGCCCCATAAAGTAGGTCTTCTGTTTCTCTGGCCTTTTTGTAATCTGTATGTGGGAGGGCGGTTTTTATTTATTTTTTTTGAATTTTTGTAATTATTTCTTTGCCATCAATAGTTCGTCGTCTTGGTTTGTTTTATGTTTTAGGTCTCATAATCTACAGAGTAGCGTAGGTGGTGGTGTATTTCGTCCCTTGTGTGGCAGAAGGCTTTGCAATGCTAAAGCATTGCAAAGCCTTGTTGCACCCAAGGGACAAATTTATCAACAGGGAAACAGATTTTTAACTTTTTTTTAGGCCTTATGTTGATATTTATAGTTTGTTGTTATGTATTTTTAACATCTATTTTCTTTTGACAGTTTCATTCTGCCATAGTTATTGTTTTGTTTTCGCAATCTGCCTCTCTGTGGGTGTTACTTGCTTGAATAAATCTAAATCTAATGAGTCAGCCTGCCAAATTTCAAGAAAATATGCAAAATTCTGCCTACAGCCTGTACTGAAGACATCGAAGATGGCTACCGTGTCGGCCTTAATTGGCAGCCGACTATGACAAGAATAGGATACTGTTATCTAGATTTGGACCGCAATATGCATATGGAAATTGGTGATGATGCAAAATGAACTGAGGGCTGTAGACCGTGCTGAACAAATTATGAACAGACGGACAGATTCACAGACTAACAGACTTTCACACGCGCGCCATGGCAATTACAGATACATAAAAAACGTCCATAAAGTGGGTGAGATTCACTTGGACTGTACAAGAACTGCATTTTAATTAATTTTTCCAATATAAACTAGCAATTATCATCCGATGCCCCACTCTGGTGCAACTCATCTTTTTTTTCGAAGGCGTGTCGTGCTGATGTAGATGGAATATTGCTGATGTGAATTAAAGTTAAAAAAAGCCCAAGCGGCCACATGGAGCCTGAGGCGCTCACCTGACAAAGTTGTTTAAAGAAGGATTTAATTGGCATCAATGGCCAGTCAACACTACAGAGGACTGAAGCCATGTAACTATTCATAACTCTGTTGTCCAGTAAGTTAATATTTTCTGGTATTGAGATGCTACCACACAAATAATACACAGATTTCTAGTAATGGAAAATAGGAAGCCAAATTATCAACCTGGGGATTTAATTTGAACAAACTTGAACCGACCAAGCCACCCCAAATATTAACCCAATGACTTGATTTAAAAAAAAAACAAACTTGCATCTGATTCCACTAAGGATGGTGTGTATCATATATCAAAAGATTCTAATTTTTTTTTTTTGGGGGGGGGGGGGGGGGGTGGGGGGGGGTGGGGTCGTGAGAAGAAGATTTTTAAAGAATATCCCTCATGTTGCACCAAGTTAAAATTCCGGCTCCTCTCCGGACTTGCTCTGAACAACCTTGAATTTGACCCCGTAAGGATGCTGTATATCAAACATCAAAAGATTCCGACTGGTGGATCTGAAGACGAAGATTTTGAAAAATTATTCTCCATATTGCACTAAGTTAAAATTCTGGCTCTCACAGAGAGTCCAATTATTAACCAGTGAGCTTGTTTTGAACAAACTTTAAGCCGCCCTCTGTAAGGATTCCGAATATCATATATTAAAAGATTCTGACTAGTGGTTCTGGAGAAGAAGAGTTTTAAAGATTATTCCTCATATTGGACTAAGTTAAAATTCGGGCCTCAATTAGGAGCCGATAATATTAAACCAGGGACATGGTTTGAACAAACTCGAATCTGCCTCCCCTAAGGATAGTGCATACCATATATCAAAAGATTCTGATTCGGGTTTAATGAGAAGATTTTTAAAGAATATTCCTCATATTAAACCGAGTTAAAATTCGGGCTCACTAGCGAGCCCAAATACTAACCAAGGAACTTGTGATTTGAACAAACATTAATCTGTCCCCTGTAAGGATGCTGTATCCTAAACAATAAAATATTCGAACTGGTGGATCTGAAGAAGATGATTTTGAAAGATTATTCCCCATATTGCAATAAGCTGAAATTTGGGCTCTCACAGAGACCCCAATTATAAACCGATGGGCGTGATTTCGTCTCCTGAGTTCCAATGTGTTCTATGTGCCTACTGGCACATAGAACACATTGGAACTCAGGGGATGATTTGTACAAACTTGAACCCGACCCCTGTAAAGATTCAGTATATCACATATCAAAAGGTTCTGACCAGTGGTTCTGGATGAAAAGAGTTTTAAAGAGTATTCCTC
This sequence comes from Pictodentalium vernedei, assembly GCA_031216915.1. Taxonomy (NCBI): domain Eukaryota; kingdom Metazoa; phylum Mollusca; class Scaphopoda; order Dentaliida; family Dentaliidae; genus Pictodentalium; species Pictodentalium vernedei. The sequence continues at coordinate 302,687,556 of CM062296.1, read as the reverse complement.
ATTTTGGACTACGTCAAAATTCGGGTTCCAATGGGGAGTCCAAAATATTAACACAGGGACTTGGTTTCAACAATCTTAAATCTGACCTCTCTAAGGATACTGAATACTAAATATCAAAAGATTCTGACCGATGGACCTGAAGAAGATTTGTAAAATGAAAAGCCAGCCCCATATGGTGCCCAAATATTAACCGGGGTTCTTTATTCGAACAAACTTAAATCTGACTACCGTAATGAGGTTGTATACCAAATATCAAAAGATTCTGACCGGCGGATCTGAGGAAGAAAACGTTTTAAAGATTATTTCCCATATTACATTAATTTAAAATTCAGGCTCCCGTAGAAAACTCAAATATTAACCGAGGAACATGATTTTAACAAATTTAAATCCGCCCCTGTAGGGATGCTGTATACTGTATGTCAAAAGATTCTGATTAATGGTTCTGGAAAAGAAGATTTTAAAAGATTATTCCTCATATTGGGCAAGTTAAACTTCAAGCTCTAATAGGGAGCCCAAATATTAACCTCGGGACTTGATGTTTATAAACTTGAATCTGATTCCACTGAGGATGGTGTATACCATATATCAAAAGATTCTGATTAGGAGTTCAAGAGAATGTTTTTAAAGAATATTCCTCATATTGCAAAATTTGGGCTCCGATAGGTAGCCAAATATTAATCAAGAGACTTGATTTGAACAAACTTAAATCTGACCCCCGTAAGTATGTTGTATACCAAACATCAAAAGATTCTGACTGGTGGATCTGAAAAAGATTTTTAAAGATTATTCCCATATTGCACAAAGTTAAAATCTGGGCTCCCAAAGAGCGCTCAATTATACCACTCAAAGTTTTCTAAGCACCAAATATTTGACACATCATTGTGAAATTTGCTTATGACATATTTGCGATATTTTTGGTGGATATGATTGAGGAATATATTGAGATGGTCCCCAGTGTTTACTTTAGCTCTCTTGACAGGCAGACTTTCATGTACCCCTTGATTTTCATGATGTTTTCGTGTACTGTCTACATGTACATGACATGTGTAGGTTATTCAGTCTTCATTTCAACACAAACCCTTGTGATTTAATGATTAAATATGGCAAATGCAAATGTAAGAAGACATTTGTCTGAAGCAGAAATGTGGCGGGCTGTAGGGATGGTGGAGCAAGGGGCTACCCATCGTCAGGTTGGTGAAGTCCTTGGTGTGCACCATACGGTGATCACCAGAGCCTGGGCAAGATTTCAGCAGTATGGCACACCAGTAAGACGGCATGGTGGTGGCAGAGACAGGGCAACATCTGCAGCTGAAGACCGGGTTTTGATCATTCGGTCCCGTAGGAACCGCTTTGCCACAGCAACCCAGCTTCGCAGTGACCTTCAGAATGCATCCGGGGTAAATGTTTCGACGCAGACTATCCGGGCAAGGTTGCACGAAGGTGGTCTCCGACCGAGAAGACCATGTATTTACATTCCGCTGTCCCAGAACCACCGCCAGGCACGATATGAATGGGCCATGGACCACGTTGGGTGGACCAGAGAAGATTGGCGACCGGGATGGACGTACAGAGCTCTGTGTCCTTGAACGTGGTACATTTACTGCACAACGGTGTATTGATGAGATCCTGGATGGCCACGTCAGATTGTATGCAGGTGCAGTGGGTGATAGATTCATTCTGATGGACGATAGTGCCCGTCCTCATGTTGCCCATGCTGTCGGGGTGTACCGACAGAGGGAGGGGATTCAGCGTATGGACTAGCCAGCAAGATCCCCTGACCTCATTCCAATCGAACATGTCTGGAATGAGTTGCAGCTTGCAATTTCAGCCCGTCCAGTCCGGCCAAGAAGTGCCATACTTGATATTGAAGCCATACCAGTTCGTCCCGTCAACTTTTTGGCATATTGAAAAATTTACCAAAAATATCCATTTTCCATGGTTATCGTATTCAAAAGCTAAAAAATAATGTCAAACACAAACAAAATCTTAATTTCTGTACTTAAATCATTAAAGATATAATTAAATAAAAAATATATACACTTTTCATTACAATATTTCAACTAAAACGTAAAACAGGTAGTTGGATGTACTTGGCGCTTAGCAAACTTTGAGTAGTATATTAACCGATGAGCTTGATTTGAACATACTTGAATCCAACCCCTCTAAGGAATCTGTATGCCATATATAAAAAGATTATGCCTAGTGGTTCTGCAGAAAAAAAGCGTTATAAATTAAAGATTATCCATCATATTGGACTAAGTTAAAATTCGGGCTCCAATAGGTTTTAGGAAATTCAGCCTACAGTAGTAGAATTATGCTGGTCAAAGTATTAAAAGGGTCATTAGAACCCATATTTAATTGTAATAAAATATTATAAGCACGATTATATAGCATAGGAAGACATTAAAGTTTTGTTGCATTAATAAACACATCAGGTTTTCTGAGAATCACCGAGAATCACAAACCTTGATATCAATACCTGTCAGTTAAGTCACAGAACCCGTTGTTTCAAGTCGAACACCAGATGCCCTTGGAGATGTGCGCTCGAATGGATACAATAGTCAAAGTATTGTTAAAAAATTTGACGAAAGTGAGGAAAAGCCCTCTGTGAAGTCAATCATGCCCAGATAACCCAAAACACTTCCTAGAAGTTGACGACTCTCGGACCCTTTGGTACGTTAAGTTGTCCAGTTTGATGGGATAGTATTCCTCTACTGATGAGGAGGAATTTTAACTTGGCATTTAATTGTTAAACTGCTCCATGTTTATGTCATGTCATACCTGACTTGCAGAAATTGGAACAGTCACGTGATGTTTTGTCAGCATCAACCGGTATTAACTGGAATTGGCTAAACTATCACGTACACATCTAACAGAACATCCTCCAGGCCGACGTGTACCGAAGTCTGGAGATTAGTGTTAGGGTATGGGAACGGACTGGTGAAGGCACGTCTTTGACTTCTCTGGAAATAGATGCCCCGTAACCACTTGATCTGCGCAATGTCTTGTGACGCATAATCAGCACTTAGATCAGAAGGATTGCATAATTTCGACCAAAGCCAGTCACGTACCATGGGGTATAAAAACGCGAGTAGAAGACACTCTCGAGTCAACCTGCAAATGGTACGCTTGACTGGGTAGATTTTGACTGCCTTCAGAAATAACTACCGTCACTCCAGTTAACTGAACTTCGGGAATTACCATTTTTATTGTTGAATATTGGTGAGATTTGTACAGATTAACCGAATTAATTTAATGCATGAAAGTATTTGACAAGAGTTGGAGCGTTCCATTTTAATTACTCGCTTGCTGAACCGCCCATTAGCTGAAACTTCCAATAATTGTCAGACAACCGAACCAACAGACGTTACACGGATAACTTGGGCCACCCTATAAGAACCTATTCCGGGTTTCAAAGTCGTTTCAAGGTTTTGAAGTCCCTACCCAAATCCACCAGATGGTCACCAGCTATGCCACATAGGGGGCCCAAATATTAATACAAGGACTTGGTTTGAACAAACTTAGATCTAACCTCTCTCAGGAGGCTGTATATCGAACATCAAAAGATTCTGTTGATCTGTAGAAGAAGATTTTTAAAGATTATTCCCCATACTGCACAAAGTTAAAATTCGGGCTCCCATAGAGAACCCAATTAATAATCGTTAGGCTTGATTTAGACAAAGTCGAATGTGACCCCGTATGGATTCTATATGCCATGTATTAAAAAGATTCTGATGAATGGTTCTAGAGAAAAAGAGTTTTAAACATCATTCCTCATGTGACCAGGGGGGTCGTCGTATTGAATGCTACGGGATCAAAGAATGTCCAAATGATATAAGACACATATAATATTTATTAATGTCCAGCAAACATCTCCAAGAATAACAATAACATGTAAAACGTTAAATCCAGGCTGCGAGATCCATATAACGTGGTCAGTAACTTGTGCTTCCAAAGTTGGTATTGAACATTTGAGATATCATTTATATTCATAATATTTAACAAAGGATTTAATTCTAGCATACAATTTTACTAATACTGCAAATTAGCAAACAATAATTAATAGTGGTAAACAAGGAAATTGATTTACCAACGCCAGATTAAACATGCTGATGCAAGTCTCAGGGGTGGGAGCTGAGATAAACTTTCTATAGATAATTAGCTGCCCACCGTGGTCGCTACGTGGGGTGTGAGTCACACAGAGGGCTTGTAGTTCAAATAAAACAATAGTACCTTATTGAGCTTCGGAATGCTGGCGCCTCGCAGTGAACAAAGTTCGATTGAAAATCAACTAATTATACCTTACATTTAAAACATAAAATTTTGAATACCTTCAATTCGAGTGTGGTAATATTTGCAACAGTCTACTGATGGCCCGGTCATACTCATATTGGACTAAGTTAAAATTCGGGCTCCAATAGGGAGCCCAAATATTAACAAAGGGACTTGGTTGAACAAACTTAGAACTGACCTCCCTGGGGATGTTCTATACCAAACATCAAAAGATTCTGGCCAGTGAATCTGAAGAAGATTTTAAAGATTATTCCTCATGTTGTACTAAGTTAAGATTCAGGCCCCCATAGGGACCCAAATATGAACTGGGGGACTTGATTTGAACAAATGTGAACTTGACCCCTGTAACGATGTTGTAGACCAAATATTAAAGATTTTAACTGGTGGTTCTTGATAAGATTCTTTAAAGATAACTTCTCATATTGAACCAAGTCAAAATTTGGGCTCCGATATTAAGCCCAAATAGAAGATTTTTTTAATTTGGGCAAATATGCCGATTCAGCATTTTTCGATTCCCTCTACAGAACACTATGACACAACTGATGGCAATATTGTTTACCTTTCCATTCTACAGGTCCAAAGGATGCTTCATGCCAAATAACAGATCTCTGCTCCATGTTGTTTGTGAAATATGGGCGTTTGAAAATATCTCTATAGGGGTTCCCATGGGAAAGCGGATTTTTTTTTTGTATGAATATATCATGTACTTATGTACATGTACTCATGTACTTAATTTGCATGAACCGTGTACTTATGACTCAGTAGTAACACATGGCAAATGTGGCTCATCAGTTCAGAAAATAGAAATTTGGGACGGGGCTAAACATCTTAACCCATCTTGTTCGTGAAGCAAACAGTGCTTCACGAACTTCCTTTGAACATACTTCATTTTACACCTCAGAAGGAAGCTCAGTACCACCCAATGGTTCATAAGAAGAAGATTTTAAAAAATGGGGCATTTTCCCGTATCCCCTCCATATGGGTTTGGGCAAGTTGATTTGAAATAAACAAAAATAGCATGCGTTGTCAGAACAAACAATCACCCCTAATTTAACTCAAATCGGTCCATCGGGTTTAGAGGAGAAATCGCAAACACCATCTTTACGACGGACGACGCCGGACAACGAACGGTGAGGTGAGCTAAAAACTCAAGAAATTTGTTTGTAGATAAATACCTGTAGTAATCGTGATGCGTGAGCTTCCCAACTTATCATTTAATGTGCACATACCGGACTCAAAATTGGTCATGCTTGGACCCCAACATCTAGGACCCCCAACATCCCCAAATCTCCATTTGCATGATACCGACTGTGTGTGCGACATAAGTCCAAAAAGAAAATCTAGCCCCGTAAAAAAGTACACGATTATCCACAAGAGCGAATTGATACCTAAATCTCCGATTCCGATGAAAGTGCCCCAACTAGAAAAATAATGGAAGGGTGGTTAGGGTCAGGGGCGGCGGAAGCCCAATAAAGGTGGAGGGGCACAAATTTGCAGTGCTACCATGGTTCGACCCAGTGTGAGAAAGGTTACAATCGAATATTAGTAAATGTATCATGTCTCGCTAATATATAGTCTCTCGTGTAGATGAATATGTCGTTGTGTGGTCACTGTCCTGTCCGTTTCTTCTACTCAACCATCTTCTATTGCAAGATACATGTAGCTGAAGTAGAACAAACGAACCGAAGCGACCGAAAGTGGGATTCTTTGGCTAAATATTGGATTTGCAAATAATGTTACCGAAATGGCTGTGTACTGACACATTTGCATGCACCCATTTTAACTCATTGTGTAACTGCGAAACATATGTGGAAAAGTGGAGGGCACGTGCCCCCCCCCCCCCCCCCCGTGCCCCTCCCCCTGGCTCCGCTGCCTCTGGTTAGCGTCACCCCTACCCTCTCCTGGTACTCTACTACAGAGATCAAATATTGCAAAAATCAAGACCGATAGAAGAAAAATAAACGAAAATAGCATCTGAAATGCAGTGTTTTCGCGCCGTTCTTTTCTACAGGTGAGGCTTATTGTGTTGTATACAGAACAAATGGGCATAATTGCGACTTGATCGCAACCGAGTTACAATCCGGTTGGAATTCTCTGTTCGCTTGTGTAATTATATTACAATGAAACCCAGAATATTGTGAAATGAGACGGCACGTGTAAAGCCGAATGACTGAATGCATGTTTATTTTGTAGTAATCAGTGTGATAAAGTTAAATAACAACGAGTACACAATTTAACCCTTTACCTAGAATGAAAAGCAGACGACAAATACCAAAAAAATTCTTGAATAGCTATTTTGTTCATTTTTTGATAAAAAAAATAGGTTATGACCCCTCGTTGAAACGAGCTCAACGAGCTCGTTCCAACGAGGGGTCATAACCTATGTTATTGAGACAAAAAAAAAATGAAAAAAGAATGAAAAGTAATCGGCGATTTTTGAGAATAGCGCTGGCCGATTTTGGCCGTTACGTTGGGTAAAGGGTTAAAATATTACGAGATTCATTGTGATGAATGATGAAATGAAATGACGCTACAGCTTAACTTGACTGTATGTAGTGTTTGATGAAAAAGATAATGTTCAATGTTTCTGAAAGGATTATGAAATAAGACAATAATTGTGATAACTGAGAAAATGTTGAAGATCCGTACCCGACATGCTATGTTTTCAACAAGAATAATTTGATGTGTAGACTGTACTAAAGAATTGAGACCTGAGTTGACGTGGCCCTCACAGTTAACGTATGTCAACTAAAGTTACCAAGTTACAGTAAAATCATTCCAAAACGAGTCACACTACCAAGTTACAATGAAATACCTTCATAAATATGACTCGTAGATTTTGTTAAGGGAATCTAGGACACGTGCCCGTCCGGCGGCCACGGTTGACCGATCGTGACCAAAATAAGATAATCTCGTCCAGATACCTTACTGAGTCATCGTACCAAGTTACAATGAAATCCCCTTCATAAATACGACCTATAGACAGTGTTAAATGAATCTAGGTCACGTGCCCAAGCGGCGATAACGGCTGACGACCGTCACCAAAATAGGACAGTCTCATCTAGACATCATACCGAGTCATCGTACCATGTAACAATGAAATCGCTTCGTAAATAAGAACTGAATATTGTGTTAAAGAAATCTAGGTCACGGCCAAAATAGGATGTTTTCATCTGGACATTCTACCAATTAACAAAAAAAATCCCTTCATAAATGCAACCTGTAGACTGTGCTAAAGGAATCTAGGTCACGTGCCCCTGCGGCCGTCACGGTTGACAGCAGGCGACCAAAATAGGGCGTTCTCATCTAGACATTATACGAAGTCATCCTGCCAATTTACAATGAAATCCCTTCAAAAATACGACCTCTAGACTGTGCTAAAGGTCTTCGGATTTCGAACCTGCGCAGCCGTCACGGTTGACCGATCGCGACCAAAATGGGGTGTTCTCATCTAGACATGACCTCGAACCTGCACATGAAATTTAGTTATGATCGGACAAGAACTACGGGGCATAGCCTGTGCTAAAGAAAATGAACAGACTCGCAGACTCACAGACTTCCACACGCGTGATTGCAATAGCTTATCTTGACTTTGTCAAGTTCGCAGATATACTATTAACGATTTACCTAACAAATCTGGGCAGTTAAAAGAATTCATAAAATTTCAATGAAACCATATAATGTGACCTCCTCATTGGAACGAGCTCAATGGGGTTTTGCTTAAAAGTTTTTAAAAAATTTGAAAAACAATAATTAAAATAATAAATTGTGATATCATATGCGTAGGGTAAAGAGTTAATTACCGCAAGGAGATTACGTGGCCAGATTTGTTTGTTTATTTAATGGATTTTAACGACACGTTCAACAGCTAGGATCATTTTGTGTCGGAAAGTTTTTCCGGTGGAGAAGCAGGAGTACCCGAAGAGAGCCACTCAGCGACGGCAAGCAACTGTCAGACTTTTTAACTTACTAACTGCACAAGCAGAGTCAGCAGCGGTTGAAGGCAAGTATACTATCGACGTGCAGTTCTCAGCGGCAAGGTGACCTCACGAGATTTGATGCTTTAATGACATCCACAAGGACGATGAAACAAATTCCCCCATTATGTAACTTGTGCACAACCTTTCTAATTGTTATAACTCTCTGAGAACTGGAAAGAGGCGCACACATGTTAGAATGTTAGAAAATAAGATCATTTGGTTCATATTCTGGGGTGGGGTGGGTTGGGCAATGAAATAGCAAATCTGGACAGGTATGAATAAATTACTTCTATCACACATAATTGCAGGGGTACTGATTTATTTTATTTTCACAGGACATGTAAACGTCATTTAAGGGATGGGTGCGCGAAGTAACAGTTAACACTTTCGCTGCTGAAAGCGTCTATTATCACCTATTTTATGATGATTATCTGTACGTTCTGGCATGCGCAGATCAAACCTACCATCTGATTAATTGTTGGAAAGGGTTCAGAGAGCCCTTTCCAACAATTAATCAGATGAAAGAGTTTTGAGTATGTCATAAATGTGATTAAATTTCCTCGCATACAGGCGTACATAGAGGTCCTCCATATTTGTTTACTTATCAGGGTTTAACGACACTTTAACAGCCAAGGTCATATCGTGTCGGTGACAGTTTTACGAGTGGAGGAAGTCGGAATACCCGGAGAGAACCACCGAGCAACGACGAGCAGCTGCCAGCTCCCCAACATCGTAACTCCGCACTGCAACACAGGTAGTTTTAGATTGGTTGAAGACATATATATACGCTCGATCGACGTGCAGTTCGCCTTAGTACACGGCGTCATTGTGGGTTAAGTGCTTTGCCCAAGGACACAACGCGTGAGTCCGAATCGAGCGCTCAGACGGTCACCCATCCAAGAACAAACCGGGCTCGACGTTGCTTAACATCGGTGACCTGACGAGAACCGGTTACCGTAACGCCACCGCGCCCACAGAGGTCCTCCATATATGGATAAAGTGGGCGTGGCAATTAAAGGGTTAAATCTGCACCAACACTAATAACAGTATCGGTACTCTGCCCATTATCACGAAATATACGTAATCAAAAATTATATCCCCGTCATGAGCTCATATTTCTTTTTCAAATTTTATTGAATAAACTAGAATGTCGCTTAATAAATTGGATAGAAACGATATACAGTATAAACATTATTTGTTTGAAACTGGATCCACCAGCTATCATAAAAGTTCCACGCAACAAAGTAATCGTAGAGGTGTATGTATTTCCTTTATGTAATCTCCGGGTAGGCGAAGTGATGAAGAATATTGTACAAAAAAGAACTTGTGCAAAAAGTCAGAGGTTTGAAATATTACGCAGAAAATGCGTAAAATAATGTCTTTACACCTCAATGTCGCATTCAAGTGCATTATTCAGCGATTTGAATAATAATGTTATGTGTTACTGTATGTTATGACATTTTTTGAATAGTTTCGTGAGATGTGTATTCCATTATAAACTTTCCTGTTGGTGGCAAAGCTAAGATTTCTGAAAGAAAATTCTTTTGAAGCTGCAACGAGTTTTCACACCAAGAACATAATAGAAAAAGGGTGACATAAACCAAGACCTTCCTAAAACAAGAGGCCCCACGGGGTCTGAAGCGCTCATCTTGAACAGAACACAATATAAACAGAGTCCAAGAATGAATCTACATTAAGCAATCCATCTCCATAGGCTACACTGTCAATCCTTGAGTACCTCATGAGTGACAAAAATAATCCGGGCATCATGCCTTTTCTTCAGTTGATCATAATGTAAAATGTAGAGCTCCCCTATGAAGCCCCTTGATGCAACCTATGTGGATTAATCTTAGATACACACCTCTAGAGGGTACTGAATACAAAATTTTTAAATCTTCAGCAAAATGGCCAATTCCGGCAACTCATATGGAGCCCAAATAGTAACCCAGGCTCACGATTTAAACACAGTTGAATCGGACCTCCCTAGAGATGTTGTGTACCAAATACGAAAGCATTCTGACTGTTGGATCTGAAGAAGTGAAATTTTAAAGAAATGTCTTCATATTGCACTAAGTTAAAATTTGGGCTACCATAGTGAGCCCAAATATTACCCTATGGATCCGATTTGAACAAATTTGTATCTGACCCCCCCCCCCCCCCCCCCCCCCCCTAGAGATGTTGTATACCAAATATGAGAGCATTCTGACTGTTGGATCTGAAGAGGAGGATTTTTGAAGAAATTCCCTCATATTGTACTAAGTTAAATTTCAGGTTCCCATATAGAGCCCAAATATTAACCCAGGCTCTTGAATTGAACAAACTGGAATCTGCCCCCCCCCCCCCCCCCCCCCAAAGATGTTGTATACCAAATATGAAAGCATTCCGACTGGTGGATCTAAAGAAGAAGAGTTTTAAAGAAATTTCCTTATATCGCAGGAAGTAAAAATTTGTCTACCATAGCGAGCCCAAATATATACCTAGGGATCGGATTTGAACAAACTTGAATCTGACCCCCCTAGAGATGTTGCATACCAAATATGAAAGCATTCTACCTGGTGGATCTGAAGAAGATTTTAAAAAATTATCCCCCATATTGAACAAAGTTACAATTTGGGCTTCCGTAGGAAGCCCAAATATTAACCTAGGGACTTGGTTTGAACAATCTTGAATCTGCCCCTCATACCAATGATGTATATCAAACATTAAAAGATTCCGACTGGTGGTTCTGAAGAAGAAGATTTTTAAAGAATATTCCCCATATTACCCAATGTAAAAAATTCGGGCCCAAATATGAACCAATGGGCTTTATTTTAACAAACTTGTATCTGACACCCCTATGAATGCTGTATACCGAATATCAAAAGATTCTGATGATTGGTTCTGGAGAAAAGATTTTTAAAATTTTTGCAAATATGCTGACTCAGCATTTTTCTCGATGCCCATTACAGAACACATTAACATAACCAAATAGCAGCTCTCTGTTCCGGGTGGTTTTGGAAATATGGGCGTTTGAAAATATTTCTATTTTTAGCTCCCAGGGTTTCCATGGGGATGTGGGAATTTTTATTTTTATTTTTTTGCATGTGTCTAGTACTTATGACCCAATAATACCACATACCAAATTTGGTTCAAACCGGACCATCGGTTCAGAAAATAGAAAATTTGGGCGGGGCCAAAAATCTTACCCCTCCCATTACAAAGCCAAATATTGCTTCACGAATTTCGTTTGGACAAACCTGATTCTACACCTCAAAAGGAAGCTCTATAGCAAATATCAAGTTATTGTACACACTGGTTCATGAGAAGATTTTTAAAAATATTTTTGGAGTATTCCCCCCCCCCCCACCCCCACTCCCTCCCTATGGGGCTGAGCATGTTGAGTTGAACAGAAATGCAATGCTCCTTCGGGACCATCACTCACACAAACTTTCAATTGAATTGGCCCAGTGGCTTTGGAGAAGACAAAAAGATGGTGTTGACGGACGACGGATGGAGAGCGATGAGATTAGCTCAGCTTGACTTTGTCAAGATGAGCTAAAAATCTTTGAAATTCCCTGCAACAGACCTGCAGTCTTGAGAGGGTTAAATTAAAGACATGCACACAGGAATCAGATAAATGTTTTCCAGCACAGAATGGGTTCATTCAACATGAAATCAGTAGAGAAAGAGTCCATCATGAGAGAAAAAAATCTTTGGAAAAAAAACCACTGAAGTCATGAGAGGGTTAAATTAAAGATATTCAGAAAGGAATCAGATCAATTTTTTTTCAAGGAACCAGAAAAAACAGTATTGAAAGGGTTTTTTGTTTGTTCATGGCATCAATAAAAATCTTTAGAACCCACACTGCATTCTTGAGAGGGTTAAATTGAAGACATGCATACAGGTGTCAGATGTTTTCCAACATTGAAATGGTTCATTAAACATAAATAAAAATCTTTCTAAAACAAACAAAAGTCCCCCCTCCCCCCCCCCCCCCCCCCCACACACACACAGAACTGACAGACTGTAATAACAAGATTAAATGTTCATAACAGAATTTTTGTTAATTTAAGAACACAATATGTCAATCAAAAATTTCTGTGAATGAAATCCTCCAGGGATAAAACTACTGCAAAAATGCTGACTCACCATTTTTTCAATACCCTCTACCAGGTACCCTGATTGAACTGGTGGCAATTGTTTTTAACAAATCCCTCCTTCTGGTCCTAAGGATGTTTCATACCAAATACCAGTTCTCTGTTCCTTCTGGTTTGGGATATATGGGCTTTTGAATTTTTTTCTGTTTTTAGCCCCTGGGGTTGTCACAGGGGTGTGAATTTTTTTTTAGGCATCAATCAATTACTCAGGACCCACTTTAACTACATGCCGAATTTGGTTGAAGTTGGCCCACCGGTTCTTGAAATAGAAATTTTGGGAGGGCCAAAAATCTTACCCCTTCCATTACAAAGCCAAATATTCCTTCACGAACTTTATTTGAACAATCTTGATTCTACACCTCAAAAGGGAGCTCCATAGCAAATATCAAGTCATTGTACACACTGGTTCATGAGAAGAAGATTTTAAAAATAGTTTGGAGCATTTTCCACCTCCCTCCCTATGAGGCTGAGCATGCCGAGTTTATCAAAATGCAATGCTTCTCCGGGGTCATCACTCACACAAACTTTCACTTGAATTGGCCCAGTGGCTTTGGAGGAGAAGACCAAAACTTGGTGTTGACGGACGGCGGACGACGGACGGACGGACGACGGACGGAGAGCGATGAGATTAGCTCAGCCTGACTTTGTCAAGATGAGCTAAAAAGAAATAAGAAGTAAAAAAAAAACTAAAATAAAGAATAAATAATAATAATAATAATAATAAAATAAATACAAGAGGCCCCAAGGGGCCTTAATCGCTCACCGACCAAAGTGGTTCAAAGAAGTGTTTGGGGTCACATTTAGTTAGACATGGTTCATCAACACTACAAAGGAATGAAGCCATTCAAAGGCAAATTTCATGGAAATGGATCTGAACAAACCTGAACCTAACATGCTCCCCCTGCCCCCCCCCCCCCCTGCCCCCCCCCAACCCCGCCTATAGAGAGCCCAAACTTGAATCTGATCCCTCTTGAGATGTTACAAATGTATATACCAAATATGAAAGAATTCTGACTGGTGGATCTGAACAAGGAGGTTTTTAAAGAAATGTCCTCACATTGCATTAAGTTAAACTTTGGGCTCAAATGGGGAGCCAAAATATTAACCCAGGGACCCGATTTGAACAGATTTGAATCTGTCCCACCTAGAGATGCTGTATACCAAATATGAAAGGATTCTGATTGGTGGATCTGAAGAAGAAGACTTTTAAAACAAATTTCCTCATAGTGCACTAAGTTAAAATTCGGGCTCCCATAGGAAGCCAAATATCAACCCATAGACCAGATTTGAACAAACTTGAATCAGACCTTCCTAGAGATGTTGTATACCAAATATGAAAACATTCTGACTACAGGGTCTAACGAAGAGGATTTTTAAAAAAAATCCCTATATTGCACTAAGATGTTGTATACCAAATATGAATGCATTCTGATTGGTGGATCTGAAGAAGAAGATTTTTAAAGAAATTTCCTCATATTTCACTAAGTTAAAATTCAGGCTCTCACAGGGAGCCCAAATATAAACCCAGGGACTCGATTTGAACAAACTTGATTCTGACCCCCCCCTATAGATGTTGTATACCAAACATGAAAGGATTCTGACTGGTGGAGCTGAAGAAGAAGATTTTTAAAGAAATTTCCTCAAATTGTACGAAGTTAAACTTTGGGCCTCAATAGAGAGCCCAAATACTAACTCGGGGACCCGATTCGTACAAACTTGAATCTGACCCTCCTATTGATGTTGTATACCAAATATGAAAGGATTCTGACTGGTGGATCTGAAGAAGAAGATTTTTAAAGAAATTTCCTCAAATTGCACGAAGTTAAACTTTGGGCTCCAATAGAGAGCCCAAATACTCACTCAGGGACCCGATTTGTAAAGCTTGAATCTGACCCCCCTATAGATGTTGTATACCAAATATGAAAGCATTCTGCCTGGTGGATCTGAATAAGAAGATTTTTAAAGAAATTTCCTCATATTTCACTAAGTTAAAAATCAGGCTCTCATAGGGAGCCCAGATATAAACCCATGGACTCGATTTGAACAAACTTGATTCTGACCCCCTATAGATGTTGTATACCAAACATGAAAGGATTCTGACTGGTGGAGCTGAAGAAGATTTTTAAAGAAATTTCCTCAAATTTTACGAAGTTAAACTTTGGACTTCAACAGAGAGCCCAAATACTAACTCAGGGACCTGATTTGTACAAACTTGAATCTGACCCCCCCCCCCCCCCCCCACCCCCCACAGATGTTGTATACCAAATATGAAAGTATTCTGACTGGTGGATCTGAAGAAGAAACTTTTTAAAGAAATTTCCTCAAATTGCACGAAGTTAAACTTTGGGCTCCAATAGAGAGCCCAAATACTCACTCAGGGACTCGATTTTTACACGCTAGAATCTGACCCCCTTATATATGTTGTATACCAAATATGAAAGCATTCTGACTGGTGGATCTGAAGAAGAAGATTTTTAAAGAAATTTCCTCATATTTCACTAAGTTAAAATTTGGGCTCCTACAGGGAGCCCAATTATTAACCCAGGGACTCGATTTGAACAAACTTGAATCTGACCCCAATAGAGATGTTATATACCAAATATCAAAAGACTCTAAATGATGGTTTTGGAGAAGATTTTTTTAATTTTAAAAAAAAAATTATGGGTGCTATCAGAGTAATGCCCCTTGTGGTGCCCCCTGCGGACGTGGAAAGTTTATTAGTAAAAACTTGAATTGACATATGATAAGGAACATGCACACCAAATTTGGTTCAATTTGGTCCAGTCGTTTGGGAGGAGAAGTCGATAACGTAAAGTTCACGACGGACGCCGGACGACGACGGACGACGACGACGGACGGCAAGTGATAAGTTAAGCTCCCTTCGGTGAGCTAATAAAACGAAGGGCCTCCATTTCTGACGGGTTAAAAGTTAGTTACTTCCTTGTATGGTCCGAGTGCAGTATGATCCGCATCAAAACTGAAGGCTACAGCAACACTTCCTATTCATCTAGCAACGATTTGGGATGACACTAAAACGTTCAAAAAATAGCTTGTGGAGGTTGTCTTCCACCGGATACACTGACTCACACCTTTTATTTTTTTTATTACATCATAATTAATGTTAACCACAGTAAATTTCTCGAAAGACTGTATCTTGTCTCAAGTATATATCGTCAACTGAAAGCATAAAAGGGCCAACTGCAATGCTAAAGCATTGCAGTTAGCACTATTATGTTTCAAGGGACGATACACATGTATGTAGAACATCCCAAGGACAGATGTGGCAAACGACATGCCTTACTTATCTTATTCTCAAGTCAGGTGCACAAAAGATGAAAAAGTCACTTTATGGAAGGATCCTTCAAGTCAGTTTGGAGAAAATCAAAGCTGGTTCAAGAAAATGTAATGTCGCTAGAAACCATTGATAACCGCCTCTAACAATCATTCGACTGTTGCGACGTGATTCGAAACCGACATTCGTGAAAAAGTCATCATTTCTTTCGATTCTCCTGTTTAACTTTCAACCAAGTAATTATAGTATAGATACAGAACAGTGGCGGACAGGCATAGATTGCCGCTCGGGGCCAGCGTAAGGTACAACACTATCCTATGCATTGCTAACTATATTGTTGGTGGCTGGTTGTATACAGATATTTCGTGTCTTTGTTGATTTATTTTGACATATTGCGGCTACAAGAGTTACCGCTAGCGACGATCGAACACCCCCCCCCCCCCCATACACACATGTTAGATGCACGGTAATGCCACAACTAGACCGGCCTCATAACCGCTATCGGTCCAGTATTCACATCTCACGGGAGCCACACACGTCGCAATTAAAGAGTATAGATTCGATAGGAGGTGTTGCGTTTTTTTATGATTTTCACGTCTGCATTCCATTTCCAAAGTATGTTATACCACCTCACGTTGAAAACAGCTTCGCCAACTGGGTCTTTCAACTCAACCTAACACTACAAACGAGTGCAACACTGAAACTGAAAGGGTCAGATGAAATAAACCATTCTCATTTTTTGTTAATCGGTAAAACAGGATGGCAGTGAAATATGAGATTCAACTACAGATCCGAGGACTATCTAGTTGACAATATGTTATTGACATTTACGTATGCATGTCACTGATACATTGTGGTTTCATTTTACCACATATCCGCGTTACAACAAACAAAGTAAGGGCGAGGTTGATCATAAAGGTGAGAATGTAAGTGTGTATATAGACACGGGAAGGAGACAAATAACATATTTACCTCACACTGTTACTACCCCGACTGCTAATTCCACCTCTTTCACGGTTCTATCCCCGCCAGGGGTAACTGGGTTGTCACCTTTGGCAAGGCATTTAATCCCGATTGCCTACGTTGGGACTCGGTGGCGCTGTGTGCTAATGCGTACTGCACGTCGACGGTGCACGTCTTCAACCAATGCCAACCCTGCTTGTGTGTAGTTAGTACGTAGGGGAGTCCAACAGTTTCTCGCCGCAGCTCGGTGATTCTCTCCAATACATAAATAAATATATCCCACCTCTTTGGCAGCACATGGAGTTGCCTCTCATCCTCAAGTTATTTATTTATTTGGGTTCAACGACACTTTCGACAGCCGGAGTACCAGGATAGAAACACTGAGGAGCGGCGAACAACTGTCCGACTCCCCAACGCACTAACTCCACACAAGCAGGGTTAGCATGGTTGAAGACAAGGTCATCTTTGACATGTAATACGTCTGAGCACACAGCGAACCGTGCCCCCGCGAGAGCAATCGGGATTAAGTTCCTTGCCCATGGACACAACACAGTTGCCCCTGGCGGGGATCAATCCCTGATGTGGACCTTTCGGTTTGAAGTGCAATGCCGTAACAACTGAGCGATCACGCTCTCTTCCCATCCTCAATATACCCCAATGGGTTAACGCTTTACCTAACACGATTAGTGGGTGACTCATGCAAAAAGAGTATTGGACAACTACAAATTTTCATTTTTTGCCTCACAAATATAGCTTCTGACACTTATTAGCACAAGTTTAACTATCATACAATAATTGTGTGTATTTGAGGGGGTGTATTGAAGTCTCGACATCTCCCCTGGGTCATATATCGATTCGTCCTAACGGACTCGACGGACTCGACTTCAATACACCATCTCGGAAACGCCATTTTTGTAATAACTTTTATGTTATTGAGGAGATAATGTTAAACTAGATGCTCTAAAGAGACTGTAATCGCTCACATTGCAGAACTACATATAACAAGAGGCCCCACGGGGCCTGAAGTGCTCACCTTGAACAGAACACGTTATAAACATAGTCCAAGAATGAGTCTATATTAAGCAATCCATCTCCATAGGATACACTATCTATCCTTGAGCCCCTCGGGAGTGACAAAACTAGTCCGAGCACCATACCTTTTCTTCAGTTGATCATAATGTAAAATGTAGAGCTCCCCTTGATACAACCTATGTGGATTAATCTTAGTTGAACACCTCTACCGAGTACTGAATACAAAATTTCTAATTCTTCAGCTACATGGCCAATTCCGGTTCCCACAGGGAGCCCAAATATTAACCCAGGCTCTCGATTTGAACAAAGTTGAATCTGACCTCCCTAGAGATGTTGTATACCAAATATGAACGCTGACTGTTGGATCTAAAAAAGAAAAATTTTAAAGAAATTTCTTCATACTGCACTAAGTTAAAATCTGGGCTACCATAGCGAGCGAGCCCAAATATTAACCTACGGACCCGATCTGAACAAACTTGAATCTGACCCCCCCCCCCCCCCCCCCCGAGATGTATTCCAAATATGTAAGCATTCTGACTGTTGGGTCTGAAGAAGAAAAAAATTAAAGAAATTTCTTCATATTGCCATAAGTTAAAATTCGGGCCAACATAGGGAGCCCAAATATTAACCCAGGGAACCAATTTGAACAAACTTGAATCTGACTCCCCTTGAGATGTTATAAACAAAATATGAAAGGATTCTGACAGGTAAATCTGAAGAAGAAGAGTTTTGAAGAAATTCCCTCATATTGGACTATGTTAAATTTCAGGTTTCCATGTGAAGCCCAAATATTAACCCAGGCACTCGAATTGAACAAACTTAAATCTGACCCTCCTAGAGATGTTGTTTTCCAAATATGAAATCATTCCGACTGGTGGATCTGAAGAAGACGATTTTTAAAAATTGTCCCCCTTATTGAACTAAGTTAAAATTTGGGCTTCCATAGGAAGCCCAAATATTAACCTAGGAACTTGGTTTGAACATTCTTGAATCTGACCCTCATAACAATGATGTATACCAAACACTAAAAGATTCTGACTGGTTGTTCTGAAGAAGATTTTTAAAGAATATTCCCCATATTTCCCTAAGTTAAAAATTCGGGCTCCTGTATTGAGCTCAAATATGAACCAATGGGCTTTATTTTAATAAACTTATATCTGACCCCCCCCCCCCCCCCCCCCCCCCCTATGAATGCTGTATACCAAATATCAACAGATTCTGACCATTGGTTCTTGAGAAAAGATTTTTTTGCAAATATTCTGACTCAGCATTTTTTCGATGCCCTCTACAGAACACCCGGACATGACCGATGACAATTTGTTTTTATCATTCAATTCTACTGGTCCTAAGGATGCTTCATACCAAATAACAGCTCTCTGTTCTGTGTGGTTTGGGAAATATGGGCGTTTGAAAATATTTCTATTTCTAGCTTTTGGAGTTCCCATGGGGATGCAGGAATTTGATTTTTTTTGCTCGAATCAAGTACTTATGGCCCAATAATACCACATAGCAAATTTGGTTCAAATCGGACCATCGGTTCAGAAAATAGAAACTTTGGGCGGGGCAAAAATTTTTACCCCTCCCATTACAAAGCCAAATATTGCTTCACGAACTTTGTTTGAACAAACTTGATTCTACACCTCAAAAGGAAGCCCCATAACAAATATCAAGACACTGTACCCACTGGTTCATGAGAAGAAAATTTTAAAAATATTTTGGAGCATTTTCTCCCACCCCCTCCCTACGTTTTTCATCCAACAGGAACAAGATGAGGAACAGTTGTAGAGAACCTCTCGTAGACCATTTCTGCCAAGTTTGGTTCGCATCGGCTCAGTAGTTCGAGAGAAGAAAATGGAAATGTGATTTCCCATAGGGTTTCTATGGTAACTATAAGCCGCAATTGCGGCCATGTTAGCAACCCGATCAACATTAAATGAGGATCGTTGGTAGAGAGTGTCCCAGTCATCAAACATGTGAAGTTTCAAAACATTTGGCCTTGTGGTGTCAGAGGAGAAGATTTTTCAAAATCCAAGAATCAGTATCAAGGAATGTCTCTGGCGGCCACGTTTTCCATCCGACGGGAACAAAATGAGGATCGTTTGTAGAGGGCTTCCCATAGACCATGCTTGCCATATTTGGTTCACATCGGCTCAGTTGTTCCAGAGAAGAAGATGAAAATGTGATTTCCCATAGGGTTTCTATAGTAAATATAAGCCGCAATTGTGGCCATGTTTGCACATCGATCAACATTAAATGATGATCGTTGGTAGAGGGTGTCCAAAGCATCAATCATTTGGAGTTTCAAAACATTTGGCCTTTTGGTTTCAGAGGAGAAGATTTTTGAAAATCCACCAACCAGAATCAAAGAATGCCTCTGGTGGCCATGTTTTTCACCTGACGGGAACAAAATGAGGATCGTTTGTAGAGGACATCCCAAAGACCATTCCTGCCAAGTTTGGTTCATATAGGCTCAGCGGTTCCAGAGAAGAATTAGAGAATGTAAAGAAATTTACGGACGACAGATCCCGGACGACGGATGTCGATGGACGCCAAGTGATGACAATAGCTCACATTGGCCTTTTGGGCCAGGCGAGCTAAAAATGGAAAACAACGCCGTTTTGGCGAGTATACTTACATTAATTCTCCCTTCTTTTCTCAACGCCGGTGACAACTAGGAACCAAATGCTGCAGGCTAACAATGGTTTATCGAGCAAAACTGGCCACTAACTTTCGTTGAGTACCTTCCATGTCCCGAGAGACAAACGTCCCTGCTGAGAAACCATGTTCGTTTTTTATTTCCTAAGCTTATTGCGCATATGACACATTACTCGACCTGCCCGTCCCCGCTGTTAAATAAATGTCTATGCTAACTGCAAACATATCAAAGAAATCTGTCTTCCGAGAAGCATTTAATCTGATATGAATGACCAAGTGACGTGGGACTGAGCAAGGACGCACAGCATTATGGGACGTGGAGGTAAAGATTCCGACGGGGGATGCTAACGTGGCATGCTGCAGGCATACTGGTAGAAGCAAAACATTGGATTGGGTTGGGGACATGTGTCTTCTTTTCTTGGGGATGGTCAATCCCCCATCACCTTTGTCTAACAAGAGCAATAACTCTCAAAGAAATATTTGGACACAGCTGGTTCGCAGTCATTTTAATGATATTATGACCAAAAAGCCATATATTAAATCAGAAAAAATATTTAGCGGTTCACTTTGAAATTTTATGACAAGACTGGTAAAGTGGTGACGAGAACTTTAAGTCCAACAAGGGTAATAGCTCTCGAAGCAATATTTAAAGACCCGGCTGGTTCGCAACCCCATTCACATTACAAAGTGGCTATTCAGTTAACAGGGTTCCACTGTATTATCACCAAAAAGCTATGTGTTAAATTTGGAGAAAAAAATCCTGAACGGTTTTCTTTGAAATATGATAGCAAGAAATGGTAATGTGTCAATGTGATGACTGGAAAGTCTAAGTATAATGAGGGCAACAGCTCTTTAAGAAATATTTGGATACAGCTCGTTCGCAATCCCATTCATGATATTATCACCAAAAAGCTGTATATTAAATTTTGGAAAAATAGTTTTAACGGTTTTCGTCAAAATGATATCACAAGAAATGGGCGAGGACGGATGGACGGAAGGGAAGGCCCAATAGAAGGCAGACGCGATGGAATGACGGACGGATTGAAGGAACCCATTCCTGCAACCTCTCACACAACGTGGCGGGGGATAAAAAAAGGCTTGAGGCAGGCACAAGAAAGGTTCCGTTTTCGGTAACAATTTTTTTATTAAGCTATCAAGAAGTTACTTCCCAAGATATGATGTCAAAGCGTGGATCTTTGAATAGATGAAAATGTGATGATTGTCCAATGAGCGACAATTGCCAGTGACATTTATTCGTTGGGCAGGTTCAAATGAGAAGAACGCGACCCCTACAACTTCGGACCCGAGCAAGGCACATGAATATTACGAGCGTAACTATACAAATTTAACCCTTTACCCAACGTAACGGCCAACACCAGCCAGTGCTATTCTCAAAAATCGCCAATTAATTTTCATTATCTTTTCATTTTTTGTCTCAAAATCAGATCGTCGAGCCCGTTCCAATGAGGGGTCATAACCTCTGTTTTTGAGACAAATGAAAGAGTCAATGACTCTGTAGCTCAACTTGGATATGACAGGAATTAGTACTTGCTGTGACAAAGACAACTGAATAATGAATATGACAGGAATTAGTATTTGTTTTGGCCCAGTCAACAATAATAAAAGAATTACAAGGTGACTGTAATGGACTACAGATTAAGACCAATCATTGTAGATTATTATTTTTGTGTGGAAATTTTCAGTCCCAAACAAAATATTTTCAGACTAAAATTTTTTCTTCTTCTTCTTAAAATTGACCAAAATGCATCAAAACACAAAAAACTAATTTCCGGATTTTGGTCCAAAATTTTCTAAGTCCCACCCGGACCCCTAATTCGCATAATTTATTCACGAGAAAAACTCTGTATTATATGTAATGTATCCCATGGTACTAAACATTCATACAAAAATTTATTCAAATCAGATCTTTTATTTGGAAGTTCTGCGCAAAAATCTGATTGCACTTAATTTTGAACAAAATGGCTGCTAGCGGCCATCTTGAATTTCAGACTGGACCCAAAAACACTCCTTCTCGTCCCACAGTGATAACAAATGTACCCAAGAAGTTTCGTGAAGATCGGTTCATGAATACGACCTCTAGCCCGATCCGTATTGGGATTTGCACTCACAGTGCTGAAAGTAACACTAAATAAATCAAAGTTAGCCTAATTTGCATAATTTACGCACAAGATAAAAACCTGTAATATATGTAATGTATCCCATGGTACTAAACATTCATACAAAAAATTATTCAAATCAGAGCTTTCATATGGAAGTTCTGTACAAAAAAACAGATTTCGGCATCGTCGGTACAAAATGGCTGCTTGCAGCCATCTGGAATTTGGGACTGCACCCAAAAACACTCGTTCTCGTCCCACGGTCATAACAAAGGTACCCAAGAAGTTTCGTAAAGATTGGTTCATAAATACGGCCTCTAGCCCGAGCCATAGCAGCTTGGCACTTACAGCTCTGAAAGTAACACTAAATAAATCAAAGTTAGTTTAATTTGCATAATTTATGCACGAGAAAAAAACCCGTATTATATGTGATGTATCCCATTGTACTATACATTTATACAAAACTTTATTCAAATCAGAACTTTCATACAGAAGTTCTGTACAAAAACTGATTTTTGCATCATCGGTACAAAATGGCCACTGGCAGCCATCTTGAATTTCAGACCACACCCCAAAACACTCGTTCCCGTCCCAGGGTCATAACAAAGGTACCCAAGAAGTTTCGTAAAGATTGGTTCATAAATACGGCCTCTAGCCCGAGCCATAGCAGCTTGGCACTTACAGCTCTGAAAGTAACACTAAATAAATCAAAGTCAGTCTAATTTGCATAATTTACGCACGAGAAAAAAACCCGTATTATATGTGATGTATCCCATGGTACTAAACATTTATACAAAACTTTATTCAAATCAGAACTTTCATACAGAAGTTCTGTACAAAAAACTGATTTTTGCATCATCGCTACAAAATGGCCGCTGGCAGCCATCTTGAATTTCGGACCACACCTAAAAACACTCGTTCCCGTCCCAGGGTCATAACAAAGGTACACAAGAAGTTTCGTAAAGATCGGTTCATAAATACGACCTCTAGCCCGAGCCATAGCCAATTGTTGACGTACGGACAGACGGACAGACGGACAGACGGCCAGACGGACAGACGGACAGACGGACGACGGGCCATGACAATAGCTCAAATTTGACTTCGTCAAAGTTGAGCTAAAAATGAAAAAAAATAGTTATTCAAGAATTTTTGTTGTTGCAAGTGTCGTCTGCTTTTCATGTAAGACAAAGGGTTGACGTTGCTTCTCAAGTTCTCCTCACAGTTGACTGAATATAGTATTTCAATTCAATTCACAGATTGTGCTAGAAAACTTCTTGCGCACTTCCCATGTGTAAGGGCACTACACACGGGTGCCACACAATACTGGGCCACACAATTGTAAGAACAGAAAAAACCCACATTATCTTGTTTCAACAAGCCATGCAGTACCGCTTCACATGTATCCAAGATAGGCCACAAAAGTAATGTCAAGAGGTCGACCACACAGGATTTTGCAATCACAAGACCAGCATCAGATTTCAATCATGTTCATGGGATTCCATTTTATTGGACTGGATTCAATTACTACTGTGGTTTCCATGTATGGAGGTCACTGTTACACATATATGAAAAGACTACTTGATCATAGGATCATACCTACGATTTTCGGGGAGAGAGAGAGAAGGGAGAGAAGAGAGAGAGAGAGGGGAGAGAGGGATAGAGGGATATATATATGGAGAAGAGAGAGGGAGAGATGGGGGGGGGGGTAGATGGGGAGATATATAAAGGAGAGGTATAGAGAAAGGAGAGAGGGGAGAGAAATGGGGAGATAGAGAGAAGAGAGAGATAAGGAGGGAGAGGGGTATAAATAAAGAGAGAGAGAGAGAGAGAGAGAGAGAGAGAGAGAGAGAGAGAGAGAGAGGAGAGAGAGAGGGAGGGAAGGAGAGAGAAACAGACAGACAGACAGACAGACAGACAGACAGACAGGCAGGCAGGCAGGCAGGCAGGCAGGCAGGCAGGCAGGCAGGCAGGCAGGCAGGCAGGCAGGCAGGCAGGCAGGCAGGCAGGCAGGCAGGCAGGCAGGCAGGCAGGCAGGCAGACAGACAGACAGACAGACGTTTACCTAACGCGAAAAACCTAACGCGAAAAACAGACGACACTTCTTTTTGAGGCAGGTATTGAATAGAAAATAATGGTGATTTTTCTGAATTGCTCCGGCTGGTTTTGGACTTTACGTTACGTTAAGTGTTAAGCCATATGGAAACCTGAAACATATTTGAATAATCAAATATAGCCCAACCGAGTTTGCGCCATACAGGCTCATCACTAATTTTTTCACAATACGCTAGTTGATATTTGGTTACTTTTGTGGACAAGGAGGGCTCCCGGTTCGTCCCCTATGGGTGTGTGCGTACTCAATCATGCAGCGACATACGAAGTATACTTGTCACAGGAGAACATAACACAGCCCCTTTATCTTCGGTGTTCGTACGCAAATTATTTCATTTTCTTGTTATGTTTGTACCAACTTTAGGACGAGGCGAAAAATAGCGACATAATGAAATGGCCCAGGACAATACTCCCCGAAAGGAGAGCGGAAGTAACATGGAATAATCAACAATGACATGAAAAAGAGGATATTCACATTGAGTGAACAGAGGGCTGAACTTAGTAAATGTATGACCAACATTGCCCTCTCCACTCGAGAATTACACCTCAGCCCTCGATTAAAAATTATGTCAGTTGGTTTCAAAGCATTTCATCACTCACCGCTGCAGTTAACAGGCTTAGAACACCGCATGGGTAGTGTTGTACATTCTTAGACTGATAACATCGTGGCCTGAGTGCTAGAATGTCCTATATCCCATGGGAGACATAGGACATTCTAGCACTCAGCCGACGACATGTAGAGCAGGCTGGTGTCTGGACACCTCAAGTTAGCTTCCATGTCTAATGAATTATATTGGTTTTGTAATCGCGGCAACACAGTAAGGTATGAATCGGAACAGTATAAATTCTCTGGCTAAAGAAGGTCTGGTACATACCCCGGATGGACGTATGGGCAGACGAATAATGTAGTATGCAGTTCAGAGTCGCCATAGGGTGACGATTGGAGTGCCTTTTGGGCCTATTTGTGAATGAATTTATTGCAATGAACAGGAGAATTCGGAAAATCGATGAGTATGTATAAGTATTATTTATTATTATAAGTTGACAAATATCTTAACAGAAGCATCTTTCTTATATAATTAACCCTCTACCTAACGCAGACGATACCAAAATTTATTGTTTTAAATATTATTTTTTCAAACTTAAAACTAAATTCAACAAAACCACATAAAGTGATCCCTCATTGGAACGGGCTCGACGAGGGGTTACATGATATGGTTTTGTTAAATTGTTTTGAAAATTATTTTTTTTCAAATGCTGAATTTGCATTTTACGCGAGCGGATGATGCTGACTCTGTTATAAAGATAAATTAACTTTATCCAATAGACGGTCGAAAAGACGCCGAATTAGATAAACGAGTAAATAAATAATTAATTAGATAACTAATAAATAAAAGTGAAATTACGTGCTTTTCTCTAAATGCTACACTTGGGAGAATATTGTTCAATATATATATGAGGATTTGTAATTATTTCATAAATGGTCGACCATAATTTGTGTTTACGGTTATTATAAAATAATTGGTAGTTAGTATATATAAAATTGCTAAATCTCTTCCCCGTCTTGTTATTCGATATTATCGATGTTCTGAGTGGCCAGCAGTCTATGCGAACAACACCAATTCGTCCCCACTCGTAGCCAAAGCATCAGCTCTCCTCCGTTGAAAGCCATTAGTTATAGCCAAAGCGTCTGCGGGGTGCATAGCAAATGACTAATAGTGACCTACAAGAGTGATCTGGCGGTAATAAAGAAGGACTATATGTAATTCAAGAAATTCCCTAGCGTTTTAGAATTCCCCGGACCCGTCATTATTTTTATCACTCATACATAACCCTCTAGTGCTGCGTTTTACGGCAAATAACGGTCTACACCACCCAGGTACATTACAGCATGCGGCGATCTCCCAGATGCAGTGACTTTTATTTATAGGAGAGGGCTACCGTTATTAGTCACCATGCAGATACACTCTAAAATCAGTTTGGTTAAAAATCAACCCAAATCAATTGATTTGGTTTGATTTTTAACCAACTGATTTTAAAGTGTAATTATCTGAGCCTCCTTCCAGTGGAAATTACCCGCGGTCCATACAGTTAGTTTTCACCTGGGGATAAATGTCTCCACCAACCACCAGAGACTCAATTACTTGAGACGTCTCCCCAAGGAAATATAGAATAACGTCTGTTTTGGACCGAATAAGTCTGCAAGGCCGACCGTGTCCGAGTCCGCAGATCGATTTAGTCCGTAAAGAGCTTGTTGTGTCCACCGTTAGACCACAGACCTATTACTCAAACAAGCCGATATTGTATACACGCAGACCAGAGGTTATTTACGCTTACAAAGCGCGGACCAAGATACCCATGCCTTCAGTCGATGCTAAGTGACGCTAACCCTGCTTCTGTCGGATTAGTAAACTAGAACAATCACTGAAGATGATTAATATCACCACTTCCAGCCTACTAGACCGCACTTCTGAATGTTGAGGCTGAAAAAACAATAATAATCCAAGTTCATGGGAGATAACACTTGGTTAAAATTGTCGCAGTTAAAAAAAGTTGGAATATGCGAATGCCCCCCCCCCCCCCCCCCCCCCCCCTGTTGGTCATTATGTTTGAGAAGTTTGATTAAAATTGGTTCATTTATGAAGGAGGTGTTCCACACACAAAATTCTCAGGTATAAATCTATATATATTAAATCTGAAGAGAAGCTAACCTCTAACCTCGTAAAAGTCACCACAGATGGAAAATTTGGAAATATGCGTATGTTCACTCATTAGTGGCCGTGTTTAACCCTTTGAACACTGGTGGTATCTTCCATGCAAGTTAAATGGCAGAAATTGGAAGAGTTCATATCCATTATTTGGGGTAGAGCAATTAATATTTTCAACGTGCAGCCTTCAGGCTGCACGTTGAAAATATTAATTGTTCTACCACACACGTTCACTCAGTAGCCATCCTACTTAATGAAATTATGACGTATCGTGTTCCTGAACCGGAAAAGCGGCCTCTCGTGTTGAAAGAGATAAGAAGTTTCATCGACGTCGGTTCAATAATGTTGGAGGAGTTTGCACACACAAGAATCACATTTGAAAATCCATAAAAAATCTAAGTTCAAGGGAGATAACCTGGTTAAAATTGGTGCAGATAAAAAATTTTTAGATTATGTGCATGTCCACTTGTTGGTCAGAATGTGTGAACAGTTTCATCAAAGTCGGTTCAATAATGTAGGAGGAGTTGCGCACACAAGAATCTCATTTCAAAATCCATAATAAATCTAAGTTCAAGAGAGATAACCTGGTTAAAACTGTTGCAGATGAAAAATTTTGGATAATGCGCATGTTCACTTGTTAGTTATAATGTTTGAAAAGTTTCACTGAAATCGGTCCAATAGTGTTGGTGGTGTTGCACACACAAGAATCTCATTTAAAAAACCCATAATAAATCTATATTCGGGGGAGATAACCAGGTAAAAATTATCGTCGATGAAAAATTTTGGAATACGCGCATGTTCACGTGCTTGTCAGAATGTTTGAGAAGTTTCATCAAATTCGGTTCAATAATGTAGAAGGAAATGCACACACAAGTTCGGACGGACGGCCGTACAGACTGTCGACAATATAGCCCTCACTTCTCTGAAGTGGGGGTATAATTACCTAGTCTGAGAGTACTTCAGCAATCTGAACATGGCGGCTACACCACTACAAAGGGTACTCAGGCTTCTTCCGCCAATAAATCTCCCAGTCACGTTATGATCCTGGCTGTTAAAATGTCGTCAAACCGCATAAATAAATAAATAAATTCGCGGATCTATTCGGCCCAAACAAATGTCATCTGTGAGATTGGAAAAACAGGAAATCCTTTTTTCTCGTTGTTTGAATTTCCGGGAAAGAGGTGGAGACAACCCCCAGAAATTAATTTAAAACATAAAAATTGCGATCGATACTAAGTTCTCACGTAACTATCAAGTGACATTTACAAGTTAGTATTGAAACTGACACTAATTGCTTTCACCTTCCATTCCGAGCGTGAGTAACTGACGCAATAAAAAATAAAATTAGTTCCTTTACTTACCAAATCGATTGAATCCTACTAACAATAAAACTACCACAATCATTTTTCATACTTCATTATTTCCTTCAAACATACACATTGAGACAGAACACAACAAGGGTGGAGCAGAGGCGGCGGAGGCAAAAATGATGGAGGGTTGGGGGTGGGGGCAGAAACTTCTAACATCAGATATAGTACTCTAGCTTTTTATCCTCAAGGCAATATATATATATATATATATACGTTAACGCTTGTACTTCTTGCTATTTATAAATGTTCTATACTCTGGGGTGAAGTATGGGCGGGTGGAATCAACAACTTGAGGTGGAGTTCTTTTGTCTTTATATCATCATTAAAATTGAATTAAGTGAATGAAGTTGATATTTTTAACCCTTTACCTAACGTAACGGCCAAAACCGGCCAGCGCTATTCTCAAAAATCGACAATTAATTTTCATTATTTTTTTCATTTTTTGTCTCAAAAACATAGGTTATGACCTCTCGTTGGAACGAGCTCGTCGAGCTCGTTCCAACGAGGAGTCATAACCTATGTTTTTGAGACAAAAAATGAAAAAAATTAGTTATTCAAGAATTATTTTTGCAAGTGTCGTCTGCTTTTCAGGTTATGTAAAGGGTTAAAGAAAAATTTCACCTTCGGCGGTCTGATAACTTTCTTGCTTGACATCGTTATGTGTCTAAGCAATTCATCCACGTCAAGACGTCACTCAGACTCGTAACGTCCAATCAGATGGGTTTTTACATGAATTTCTTACGCGTAAACCAGAGTTCACGCCTGGTGTACCTGGTACGTTTCCAATGTCTGTATCGTATCACGTAACGTGGAATACGCACTGCAATCGTGGAATAAAGCTCATTGTCCCCTTCCTGAAAGAAGCAGAGTTAGCTCGTTCTACCAGCAAAGAGCGGCTTCAAAACACATCAATATGACCACTGCCTGTACCTATTTCACATAACGCCCTCCAATGGAACTGGAAAAGGCAGCATAATAAACATACTTATCGTGTCTCTGTGAGTTAATTTTACATGAACCACACATGGCATTTCTAGTATTTATTTAATGGGGGTTTAACGACATTTTCGATAGCCAGGGTCACCTCGTGTCGGAAGGCATTTCTGGTCATTAGACATAACACCATGTTGACAGAATTGTTGGCCTTTGCATAGCAACCAAATATAACTTACAACAGTGGTTGTTTAACCCTTTACCTAACATGCAGAGCAGACGACACTTGCAAAAGAAATTCTTGAATAACTAATTTTATTCAGTTTTTGTCTCAAAAACAGGTTATGAAGCCTCATTTTGATACAAAAAAATGAAAAAAGTAATGAAAATTAATTAGCGACTTTTGAAAATAGAGCTGGCCGGTTTTGACCGTTACGTTGGGTAGAGGGTTAAAAAGCAAACAAAGTTCCTTATTGGACATTCGTTATCAACCGATAAAATCGGTTGATAACGAATATTGAATAAGAAACTGGGAATAACTAACGGTTGCCACGTCCGTAACTTTATGTTTGTTGCATGGGTTATTTGTTAGGGTTTAGCGAACCTTGTAGTTTGCAACAGCTTGGGTAAAGAAAGTTATCAGGGAATCGAGGGAAGATAGCCATCAATGGATATAGTGTCGAAATAGTCCAAACCTGATTCCAACAGGCCGTAATATACTTTTGGGATGTGTGGTCGTCCTGTGGGTCACACTCTCTCCATATCAATATAGTTATCAAAATCCGAGTCAAAATTTCACTGGGATAATGATAATGATATCCTACCTTATCAGAATAATACAACATGTCCTGGTGGTATACAGTCGAAAGATATATACTTTTGGTCATCGCCTTTGATATCAGAAATCGGTCTCTGAGATTATTTCTTTAACGCAACGCATTCAGCTATCGACTCGCTAACTGAAAACAAAAACTGACCATGTCTTGTTCAAAATTCATCAAATGACGTCACCAGACTTGTTTTTATTCCATTTCCTTATATTCCGAGTCACCGACAATGATTAGCAAGAATACACACACATCAGTGGCTATTTCAGGAATGTTATTGGACAGTCGTGAATTACTAGTTTTTTTAAACGTACGTTTGATCAAAACGGTCGTATTATGTAATCCGTTTGCCCATCCGTCTGTCCGTCCGTTGACATTTTTGGTTTCCGACCGATACCATAGTTTGAATTATTTGAGCTCAACCAAAGCTGGATTGTGCTTTTCCCAGCTTGCAATACAGCCCAAGTTCGAATATGGGTACCGTCCAATTATTTTTGCACGAGTTAGAGCCTTTTGTTCGACATACAATTCGACCGTCTATTAACATTTTTGGTTTTCGGCCAATAACTCCAATTTGGATCATTTGATCTCAACCAAAGTTGGTACAATTCAAAATGACTAACGGACGTATTTAGCCACGTCTGGTGGTGCTCTTGTAAAATTGTGATGTTAATGGTTGCGAAAACAGTCAGATAGTGTGATAAAAATATTTTTTTGTTTTGTTTTGCTGATTTAAAAATATGACTGCTGTCGCCTGGACAACCCCGTTCGAAATATTAAGGACACTTTCTACAGCTAGGGTCATCTCGCGTTGGATGGATGGATGGACGAATGAATTTTATTTAGTAGTAAACATGTATACAATTAAAAGAAATAGAGGTAGCATTCCTTATTCACAACTACATGACTGTACCACAAAGAGATGGCGTAGTCACTATAGAGCTGCCTTCCGCCATTCACGTTTAAAAAAAAAGAAAAGAACAGAAAAAAAGAAAAGAAAAGAATAGAGACGCAGACGTGACAAACGAGGCAATCCTGACAACAGCGTTTTCTCCAATAAGAGGGCAATTTGTAGCCCTTATGCAGATTATATTTTAGGCTGGTTCTTTCCGTCATGTGCGAAATCTGTTCTGTGATTTCTGGCATGTGGTGAAGACTGAGTTGAATAAAAGGTAGCGATGGGATAATCAGCGCTACGACCTATAATCGGAGCACACTGGAGTGGTATAGTTGATATGTGGAGCGTACGAACTTAGAAATTGCTCAGTTAGAGTCTTTTTTAATAGTGATCTTGGATAATTTTGAACGGATGGTTCAATATTATTCTACGTCCCAGGGAAAGTATATATATAGAGAACTGAGTTCTCGGTTTATGTGAGCGCAATAACCTGACTGTCTGTCATCCATACCGAACAGTATTAAGTGTGGACGAAACCGGTGTACTCGGAGAGGACCACCGAGCAGCGACGAGCATGTGACAGACTACCTTACGAACTTCCGCACAGGAAGAGTTAGCACTGGTTCAAGACAAGTGCACCATCGACGCGCAATACGTCTTAGTACACAGAGCTACCGACCCCCCATGTGGCCAATCGAGATTAAGTGCCTTGCTCAAGAACAAAAGGCAGTTACCACTGATAAGGATCGAACAGGGGATCTTTTGGTTTGAAGTGCAATCCTCTAACCACCGAACCAGCGTATCATGGACCGTATAAAAACCATAACGCCCACCAAACTCCTCTGCAGAATATGAAACGTTTCAATGGTACAGGAACGCCTTTCCAAGCGAGTGTGTGTGTGTGTGTGGGGGGGGGGGGGGCGTCACCGTCTCCCCGTCCTTGATTTAGGGACGAACGGAAACAAAAAATTAACCAACCAACATCTTCATAAGAAAAGGACTGATTAAGCAGACGTCAGGTTTTTTTTTTAAAAAACTGATGCGCGAAGGCCTACCACAGTGAATTAACCACATGGACTCAGTGTTTTAAGTTTCAAACCACCAGGAATTCGATGCTGTTATGGCCTGAAATCAGTCTGCAATATTCCAGTTGGTCGGAAAAGCGAACCACAGCACCATAAACACCGATATTCTTTCAATCAACGCAAGAAATGTTTCTTACTCGAGAATTTGTTTGACCGAATCTTTAATGACAAAACAGGGGGCGCGGTGGCGTTGCGATAACCGGTTCTCGTCAGATCACCGAAGTTAACCCTTTACCTAACATGAAAAGCAGACGACACTTGCAAACAATATTCTTGAATAACTAATTTTTTTAATTTTTTGTTTCAAAAACATAGGTTATGACCCCTCATTGGAACGAGCTCGACGAGCTCGTTCTAATGAGGGGTCATAACCTATGTTTTTGAGACAAAAAATGAATAAAATAATGAAAAGTAATTGGCGACTTTTGTGAATAGCGCTGGCCGGTTTTTTTCCGTTACGTTGGGTAAAGGGTTAAGCAACGTCGAGCCCGGTTAATCCTTGGATGGGTGGCCGTCTGAGCGATCGATTCGGACTCCCGCGTTGTGTCCTTGGACAAGGCACTTCGCCTCGATTGTCCTCATGGGGGCACGATGACGCCGTGTACTAAGGCGTGCTGCACGTCGATGGTGCGCATGTCTTCAACCAATCTAACGCTGACTGCTCTCAGTGTGGAGTTACGATGTTGTTGAGCTGGAAGCTGCTCGTCGTTGCTCGGTGGTTCTCTCCGGGTACTCCGGCTTCCTCCACCTGTAAAACTGTCACCGACACGATATGATCCTGGCTGTTAAAGTGTCATTAAACCCTAATACATAATAAATAATGACACTACAATACTGCTAGACATGTTTGTAAACTAAAGACTTATGAATGAAGAGTCGCTGCGGCAGAGGCATGGTCGGATTAAGCCAGTGCGGAGCCTGCACTATATG
This sequence comes from Pictodentalium vernedei, assembly GCA_031216915.1. NCBI lineage: Eukaryota > Metazoa > Mollusca > Scaphopoda > Dentaliida > Dentaliidae > Pictodentalium > Pictodentalium vernedei. The sequence goes on along the minus strand of CM062296.1, from coordinate 302,654,228 downwards.
TTATAAAGGCCTTAATGACAAATTTATGTGATTGTTGTGGCTTCGTCGCAATTTTAAAACTTCATCTTGTCGCTGCTTTAAATTTTACAGTTTATAGAATATCCAGAGGCCTTGGCAGTCCAATTAATGTGACAGATTGAAAACCCGAAGCATGTGGATGTTTGGTTCCATGCAACCTAACTTGGTTCCCTAATCAGGACAAACTGAAGAACCAATTTTGGTTCCGGGAGGAACCCACATTTTTTTTTGTATGTTGGAGTGAATCGCAAACAATTAAATTTTCTGAAATTAGCTAAATTTTCACATCTATTTGGGACCATTTTGTGAAATTTATGTTTCACAGAATGAAACTGTAAGTTGTGGTATTTTACTTCTCAAAATTTACGTGATAATGATCTTTTAAGACCATTATCATGCAAATTATAGAAATAAAATGTCATCATTTTGGGCATGAATTCGCTGAAATCGGCAATTATGCCGAAATTTGTCATTTCAGATTTATGCAAAAACTCATTTTACCGCCGCCCGCTAAGGGTTAGTCGCCAGGTATGAACAGTCGCCAATACAACCAGCAAAATCATCCGTAACAGTTTTAGTATAAGACTAAGTTGCAAACTTCGGGGAAGCGCGTGTGGGATGGGGGCATGTTCCTACCCAAGATCGATCTAGCTCTCTTTTTATATCTCCTCCTCCTGTCGCCCAAATTTGTTTCCGGCATCCCTATAACATTTCTTGTTCAAGGATAAAAATAAAACTTGTGCTACATGAATACCAATGATGTAACCGATATCCAATTTCACTCATTTTCGACTGAGCTGTAACCAAATTCTATTCGCAACAGAAGCTCTTGCCAAGGATAGCTTTCCATAATTATTCCCGCTGCAAAAAGATACCATTAGCGAACAGCATTTTGGGGGATCGTAAAAATAAACATTTACGTGAAATAATGCATGAATTTATGAAACTGGATAGCGAATATCCTCTTCGAAAATCATATTTATGATCAAAGCACAAATCTCCCCTGTATTAAATTCACTTGCACTGATCCAAGTTTTGGAGATTTATCGAGGATTTATTGAAGTTTGACACCACGGCATGTGAAAAGATATAGCCCAGTGTAATTCAATCGTATGTAATTTTATGAACGTTCACCCGGCCAGATTGAGTCGTGTGTTATAACAATCCAACTTACACTGCTCGCAACTTACACTGCTCGTGTATTTGTACAAATGGAGCTTCCGCGTGCGTGCGTGCGTGCGTGCGTGCGTGCGTGCGTGCGTGCGTGCGTGCGTGCGTGCGTGCGTGCGTGCGTGCGTGCGTGCGTGCGTGCGTGTGATAATCCTTGTAAATGAAATGATTTCTTTTGTTTGTTTTTATTGCGGTTTAACCCTTTACCCAACGCATCGGCAGCATCCGCCCGCATAAAATGCAAATTCAGCAGTTGAAATAATATTATGACCCCTCGTTGGAACGAGCTCGTCGGGCTCGTTCCAACGAGGGGTCACAAGATATGATTTTGTTAAAATTTTTTGAAAAAATGATATTTAAAATAATAAATTTTGATATCGTCTCCGTTGGATAAAGGGTCAACAACAGTTCTAACAGCCAGGATCACATGGACCCTTTACCCAACAAACAGGATATCAAAATTTATTATTTTAGTTATTTTGTTTGTTTTACTTTTTCAAAAAATTCAACAAACCATGTCATGTGACCCCTCGTTTGAACGAGTTCGACGAGCTCGTTCCAACGATTGGTCACATGATATGGTTTTGTTGAAATGTTTTTGAAAAATATTTTTTTCAACTGCTCAATTTAAAATTTACGCCGACGAATGCAGCCGATTCGTTAGGTAAGGAGTTAAATGCGATACACAGACTATAGATAAAACAGGAAATCATTTAGAATTTCTGAACTGGATTGCTGGAATGCTGATTGGTCACAAATAGAGAAGTGTCCACTGCAGGTTTGCCATTTTGAGAGCGACATTTGTTCCACCAAATAAACAATGGTCAACGAAACTTTCTCATTTCGCCCGTGTTCAATTATCTGACGCTTCGCAACGCTTTTTAAAAGAATAGAGTTTCATGTTTGTGGCCTTTTTGGATATTAAAAAGGCATACGATAGAGTATGGAGAGCGGGTATGTGGCGCAAGCTTGAGGCTCTGGGCTTGGGAGGCGAGTTTGTTGGAATTAAAAAAGCATTATATAAAGATATACAGAGTGAACTTAGCCTGGGAAACGTGTGCCTATGGAGATAGGCCTAAAACAGGGGTGTATCCTTTCGCCAATTCTTTTTGCATTGTACATCAAAGGTTTAGGAGATGGACTCCTGCATAGCAACGAGGGGGTAGCAGTTGGGGACTTGAAGATCCCAGGGCTATTTTGTGCAGACGATATGGTGCTATGTCAGAAAGCTAAGAGGGGCTAGCCAAAATGCTGGGAACTGTTGGGAAATATGGGAGCAAATGGAGACTCGAACTTAATGAAAGCAAGAGCACAGTTATACCTGTGGGCCACAAAGTGGACCCCACTCGAAGGTGAAGAGTATCTGGGGGTAAATATAAACATCACAGGAAGAGGCATCTACCGAAACCAGACAAATAAATTGATTCTGAAGGGGAAGCGAATCCTTAACCAAATGAAACTTATAGGGAGAAACAGTTTCAATAAGGTTTTCGTGGGAAAAACCATTTGGGAAATGGTGGGTCTGCCAAGTATAACATACGGTACGGAAGTGGTACCTCTAAACCAGACGGCTGTAAATAGCTTGGAAATCCTGCAGAACGATGCAGGCCGATGGATAACGGGGTCGAGTAATGCAGCAGCACTAGAAGCAATCAGGGGTGAGCTTGGGTGGATGAGGATCAAGGACAGGGTAGACTTATTGAAACTCGGTTATCTTAATTATTTGGTAAATCTCCCCCACAGCCGATGGTGTAAAGTAATGTTCCTGAGAATTTTCAACTCAAATATCAAGACAGGGTGGATGGTCCGAGAACTACTCATTGGGGATCTCGGACCTAGACGTTGGGGCAAACCAGGGTAAAAAAAATCGTCAGAGAAAGGGTCATGAAGGGTGGTAACCGTAATTGGCGAGAGGGGGTCAAATCAAAGAGCTCTTTGGTGGCCTGCCTGATAAGGAGACGCCTGGTTTTGAAGAGTACCTTGATGGCACCTTTGGGGGGGGGGGGGGTCACTGTTGTTCAAGCTGAGGTCGCGGTCCCTGGAGCTGAAGGGTAAAATTGGGAAAAACAGTGAAAAGGAGTGCCAGATGTGTAATTTGGGCGTGGTGGAGACCCTGGAACACTTTCTTCCAGAATGCCCAAAATACCAGTCTAAGAGAATAAGATTCACTGGGAGTATAATGGGGAAGTGGGATGGGAGAATGAAGGACATGTGGTTAGTGGGAGACTCAAAGAAGAGTTTGCTTGTTCACAATGGCATGGCGAAACCCACGGCGCGTAAGTTTCCTTCGGCACCAACCGCCTAACGAAACTATACTGAACCACGCATACCACTCTGTCACCGACAGACCCGGTCTGTCGGTGGCCGACGGCAAATTTGGAAAAGAGACGTTCTCGCTGATTTCTATGAGGTGCAATATGTAGAATTAAGTGATGCAGTTATATGATAAGGATCATGTTTGTAATGTACACATTTTTCACGACAGTGCAAATTGAATATTCACACCATATTCAATCTACAAAAAGTTGTTACTGAGAAAAAGTAAGTGTTAATAATGGAAAGTTGAGTCCGTGTTACTAGTTTACGTGCTTGGATTTCAGTAAACCCCATGATATTTGATCATGTGATGTGAAAGTCACAAAGTAACTGATTCCACGTCACCAAAACGTCACAAGAACCCCTTCTGGATACACCATTATTCATAGAATTTTTCCAATAACGGTTCATTAGAAAAAATGGAGATGAGTATAAAATCGTATGGAATGTAAATGAAACAAGGTGCAAAGCCACCGGTATCCCAGCCGAGAAGTAGTTTACTGACCAGAAACCATAAAAACTGATATTTTCTATGACGAAAAATGTCGAGACAGGTCCATAACTCTAGAAAAATGATTGGCCAAAAACGTTACGTGTGAATATCCTTTCCTCCATGATGGTCCATCAGCATACCAAATCCAACAAGTACTGACCGAGATACAGAGGTCTAAAGTTGTTACGGACGAACAGACTGACGAACGGACGAACCCCATTGCTAGATCCCCCGCAAACTTCGTTTTGGCGGGAGATAATTATGATTACACACTCTTGTTTGATAGAAGAAACATTTCAGAGGCTTTGTTTGCAAAATGGAGAAATAAGACAGAACACACGAGGGTGAAGTACGGAGGACGGGAATCAACGACCCGAAGGCGCGCGTGATATACAGGAAAACTCCACCAAGGGTGGTTAATTTCTGTCCTCCCTACTCTACCCGTGTTGTGTTCTGTATTTATATTAAGATTAAACTTCAATTAAGTATACGAGGCTGCTATTTTTAAAGAAAAACATCATATTCGGCGAACTGATAACTTTCTTACTTGACATTGTGTTATGTCCATGAATTTCATTCACTTCGTATAACGTCACTCAAGTAGTAGGAGATGTGGGGATCGGGCCTTATTGGATGGACCCCGGGCTGGACCCCGGAAGTGACGTCACGTCACGTGACCTGGTGGCGCCGTGTTTGGTTGTCATGGTAACCCGCCTGAGCGGCCATCTTGTGACGTCATCTCCATAGTGATACGTGGTCCTAGTGCACATGCGCAGCGCGTGTTGTTAGGGTGACACGTGTTTACGTCGTCCATTTTGTATACTGGAGGCCGCCATCTTTGTTTCTATGGTAGCACGTGGTTGCTATGTGACCCAAAACCTTCTAACAAGGCAGGGGTATATTCGGAGGGTATGTTCCTTTGTAGAAGAGTAATTTCCCGATTCGTAGAATTACCCAAAATAAACCCGACAATCCCTCCAAATCACCGAAATTGACTTTATTTCCCCATTTTATCGGTATAGCACGTAGTGCTATAGTACCAAGGGGTACCGGGGGTGTGCCCGATTGAATAGGAGTATACTCCAGTAGCGTGGAAGGGCCTATTAGTTGGAACAGCTTTGCTTGTTATTACTATATTTAGCTATTCTGGTCTATTCTTGACCCTGTTCCAAGTTCTCTTGCTGTTTCATTTATCTAGATCATTTATATAAATTATAACTAACCAATCAGATTGCTTGATTTCCCATAACTTATACTTAATCGTACAGAGTTATCTCCCCTTATTACAACGAAGTTGTATCCGATTCTCATCACCTTTATATCAAATGGCAATATCCCCGGGCACCCCAATTTCGGCACCCCTTTTTTGAAAAACATATGACCTTCAGCACCCTTTTTTGTCATATGTGCTTATGTGAAAAGGCACAATGTGACACGATGTGCCCTAGCACATAGGCACATGCTTTGTATGCCGACATGTGCTTATGTGAAAAGGCACAATGTGACACAATTTGCCCTAGTACATAGGCACATACGGGCATTTGAGGATACCTATGGCCTAGTATTGTATTATTTGAAGATACCTATCGAGGATACCTTCTGGAGAATCCCTTTTTGTCATATGTGCTTATGTGCAAAGGCACAATGTGACACAATGTGCCCTAGCACATAAGCACATGCTTTATGTGCCGATATGTGCTTATATGAAAAGGCACAATGTGACACAATGTGCCCTAGCACATAAGCACATACGGGTATTTGAGGATACCTATGACCTAGTATTGTATTATTTGAGGATACCTATCGAGGACACCTTCTGGAGAATCCCTGTTTGTCATATGTGCTTATGTGCAAAGGCACAATGTGACACAATGTGCCCTAGCACACAAGCACATGCTTTATGTGCCGATATGTGCTTATGTGAAAAGGCACAATGTGACACACAATGTGCCCTAGCACATAGGCACATACGGGTATTTGAGGATATCTATGGCCTAGTATTGTATTATTTGAGGATACCGATCGAGGATACCTTCTGGGGAATCCCTTTTTGTCATATGTGCTTATGTGAAAAGGCACAATGTGACACAATGTGCCCTAGCACATAAGCACATGCTTTATGTGCCGATATGTGCTTTTGTGAAAAAGCACAATGTGACACAATGTGCCCTAGCACATAAGCACATGCTTTATGTGCCGATATGTGCTTATGTGAAAAGGCACAATGTGCCCTAGCACATAGTCACATACGACCAAAAAGGGATTCCATACCTACAGGTGTTTTCCAAAAGGGATTCTCTAAAAGGGATTCCGTAAAATGGGATTCCTACCAAACTCCGTAAAATGAGATTCCGTGTTTTAACATCAACACTCGAGGGTATGGAAAGGGATTGGTAACACCCAATTATTATTAAAAGAACCTGAAAAGATACAACTGGCAACCAAGATAGAAGGGAACACAACATAACAAAGTGAACGAAGATCGAACTTGTTGGATTGATCGAACACAGTTGGCGAAGTGAAATGAACGTAAAATAGTGAACGAAGATCCAACAGAACCGAGATCGAAGTGAACATAACAAAGTGAAAGAAGGTCAAACTAGTCGGATTGATCGAATTAGTTTGACAGACTGAACAGCTCTAATCAAATACAATCAAGATGGAAGGGAAAAGAACAAAGTGAACAAAGATCCAACACAACTAAGATCGAAGTGAACAAAACAAAGTGAACAACTTTTCAACTGAATGAACTATAAGCCCTAAATATAACCCAATGTTAACCCTCTTGAATTGAACAAAACTGAATGAACCCTTTGAAGCCAATACAGTTTTTAACTATTACCCCTAATATAACCCAGTGTAAACCCCTTTGAACTGAATGAATTTTATCTATAGCCATAATGAAGGTATTAACACCCTTTGAACTGAACAAAGTTTACAGCCTTAAGGAAAATATAACGAAGGTGATCTGAATTTTAACTGAATGAACTACAACCCATTAAACTAAATTCTTCAAACAGGAAAGGGGAATACCCTCGAGTGTTGATGTTAAAACACAGAATCTCAGTTTACGGAGTCTGATAGGAATCCCAGTTTACGGAATCCCTTTTAAAGAATCCCTTTTGAAAAACACCTGTGGCTATGGAATCCCTTTTTGGTCGTATGTGCCTATGTGCTAGGGCACATTGTGTCACATTGTGCTTTTTCACATAAACACATATCGGCACATAAAGCATGTGCTTATGTGCTAGGGCACATTGTGTCACATTGTGCTTTTTCACATAAGCACATATGACAAAAAGGGATTCCCCAGAAGGTATCCTCGATAGGTATCCTCAAATAATACAATACTAGGCCATACGTATCCTCAAATACCCGTATGTTCCTATGTGCTAGGGCACATTGTGTCACATTGGGCCTTTTCACATAAGCACATAACTGCACATAAAGCATGTGCTTATGCGCTAGGGCACATTGTGTCACATTGTGCCTTTGCACATAAGCACATATGACAAAAAGGGATTCTCCAGAAGGTATCCTCGATAGGTATCCTCAAATAATAGAATACTAGGCCATAGGTATCCTCAAATACCCGTATGTGCCTATGTGCTAGGGCACATTGTGTCACATTGTGCCTTTTCACATAAACACATATCGGCACATAAAGCATGTGCCTATGTGCTAGGGCACGTTGTGTCACATTGTGCCTTTTCACATAAGCACATATCGGCACATAAAGCATGTGCCTATGTGCTAGGGCACATTGTGACACATTGTCCCTTTTCACATAAGCACATATGACAAACAAAAGGCCCCACGGGGCCTGAAGCGCTCATCTTGTACAGAACACAATTTAAACAGAGTCCAAGAATGAGTCTACAGTAAGCAAGCCATCTCCATAGGCTACACTGTCAATCCTTGAGTCCCTCAGGAGTGACAAAAATAATCTGGGCGTCATGCCTTTCCTTCAGTTGATCATAAGTAAAATGTAGAGCTCCCCTATGAAGCCCCTTGATACAACCTATGTGGATTAATCTTAGTACCTCTAGAGGGTACTGAATACAAAATGTTTAATTCTTCAGCAAAATGGCCAATTCCGGCTCCCATAGAGAGCCCAAGTATTAACCCAGGCTCTTGCTTTGAACACAGTTAAATCTGACTTCCCTAGAGATGTTGTGTACCGAATATGAAAGCATTCTGACTGTTGGATCTGAAGAAGAGAAATTGTAAAGAAATTTTTTCGAATTGCACTAAGTTCAAATTTGGGCTACCATAGCGCGCCCAAATATTAACCTATGGATCCAATTTGAACAAACTTGAATCTGACCCCCCTAGAGATGTTGTATACCAAATGTGAAAGCATTCTGACAAGTGAATCTGAAGAAGAAGATTTTTGAAGAAATTCCCTCATATTGTACTAAGTTAAATTTCATGTTCCAATATGGAGCCCAAATATTAATCTAGGCACTCGAATTGAACAACCTGGAATCTGAAACCCCTAGAGATGTTGTATACCAAATATAAAAGCATTCCGACTGGTGGATCTGAAGAAGAAGATTTTTAAAGAAATTTCCTCATATTGCACTAAGTAAAAATTTGGGCTACCATAGTGAGCCCAAATATACACCTAGGGATTTGATTTGAACAAACTTGAATCTGACCCCCATAGAGATGTTGCATACCAAATATCAAAGCATTCTGACTGATGGATCTGAAGAAGAAGATTTTTTTAAATTACCCTCCATTTTGAACAAAGATAAAATTTGGGCTACCGTAGGAAGCCCAAATATTAACCTAAGGACTTGGTTTGAACAATCTAGAATCTGACCCTCATAACAATGATGTATACCAAATATTAAAAGATTCTGACTGGTGGTTCTGAAGAAGAAGATTTTTAAAGAATATTCCCCATATTATTACCCTATGTTAAAACTTCGGGCTCCTGTAGAGAGCCCAAATATGAACCAATGAGCTTTATTTCAGCAAACTTTTATCTGACCCCCCTATGAATGCTGTATACCAAATATCAAAAGATTCTGATGATTGGTTCTGGAGAAAAGATTTTTTTAAATTTTTGCAAATATGCTGACTCAGCATTTTTTCGATGCCTATTACAGAACACCCTAACATAACCGATGGCAATTTTTTTACCATTCAATTCTACTGGTCATAAGGATACTTCGTACCAAATAAAAGCTCTCTGTTCCGTGGGGTTTGGGAAATATTTCTATTTTTAGCTCCCAGGGTTCCCATGGGGATGCGGGATTTTTTTTTTTTTTGCATGGGTCAAGTATTTATGACCCAATGACCCAATACTACCACAAACCAAATTTGGTTCATACCGGACCATCGGTTCAGAAAATAGAAATTTTGGGCGGGGCCAAAAATCTTACCCCTCCTATTACAAAGCCAAATATTAATTCACGAACTTCCTTTGAACAAATTTCATTCTACACCTCATATGGAAGCTCTATAGCAAATATCAAGTCATTGTACACACTGGTTCTTGAGAAGAAGATTTTAAAAAATATTTTGGAGCATTTTCCCCCACTCCCTTCCTATGGGGCTGGTCATGCTGAGTTGAACAAAAATGAAATGCTCCTTTGGGATCATCACTCACACAAACTTTCACTTGAATTGGCCCAGTGGTTTTGGAGGAGAAGACCAAAACATGGTGTTGACGGACGACGGACGACGGACGACAGACGACGGACGACGGACGGAGAGCGATGAGATTAGCTCAGCTTGACTTTGTCAAGATGAGCTAAAAAGGGGTGCTGAAGGTCATATGTTTTTCAAAAAAGGGGTGCCGAAATTGGGGTGCCCGGGGATATTGCCATTGGATATAAAGGTGATGAGAATCGGATACAACTTCGTTGTAATAAGGGGAGATAACTCTGTACGATTAAGTATAGGTTATGGGAAATCAAGCAATCTGATTGGTTAGTTATAATTTATATAAATGATCTAGATAAATGAAACAGCAAGACAACTTGGAATAGGGTCAAGAATAGACCAGAATAGCTAAATATAGTAATAGTAAGCAAAGCTGTTCCAACTAATAGACTCTTTCACGCTACTGGAGTATACTCCTATTCAATCGGACACACCCCCGGTACCCCTTGGTACTATACACTACGTGCTATACCGATAAAATGGGGAAATAAAGTCAATTTCGGTGATTTGGAGGGATTGTCGGGTTTATTTGGGTAATTCTACGAATCGGGAAATTACTCTTCTACAAAGGAACATACCCTCCGAATATACCCCCGTCTTGTTGTAAGACTTTAGGTCACATAGCAACCACGTGCTACCATAGAAACAAAGATGGCGGCCTCCTGTATACAAAATGGACGACGGAAACACGTGTCACCCTAACAACACGCGCTGCGCATGTGCACTAGGACCACGTATCACTATGGAGATGACGTCACAAGATGGCCGCTCACGCGGGTTACCATGACAACCAAACATGGCGCCACCAGGTTACGTGACATGACGTCACTTCCGGGGTCCAGCCCGGGGTCCATTCAATAAGGCCCGATCTCCACATCTCCTACTACTCACTCATACGCGTAACGTCCAGTCAGGTGCATTCTAACATGGCGTTCTTACGGGTAATCCTCCAACACGAGGTGACCCTGGCTGTCGAAAGTGCCGTTAAACTCCAATAAATAAATAAACTTACGCATAATCCAGATTCCACGCATGGTGCATCTGGAACATTTCTCAATCACGGCATTGTATCGCATAACGTTGAATACGCACAGCAGTCGTGGTATAAAAATGCTGTTATAAAGAGAAAGTCATGAACAACTTTGAATACAATTTCCATTGACTTTCTTTTCCTCGACCGGAGCCAATGCTATAAAACATTTAAAATTGTATTTTCTAGAATTGTATTTGCCACCTATTAATATAACGGACTAAAATAAATCATTAGCATTTTAAAAGATAGATCTTTGAAAATGCTAATGGTTCATTTTAATCCATTTAAAGTCATAACTAGAAAATACAATTCTAGAAAATACAATTGTAAAAGTTTTATAGTATTGGCCCCATCGATTGCGACACAGTGGTGGTAGAACTGGGGAGAAGATAGATGCCAAAGTGGCAAACTCAATATTGGAAGAATCCACATGATGCCACTGACGCCATTGTATGGTGACATTCAGATGTTAATAGAAGAGTACATGCTAATATTTCACCTGACCAATAGCATTGGTCATAAGAACTAACCTGAACGAAATTTATGTGTTTCATCGCTTTCCGAACAGTTATCTCCGCGTGACAAATCATCTCCACTTTCGTCACTTCCGGGATTTTCAGATTTATAACGCGCGAGGTCCAAACTCTTTGTGTCTTGACTGTCAACTTTATCGTACCCGTACCATCCAAGAAGTTCATTCATTGTCGTCTCGGCATAATCCTGAAATAGAAGTATTTACTAAACGTCAAAAAGAGAAATATTGTTCGCCGATATACGACCCGTCTAACAAGGCGCGGATGTATAGCTTGTAAGCCCCGCCTTCAAAAATGTTGTGTGTTTTGAATGAATGTTTGTTTGTGGGTTAACTATTGTCATGTTGACTGAAAGTGGTGTGAAAAATCTTAAGGTTCATAGCATTGTGTATTGATAAAGGAAACTACAAAACGTAATTCCTGTCACTCCATTCGCACCTCTGACCTCAGAGTTCACGTGAACACCTTAATTGAAATCATGGAAAATCTGAATTACAAGCTAGACTAAATAAAGCCATCTCAGCTCTGGGCGTCTCCTGTCCCACCTCTTGGACTATCCAGGAAATAGGCAAGAGCGTCCATCTGAAACTGGAATTTAAAGTTGAAGTAGAAGAAGACACCGCGACACCACCCTCTTCGGGGAAAGCAAGTACCTTTGGTGAGAGGATCCCCTCTCACCCTGGTCTTCACCCGAGGGGATCAAGAGACCCTGAAGAGAGAAAGAAGATAAGGAAAAAGAGCCAAGCGGAGGTATTCCCGACGCTTGGAGGCCTTCTTGGGGAAGAAGACAGAGAAAGGCGAGGAAAGGAAAGAGCCAGAAGTAGCCGCCACTTCCGCTCCCACTCCCACAGACACACTCATCTTACTTCCAGCTACACAGCTGGAAACGTCAGATGTGGAAAGTCCTGCGGAGACTGAGATGGAAATGGAAGCTGTCTTCTAGCCACTTTCCGATCCCCACTCGCATCTCCCTTCGGCACCAAAAGGCCTGGATATGGAAACCATACAAAAGGAAGCTGAAGAGAACAGAATCGTATGGGAAAAGCACAAAGAAGAGGAGGAAAAGTAAATAGGATCAAAAGCGAAAGGCAGCATGAAGAATTTATGATGAAAGTAAAAGAAATGCATAAACGTTTGGCAACACAAGGGGCAGCACAACAGGCACCTCTTGGAGATGAAACAGAAAACGACAACAGCCCTCCACCACCAACCACACCAACAGCTATAAACACCATATCATCGTCACGGCCACCTCCTCATAAGAAAAAAACCAAGAAGCACAGACGCCGTTAACTTTGTTCCTTTCCTTTTCCTCCTTTAACACAATCAGACATGGTGCAAAACAAAAGTAAAAGGAATACTATGATACTGTAACAGAAGGATCGAAAGGGGCTTGCCCCGCACCGTCCATGCGCGCATTCTGCGCGCAAAAAAACATTCGTTTCTTATAATTCCTGTAGAAAGTACCAAGCAAGCCTCGCAATAAGCAGACTGCCATCTGCAGAATGAGGTCCCCAGAGGGGGGATTTTGTGATGCTACCCTACACAGCAGGGTATAGCATTACTAAATTTACCCTCTGTGAATCTCAATCTGAATCAAGGTCTCAGGTCTCAACAGAAAGAGGTACCCAGATGATAAACTGGTGACTGTAGCCCATTGTATGGGATAGCATCAAAAAAATTCACCCTCTGGGGACCTTATTCAGCAAATGACAGATTACGTATTTCCAGGCTTGGTACCAAACTCTCAACGCACACTCAACGACAAGTGGGTAACCAAACGGGCCATAACAGCATCGGATTCCTCACAAAATTTGACAGGTTGCCTTTATGGAAACCACACTCTACGACGTTTTCGTGATGCTCCACTCTTCACGTACTGTATTGAAAGAACTAGGTACAATACGCACAGGCATTTCCACCATAAACCCAAGAACTTTAGAGCTTTAGGGCTCTAGGCCGAGATGCATTAGAATAGGTATGAAAACGTCGTTACAGCAAGCAGATTGTATTAGACTGCTAGTAGTACCAGAAACCATGTATGATAGTGATATGAATTGGGACCCGTAGCGGTAGTAGTGTAATAATAGGTACTGAGACCCAGTCAATAGTAATGGTACAAGGCTGCAAGGGTGGTAGATCACTATAGTACTGGTGAATACAATACAGGCTAATCATTGGTTATATAATACGATGTCGTAGTAAAAGCCAGTGGTAGAACTACAAGGAATTATATGGGGCTATGTAGGAGCTGTATAGGAGCTAGGTGACATATAGGAACTTGGAACTGTATAGGAGCCATGCCGTAGGTATCCTCAATACCGAGTTGAACCAAAAAGTCCTATGTAGAGCTACTAGTTCAAACAATTGCTCGATAGCTCATTTGGTCGATGAGATTTGAGGCGTCCAAACGATGTCTGTGTTAGTTACTACTCGATAGCTCGTTAAGATTCGAGTCGTTAGAGCAATACCTAGTCCAGTTACTACACGAATGACTCTTGTACTTATTCCTGATGAGACAACAGTCGGCGGAGATTAGATGAATGAAGTGATGTGATTGGTCGAAGTCAGAGTTTGAGTCCAGACATTACTTGGAATTGCCATGACCAGATCAAATGCTAAAGTCATCGTAGACAAAATAGAGATCGGGGTAGATATAAATCGACAATTCAGGGAATAATTCAAGCCAAATAAAATCGGTTTCGGTGATTTTTTGTCGTTTTGGAAGATTTTAGTAGCTGTCGCGTTGCTTGTGGGTAATCTGATTTATTCTCATTGAATCGAATACACACTCCGAAAACACCCCGTCATATTTAGAAGTCTGCAGGCTCAAAGCAACCACGTGTCATAGAAAGCAATATGTCGGCCTCAAGTTTACAAAATGAAAGATGGAAATACTTGTCACCTTAACAATCCGAGCAGTGCATGCGCACTGACACCATGTATCACTTTGACAAAGACGTCACAACATGGCCACTCACGTGGGCTACCGTGACATCCCAAAATGATGTAACTGGGTCACTTGACTATGACGTTGCTTCCTATGTCATCCACCAGGTAATCATCCAACAGAGGGTCGCACGGGTTATTTACACTACTACTATAATTTATCCAGTCGCTGTTACCATGACTTTACACATCTGCAGTGGTATATAACATTATATATTGCGTTGTCTTAAAGAGTTAATTTGGTCAAGGAAAGCTCCATTAACCCTTTACTCAATGTAACGGTCAAAACCACCCAGCGCTATTCTTAAAAATCGCCATTTAATTTTCATTATGTTTTCATTTTTGTCTCAAAAACATAGGTTACGACCCATCGTTGGAACGAGCTTTTCGAGCTCGTTTCAACGAGGGGTCATAACCTATGTTTTTGAGACAAAAAATGAAAATGAAAGTGTAAATGACACTGTAGCTCAACTTGACAAACTTGAACTTGGTTGTCATAAATGAAATGGCAAAATTGAAGATCACAGGTACCAATGTTATTTGATGAAATTTCAACATAACAGCATTGTGTGTGCACAACGTCAGAGTAATCCATGCATTTTTAAATGTAAACTGTAAGACTGGCTAAAGCAAGTATGTTGATACACAAATGCAGTATGTTCAGAGGTTATTGTATATGGCAACTTTTTTCACAGAAATGAATGCTTATCAACAGCTCTTATCTAAAGTTCTTGCCTTTACTGAGGTCTGACTAAGTTCAAAGGTCAGCGGCAACATTTTTTGACAGAAATGGAAGAAAATTGATAGCTCCCATATAGATGTCACCCCACACAAGCTCACCAAGTTTGCAAGCGATCCAATCATAAATGTGCCCTGCAGGGTGTGTCAAAGGGAAATATTGATGCTTAACTGCACTAAGTTTTTACTAAGTTCACCGAAGGTCATTGCCAGTGGCAACATTTTTTGACGGAAATCGAAGAAAATCGATAGCTCCCATCTAGAGGTAACCCCAAACAAGCATGCCAGGTTTCAAAGCAATCCGATCATAAATGTACCCTGTAGGGTGGGCCAAAGGGAAATAATGAGGTCTGACTAAACTAAGTTCTAAGAACGTTAGCCGCAGCAACATTTTTTGACGGAAATGGAAGAAAATCAGTAGCTCCCATCTAGAGGTCACCCCAAATAAGCATGCCAGGTTTCAAAGCAATCCAATCATAAGTGTGCCCTGTAGGGTGTGCCAAAGGGAAATATTGAGGTCTGACTAAACTACGTTCTAAGAACGTTGGCAGCGGCAACATTTTTCAAATTGAAGAAAATCGATAGCTCCCATCTAGAGGTCTCCCCAAACAAGTATACCAGGTTTCAAAGCAATCTGATTATAAATGTGCCCTGTTGGGTGTGCCA
Source organism: Pictodentalium vernedei (assembly GCA_031216915.1). Taxonomy (NCBI): domain Eukaryota; kingdom Metazoa; phylum Mollusca; class Scaphopoda; order Dentaliida; family Dentaliidae; genus Pictodentalium; species Pictodentalium vernedei. The sequence continues at coordinate 302,638,636 of CM062296.1, read as the reverse complement.
AAGGGAAATATTAAGGTCTGACTAAACTAAGTTCTATGAACTTTGGCCGTGGCAACATTTTTTGACGGAAATGGACGAAAATCGATACCTCCCATCTAGAGGGCAGCCCAAACAAGTATGCCAGGTTTCAAAGCAATCCGATTATAAATGTGCCCTGTAGGGTGTGCCAAAGGGAAATATTGAGGTCTTCTGACTAAACTAAGTTCTATGAACGTTGGCCGCGGCAACATTTTTTGACGGAAATGGAAACAAATTGATAGCACCCATCTAGAGGTCACCCCAAATAAGCATACCAGGTTTCAAAGCAATCCAATCATAAATGTGCCCTGTAGGGTGTGCCAAAGGGAAATATTGTGGTCTGACTAAACTGAGATCTAAGAACATTGGCCGTGGCAAATTTTTTTGACGGAAATTGATGAAAATCGATAGCTCCCATCTAGAGGTCTTCTCTCCAAACAAGCATACCAGGTTTCAAAGCAATCCGATCATAAATGTGCCCTGTAGGGTATGCCAAAGGGAAACATTGAGGTCTGACTAAACTAAGTTCTAAGAACGTTGGCGGTGGCAACATTTTTTGACGGAAATTGAAGAAAATCGATAGCTCCCATCTAGAGATCACCCTAAACAAGAATACCGGGTTTCAAAGCAATCCAATCATAAATGTGCCCTGTAGGGTGTGTCAAAGGGAAATATTGTGGTCTGACTAAACTAAGTTCTAAGAATGTTGGCCGCGGCAACATTGTTTGACGGAAATTGAAGAAAATCTATAGCTCCCATCTAGAGGTCACCCCAAACAAGCAAACCAAGTTTCAAAGCGATCTGATCATAAATGCGACCTGTGAGGTGTGCTAAAGGAAATTGTGGACGTACGTTCTAACGTACTAACATACTAACTTACGTACGTACGCCGACGGACGAGAAGTGATGGCAATAGCTCAGCTTGACTTTGTCAAGTTGAGCTAAAAATGAGTTATTCAAGATTTTTTTTGCAAGTGTCGTCTGCTTTTCATGTTACGTAAAGGGTTAAGAACTTAATTTTCCAACATTTCTGTCAATATAGTGAGTCGCAACGAGACGTAACGAAGAATACAGCAAAGATGGGCGATTTATTCAACAAAAGGCAGTTTATAGGAAAGATCAGTACTAATTTAATCCTACAGCTAGCCCTAAAGAGTTGTAAGATAAAATTATCATATGTCCTCTCCACTAATACATAGAAAATGCTCCTATTTACAGAAGTAAACAATATTACATAGGACGTGCTTTAACTGTTTGGGCACTGGAAGCCAGGGTTCGGGTATTCGTATTCGGTATTCGGTCGTATTAAATACATTTTTTCTAGTGTTCAACAGATTACCAAAAATGGTCGCTGATCGACTACCGGTTATTTGTGCTCATAATCGGCCGATTCTTGTGCCGATTCTGATTGTAATACCGTGCACTATTAAATTAAAATATTTAATAATAGAATATATTTATTTTTTATAACCTGTTACAATATTTTTAACTGCAGCAGGCTAATTCACTGCAAAGGCTGATTGAAAATGGCCTTTTTGTCTTGACCTTCAAAAAAATGTTTCCTAGCAGATGGTCAGGTGTGATATGGATTCATGATGAAGACAATGGCTAGATAAAAGACTAATTATTAAGATTATTCCTGGGACAAAGGATATCAGTCTGGCCACTGTACAGATACTTAATCCTTAAACAACTCCAATATTCAATTAACATTAATCTTATATTTTTCTACAGTACTAGTAGAAACAAGGTGTAGACTGATAGAGCTGAAATATTATCGTGGCTAAATTACAGCTTAATTCCAACAGTACAGTAATTGCATAACTGATTAAATGTAAACTCATTTATCCCTTAATTAACATTTTTTTCATGCGAACCTTGGACTCCGAGGTGTCGAGACTGTTCAAATGGAGCTCCCACTGCTAAGACTGAAGGCTGCTCTTGCTACCACTCGGAGTAATCACAGTGTGCAAGGGCAAAATTCACCTAGTAATGGATTTTAACAGACCAGCTGAACAAGAGTCCTTGGAGAGGTGTAGTACCTTTCTTTGGGGGATTTCCTCCCACACTGGTCACCCTCCAAGAGGAAGAGGAAAGGGAGGACGTCAAAGGGTCATTACTTAACAACACCCCTGTCCGATTCACGTCCAGTTCGGCACCCCTCCGATCCCCTCTCTAGAGGTGAGTTTAGAGGATACCGGATCTCCAGGTGATTGATTTTTCACCAGCCCATCTCACCACCATCCGAGGAGGAGATGGAGGGCGATCAGTCTATGGAGCAGGAAGTTGACTAGGACGACGATCCACCCGATCCTCTGACTTTTTCTCATCTGGTTTCTTCATTCCTGAGCCTCGTTCAAGAGGAAAGGACCACGGAATCCATGGAGGAGTTTCTACTGTGTGAAGATCGACGACAAAGCATTGAAAGTACAATGGCTCAGACTTCAGGAGAAACTTGAGGACCTCTCAGGGTCAGAGATAACAGAAGATCAAATCAAACGCTAGCTACTCTCAGACATTCACTATCACCAGAAAGACGAAGACGAGCGTGTTGCAATGAAGGACCATAGGCTATGTTTTAGATAAATATTAAATATCAATGTAGTTAAATTAAATTTAATTCCAGCTGTACAGTAATTGAATAATTGATTAAATGTAAACTTAGTTAAACTTTAAGTGTTCCAAAGAACAAAAATGTTTTAAAATTTTTTTTTACAATTTCATGTATATGGATGTCATTGGAACGAGCTTGAAGAGCTGGTTTTACAGGCATTGATATTTGTATGATTTTATTGACAATGCTCCAAGATATTCTTGTTTTTTTTTTTCAATTCAATTTACATTTAATATCATCCATTTGGAAGAAACAATTTGAAAGGTATTCAAGTATTCATATTTGTATTTATGAATACATTGTAAAGTATTCGTATTCAAATACATTTGGAATTTGTGTTTTCGTATTCGATTCATAAAATTTAAAAATATTTGTATTCGTATTTAATACATTTGCAATGTATTCGACCCAATCCTGCTAGAAGCCACTATCAGGCCTTTCAAAAAATGAGGGTACCAGAGCAAAAGCCAACGTTTTCCTTGCTCATGTTTCATATTTGTTATGTTTGTAATGTGCAACTGCCATTATGGTGTAATGCATTAAACTATTAAACTAAACTAAACTATTCAGTCACATGCAAATACTATTTTGTTAATATAAATGTGTCATTTGCACTCTCCAATAATTTGTAATAAAACAAATTTTGAATAAACCATTCAGACCACCAAAAATAATCTAGCCCTCAACCAGTTAAAAGGGCTGCAAAAGTTACTTTTTTTCATGACAGCTCCATTTAAAACTTTTTTAAAAACATTTCTGAATTTAAATCAAGCAAAGATCGATAGAGCCAATCGCTAGGCAAATCAGCAGTTTTGTTACCGGGAAGGGAGGAAAGGCGAATGGAGTATTTGGGTATTCTTAACAAATTATTAGTTACATAGTTTGACAAGGGTCTAATATGGTCTATATCTCGCTTCATGTGGAATTAATTCACACCGTTTACGAAATATTTATTTATTTACGTTTTGGCGTTTAAGGTCTGTGCAATGTCTAATTGTGACTGCAACATTGATATAAAATGAAGTTCAACCAATCGTGTAAACCCATGTTGCCCCTTTTAGAGGACTACCACCCCAGGCATCGGTTATCGAATCCCATTATACTAATAAAACAGAGCTTGTTTACCACAGTAAACAAGCACTGCTTCACATTCCGGGTACGGGGGATATTTCATACTAGGTCATAAACAAACTGTATAACGAATATATCTTACAGACTATTCCTAGACGGCGAACTAGTAACTGTGATCAGAAATAAATGATGAAATTCTTACTCGTTTAACGCGAAGCGGTTATCGTCTGCCCATATTTTGAAAGATGAATAAAGAAAGAGGAGATCACACTGACTATCAGTCGATTATATAGATTTTGACTGACAGCATGCGGTTTATATGCAGCTTGCATAAGATGTTTTGATACCAATGGAATTCGCAGATACTTGCAGGAAGTAACATATACGCTGATATTCGGAGCAAAATCGCAAAAAAACATGAGGCCCCACGGGGCCTAAAGCGCTCACCTTGAACAGAACACAATATAAACAGAGTCCAAGAATGAGTCTACATTAAGCAATCCATCTCCATAGAATACATGGTTAATCCTTGAGCCCCCCCCCCCCCCCCCCCCCCCCAGGAGTGACAAAAATAATCCGAGCATCATGCCTTTTCTTCAGGTGATCAAAATGTAAAATGTGGAGCTCCCCTATTAAGACCCTTGATACGACCTATGTGGATTAATCTTAGTTACACACCTCCAGAGGGTACTGAATACAAAATTTCTAATTCTTCAGCTACATGGCCAATTCCAGCTCCCATAGGGAGCCCAAATATTAACCCAGGCTCTCGATTTGAACAAAGTTGAATCTGACCTTCCCAGAGATGTTATATACCAAATATGAAAGCATTCTGACTGTTGGATCTGAAGAAGAAAATTTTTAAAGAAATGTCTTCATATTGCACTAAGTAAAAATTTGGGCTACCATAGCGAGCCCAAATATTAACCTATGGACTCGATTTGAACAAACCTGAATCTGACCCCTTAGAGATATTGTATTCCAAATATGAAAACATTCTGACTAGCGGATCTTAAGAAGATTTTTGAAGAAATTCCCTCATATTGTACTAAGTTAAATTTCAGGTTCCCATATGGAGCCCAAATATTAACCCAGGCACTCGAATTGAACAAACTTGAATCTGACCTCCCTCCCCCACCCCCAGAGATGTTGTATACCGAATATGAAAGCATTCCGATCGGTGGATCTGAAGAAGAAGATTTTTAAAGAAATTTTCTCATATTGCACTAAGTTAAAATTTGGGCTACCGTAGCGAACCTAAATATATACCTAGGGATCCGATTTGAACAAACTTGAATCTGACTCCCCTAGAGATGTTGTATACCAAATATGAAAGCATTCTGACTGGTGGATCTGAAGAAGATGATTTTAAAAAAATATCCCCCATATTGAACTAAGTTAAAATTTGACCTTCCATAAGAAGCCCAAATATTAACCCAGGGACTTGGTTTGAACAATCTTGAATCTGACCTTCATAACAATGATGTATACCAAACATTAAATGATTGTGACTGGTGGTTCTGAAGAAGATTTTTAAAGAATATTCCCCATATTACCCTAAGTTAATAATTCGGGCTCCTATATTGAGCCCAAATATGAACCAATGGGCTTTATTTTAACAAACTTGTATCTGAACCTCCATGAATGCTGTATACCGAATATCAAGAGATTCTGACCATTGTTTCTGGAGAAAAGAGTTTTTTAAAATTTTTGCAAATATGCTGACTCAGCATTTTTCGATGCCCTCTACAGAACACCCTAACATAACCGTCGGCAATTTTTTTTTACCATTCATTTCGACTGGTCCTAAGGATGCTTCATACCAAATAACAACTCTCTGTTCCGTGTGGTTTGGAAAATATGGGCGTTTGAAAATATTTCTATTTTTAGTTCCTGGGGTTCCCATGGGGATGCGGGAATTATTTTTTTTGCACGAGTCAATTACTTATAACCCAATAACACCACATACAACATTTGGATCAAACCGGATCATCAGTTCAGAAAATAGAAATTTTGGGCGGGGCCAAAAATTTTACCCCTTCCATTACAAAGCCAAATATTGCTTCACGAACTTCATTTGAACAAACTTGATTCACCTCAAAAGGAGGCACCACAACAAATATCAGGTCGTTGTACCCACTGGTTCACGGGAAGAAGATTTTAAATATATTTTGGAACATTTTCCCCACCCCCTCTCTATGGGGCTTGGCATGTTAAGTTGAACAAACATGCAATGCCCCTTCGGGACCATCACTCACACAAACTTTCACTTGAATTGGCCCAGTGGTTTTGGAGGAGAAGACCGAAACATGGTGTTGACGGACGACGGACGGAGAGCGATGAGATTAGCTCAGCTTGACTTTGTCAAGGTGAGCTAAAAAAAACTGCCGGACAACTGTTCACTTGCTTGGAAGGCTCATCCGCAATTGTTGAGAACTGACATAGATTTTGTTGACGGTGTTCTAGTAAAAATACGGGCCCTTTTTCTAAGACAACTTCCAACTGCGATTCAATTGGTGACAGATTCCTCAACGGAAACACAGCACTGTGAACACTCGATAATGAATCCCGAATATTCATTTCAACGCAGGATCAAAAAGCACTTATAATGCCTCGTAATTCTCGGACGAGCGATATCAATTACTACATCTGAAATGCAGAACTTTTAATGTTCTTCTTTGCAGAGATCTGCAAGAAAATCGATGAATGTCAGGCCGACATGTTTTAATTATTAATTTGGCAGTTCCAGCACTAATTATAGCCTCTGTGTACCAAATGAATTACACCTGGAAGTTCTCTGTCAGCATGGGACTAACTCGCTGCCTGCAAGTTCTGCCTGGTAGAATAAACTGAATTTTATTAACATTCAATAGCCACATCGCGCTGATTCTTCGTGCCTGATAATTTACCCTAACTCAGATTAAAACCACGTTTTAACCCTTTACCCAACGTAACGCCCAAAACCGGCCAGCGCTATTCACAAAAATCGCCAATTAATTTTCATTTTTTGTCTCAAAAACATTGGTTATGACCCCTCGTTGGAACGAGCTCGTTCCAACGAGTGGTCATAACCTATGTTTTTGAGACAAAAAATGAAAAAAATTAGTTATTCAAGAATTTTTTTTGCAAGTGTCGTCTGCTTTTCATGTTAGGTAAAGGGTTAAAGGGGGTTCTGAATAAAAATGAGACTAGGGCCATGCGAATCACATATTTTGGATTCGAAACAAATCTCGAATCGAATCGCGTCTAATATTCGAAATCAAATCGAACTTCGAATCGAATTCAGGCGTCTTGAAGTCCCGTCTGATAAAATATTCCAAATACATCATCAAGGTTTGACTTCGTCGAAGGCATGCCTTGATGATGCAGTTGGACTATTATTACTCATTAAAAATTTTTGTTAAAAAACAGAAACGGGTGCGAAATTCTGCAGTACGCACAGCACGGGGTTAGCCGCCAGCAACCGAAAGCTCGTCGTCGATACTGCTTGAGAACTTTAAATTTGCTTGCAGCAGTGGTTATGACTAGTGAAACTGAAATTAGCATGTATAGTGGCATGGGTAAGATGCTTTTTATGTTAATATAGCGGAAATGACTCTCGATCTTTATTTTCAATATTATTTATGTACAATTTCTATCTCATCCGTACGTTTCTAAAATGACTATTACCAAGCGAAATTCCAATGAAAAGACTCGAAGGAAAACGAATCGAAATGCCGTTTTCGAATCAAACCGAATAGTGCCTGGAGACGCCGGTTTTTTTATTGGGGTTTTAGTACACTTTCGACATCCAGAGTCACTTCGTATCGGACAGTTTTACGGGTGGAGGAACCCGCAAAACCCGGAGAAAACCACCGAGCAACGACAAGCAACTGTCAGACTCCCCAAAGTACTGACTCCACACAAGAACGGTTAGCATTGGTTGAAGACAAGTGCACCATCGACATGCAGTACGATTTAATACACAGCGTCACCCGATTTGTAGAATTACCACAAACAACCCGACAATCCCTCCAAATCACCGAAATTGACTTTATTTTCCCAATTTTATCGGTATAGCACGTAGTGCTATAGTACCGAGGGGTACCGGGGGTGCGTTCGATTGAATAGGGGTAATTGGCTTGCATTGTATTTGCCCCATGTGGTTTATAATAGTACCGAGGGAGCCCCGAGGGTACTTTCCTTTGGACTAAAGTAATGTTTTTCCCCCAATAAATTGATAAGAGTAGAGCTATATGACAAATTCCTTTGGTCATTACCCATAATACTCTATTTTTTATATAGTTTCTATTTTTGGTAACAACCTTAAATGACCCCATCACTATTATAATAAGTTCATTAACTTTATTGTTTTTTAATGTGAGGATCAAGATTCCTTTCTGGATCTCCAAACTGACCAATGAAATAACAGAATTATCGACCAATCAGATTAATGTGTTCCTATTGTGTTTCTTTCCCATTACTTTTTATACTAATTTTCCCAACTTTAACTTACACTCCTACAGGAAACAAACACAAACCCCAATCAAGAATGAAAATATCGATAAAAAACGCTGTGACGTCATGACGTTTTCAAAAACGTCCGTCACGTCTTAATTAATTCAGCGACTTTGTGGAGTCGGCTTCATTCCATTTTCATCTCTTGACGGAAAAGGATTATCTCTGTGTACTCAGATTATTCAATTGTTTTTTGTGTGTGCTATTTTTGTGCATTCATTATTCTAAGGATTATGGAGACTTCTGGATTTTCATGTGAGGATTGTGGGAAAATATTCACTGCCAGGATCGACATAGGAGGACAGCTCGCGGACAAGGTAAGACATTTGACTGTAACAACTGCTATAAAACATTTACTAGGAAAGAATATTTTGACAACCATAAAAACCCTGCTTAGATGTATATACATGTTTGGAATGTGGAGAGGAATTCAAACAACTTTACATTTTAACAGGCATAAAAACACCGCCCATCTCCCTGTTACTCTCCCCAAGAAATGGAATTCTGAACGACCGGCAACAACCCTGAAAAAAATCCGTACTGTTTTGGACATTGACCCCATTGATGTTGATCAGGACCTTTTGGCAGAAGCAAGTGATGAAATTTCAGAAATTTATCGTAGGAATTGGAATACTATTCGGACCCATCACATAACTAATAGAAAAATACAGGACATTTTAAATTACAGGCTAGACACAACGGATTTATCTACCATGAATTATGAACTAAATAAAACAATCTCAATCTCAAAAAAAATAAATTCAAAATTAATTTAAGCTACGGCTTCATTTTACGAAATAATGAAACAGAAGAACTAAGATTTTATCATCCTTCACAAAATAATGCACGGGTTCTTGATAGGCCACCCCTTATTGAAAATGCTGTAGATTTTGGGAATTTCCTTGAAGACCTTGAACAGGAAGACATTTTGGAATGGGCTAGGCAGCAAAGACCCAACTCTAAATGGATTGTCCATCAATTAACCAATGTAACTTTTTTATGTAAACAAGATTAAAAATCATCCAATTGGTGGGGTCCCTGAAAATCTTCCCAAGTATATTTAGGAAAATCATTCGATTGTTGCCCTTGTCAGTGATGAACACAACCATTTTGTTTACAATGACAATCTCTGTTTATTCCGGTGTTTAGCCCTCTGGAGCGGAAGTGAGCGCCATTCTTTGAATACTACTACTCAGACCCTGTATAGTAAATACACAAATGAAACAAAAGATAACTTTCCTGGTGTAAAATTAGATGAACTGCCTAAAGTAGAAAAAGTATTTGATGTGAATATTGAAGTTTTTGAACTCCTCTTGGAAGATGATGAAGTTTTGGCTAAAATTGTACATAGGTCTAATAGAAATTTTGAGAATACTATGTATGTCAATTTGTATGAGAACCATTTTAGTTACATCACTGACATTAATCAATATTGTAAATCCTTTGCTTGTCGTAAAGGTGGTAAATTGTGGAAATCGGCATGGCCGATGCAACGCCATGAGCTCTCTTGTACTGATGATGTGTCTTATAAGTATGTTGGTGGTATGTATCACACCCCAAAGACCATTTTTGAAAAGTTACATGAAGAAGGTATTGTTATTCCAAAACACTTACGGTCATATCCCTATAGGGCAACATTTGATTTTGAATGTTATTTTGATAAAACTTCTCTCCCCACTTCAACTGATACTCTTGTCTGGGAAGCTCAACACAAACCCCTCAGTGTTAGTGTATGTAGTAATGTCCCCGGTTTTGATAATCCCAAATGTTTTATTGCTGATGGTGACACACAGACATTGGTTGAAAATATGATGAATTATGTAATGGAAATTTCTCAGAAAAGTTACTCTCTCATGCAAGAGCTTCACATGGCCACCATATTATCCCTCGGGCAAATGATTCAAGATGCTTTGACACAGTAAGGTACAGATGATTCTAAACCCCACCCATTTGAAAAATTAGCTGCAAAATTTGATCGTTACATGAAGGAAATGCCCGTCTTAGGTTTTAATTCTGGAAAATATGATGTGAACGTGATTAAACGAGAACTGATGGAGTATGACCCACTGTCTTTTGTTGTTAAAAAGAGTAACAACTTTATGGTTTTGAAAACAGATCATTTGAAATTTTTAGATATTTGCAATTACTTAGCCCCTGGGCTTAGTTATGATAAATTTCTCAAAGCTTTTAGGTGTTCCATTACTAAAGGATTTTCCCCTATGAATGGATTGACTGTATTAATAAATTGGACACCACCGAATTATCTCCCCATGTTTCCTTTTATAGCTCTTTAAAAAAGGAAAACATTACCGAAGAAGAATGTGCTTACTGCCAGCAAGTTTGGGGGAAAATGGGATGAGGACATTTAGGGACTTCCTGATTTGGTATAATAATAGAGATGTCCAGCCATTCCTAGAGGCTATTGAGAAACAATCACAATTTTACTTGGAAAGGAGGATCGATATGTTTAAGGATGGTATTAGCGTTCCAGGACTGACGCTAAAATATTTATTCAGTACCGTCGACGAAGGTATATCCTTCGAGAACATCAACGAGAAGAACAAGGATCTTCATCATCTCATCAAGGACAATATCGTAGGGGGAGGGGGGGGGGGGGGGGGGCTTCTATCATATTCAATCGTTATCACGAGAAGAATATTACCAACATAAGAGAATTTAAGTATGGCGCAGAAGCAAAAGGATGTGGGGGTGTTGTAGGTTATGATGCCAACGCCTTGTACTTATGGTCATTAATGCAGGAAATGCCAGCAGGTTGCTACATTAGACGTAAGGAAGAGACGGGCTTTAAACCAGAATATTCCCATAAGTACGGTAGGATGGCCATCAGTGGCTGGAATATATGTCTACCAGGGACGGTGTCCACATCCGACATGAATACAATGATACAGAAAAGAAGATTGGTAGACGTCAAGTGCCCGTAGACGGTTGGTGTAAAGACACCAAAACTGTTTATCAGTTTCACGGATGTTTCTGTCACAGTCATGAATGTTATCTGAATATGAAGGACGGTACATTGGCCACTCACAATGCAGTATGGGGTAAGTCCATGTCTGAGCTTAGGGAAAAAAACCAAGGGAACCACCCAGTACCTACAGAGCCTTGGGTATGATGTAATAGAAATCTGGGAATGTGAGTGGCATCAGCAGAAGAAGACCGATGCAGACTTAAAGACCTTTCTCCGGGAAAAGTTTGGACTTCAGTGGATAGTTCGATGACATCCAGCGAACTTCTCGAGAAGATCCGCACAGGCAATATCTTTGGCCTAGTGGAGTGCAACCTTTCTGTACCCGACCAACTGAAGTCCTACTTTGAAGAAATTGACACCAATCTTCAAAAATACAAATATTTCTCAGGAAGATATCGGGCCACACATGAAGGCTTACGCTGAAGCCAACAACATTATGCGCCAACCTCACCGTAGTCTCATTGGTAGCTACGTTAGCGAAACAAGAGGCCCCAGGGGGCCTGAGGGCGCTGACCTTACATGGTAGCCTAAATATCAACCCAGAGAATTGATTTCCACAAGTTGCATCTGCTCCTCCTAATAAAAGCTGAAACCAAATATCCAAATATTCTGACCAGTGGATCTAAAAAAAGATTTTTAAAGAATATTCCTCATATTGAACTAAGTCATAATTCGGGCTCCCACAGGGAGCCCATATATGAACCCAGGGACTTGGCTTTAACAAACCTGAAACTCACACCCCTAATGATTCTGAACACCAATTATCAAAACATTCCGACTGCTGGATCTGAAGAAGAAGATTTTTAAAGAAGATTCCTCATTTTGAACCAAGTTACAATTCGAGCTCCCACAATCAGCCCAAATATGGACCTAGGGACATGGCTTGAACAAACTTGAATCTTACCCCCCCTAAGGATGCTGCATAAAAAATATCAAAAGCATTCATCTGCTGGATCTGAAGATTTTTAAAGAAAATTCCTCATTTTGGACTAAGCTGTCATTCAGGCTCCCATAATGAGCCCAAATATGAACCAAGGGACTTGGCTTGAACAAACTTGAATCTCAGGCCCCTAAGGTTGCTCCATGCCAAATATAAAAACATTCCAACTGCTGAATCTGAAGAAGAAGATTTTTAAAGAAAAATTCCTCATATTGACTACGTTATAATTTGGGCCCCCACAGAGAGCCCAAATATAGTCCCATGGACTTGGCTTTAACACACTTGAATACCCCCCCCCCCCCCCCCCCAAGGATGCTACTCACCACATATCAAACCATTCCAACGGCTGGATCTGAAGAAGAGGATTTTTAAAGAAAATTCCTCATTTCGAACAAAGTTACAATTCAAGCTCCCACAGTGAGCCCAAATGTGGACCTAGGGACATGGCTTGAACAAACTTGCATCTCACCCCCCTAAGGATGCTGCATACCAAATATCACAAGATTCTGCCTGCTGGATCTTGAGAAGAAGATTTGCCTGAAATGCACAAATATACTGAGCCCAAATATAAACCCAGGGGGCCGATTTGAACAAAATTGAATCAGATCCACCCCACAATGTTGCATACCAAATATCACACAAGATTCTGCCTGCTGGATCTGGAGAAGATTTTTGAAGAAATTTGCCTGAAATGCACTAAGTTTGAATTTGGGCTTCTATAGTGAGCCCATATATGAATCCAGGTGGCCGATTTGAACAAATTGGAATCAGATCTACCCCACAATGTTGCATACCAAATATCAAACGATTCTGCCTGCAGGATCTGGAGAAGAAGATTTTTGAAGAAATTTGCCTGAAATGCACTAAGTTCGAATTCGAGCTTCTATAGTGAGCCCAAATATGAATCTAGGGAGCCGATTTGAACAAAATAGAATCAGATCCACCCCCACAATGTTGCATACCAAATATCAAAAGATTCTGCCTGCTGGATCTGGAGAAGAAGATTTTTTTAAGAAATTTGCCTGAAAAGCACTAAGTTCAAATTTGGGCTCCTATACTGAGCCCAAATATAAACCCAGGGAGCCGATTTGAACAAACTTGAATCAGATCCACCCCACAATGTTGAATACCCAATATCAAAAGATTCGGCCTGCTGGATCTTGAGAAGAAGATTTTCAAAGAAATGTGCCTGAAATGCACTAAGTTCAAATTTGAGCTCCTATACTGAGCCCAAATATAAACCCAAGGGGCCGGTTTGGACAAACTTGAATCAGATTCACCCCACAATGTTGTATACCAAATATCAAAAGATTCTGCCTGCTGGATGTGGAGAAGAAGATTTTCAAAGAAATTTGCCTGAAATGCAGTAAGTTCAAATTTGGGCTCCTATACTGAGCCCAAATATAAACCCAGGGGGCCAATTCGAACAAACTTGAATCAGATCCACCCCACAATGTTGCATGCCAAATATCAAAAGATTCTGCCTGCTGGATCTGGAGAAGAAGATTTTTTAAGAAATTTGTCTGAAATGCCTTAAGTTCGAAATCGGGCTCCTATACTGAGCCCAAATATGAACCCAGGGGGCCGATTTGAACAAACTTGAATCAGATCCACCCTACAATGTTGCATACCAAATATCAAAAGATTCTGCCTGCTGGATCTGGAGAAGAAGATTTTTTAATGTTTTTCCCATTGCCTACAGTGTTAAAAAGTGCTGACTCAGCACTTTTTCAAAGTCCCGAAACTGTACCCTATGATAAAACCGATGGCAATTTTTTTTTACCAATTCTTTCTGTTGGTCCCAAGGAAGCTTCACACCAAATAAAATTCTCGGTGCCGTGCAGTTTTGGAGATATGGGCGTTTTAATTTTTTTCTATTTTTAGCTCCTGCGGTTCCCATGGGGCTACGGGAAAAAAATCAGCATAAATTAGGTACTTCTGACCCAATAAGCCCTCACATAAAATTTGGTTCAAATCAGCCTCTCGGTTTGGAAAATAGAAATTTTGGGCGGGGCAAAAAATTTTGCTCCTCCCATAACGACGCCAAGTATAGCCCCACAAACTTCTCTTGAACAAATCTGAGTCTACACCTCAAAAGGAAGCTGCACACCAAATATCAAGTCTCTGCTACTGCTGGTTCATGAGAAGAAGATTTTTTAAGATTTCAGCACACTTTTTGGGAGTGGTCCTACCCACGGGCGAGGCAACTTGATTTGAACAAAATCAAATTGCGATGTCATAACAAACTATTATCTCAAATATCAATTAAATTGGTTCAGCGGTTTGGGAGGAGAAGATGCAAACACCACGTTCACGGACGACGGACGGTGAGTGATCACTATAGCTCTCCTGACTGAAAGTCAGGTGAGCTAAAAATCTTGCTGGCTACACCATTATTATAATGGCATTTGGAACACGGACTGGTAGTCAGTCGGGTGCATCAAGTCATCCAGTACCAGCCCAAGGCGGGCTTCCAAATATTTGGTGATCAAGTATCACAGGTCCGACGGGAAGGGGACTCTGACCCAAGTAAAGCCATCGTAGCTGACACGATGAAGCTATTGGGTAATTCGGGCTATGGGAAGACAGTCACTAATAAGGCAAAACATAGGAATGTAGTGTATTGTGATGAAGATAATGTGTCCAACCTCATCAATAATCTGGCCTTTCGGAAATTGAACACCCTCACTGAAGAACTTTATGAAATTGAAATGAATAAAAGCAGAATCAAACTTGACTTGCCCCACCACATTGGTTTTTTCGTGTATCAATATACCAAGTTACGTATGCTCCAGTTCTACTATGGTTTTTTGGATATTTTTGTTGATCGTAAGGATTTTGAACTTTGTGAACCGGACACAGACAGCTTACACATAGCCCTTTCTGGATCTTCCCTTGAAGAAATAGTCAGACTAGAGAAAATAGAATCATTCTATCGCCAAACCCATAAATGGTTACCCTCAGAAGCCTGTGATGCCCATAGGGAAGATTATGTAAAAACTAAATAAGGGGAGATAACTGGATGCCATCTCAATGCTGCAGGGACAGAAGAACCCCAGGTCTTTTTAAAATTGAATGGGAGGGAGAGGGGGTTATTGGATTGTGTAGCAAAACTTACTATCAAACAAACTGAGTTGTAAAGGAATAAATAAAAAACAAAATGATTTAACAAAGGAAACATATTTAAAAGTGATCAAAAACAACAAACAGAAACAGGAAAAAATAAAGGCTTTAGACTTAATGGAAATGACATGTTTACTTACGTACAGACGAAAGACGGCTTATCTTATTTTTATCCAAGCGACTAGTTCAAGATGACGGTGTATCGTCTTTACCATTGACAATATAATTTTCTTTCTCAACAACCAGTGAATATTCTTCCACAATCTTTACAGAAATCCAGAGGTAAGCATAATTCTTATATTCAAATTATCCCAACCAATATTATTTTTATATTTACAGAGATGGTTATCCAAGATGAAAATTTTCTTTTCTTTTTTTTTTTCTCATGGGGTGGGTGAAAATAATTACTTGTACATATTTGTAAATAGTTTATGGAAGGAAATTTGTTCTTCAACAAGTATCATTCATGTTGTACACTCCTGGTGTAGTCTAAGTATAACCAATACTCAATTTTTTTATTTTTTTCAGAAGTTGATTCCTGGTATCCCTTATGTTACCCCTATTGGAACCGGATGATATCCAATTATATCTATTTTCAAAATACTCCACAAAAAATTATGTTTAGTTTCATTCCATTTATTATTTTTTTTTAAAAAGTTGATTCCTGGTATCCCCTAGGTTACCCCTATTGGAATCAGATGATATCTAATTATATTTATTTACAAAATACTCAAAACATTTTTGTTTAGTTTCATTCCATTTATTTTTTTTTTTAAAGTTGATTCTTGGTATCCTTTAGGTTACCCCTATTGGAACCGGATGATACCCAATTATATTTAGTTAAGAAAAATGTTTTAGGTTATCCCTACCAATGGAGTAATTCATGTTGTCAGTTCATCATCATCATCATTCTCTATTGAATAAATTTACTTCTATATTTTTTATAAAAACAAGAGGCCCCACGGGGCCTGAAGTGCTCATCTTGTACAGAACACAATTTAAACAGAGTCCAAGAATGAGTCTACATTAAGCAAGCCATCTCCATAGACTACACTGTCAATCCTTGAGTCCCTCAGGAGAGACAAAAATAATCTGGGCATCATGCCTTTTCTTCAGTTGATCATAAGTAAAATGTAGAGCTCCCCTATGAAGCCCCTTGATACAACCTATGTGGATTAATCTTAGTACATCTAGAGGGTACTGAATACAAAATTTTTAATTCTTCAGCAAAACGGCCAATTCCGGCTCCCATAGAGAGCCCAAATATTAACCCAGGCTCTTGATTTGAACATAGTTAAATCTGACTTCCCTAGAGATGTTGTGTACCGAATATGAAAGCATTCTGACTGTTGGATCTGAAGAAGAGAAATTGTAAAGAAATTTCTTCGAATTGCACTAAGTTCAAATTTGGGCTACCATAGCGAGCCCAAATATTGACCTATGGATCCGATTTGAACAAACTTGAATCTGACCCCCTTAGAGATGTTGTATACCAAATGTGAAAGCATTCTGACAAGTGAATCTGAAGAAGAAGATTTGAAGAAATTCCCTCATATTGTACGAAGTTAAATTTCATGTTCCCATATGGAGCCCAAATATTAACCTAGGCACTCGAATTGAACAACCTGGAATTTGACCCCCTTAGAGATGTTGTATACCAAATATAAAAGCATTCCGACTGGTGAATCTGAAGAAGAAGATTTTTAAAGAAATTTTCTCATATTGCACTAAGTAAAAATTTGGACTACCATAGTGAGCCCAAATATATACCTAGGCATTTGATTTGAACAAACTTGAATCTGACCCCCATAGAGATGTTGCATACCAAATATCAAAGCATTCTGACTGATGGATCTGAAGAAGAAGATTTTTTTAAATTACCCCCCATATTGAACAAATATAAAATTTGGGCTTCCGTAGGAAGCCCAAATATTAACCTAGGGTCTTGGTTTGAACAATCTAGAATCTGACCCTCATAACAATGATGTATACCAAATATTAAAAGATTCTGACTGGTGGTTCTGAAGAAGAAGGTTTTTAAAGAATATTCCCCATATTACCCTATGTTAAAACTTCGGGCTCCTGTAGAGAGCCCAAATATGAACCAATGAGCTTAATTTCAACAAACTTTTATCTGACCCCCCTCCCCCCCCCCCCCCCCCCCCCCCCCCCTATGAATGTTGTATACCAAATATCAAAAGATTCTGATGATTGGTTCTGGAGAAAAGATTTTTTTAAATTTTTGCAAATATGCTGACTCAGCATTTTTTCGATGCCCCTTACAGAACACCCTAACATAACCGATGGCAATTTTTTTTACCATTCAATTCTACTGGTCATAAGGATACTTCATACCAAATAAAAACTCTCTGTTCCGTGGGGTTTGGGAAATATGGGCGTTTGAAAATATTTCTATTTTTAGCTCCCAGGGTTCCCATGGGGATGCGGGAATTTTTTTTTTTTTTGCATGGGTCAAGTACTTATGACCCAATATTACCACAAACCAAATTTGGTTCATACCGGACCATCGGTTCGGAAAATAGAAATTTTGGGCGGGGCCAAAAATCTTACCCCTCCTATTACAAAGCCAAATATTACTTTACGAACTTCGTTTGAACAAATTTGATTCTACACCTCGTATGGAAGCTCCATAGCAAATATCAAGTCATTGTACACACTGGTTCTTGAGAAGAAGATTTTAAAAATATTTTGGAGCATTTTCCCCCACTCCCTCCCTATGGGGCTGGGCATGCTGAGTTGAACAAAAATGAAATGCTCCTTTGGGACCATCACTCACACAAACTTTCACTTGAATTGGCCCAGTGGCTTTGGAGGAGAAGACCAAAACATGGTGTTGACGGACGATGGACGACGGACGACAGACGACGGACGACGGACGGACGGCAAGCGATTAGATTAGCGCAGCTTGATTTTGTCAAGATGAGCTAAAAAAACTAAAAAGAAACAAAATTTAAAATTAAAAAAAAATTTTTTTTAAAATTTAAAAAACAAAAAAAAAAAAAATTCCTGTTGTGGGGTGGTAATGCTCTCAAGTTATTTGATGTTTATCTTCTTGACAAATATCAGACAAACTTGACCTGTCCAAGTTCAGTACAAAATGCAGAGGGACACTTCTTACAGGATTGAAATAGAAAAAAAGTACGAACTGTAGGGGGTGGGAATGCATTCAAGCTATTTGACTTATCTCCATTGGACAGAGGTTTGTGACCTGTCCCAAGTAAGTATAAAAATGCAGAGGGCCATATCCTACAGGTTAAGGATCAAGATTGCAGTTTGATCGCCAAACTGACCAATCAGATCGAAGTTAATCAACCAATCAGATTAATGTATTCCTATTGTGTTTCTTTTCCATTACTTTCTATACTAATTTTCTAATTTTTCTAACTTTAACCTATAATCCAACAAGAAACACACACAAACTCCAATCAAGAATGAAAATATCGATCAAAACTTGCTGAACTGTGGTGGTGGTTTCAAACACGTCCGTCAAAGATGTATAAGATTAGATGAGGAATGGACTTGGCATCATTCACGATCGAACCATTGACCAGAGAAGATGTCCCGACTTGGTAGCAAGCAGACTTACACTAATGTCACCCAGTACCAGAGTGAACTGAAGATACATGTTCGAAGATACTTTGAGGGTAAAGACCAGAAACCTTATCCAGCGAAGACTGGGATTGCACTATCTTTAGAAGAATGGAATGCACTGAAATCCCAAATAGATGAAATAGATGCAGCCATCAACACCCAACAAACAGCTTTAGCTGAAGATACTAAATCTTCTGATGACTTCAAAAAGCCAAGGGAACCACCTTTGAAGAAAAAGAAGATCATAGTAAGAAGAACCAAACCACTACCATTGATCGTTGATGAAATTGATAGTGAACTTAGGCAAGTTCACTTGCAACATGAACTTTGTTTAGCATATGCTCATTATATGGAAGAGAATATTGACGCTGTAGAAAAAAAATGTTATGGATGTACAGTCGATCATCCAAATCAGATTCAGCATAATGTATGCCTCATGATGTCTGAAGAAGAGAAGATTATAACATGTTTTAGTGAAGCACTTGACAGAGTTAACAAGAATGATGTCCATCTACTGTGGCACCATAATACTTCTGAAATGAATCCACCACCAGTACAGAAAGAGTATGAAGATATGTTCGAGAAACCTCTCACAAATGAACAGAGATGTTGTATTATGGATTTGGTGATTGAATGCATGACCTTCAAGAAACCACTCAGTATGAAGATGTAAATAGATGGGGTTTTTTATAAAAAAAAAAAAAGAAAAAAGAAGGAAAAAAAATGTCGTGGTTGCCCTTAAGTCACCTGATGAATTTCCCTTGGTCAAGGACGAAACATTTTATTCTTAATTTTGTTTTGGCAACCACAGAAAAAGGTGTCGTGGATGTCTTCAAGTCGCCTGATAGGTTACTTTTGGGTAAGGACGAACCTTTTTCTTTCAACAAAAATGAAACTTAGTTCACCTGCATACAGTACACGCATACACATTTTTTTTTAACTCGCTGTCCCCTTCCCAAAAACGTATAAAAGGGTGAGTAGTTCCCACATAGAACAACAAACATGGATCCTCGTTGGAAGCATCCATTTACTTGTTTATTGTGTGGTCCCACGGGTAGTGGTAAATCATCCTTTGTAAATCGAGTTATTCAAAACATTCAAAATATTATAGCACCTGTTCCAAATCACATCATTTGGTGTTATAGTGAATGGCAACCGGTATTATTAATACTTTACCCCAAGTAGAATTCGTAGAGGGTCTCCCTCAAGAATTAAAATTTTATAGTTTAGTCATATTGGATGATCTGATGCTCGATGCAGATGTTCGAGTGTCTAGATTATTTACTAAAGGTAGTCATCACCGTAAGATTAGTGTGATGTACATTGTTCAAAATTTATTCGACAAAAATAAAGTCCATAGGACTGTAGCTCTCAATAGTCATTACATGATCTTGTTTAAAAATCCTAGGGATCGTTCTCAGATCTCACATTTGGCAGCACAGATGTATCCTGGTCATTCCAAGTTTCTGAGAGAAGTTTTCGAAGATGCTACTTCGATCCCATGTGGTTACCTTTTAATAGATCTCAAACAAGATACTCCTGAACATATGAGATTACGAAGTCAAATTTTCCCAGGGGAAACCCAATATGTGTACCTCCGAAAAGTATAAAAGGGGAGCAACAAGTCTGTCTCAAGTCAGAAGTATGTCTGACCGTCTCAAGCGCAACATCGTTCTTCTCAAGCTTCTTAAACATGCAGACAAAGAATTGATTACTTGTTTGTGTGACTGTGCCTCGAATATCTTGAAAGGGGCAGTCCGTCTGACCAAAGCTCAGAGAACCAAACTCGTTCGTCAGAAACAACTAGTAAGGGCAATGGCAAATAAAGGTACCCCTGACAAAAAGAGGAGACAAATCTTGCAGAAAGGGGGGGGGGGGGGTTCTTGGGGGCATTGCTACCTCCTGTACTATTGAGTGCTGTTAAATGTATTTTTGGATAATGATGGAATATGCAAAGAAGATGGCTTTGGTAGGACCAAGGTTATTGGAACGTCTACACGAGACTCCAAGACAACCGAATGAACTGGCTGTTTCATCACTGGATAGAGAAATGAGAGATATTCTCGTTGCCCCTTTTCTTTCAGCTGATGAAAAGATGACACATTATAATCACATTTTACAAAGATACTTGACATTTCAACAAAAGGTAATGGCTCCTCGACCGATTAAAGTCGAATTCGAGAAAAATAATGAAGACGAAAACATTCTCGATTCTGTACCTATGACAATGAAAAGAAAGGGAAAGTTGTTGTTGAATCGTATTAGAAGTGACCCAAATATATCTTGGAATGAGAAGGGTGAATTAGTCTACAAAGATGAACCAGTGGTAGAGTCGAATGTAACAGATCTTCTAAACGATTTACTTAGAAGACGAAAATCTTTCCAACCAAAGGGATAGGAAGTGTTGGCCGAAGAGAGATAGTAACATACCCCAAGAAATAATTTGTCATAAAGAACGTTGGGACTTTATGAAACAGGTCCCGTCAAAGTCGGAACCTAAACAACCAAAGAAAACAGAAACGCCAAAGTGGGCTGAAAAAGGGTATAAATAGAGCCGACACATGAAAAAGACAGTCATGGAAGCATCATACTATGATTCTGAAGCTCCTGGAAGTTTTGGTGGTATAGATGCTCTTCGTAAAGCGTCCAAGAAAAAGACTAAACAAGTTGTGAAATGGTTGGAGACTCAAGACATATACACTCTTCACAAACCTGTTCGTCGTACATTTCCTAGAAGGAAAGTGATAGTTAGTGGTATCGATGCACAATGGCAAGCTGACTTGGTAGATGTAGCAAACATAAGTAAATTCAACAAAAACATAACATTTTTGTTGACATATATAGATGTGTTTAGTAAATATGCTTGAGTCATACCTCTCAAAAACAAACTTGGCGACTCCATCGTTAAAGCTTTTACTAAAATTTTTAAACAAGGTCGGTCGTAAACCAATAAAATTACGAACTGATCAAGGCAAAGAATTTCTAAACAGAAAATTTCAGAATTTTCTCAAAGATCACAAAGTCGACTTTTTCACTACACAAAATGTGGAAACAAAATGTTCCATAGTAGAAAGATTCAATAGAACTTTGAAAACCAAAATGTGGAACTATTTTACCAAGAAGGATACACTAATTTTTCCACTTCAAAAGTTGGTGAAATCATATAATCATTCTCATCATCGTAGTATCGGTATGGCCCCAATTGCCGTGATCTTTGAAAATCAAGAAGAGGTTTGGCAAAGGTTGTATGGCAAACCCATAAAACACAAGACTCCAAAATTCAAAGTGGGAGACAGAGTGAGAATCAGTAAAGTTAAGAAAACGTTTGAAAAAGGGTATTTGCCCAATTGGACTGAAGAGTTATTCACAGTGGTAGCCATCAAAAAGGTCATCCAGTCACATATGTCTTACAAGATGATAATGGGGAAATATTGAAAGGGTCGTTCTGCACTGAAGAGCTTCAGCGAGTTTCACATAAAACTATTTACAAAATCGAACACGTACTCAAGAAACGTGGTCGTGGTAAAAACACAGAACTGCTCGTAAAGTGGTTAGGATACCCTGCTTCGTTTAATTCCTGGATCAAGCAGAGTCAGCTCGCTTATAAAAGGAAGTGAACCTCTGAAGTTTCTTCAAAATGGAAGAAGGATCGAACGGTTCTAGGCCTATGTTTGGAAAGTTTTAGTAAAAAATTCACAAATAATCATTTTGTACATCATCATCATTACCAGTGTTGTTAATCTCACTCTTAAGAACACAGACAGCAAGTTGTGGACTGCTCTCTTGAGTAGTAGTATAGGATATTTGGTACCTAATCCAATCATGAAGAAAAAGTAATGTTTTATTTGACTCTACCAAGTAATACTTATATGAACGTGTTTCCTGAAAACACGTTGACTACGTACACCACTCAGTTATCACAACCAGTGATCTCACGGGGGAATGGGAAGTAGGTCTAGTAGAGATTCAGTATCCAAATACTTGGTTCAGTATTCGTGGGGAAGAAGCTTTCGTTACAGTGTTCTGGTCTTCGAAAAAGAATTATCGACTTACTCTCAAGGAAGGTCGATATTCGGATCCCACTGATGTGATACGGGCTGTCAATTGTGTTAAAGAATTACTCTTGCCTCGTCACGATAAGATAGATTTTGAATTGGATGAAGTGGCTGGTAAAGTTCGTATCACGGTACGTGATGGAGTCGTGGTCACTACTCTTCAAAATATTTTGGGATTTAATGAGTGTGTTTTTAAATCAGGAACTCACAATTCTTCCAGAGTTGCTGATGTCAACCAAGGATTTTATCAACTCTATGTATACTGTGACTTGGTTCGTGACCAAGTCGTGGGAGATACAAGAATACCCCTTCTTCGTATCGTACCTGTACGTGGAAAATATGGGAATATCATCTCTAAAACTTTTGAGAATGTGTATTATGTACCAGTAGAACGAAAAAATTTCAGTACCATCCGGCGTGTATATAAGGGACGACACAGGTGCCATAGTACCTTTCGAGTTCGGGAAAGTGACAGTGACACTTCATTTCAGAAATCGTAGATCTCTTCATTTCACATAAACAGCCAGGACCGTGGGAAACAGTTACTGAGAAAAGGAGCGGCCTTTGCCGAAGATGTCATTGAAGGGAAAAATATTAAAAAGGCAGCAATCAAAAGTGTCAAAGAGGCTGGTGCAGAAGCTTGGAATGACGTGGTTGGCGGTTCAAAACCACCCGGCAGGAAAAGTATAAAAAAGGCCTGCACCACGCAAAACTGGCAAATCGACAAAACGAAGGAGAACTGTACAGACCCAAGACGTTCTTGGTGCGTGGTGTCTCTCATCAATGAAAAATCTCGTGAGCGTGTCAACAGCGAACTCGACTTATTTTCCATACCACCAACACAGACTAGTGTGGAACATGGACAATGAGAAGAACACAGGCCTTTGGCGACCATTGGAAACAGTGAGCCAATAGAATTCCACATTGCAGGCTTAGGAGAGGATTATTTGAATTTGGCACAGACATACTTGTATGTTAAAGCAAAGGTTGTAGATTCCAATGGGGCATCAATTGCACCCGATGCCAATGTGGGCCCAGTCAATTTATGGATGCATTCCTTATTTAATCAAATCGATATCAGCTTGAATGAAAAACTGGTATCTCCTTCCAACAACTCTTATCACAACAGAGCTTTCATAGAAACATTGTTGAGTATGGACCAGCTGCCAAGAAGTCACAACTGACTAATGCATTATGGTACAAAGATACGACCGGACACAAGGAAGATTTGACAGATGATAACAAGGGATTTCTTCTTCGAAAGAAATTTACACAAAAAAGTAAAATCGTGGACATGACTGGGAGATTACATTTGGACATGTTTTTTCCAAACTCGTTACTTGCTGAATGGAGTTAATGTTCATGTTAAAAGGAATAGAGCCAAAGATGCTTTCACATTGATGGCCGATGCCAATACATACAAGATCAAAATCTTGATGTATCCATGTTTGTTCACAAAGAGAGACTCCTATCATTCGTGAGAATGGCTCACGAGAAACACTAACAAAAGCAACTGCAAAATATCCTATCGATCGCGTGGAAACCAAGGTGTTTTCAGTGCCAAAAGGAAATCTGAGTATTACACAAGAAAATTTATTTTTAGGCCAACTACCTAAACAGGTCGTAGTGGGATGTGTAGACAATGATGCTTTCAATGGAAACTTTTCAAAGAATCCGTTTAATTTCAAGAACTACAAAATCAATTACTTGGCTTTGTACGTGGATGGCCAACAGATTCCAGCCAAACCATTACAACCTCGATTCGAACAACAAGAAGTGGCCGAATGATATGCGACACTGTTCCAAGGAACTGGACAAATGTATGAGAATGAAGGAAACCACATCAGCCGTGAAGAGTACATAAATGGATACACCCTATTCGTATTCGACCTGACTCCAGACCTATCACATGGACACCACTTCGAACTGGTGAAGAGAGGAACTTTGAGACTTCAAGTCCATTTCGAAAACCCATTACAAACCACAATCAACGTACTGGTGTATGCAGAATTTCAGAACATCATAGAAGTGGATAAGAATAGACAAGTTATCTTCGATTACTCAACATGAACACGTTGCAGTTAGAGAATACACTTCGATCACATAGTTGTTTGAAGAGAATATGTTTGGGAGTTATTTGCAAGAAACTAATTACCAAGAAGATTACCAGATCACAGACTAGTGGCTTTGATAGCTAACATGGATCCAGACCACAGAAAAGGAGAACATTGGGTGGCTCTCGTTGTGAGTCACCACAATGCAGAATACTTTGATTCCTATGGATTACCACCACAACACAGACCATTCGAGAATTTCCTGAAGAAGAATTCTAGATATTGGAAGTATAATACAAAACGCCTTCAAGGACCATTACCAATGAATGGACAATACTGCCTATTTTACTTGAAACATCGCTGTCGCGGTGTACCGATGGAAACCATATCCAACATGTTTACGACTGATCTAATGGATAATGATGTGTTGGTTAATGACGTCATAGAGGAAACCAGCCACTAGATGTCTCTGTATTGAAGAAAAACTATAAAAAAGAATGCACTTGATGTTCAGCTCATTTTTGTTTTGTTTCGACAGCCAAAGAAGAAGTATGTCTACAAATGTGACTGTCTTTAAACTTAACAACGATTTACAGATTCAACTGTTCAAGAACGACGTTGGGTTACAGTTTACCACGAGAGATTGGGAACAAGTGACCAAAGCAGTGGATATTGCAAACAAGAGGCCCCACGTGGCCTTAATCGCTCACCTGACAAAGTGACTCTAAGAAGTATTTTAGGTCACCTTCACCATGTCATGCCTCATCAACATTAACTGGTTGAGTGATAGATTTTGTTTGAAGTTCAACATTTGTTACCTAAAATTAGTTTTATTTAAAATCATTGGTGTGTGGCCAATCTCCAATGATTTTTAATAAAGCAAATTTATCTCTGCAGACAAACTGGTTTAGCTTGAAGCACAAACAAGGAATGTGAAGAGATAGCCTTGGACATCTCTCCCCAACTGTGGATATCTTCCATGTGCTACATGTACATATTTGCATGCAAGAAAACAAAAATTTTCACAAATTTTCCAAAATATTAGTTTTTTTTATCATCATTGGAACAAGCTCAAATAGCTTATTCCAATAGGGGTATGGGAAGATCAGGTATATTTTTGAGACAGAAATGTGAATATATAAATAATGGTGTTTTTTTGTGAATGATGCTGGAGAATTTTGCGTAAAGATATGGTAAATGGTTTGTTCTAGATACAGAATGATGCAAAAGTATTTAAATTTGATTAGGCAAGTTGTTCCTATAATGCATTTAAAAATTGAAGTAACTGTTTTTTTGCTGCCCGAACTTTTAGATGTGTGTGTCTGTGTTTGTGTGTGTGTGTGTGTGTGTGGGGGGGGGGGGGGGGGGGGGGTAAGAGTGTTCTTGCAAACAAAATTCCTGAATAAATGGAAAATTTTATTTTTTGTGTGAAAGACATAGTGCATGAATGTTGATTGGAACAAGCTTAGAGAGCTCATTTTAATGTGAAGTCATAAAGCTGTGTTTTACGTACGAAATTCTGGAATAACTAAAAAATTGCTTTTTTGACTCAAAAAGCATGGTGTGCGACCTCTCATTGGAATGAGCTCAAAAAGCTCATTCCAATGGGGTATTTACAAGCGATAAGTACATGTATGTTTAAGAGACAAAAATTAAAATTTGAATAGCGATTTTTGCGAAGAATGCTGACAAGTTTTGGCAGTTATGCTGGTAAAAAGGTAAGATATGCAAAGTGGTTGTTTTTTAGAGGCGACATTTAATTAAGGGGAATTAACCCTTGATTACTGAGGTAACTTCTAAAAGTACTGAAATTTCATGAAGCAATGTGAATAACAGACAACAGTTGCCTAAAAATTTCATGAATAACTAAAATTTTTATTCTTTTGTCTCGAAAACATGGCATATGACCTTTGTTGGAATGAGCTGAATGCGTGTGTTCCAATGAGGGGTCATAAAATTTGAACGGAGATTTGAGTGACTAATGCATTAGTACTGCTAGATTTGGGTAAACGGTTCACCCTGGATACCACCCCTTCTATAGTAGATCTTTTCTGCAAATTTTGTCTAAGATTCTATCAACTTTACAAATAAATACGTTCATGAATCACAATCAGATCCACCCCACAATGTTGCATACCAAATATCAAAAGATTCTGCCTGCTGGATCTGGAGAAGAAGATTTTTTAAGAAATATGCCTGAAATGCACTAAGTTAAAATTTGGGCTCCTATACGGAGCCCAAATATAAACCCAGGGGGCCGATTTGAACAAACTTGAATCAGATCCACCCCACAGTGTTGCTTACCAAATATGAAAAGATTCTGAAGCTGGATCTGGAGAAGAAGATTTTTTAAGAAATTTGCCTGAAATGCACTAAGTTCGAATTCAAGCTTCTATAGTGAGCCCAAATATGAAACTAGGAAGCCGATTTGAACAAACTTGAATCAGATCCACCCCACAATGTTGCATACCAAATATCAAAAGATTCTGCCTGCTGAATCTGAAGAAGAAGATTTTTTAATAAATTTGCCCGAAATGCACTAAGTGCGAATTCAGGCTTCTATATTAAGCCCAAATATGAATCCAGGGGGCCGATTTGAACAAACTTGAATCAGATCCACCCCGCAATGTTGCATACCAAATATCAAAAGATTCTGCCTGCTGGATCTGGAGAAGAAGATTTTTGAAGAAATTTGCCCGAAATGCACTAAGTTTGAATTCGAGCTTCTATAGTGAGCCCAAATATGAATCCAGGGGGGCGATTTGAACAAACTTGAATCAGATCCACCCCGCAATGTTGCATACCAAATATCAAAAGATTCTGCCTGCTGGATCTGGAGAAGATGATTTTTTAAGAAATTTGCCTGAAATGCACTAAGTCCGAATTCGAGCTTCTATAGTAAGCCCAAATATGAATCTAAGGAGCCGATTTGAACAAATTTGCATCAGATCCATCCAACAATGTTGCATACCAAATATCAAAAGATTCTGCCTGCTGGATCTGGAGAAGAAAATTTTTTAAGAAATTTGCCTGAAATGCACTAAGTTCGAATTCGAGCTTCTATAGTGAGCCCAAATATGAATCTAGGAAGCCGATTTGAACAAACTTGAATCAGATTCATCCCACAATGTTGCATACCAAATATCAAAAGATTCTGCCTGCTGGATCTGGAGAAGAAGATTTTTAATAAATTTGCTTGAAATGCACTAAGTTCAAATTTGGGCTCCTATACTGAGCCCAAATATAAACCCAGGGGGCCGATTTGAACAAACTTGAATCAGATCCACCCCACAATGTTGCTTACCAAATATGAAAAGATTCTGCCTGCTGGATCTGGAGAAGAAGATTTTTTAAGAAATTTGCATGAAATGCACTAAGTTCAAATTCGAGCTTCTATAGTGAGCCCAAATATGAATCTAGGAAGCCGATTTGAACAAACTTGAATCAGATCCACCCCACAATGTTGCATACCAAATATCAAAAGATTCTGCCTGCTGGATCTGGAGAAGAAGATTTTTTAAGAAATTTGCCTAAATGCACTAAGTTCGAAATCGGGCTTCTATACTGAGCCCAAATATGAACCCAGGGGGGCCGATTTGAACAAACTTGAATCAGATCCACCCTACAATGTTGCATACCAAATATCAAAAGATTCTGCCTGCTGGATCTGGAGAAGAAGATTTTTTAAGAAATTTGCCTGAAATGCACTAAGTTCGAAATTGGGCTCCTATACTGAGCCCAAATATTAACCCAGGGATCCGATTTGAACAAACTTGAATCAGATCCACCCCACAATGTTGCTTACCAAATATGAAAAGATTCTGCCTGCTGGATCTGGAGAAGAAGATTTTTTAAGAAATTTGCCTGAAATGCACTAAGTACGAATTCGGGCTTCTATAGTAAGCCCAAATATGAATCCAGGGGGCCGATTTGAACAAACTTGAATCAGATCTACCCCGCAACGTTGCATACCAAATATCAAAAGATTCTGCCTGCTGGATCTGGAGAAGAAGATTTTTGAAGAAATGTGCCTGAAATGCACTAAGTTCGAATTCAAGCTCCTATAGTGAGCCCAAATATGAATCTAGGGAGCCGATTTGAACAAACTTGAATCAGATCCACCCTACAATGTTGCATGCCAAATATCAAAAGATTCTGCCTGCTGGATCTGGAGAAGAAGATTTTCAAAGAAATTTGCCTGAAATGCAGTAAGTTCAAATTTGGGCTCCTATACTGAGCCCAAATATAAACCCAGAGGGCCGATTTGAACAAACTTGAATCAGATCCACCCCACAATGTTGCATACCAAATATCAAAAGATTCTGCCTGCTGGATCTGGAGAAGAAGATTTTTTAAGAAATTTGCCTGAAATGCACTAAGTTCGAAATCGGGCTCCTATACTGAGCCCAAATATGAACCCAGGGGGCCGATTTGAACAAACTTGAATCAGATCCACCCTACAATGTTGCATACCAGATATCAAAAGATTCTGCCTGCTGGATCTGGAGAAGAAGATTTTTTAATGTTTTTCCCATTGCCTACAGTGTTAAAAAGTGCTGACTCAGCACTTTTTCAAAGTCCCGAAACTGTACCCTATGATAAAACCGATGGCAATTTTTTTTTACCAATCCTTTCTGTTGGTCCTAAGGAAGCTGCACACCAAATAAAAATTCTCAGTACCGTGCAGTTTTGGAGATATGGGCGTTTTAAATTTTTTCTATTTTTAGCTCCTGCGGTTCCCACGGGGCTGCGGGAAAATTTTTTTTTGCATAAATCAAGTACTCATGACCCAATAAGCCCTCACATAAAATTTCGTTCAAATCAGCCTCTCGGTTTGGAAAATAGAAATTTTGGGCGGGGCAAAAAATTTTGCCCCTCCCATAACGACGCCAAGTACAGCCCCACAAACTTCTCTTGAACAATCTGAGTCTACACCTCAAAAGGAAGCTGCACACCAAATGTCAAGTCTCTGCTACTGCTGGTTCATGAGAAGAAGATTGACAAAGATTTTGGTGCCCCTTGGGGGCGTGGCACCACCCAGGAGGAGGGGCAACTTCATTTGAACAAATCTGAATTGGCATTAGGTAATAAACATTTAGCCAACATTTGAATAAAATTGGGCTAGTGGTTTAGGAGGAGAAGTCGATAATGTAAAGTTAACGCCGGACGGACGACGACGGACGACGGACGACGGACGCCGGACGACGGACGACGGACGACGGACAGAAAGTGATTAGTAAAGCTCCCCTTGAGCTTCGCTCAGGTGAGCTAAAAAAGAGAAGCCTTGAAATAGAAGAACCCAAACCAAAGAGAGAAAAAACCCAAAGAAGAATGAAGATAAAAAAGATTGAAGAATGTTCACTATTTCGTCGTTGATACAGATGACACTGAATGATTATCAATCACGAAACCAAGAAATAAGAAATACAAGAGACTTTGTAGAGAGAATGAGCGTTTCGTTCGAAACGTATTTTCGTGATGTTCCACCACCAGTACTGGAGCAGTTATTACTTGGAGAAGAGAAAATAAGAAAGACACCAGAACAAAGGCCACCAAAACACATCAAGTATGCATTGGAGAAAATCGTCTCAAGACATTTCAGTTCATGTTACAAAGTGAAAGTGTGAAAACCCCGAATGAACTGACAAAAGCTGGATTCTTTTATTTGGGGACAGGAGACAGAACTCAGTGTTTTCATTGTGGTATTATTGTTCGTTTCTGGAAAACAGAAGATGATGTTATAGAAGAACACAGAAAATATTCTCCAGACTGTTATTACATTCACAATTTACCGTCTGAATTCATGGATGTTGAAAAAGTTGAAGAAGAAGAAATGGTCATCAAAGAAGAAATGGACACATCCTTTCAAGAAGAAGATTCACGGAGGACGAAATGTAGTGGGTGTTTATTAGCTGAAGCCAATGTCGCCCCGCGACCATGTAACCATTTGTGCCTGTGCAAAGAGTGTTGTAAACCACTGAGAAGATGTCCAATCTGCAGAAAGACTGATTATGAATATCTGACAATCTACATGCCATAGAAGATTCCATAAAAAGTTGTATGTTTTTGTTGTTGAATACAAGAAATTAAAATGTAAAAAATTGTTTTGTTATTTTTTTAACAAACCCAAAATGTATCCTCAAATACTGAAATAAGGCTAAGAGGGATAGTAAATTAGACCTCACACGACACATATGGGTAGATCTTCACATGAGTATATGGTGGAGCTTGAAGTTAGCTTCGTGGATTTCATGTACACATATGAGCCCTACTTGTAATCTTTATAAATGGTAGAAGCAAAGGATTCTGGGTAACGACCAAAGGAATTTGTCATATAGCTCTACTCTTATACAATTTATTGGGAAAAAACATTACTCTAGTCCAAAGGAACGTACCCACAGGGCTCCCTCGGTACTATTATAAACCATATGGGGCAAATACAAAGCCAGCCAATTACTCCTATTCAATCGAACGCACGCCCAGTACCCCTTGGTACTATAGCACTACGTGCTACACCGATAAAATGGGGGGGGGGGGGGGGGAGATAAAGTCGTTTTTTGGTGATTGGGGGGGATTGTCGGGTTTATTTTGGTAATGAAACGAGGATTCTAAGCCAGAAAATTACTCCTATTCAATCGAACACACCTCAGGTACACCCTTGGTACTATAGCACTACGTGCTATACCGATAAAATGGGGAAATAAAGTCAATTTCGATGCTTTGGAGGGATTGTCGGGTTGTTTGTGGTAATTCTACAAATCGGGAAATTACACCTGTTCAAAGGAACACACCCTCCGAATATACCCCTGTCTTGTTAGAAGCAACCACGTGCTACCATAGGAACCAAGATGGCGGCCTCCAGTATACAAAATGGACGACGGAGACACGTATCACCCTAACAACACGCGCTGCGCATGCGCACTCACACCACGTATCACTATGGAGATGACATCACAAGATGGCCGCTCACGCGGGTTACCATGACAATACATGGCGCCACTGGGTCACGTGACTATGACGTCACATGAGATCCTGCCAATAGGGGCGGTTCACCACATCTCTTACTACTCATATATGACACTCCGCGTGTGTTCAAAATTGGGAGTTATTTCGAGCCTCAAAAAGGTTCCTAATAGTACAATTTTAATTTTTTTTAAATATCCTTACCGGTCGCACCAACGCGAGAGGAACACCATCTCCAGTCTTTGCCCAACTCATGGTTTCGATTTTGGGGATATGCCTGTGGTATAAACATGCTTGGGCTCCCCATAAATCTCTATGCCCCCACCTACCCCAAGAAGAAAATGACCGAACTGACGGTGGAATTCACTGGCAAAGAGGTTCAAATTTTGTTTACAGAATATATACTGATAATGTATTACAATAATGCCTCTATATTGACACATTTGTCGACTTTCAAAGTTGAAGCTCATTGGTTTATCAAGTAGCATGTCTGAGGAAAAAAGGGAGTAGGGTGAGGGAGGGGGCACGTGTCTCCTACCGACATCGGTTGCGCCACCCCAATGACTGGACGAATGATAAAAAAAGATCGTCTTTTCTTTTTCTTTCCATATATGTTTGTATTTAAAAATATCTACCTCTTCAAACTTCTGCAAATTTCATTGGATGCAAGTTGTCACAAGCATCTAAACAGAGTATGTTCAAATCTAAGCAACAAACAGCCAAAATCCCCCACCCCCCAACCATCAAAGATATACGACTATAACGTTTCATATTAAAAGGAAAAGTACCATATCGATTAACCCATTA
Source organism: Pictodentalium vernedei (assembly GCA_031216915.1). Taxonomy (NCBI): domain Eukaryota; kingdom Metazoa; phylum Mollusca; class Scaphopoda; order Dentaliida; family Dentaliidae; genus Pictodentalium; species Pictodentalium vernedei. Next base: position 302,605,896 of record CM062296.1, on the reverse strand, counting down.
ACGGACGTGACAGGCGCATGTCTTTCTGTCTTTATTACACGACTTCGCGTCTATAAAACAATTATTAGAAGTGCACTCAGCATTTCATTTGACATCAGATTCTATCAACAAAAATAACCCATTTTATCGCCAACCGAATTTGCGAGGGGAACCGTGTTACTCTTTCGTCCCCCGAGTTCCAATGTGTTCTATGTGCCAACTGGGACATAGAACACATTGGAACTCGGGGGACGATTTTTAGTTGTTGCTGGCCATTCAAATTGTAATTGCGGTGCACGATGTGTAGAAAATTTCAGTGAAATTTCGATTCTTTATGAAAATAGTCCAGATAGGATCGGACAGTTTTACGGGTGGAGGAAGCCGGAGTACCAGAGATAACCACCGAGCAGCGGCGAGCAACTGTTAGACTTCCCGACGTACTAACTCCGCACATGCAGGGTGAGCATTGGTTGACGACAAGTGTACCAACGACGTGCACTACGGCTTACCACACATCGCCATAGTGCCCCAACGTGGGCAATCGGGATAAAGTGTCTTGTCCCAGGTCACAATACATAAACCCCTGGCGGGGATCGAACTGTGTATCTTTCGGTTTGAAGTCCAGTGCCGTAACTGAGCCACCGTGATTCGGTTTCCTGGCATAACGGAGTGGTTTGAAGCAGTTTTTGAACGACGAGGAATTGATGACCGCAGCGAATAGGGATTGGATGGAGGAAGAGAAGAAATATGGAAGTCGTAAAGAAAATTCTACTCAAACCAAGATTCAGAGTCGTGAGCAAAGATATTTATAAATATATCAAATTATTGATATAGAATTATTTTTTAACCCTTTACCTAACATGAAAAGCAGACGACACTTGCAAAAAAAATTCTTGAATAACTATTTTTTTTCATTTTTTGTCTCAAAAACATAGGTTATGACCCCTCATTGGGACGAGCTCGACGAGCTCGTTCCAATGAGGGATGATCATAACCTATGTTTTTGAGACAAAAAAATGAAAAAATAATTAAAATTAATAGGCGATTTTTGAGAATAGCGCTGGCCGGTTTTGGCCGTTACGTTGGGTAAAGGGTTAAAGTAGAACACACCAGTTGGTCTGAGGGGAATTGGTCTTTTGTGAATTGGCCTCGTGGGAGTTGGTCTACGGGGAATTGGTCTAGTGGGAATGAACCATTTGATGACGTGAGAGAAGAGGTAGTTCGGCTATCCAAACGTCGCTGCTCACCCAGTGGGTATGCCGAGACTTTCTGATAGCTGGACTAGGAGAAGAGGAAATGTTCGGACTTTGTGAAAAAAATGGGAAACAATAACACTGACAGAAAACAGTAACAGATCTGAGAACATTTTGCAATTATTTGTTTTGGTAAAATAAATAGCTTATTATTTTGTAAGTTTCTTATCGACCGAGATATCAGCTCTGGGTAACTTCACATATAAAGTTACCTCGGGTTGATATCTAGGTCGATATGAAACTAACCAAGTAATAACCTCTGAATATTAGATGACTGACACACTGTGTAGGACTTTTCAATAGTTTTATTGTCCGAAAAGGTCATATTTAGCTCCTGATATTTTGTTTGGGCTAAAATAAAAAAGTGTTTTGATTATCAGGCAATTCTTCATTGAATTTGAACCCTCTCATTGGACATTTTTATTGCCTTTCAGTGTCTTCCAATATTAGAACACACTCAGGGAAACCCGAAACTTTTTACATTTTTTGATTGATGCATATTTATTTAGTTGCGTCTCCAATGTGCTTGCCTTGCTACAATTTATCGGAGAGTGTCTATAGGCACTCTCCACAAATTGTAATGAGGCAAATCCCCATAGATTAAATACTTTTACTTCAAAGATAACACGAAGAGCATCGAACGAATAAGAAACCCTTGAATTGCAGCACCACAGTTTGTTTTTAGAGGAATGTTTTATTTTTCAAATTAAAAATGAATTTGTTTGTATAAATATGCACTTTCTATATTTCTGTGTGGAAAAAGACAGCCGAAATCCTCTCCATGTTAGCTCACTGTTTGCAAAAGAAAACTAAAAATTAACAAGAGGCCCCACGTGGCCTGAAGCGCTCATCTTGTACAGAACACAATTTAAACAGAGTCCAAGAATGAGTCTACATTAAGCAAGCCATCTCCATAGGCTACACTGTCAATCATTGAGTCCCTCAGGAGTGACAAAAATAATCTGGGCATCATGCCTTTCCTTCAGTTGATCATAAGTAAAATGTAGAGCTCCCCTATGAAGCCCCTTGATACAACCTATGTGGATTAATCTTAGTACCTCTAGAGGGTACTGAATACAAAATTTGTAATTCTTCAGCAAAATGGCCAATTCCGGCTCCCATAGAGAGCCCAAATATTAACCCAGGCTCTTGATTTGAACACAGTTAAATCTGACTTCCCTAGAGATGTTGTGTACCGAATATGAAAGCATTCTGACTGTTGGATCTGAAGAAGAGAAATTGAAAAAGAAATTTCTTCGAATTGCACTAAGTTCAAATTTGGGCTACCATAGCGAGCCCAAATATTGACCTATGGATCCGATTTGAACAAACTTGAATCTGCCCCCCTAGAGATGTTGTATACCAAATGTGAAAGCATTCTGACAAGTGAATCTGAAGAAGAAGATTTTTGAAGAAATTCCCTCATATTGTACTAAGTTAAATTTCATGTTCCCATATGGAGCCCAAATATTAACCTAGGCACTCGAATTGAACAACCTGGAATCTGACCCCCCTAGAGATGTTGTATACCAAATATAAAAGCATTCCGACTGGTGGATCTGAAGAAGAAGATTTTTAAAGAAATTTTCTCATATTGAACTAAGTAAAAATTTGGGCTACCATAGTGAGCCCAAATATATACCTAGGAATTTGATTTGAACAAACTTGAATCTGACCCCCATAGAGATGTTGCATACCAAATATCAAAGCATTCTGACTGATGGATCTGAAGAAGAAGATTTTTTTAAATTACCCTCCATATTGAACAAAGATAAAATTTGGGCTTCCGTAGGAAGCCCAAATATTAACCTAGGGACTTGGTTTGAACAATCTAGAATCTGACCCTCATAACAATGATGTATATCAAATATTAAAAGATTCTGACTGGTGGTTCTGAAGAAGAAGATTTTTAAAGAATATTCCCCATATTACCCTATGTTAAAACTTCGGGCTCCTGTAGAGAGCCCAAATATGAACCAATGAGCTTTATTTCTACAAACTTTTATCTGACCCCCCTATGAATGCTGTATACCAAATATCAAAAGATTCTGATGATTGGTTCTGGAGAAAAGATTTTTTTAAATTTTTGCAAATATGCTGACTCAGCATTTTTTCGATGCCCATTACAGAACACCCTAACATAACCGATGGCAATTTTTTTTTACCATTCAATTCTACTGGTCGTAAGGATACTTCATACCAAATAAAAGCTCTCTGTTCCGTGGGGTTTGGGAATATGGGCGTTTGAAAATATTTCTATTTTTAGCTCCCAGGGTCCCCATGGGGATGCGAGAATTTTATTTTTGCATGGGTCAAGTACTTATGACCCAATACTACCACAAACCAAATTTGGTTCATACCGGACCGTCGGTTCAGAAAATAGAAATTTTGGGCGGGGCCAAAAATCTTACCCCTCCTATTACAAAGCCAAATATGACTTTACGAACTTCGTTTGAACAAATTTGATTCTACACCTCATATGGAAGCTCCATAGCAAATATCAAGTCATTGTACACACTGGTTCTTGAGACGAAGATTTTAAAAATATTTTGGAGCATTTTCCCCCACTCCCTCCCTATTGGGCTGGGCATGCTGAGTTGAACAAAAATGAAATGCCCCTTTGGGACCATCACTCACACAAACTTTCACTTGAATTGGCCCAGTGGCTTTGGAGGAGAAGACCAAAACATGGTGTTGACGGACGACGGACGACAGACGACGGACGACGGACGACAGACGACGGACGACGGACGGGAAGCGATTAGATTAGCTCAGCTTGACTTTGTCAAGATGAGCTAAAAATAAAACCCTCCCTCTCTCACTGATTTGAAAAAAAAAATTGCCTGAGAATCAATTAATTTATTTTGTGTGGTCTTATCATTTCAACTTACAGTGTCTTGGGTTGTAATTCATGTGAACCCCCCCCCCCCCCCCCCCCCCGCTCACCCCCCCCCCCCCCCCCCAGCGTTTCGCCAATGTAGCACTTAATTTAAATTTACCCACTCTTTAGGCATCTCAATGGATTTTTTTTGTGCAACATCCGGAATTATAGAACTTGCTGGGTGTCTTGCTCGGCAATAACTGTTAACTTCCGACACTCTCCAAATAATATAATAAAAACAAATTATATGAACAATTATAATTTATTAATTATTAATAATTGAGCACATCAATGGCATTTTTTTCCTTCATCGTGGTACGAGCGTCTTAATAGAGCTATGAAATTGAACCAGGTGGCTCAGTGGTTAGTTACAGCATTGAACTTCAAACCGAAAGGTCCACGGTCCGATCCCGACCAGAGGTGACTGCGTTGTGTCCTTAGGCAAGGCACTTAATCCCGACTGCCCACGTTGGGGCACGATGGCGCCGTGTACTAAGGTGAGGGTGTACTTGTCTTCAACCAGTGCTAACCCTGCTTTGCCCCGTCCGGTGTCCTTGGGCAAGGCACTTTCTCCCGGTTGCCTAAATGGGGGCACGATGACGCCGTGTACTAAGGCGTACTGCACGTCGATGGTGCAATGTCTTCAACCGCTGTAAGCCTGCTTGAGCGAAGCTTGAACAGAGTTAGGATGTTGAAGAGCTGACAGTTGCTCGTCGATGCTCGGTGGTTCTCTCCGGGTACTCCTGCTTCCTCCACCCGTAAAACTGTCAGGGCCACGAGTAGCCAATGTGCATAAGTATGTGACCTTAAACACCAATAAATGAATATATAACCCTGCTTTGTTGAGTTAGTATGTTGGGGAGTGTGACAGTTGCACGCCGTTGCTCGGTGGTTCTCTCTGGGTATTCTGGCTTCCTGCACCCGTAAACCTGTCCGACACGAGGTGACCATGGCTGTCAAAAGTGTCGTTAAACTCCAATAAATAAATAAATAAATAAATAAATAAATAAATAAATAAATAAAATGGAACGTTTTGCCTCATTGGTCAGCGCCTTGAACTGCATGTTGAAAGGCCCTGGGCTCGATCCTGACTCGCGCCATCGGAGTTATGTCCTTGGGAAAGATACTTGATCTCCAATGCCCAGTTGGGATCAAGGTGCTACAGCGGACTAATGCGTATAGCATGTTGATGGTTCAGATACCTCAAACCAATGTTAACCCTGCTTGTGCAGGATTAGAAAGTTGCAGAGTCCGATAAATACTCTGCATTACTCAGTGTTTTTTATGGGTACACAGACTTCCTCCATCCGCCGTAAAACTGTCCGACACTGCATCGTCCATTGAATGCAACAGGCGCCATCTGTAATGCTTTCGTGTCGTTAAACCCCAAAAGCAAACAAGAGATCTCTGACAGGGGATTCTAGCATGAAAACGGTTAACTATCTTTTACTCACCATCCGTTTAATCCAGTTATAAAGCAGATTTTGGTCTCTTTTCATCGGTTGATGAATCCTAAATACTGATATTTTATATTTTAACAGACCCGAACACACAGAAATAGTTCAAATTCCAACACCACCGCTCAGAAGAGGTTCGTAAGTAGGCAGTTCTACATTTATTTACTATAAATACTTTTTGGCTGAAAAACATTGACAGGTGGATCATGTTACGCCGGCGTACCGGCAGTTGGACAGAGGCCCTGCAATGGAGGGGTACCTGCAAGTAGATAAATGTCTGTAGATCTGTAAACAATACCTGGCGGCGAGAGAATGCCATTCATTGCTGCGTGTTCGGCAGAGGTTATGGAATACGATACTGAGTAAAACATATCGAGACATTCCGCAATTAAGTCAGGGTATTAAAAATAGATGTATCTTAGCGCGGATAAATCGTTTAATCAATTTATTGCAAATGTTTTTTTTTTCACTGGCTATTAACCAAGCGTCTTTCAGATATAGAATAATTGGACACCAGTTTCGTATTATATTAGCCAGATTACCATCGATTAATACAAAGAGGCGAGTGGAAAATTAACCCATTTCATTATATGTTACCAAACAAGATATGCGAAAAACATTAACTCATACTCACACGGGTGTAGTCAAGGGGGGGGGGGGGCAGAGGTAACGATTGTCACGACCCCCCCCCCCCCCCCCTATTTATAAAGAATCAACATAAACTTCCCAAACTGTGCACCACAGCCGTTCATTTGTATGATCGGCCATGTTTAGTTTAGTTTAGTTTAATAGTTTAATGCATTACACAATAATGCAGTTGCACAATACAAACCTAACAAATAAGAAGAAACAGTAAACATGATGTATAATATAAAGTACTAATGACTTTTTTCTTTAACAAGGTGATCTCGCTTACAGAAGAATGACCAGATCATGTTAGAAATAATATTAATCGATTTACTATCACAGTTTTTCAATATATAATAGTATTTCTCCGAATCATTGAGTTGTTCAAATTCTTTGTTTTCTTTTATAATTTCTTCGAACCCCATTTCCCTAATTTCGACATATGCCTCACAATACATAACAAAATGTTTTTCGCTCTCTATTTCACCGGTATCGCACACCTCGCATCTCCTATCATGTAGGGGCGTTGGGGGTCGTTTAGGTCTACCCTTTTCTATTTCTAAATTATGGTTACTAACCCTAAGTCTAGTCAACAATTCACGGGCCTGTCGAGATCTGGTGATTTTCAGATAAGGTTCAAGCTTGTATTCATTTTTAACTAATCGATACTTTCGTAACTTATTACTGCCTTTCATTTTGTCATCATTAAACATATCTTTAGTAAATCTTTCTCTATGCTGAGATTCTAGTACATCTTTCGGGCATTTTCCATTACTATTGGTTAACCTATTAGCATCGGAAACTTTGATATTGTAACGAGATAACTGAGTTATCCAAGTTTTCGGAAGTTTACATTTGAGTGACTCCTTGAATGAGTTGAAGAGAATGTTATCGCCAGCAATTTTGGATAATTTATCGACATATTTATGGAGAAGTAAGATAGCATCGTACACAATAGGATATCTACCCAACTCTCCCCATGTTGCGTGATTAGATGCTTTTCTATTCAACATTAATATTTGTTGAAAAAATTTCAAGTGGACTTGCTCACAGGCTGTAGTGTCCGCAAAAGGAGTATTAAGATCAGGGGACCATATCTCGCAACCATATAATAAAATAGGCTTAATCAATTTATCAAAAAGTTTACATTTCACATCAAGTGTTTGATATACATATACAGAACGACACTCATGTGTGAATGGGTTAATCGATATGGCACGAGTGCCAGCTCGGAACGATAGAACGATAGGCCGCATGCCTCGAGTTTTATCCTTCCGCGATGACACAAGTGCCATATTGACTAACCCATTCACCCACGCGTGTCATTCTGTGTTAATAACATGCCTTCACGCCTATAAAAAAAAAAACATTTATTTGAAGGACACTTTGCAATTCATTTGACAACTATCAGTATGGGAAAAGTGCCGCTTCTAGACCACTTTTTCAAAAAACTGTACATGTACGTGTACGCCCATAGGAATTCAGTGTTAAATCGTGTACAGAGTGTAAAAAACGTTGTTTGTACACGATGGTTCAGAAGCGGCAAACGCAGTTCTCGCAATTTAGATCGTTCAAACAGCCGTTGGTGAACGAGTGCGAATTCGACATATCGCTCGGAAGGAAAATGGTACGAAATTCGAAGAAAACATCAATTTAAAGATTTTTTCTCAACGTTCTCATCGCGGATCAGACCTTCGATCTATCGTTGGCGAACGCCGGCAAAAAACGCTTTGCGGATTCTAGACCAGCATTAAAAATATGTTTTACGGCTTCTGGACCACCGACGTTCGCGATCGCGTTTCGGACGGCGAGGGTGCGATCCGATCGGTGAAAATGATTTGCGGATTTCAGACCAGGAAAAATCGAGCTCAAAACGTTTTCTCGACGTTCGCCAATGGCGCGAAGTGAGTGTAAAGTGAAGTTACTCGTCGAGGATTTTTTTCCAAACTAAACGGAAAAAACCCGAGTTTGGAAAATTAGAACCGATGGAAATGGTCTGTCCATTTGTCATCGCTGTGACGCGACCGAGAACTGATGAAAATGTTTAAATCTTCGAGAGTTTTGTGAGGTGAATCGTAATAGAATCACGAGATTCACAAGAGGAAATAAAAAAAGTGACTGATATATATGGGAGAAAAAATATATAAATAAATAGTTATTTAAAAAAATAAACTATTGAATCAAATAGATAATAAAATATTCGTAAATCATGAACGATTCCCAGATTATGAGAGCAAAGTTTCTTTTAAAAATGCTGATGAGAGCCTGCGCATTCTGCGTGAACGAACAACTAGGTCGCTTCTTGCTAGGACGATGCGTTGGGTGTCAGGATCATCAAGATTTCGAACACGAGGATCATTCGTGTTTGACGATGGAAAGGGAAGATATAGTCGTCAAGTATTTCGTACCGGCGTCCGAATGCGTTCGAATCGACGACGTGATCAAGTTTTGGAAGAGATTAATCTTCGTTAGCGGGCGAGACAAGCCCACCAATTCGGAAGAAATGAAATTGGCACGTAGAAGTCTGATTTTAGAAGACAGGGGACGCATCTTGAAATTATTGCTGGAGGAAGCATACGTCTAAGTTTTCTTTGTTGATATAAATAAGGGAGAATAGAAAATAAAATAAATGCACGCATAAATTTTTATCTAATATTAGAAAGAAAAAAACGTAAAAATGAGACCCAGAAATAAATTGTATCCGACGTTAGATGACAATGAGGATGAGAAGCCGAACGGCGTTTCGCCAACGGCGCCGTCGCTAGAAGAAAAAGAAAGAGGAGAGAGGTATCACATCGATCAAATCAGTAGAATCCAATTGTATCTGACTAGAGAGAGAGATTCTCGTCATTCTCTCAAGAAGAAGTATTCACGTCTCGTGAAATTTGTCAATGCGGTCGACACGACACTCATCATGATTTCCATGGGTTTACACGCAGCCAGCATAGGATTGTTGTCGATTGTTGACCATAGAAGGAATGGCTGTCGCCGCTGGATTGTTTAGCATGCTCGGAAACTTTTTGAGTAGGAAATTATATCTGAAGGCTAGGAAACACAAAAAGATTTGCATCTTGGCTGACTCGAAGATCGACACGATATCCGAAATGATCTTGATGGCATTGAAAGATGGTAGGATATCGGACGGAGAATACTTCACGATATTGGGTGAGAAAACGAAATACGATTCTATGAAAGAAGCCATGAGAATCAAGACTCGTCAGATCATCAAGGAAGAGATGAAGGATTCTCTCATGGAAAGGGGGAGGAAAGAGGCCAGGGAGGAATTTGGTAAGTTGATAGAACTCAAGAGCAGCGATTGAAAAAAATATATATAATAAGAACAGAATTTTAAAAAAAAATAAATAAATAAATTTATATATAAAATAAAAAATAAATACGAAATTAATTTAAATAACCCTCAAAAATGTATTGTGTAAAGTGTAAGAGAGTTACCGAGACGGGTAATGCTTGAGAAGTACGAACTAAAAACGACAAACAGATGCTTCGCGGAATTTGCAATGCGTGTGGTTCGATCAAGACTCGATTCATAAAAAAAACGAGCAGAGGCAAAGGCGTCGTGAATAAAATGATCAATAGTCTACCTTTCAAAATGCATCTGCCAGGTCACAGTTTCACGGGACCCGGAATGAAATTGAATAAGAGACTCAACGCCAATCTGACTCCTAAATCTTGGAGCAAACCAGTGAACAGGGTGGATGCGACCGCATATGATCATGATCTGTGATACGCCAAACATCCCGACACTAAGACTCACAACGACGTCTGTGGTAAAAACATGTTAGAGAAATTGAGAGGCATATCGAATCCGACCAGGAGAGTGACGATAGAACGTTCGCTGGTCGGCAATCTGATCGGTGCAAAACGTCGGTTCGGATGGGGCATTAAAAAAAAGTGCTTCGGAAAAGAAGAAGAAACGATTATTGATGAGCAAATTGGCCGAGGAGTTCCACAAACACATCGTGCGTAAATTTCGAAAGAGAAAGGTGTTCGTGAAGGGTCTGGATGACATTTGATGTGCTGACTTGGTCGACATGAGATCATTTTTGAGGTGGAACGAGGGTGTCAAATATCTATTGACAGTCATCGACATGTTTTCCGAATACGGTTGGATCAGAGCTTTGAAGAATAAATCAGGACATTGCATCGCCGAGGCTCTGAAGAGTGTGTTCGACTCGTCTTCTCGAAAACCAAATAAATTGTGGGTGGACAAGGGAAAGGAATTCTACAACGAGGACATTCGTTGATTAGTCGACCTTTACTCGATAGAAAACGAAGAGAAAGCCAGTGTCGTGGAACGTTGGAATCGAACGATGAAGGAAAAGATGTACAGATACTTCACAGCGAATTCGACCAAGAAATACATATACGCTCTGAATGGTCTGGTTGAAGATTACAACAACACACGACACAGATCGATCAAGATGACTCCCACGGAAGCTAGCGATCCTCAAAACGAAAAACGAGTCTACACGAATCTATATCCCGAGAGATCTAAGATCAGGAAGAAGTCTAGACCGCCGAAATCGAGTGAGAATCTACACTTATAAGAAGCACTTCGAAAAGGGTTACACTCCTTGATGGACCTCGGAAATCTTCATGATAATCAGAATATTTCACACCGATCTGGTGACTTACGAAATTGAAGCTTTGGATGGCGAAGAGATCATCGGAAAGTTTTATGAACAACAATTGCAGAAGACGAAGTTTTAATAAAGAAAAAACTTTTTTTTTTACTCACTTTAACATTTTCTTGTTTACACATATATATGAAGGAGAGAAAAAATAATAATAATAAAAAATAATAATTAAAACTATTTTTAGATAAAAAAAAGCAAGTTAATTAATAAACAAAAAACAAAAAAACCCTTCAAAAATGGCAAATATACTAGATATCGGACAAAGCATAGTGAAAGATGAAAGTATTCAAGAATACGGGGTTCACAAATACGAACCATAACCAGTAGGAGTTTGAACAATGTGGGAGAGATAAGAATCAACGTCAAAACCCAAGATTTATTTGTTCATCCTAGCGAACGTTACATAGTGATGCAGGGACGTCTCACCAAGGAAGATGGGACCGAATACGTCGACGGCGACATGGTTACTCTAGCCAATAATGGTCTCATGCATCTATTCAGTAATATAAAATACTTGCTATCCAGACTAGAGATAGAATCTGTGTTTCATCCCGGTCAGGCCACCACGATGTTCGGACTCTTTATGTATTCGGATGATTTTTTGAAATCCAGAGGACTCAATCATTTGTGGGTGAAAGACACCATTGGCCCTGCTAGTGCCGGCACCGCCACGATATTGGACTACGTCATCAAGACGTCCAGACCCAAAGGAACGTTTTCGTCCAGGATAAACACATCTTCGGATTTGCAGACGATTACATATACTTATATAAGCTTATGTATGGATTCAAACGCAATCTGACGTTGATTCGAAAGGGAAACGATGATGTGATAGTGAGACTCCCGCGACCAATGTGGGTAAGTTAACTCTACACAAGATATTGTGGTTCGTTCCGCATGTGCAGCCTTCGATCATGGAAAAAACGTGTCTCTACAAGATCATAGAATCCAAGAGTAAAATACCCATGGGATTTAGAATGAGACAGTGCGACACGGCTAGCATTCCACTCTCCATGAACCACTTCGATTGGAGATTGAAATCCGCTTCCGAGAGATCGCGTTTCATCGTGGTCGTGTTTCAGACTGATAGGAACAGGTCTCAAGAAAAGAATGCATCGCTGTTCGATCACTGCAATTTGAGAAACATGCATGTGTTTCTGAATGCCACGAGATATCCAGCAATCGATTACAATGAGTCGTTCGACAAGAACGATTTCTGCAGACTGTACGATGATGCCGCAGATTTTAGAAAGAAGTATACGGTCTGGACGAATTGATGAGCAACCCTAATATATCTCCCAGCGAATACAAGTCAGTGTATCCCATGTTCGTATTCGACGTCACTAAACAGAGCGAATAACTCAAGAGTAGAGTCTTAGACATTCAGATCAAGATGTAGTTCGATAAGAACGTGCTGAGAAAAACCGAGGCCTTTGCCCTGGTCCTGCTGGATAGAGAATTACAATTCGAATCGGATGGAAATAAGATGTCGATCATTCGATGAGAGACGTGTGTGTGAAGAAAAAAAAGAAAGAAAGAAAAAAAAATATATAAATAAAAATTTAAAAAAATAATTACAAAAATGAATGATAAAGAAAGAGAATAGTTGAGAAGAAACAGACGTGGTTTGATTAAAAATATTTTGCAAGATTCGCTAGCAATAATTCTAGACACTTTAGTCGAAACAGAACTTTTGATATTGACCGATTATATGAGACGCGAAATCGAAAGTAAAATCTTGATAAAAGATAAGACCAGAAAACTTTTAGACACGTTGATGTATAGAGGACTGACTGCTTTTCGAGAATTTATAAAAGCTCTTCAAAATGCTAAAATAGATGTCAACGCATGTTTCGAGATAGGTGATCCAATTTCACGAGATGAAACATTATGAGAAATAACGTATTAAAACAAAACAAAAAATAAAAAATAAAAAGTAATGAGATCTGGAGAGATTGAACATCTTTCTAAATCTCATTACTTCTTATTTTTTTTTGTTTTTTTTTTTGTTTTTACTAATTACTCATTATTTTTAATTAATTATTTCCACGCGTTCACTGTTTGTTCAGAGGATCTAGTTCAATCAGTAGGCTCACCACGGAAGTGACGGCTTGGGGATTAGTTTATGTAACGAAATTAATCCTGTCTCCAGCATTCACTTTGAGAGGTGTCCCAAATGTGCTAACATTCGAGTGTTGATTCTCGGTCTTTTCGACGCTGTATCTCTTATCGCTCTCTACTCCGTTTACCATGAGATTGACAACTGCTCTGTTATACAAATCTGTGGAAGTCAGACTCATTCGAATGATTTCGCCTCCCAACAGCATAATAATAATAATAAATAATTTGTAAGCCTAACATCCACAAAAGTTCTCTTTGGCTTTACAAAAACTAATGGAATGCCCGTTGAAAGAAATGTGTTTTCAAGCTTTTCTTGAATGAATTTAAGGTACTGATAGTTTTTATCCCACCTGACCATGTTGCGATCCACTACCTCCGTTTCCGAAAGACCACTTGGCTTTTCTCGCCTCTAACGTGCTGCTCTCCTCGGCCCACATGATGATCAATTGCCTAGCATATTTGATTTTCTCCACCATCGAAATCAGGGTGCAGGCGTCTGTCATGTTCACAGGATCTGGTGTCCTTCCATGTCTAGTTTACCTTCCATGATGTCACCTTTTCGCCAGACTGAGTTGTCATCCACGTACTTCCTGCTGACCGTGCTGGAATCAAATTCAGGATCGTGATCAAGACCGAATAAATTCTGACCGTTCATGATGATGCCACCCTCCATGGTTCCACCAGATTGTTTGTTCAGGTAGAGATCATCCACTTGTGATTCTATGTATTCTTGAGATCGTATCACAGCAGAATCCACATAGCCCTTGTTGACCGCGGTGGAGTCCGCGTCATCGACCTTTGACAGATTCAATATTTTGTTGAATCCCGCATTCAGATCCGATTTCATTTCTCGTCTGTCAGACTTTCTCTGTTCCAGATCTACATAGTGTTTGGTCGTCACATCCTTGGGATTTGTGGGAGTGGCCACGTTCGTTATCTTGTTAGAATTGGCGTTCAATTCCGATTGCATCGTTTTCTGAACATATGAGAGTTGTCTGCATATTTCTTGGGTGCGGCATCTGTGGAATCTATAGGATTTGGGGCGTTCATCAAACGTTTAGATTTCAGATCGAGATCGTTGGTCATGGCTTTATCCACGTAATTATCTAGCATGATTCATTCGAAATCTGCATTCCCCCTGTCAACATATTTTTTAGTCACCGCATCTGCAAGATCTATCAGCTTGGGAAGATTATAGAGCTTCTTATCATTCATGTTCAAAGGTTCCTCTCGAGGTTCGTATCTCCGAACGTAACGTTCATCCAAGTTGGCAACGTTGTAACCATCACCAACTTTGAGCATCTTCCTCTTCTTTCTGGGTCGATTTTCATCGTCACTTCTACCAAATTTATTGACTGGCATGTTGTTTTGAGGTTTTTTGTTTTAAAACATATATTTCAACGCTGTTTATTAAAATGAATTATTTCACCTATTTTTATTTTTTTGTTTTTATTCGATTAAGTTTTTTAAATAATTTTTTACCTTTATATATATACTATAAAAAATGAAAGTGTCAATGACACTGTAGCTCAACTTGTTAAGACATGTATATGTATAGTATGTGACACAGCAGTGACAAACAAGGTAACAAAGGTTACATATAAAGTATTGAAACGGTCTGTACATAAATACTGACCATAGCCAGTAACAAATGTATAGGTAAAGTATTGTAAAGGTGGGTGACAGTCAGATGCTAAACTAGAAAAGAAATCTTTGAGTCCCAGAGTGGGTCTGACTGAACCCCAAAATATTTGTTCTCATAGCACAGTGATAACAAAGGCACCCCAAAACGCACTCATTCCTGTCCCAAGGTGAAAACAAAGGTACCCAAGAAGTTTCGTGAAGATCAGTTCATAAATACGAGCTGTATAGAAGTTGTGACAAAAAACTGATTGGACCTAATTTCGGTACAAAATGGCCACTGGCAGCCATCTTGAATTTCGGACCGCACCCAGAAACACTCGTTCTCGTCCCAAGGTGATAACAAAGGTACCCAAGAAGTTTCGTGAAGATCGGTTGATAAATACAGCCTCTAGCCCGAGCTGTATTGACATGTGCACTTACAGTGTATAAGTAGCACTGAATAAATCAAAGTTCATCTAATTTGCATAATTTCTGCACGAGAAAAAAATGCGTATTATACGTGATGTATCCCATGGTACTAAACATTCACTCAAAAAATTATTCAAATCAGAACTTTCATACAGAAGTTCTGTACAAAAGACTGATTGCACTAATTTTGGTACAAAATGGCTGCTGGTGGCCATCTTGAATTTCGGACCACACCCATAAAACACTCGTTCTCATCCCACGGTGATAACAAAGGTACCCAAGAAGTTTCGTAAAGATTGGTTCATAAATACGGCCTCCAGCCTGGGTCGTATAGAAGTTGTGTACAAAAAACTGATTAGACCTAATTTCTGTACAAAATGGCCACTGGCAGCCATCTTGAATTTCGGACCGCACCCAGAAACACTCGTTTTCGTCCCAAGGTGATAACAAAGGTACCCAAGACGTTTTGTGAAGATCGGTTCATAAATAGAGACTCTAGCCCAAGCCGTATTGACATGTATACTTACTGTGTGTAACTAGCACTGAAAAATCAAAGTTCATCTAATTTGCATAATTTCGGCATGAGAAAAAAAATGCGTATTATATGTGATGTATCCCATGGTACTAAACATTCACACAAAAATTTATTCAAATCAACCCTTTCATATCAAAGTTCTGTGCAAAAATCTGATTGCACCGAATTTTGTACAAAATGGCTGCCATAGGCCATCCTGAATTTCGGACCGGACCCAAAAAACACTCGTTCTCGTCCCACGGTGATACCAAAGGTACCCAAGAAGTTTCATAAAGATTGGTTCATAAATACGGCCTCTAGCCCAAGCTGTACTGGCATTTGTACTTACAGTGCTGAAAGTAACACTAAATACATCAAAGTTAGTCTAATTTGCATAATTTACGCACGAGAAAAAACCCATATTATATGTGATGTATCCCATGGTACTAAACATTCATACAAAAAATTATTCAAATCAGTGCTTTCATATGGAAGTTCTGCGCAAAAATCTGATTGCACCTAACTTTGTACAAAATGGCAGCCAGTGGCTAACTTGAATTTCGGATCGGACGCAAAAACACTCGTTCTCGTCCCACGGTCATAACAAAGGTACCCAAAAAGTTTCGTAAAGATTGGTTCATAAATACAGCCTCTAGCTCAAGCCGTACTGAATTGTTGATGGACAGATGGCCAGACAGACGACGGACGACTGGCCATGGCATAAGCTCAAATTTGGCTTCACCAAAGTTGAGCTAAAAATCTCTCTCTCTAATGTAAATCGTTGAGAATGTCTTGAAACCAATCTCCTTCCGACCATCTCGTGAGAATGTAGAGACATAGGTGGCTGCAAAACACTTGATCTGGTGGTTGCACTCGTTCTGTGTTGTAATGAACCATCGATTCGTCGAAATAGTTCTTTATTTCTTTTGGCAGCGAGCTTCCGTAGCTGTCGAAATAATAATTCTTCTTCTTCCCGTTCTTGAACCATGCCACCCAGTGAGTGCCTTCACCTGATAAATCATCCAGATTCTGATTGTCGAGGTCTTCTCTTTGGGAAGGCATCTCTGGAAAACACGCCTATCCTTCACTGCATTCGACTGATCGATGTTGGATAAGGGTTCGTTAGGTAAGACAACACCTTCTACGGATATCTGTATTTTCTTATTCATAAATGTGTATACTTTTTTATTTATTTATTTTATTATAATTCACTAAAATGACGTTATTTTTTATATTTTTTTCTTTTTCTGTTTTAAACTAACTCTCTCAATGTCTCTATCGACTTCCATAATCTTGAATCCGTCTAATTCCTCTTGATTTTCTAGAATCCTATCATCCTTAATCATATTCAAAGTCCAACGTCCGAGTGTCAAAGTGCTTATTTTATCATCTAACACGAATCTCTTATCATCGTCAGCCGTCAGCGAAATCTTATTGACTATTTCGGTATACAAGTCATGATTGTTGCTTCGAATCGATTTCATAGTCTTGTACACTGGAAAACTTCCAAACAGACAATCTTTATACTCTCGAGAAGAGATGTTTTTCTTCACCATGCACGCTTTAACCCCTTTACACTTCTTGATCTCTTCACCTTCTAAGAAATAAGCGTATAGTTTAGGTCTCAAACCCATGAATTTGATGATTTGTTTACCACCGCTCTCGTCCTTAAATTTACCCAACACCTTCTTGTTGTCATTTGATTGAATGTTGGATGGGTGATCGACGGGATAATTGCTCGTGTCGAACCATGCGGTCACGTCTGGAGATATATCTCGGTAGACGTCTTTTATCTCTATCTCGTAAACTAAACTGTCCGTGTCAGTGAACAGTAGTTTGGCTTTCTCACCAAATTTCCGTTTGACGTAATCATAGTGAAACTCGTGCATCAATCGCTTGCTGATATCTAAGATGATCGGTCTGAGATAATAGGGTTTGTCGAACTTTAGGTGTGTCTTTTGCATGTGAATGGCCACTAGATTTTCGTCGAATATGGTTCGGTGTCTGTAATTTGGTTTCATCACTAATTTTTTACCTTTTTTCTCAGATGTGACAAGTCAAATGTCGGTTCTCTTCCTGATGTCTTCCATCGATTTACCATACACGCAGTTGTTCATGAGTTTGAAGAAATCTTTTTTTCGAAATCGTTCTCGGCTCGAATTCTGAGATTCGTGTTGAGATCGATGTATTTTTTCATCCAAGGCTCTTCGTCGAATCGAATGACGTGATGTATGTCGACTAATTTCATCCCGTAAACGATGTATTGTTTCAAATTCTCGCTGTAGATGATGTACTTACGTTTGTTAAATAAATTGGGAATGAGTTTTTCGTTATCTCCTTCAGTCGGTCCCATTAGTTCAGGAACCAGTGGATAATCATTGTGTAGATCGTGTAACTCTTCCGGATAGTTCAAATCGACTTCTAAAATGCAAGGATAGTCTCTCCATTTTTGTATCTCTTCCGGTTCCATCACCAATTCGAAATTCCCAATTGGTAAAGGATGACTCATGGCCCAACAGTACAGATTATTAGCATCCCAATACTGTATGTATTTATTCGATTGTTCCGAATTGAAACCTTCCGTCATGTAGGGATTGTTGGCTTCAGAATATCTGTGGGAGATCATCGAGACGCCACCTCTCACGGCCTTTTCAAACATGAGCAACATGTCCACATCAGATAATAATTCCAATTGGACTTCGGTGGTCTTCAACAGTGTGACCCATGCCAGACCGGGTGCGGTGAAATACCAAGCCCGATCCAGATCAAAATTTCGACGACAGACGTCTCGAAAATTTTCGAACACATCTGCCAGGAGCAGAACGTCTGTCTTTAGATAGAGATCATGATAATCTCTCATGGTTTTCACTTCAAACGATTTCCACACGTTTTTAGCATGTTCGTAATTCTCGTCGGAAATGTTGGATTCGTATAATTTCGAATAAAAATCTTCTTTCGAAGGTAGCGTGGTGTCATCGAATCTCTTTAGATCGTTCATGTAATTGTAAGGATAGACTCTTTTCCTCAACATGACATCTACTTGTTCTCCAAAGTGTTCGCTCGTGATTTTAAATTTATCCTTGCTCATGTTATCGACTAATTTTTCCAGAGCGGTCTACATGAATTTAAAACTGTCGATGAAACATATGTCTCTACTAATGGATTTAATTTTTTCTTCCAACGTCTCTCCGTAGATTACTCTTTTCTTCTCCATGACCTTCTTTTTTGTGAAGGTAATGTATCTTTCTCCGCTGTTCGCGATGCAATTTAATTCTTCATGGGAGGTGCCAAGATTTTTCATGAACAGGTGACTGTCGTAACTCGAGAGATTGTGATATATCACCGGATAGAAAACGGCATCTTGATATTTTAAATTACACTTGCTGTGAGCCGAACCACGATACAGACTCATGGTCTCTGACCTTCTTATTTCCCTCCGAATCCTCGTTGAACGATTGTCTGCATATGTGACATTCGATGGCTCTGTTATTTTCATCCTGCTGCTCTCACATGATGATCATTTTCGCGGGAGTTTTGAATTTATCGTATAAAATTTGAATTTTCGATTCTAACTCTTCCACGAACCTTCAAGCCACATCGTCATCTTCGCACCATTTCGTGTAGGTGAAGGGACCCATGTTGTGTTGCGAGTCGAAAGCACATTTCACGTAAATGCAATAGCCCAAAAGCATGTGTTTTTGATATCTTTCGACGTAACTTCGAAGAGCGTCGGTTTGGCATTTTCACGGTGAAGAATTCGAAATCGGCGTACATGATGAATGGTACTTTTAACCTTCTATTGTGATTTCGAAAGTTCAGGATGGTTTTGGGTTTAGGCATTTCGACAGCAACACCTTGATTTTCGTTGCAATATTCCCGATGTTTCGCTAACGATTTTTCGCTGTGAAACACGTTCATGCAGTTGCAACATAAACATATCTTATGTTTATGTTTATTATTTTGTCTTGACAGTAATCGGCTCAGATCTTTAACCCAACAATAATGATGATTGTCACCATTCGAAATCAAAAATAAAATAATCGTCTTTTCTCTTTCGAGATACAAAGTCTGTCTGAGAGGATAGGTCATTCATTTTTCATTGTCGTATCCCAAGACGTTCACCGCTATGGTGGGATTTCGAACCTCAAAACGTTTGATGTGTTTTAACGGTGTTGGAAAAGTCACTCCGGTCCAATCGAGATGTTTAGAAGTCTCCTCGTAATGAGAAACTCTATCGGAGTGCATTTTGACGGGGTATAAAATGGAGGTGACTGCCCATTTAAAACACTGATCATCTTTATTTCTCATGTTGATCATGGCTTTTTTTTAGCTAAGAAATAATTCCATGTAGGAAGACACTTTCAACGAATCATTCTTAGTTAGATGAATTTCGAGTTTCAACACCTCATCGAATGTCCAATTACTTCCTTCATGTTGATAATTCGCAAGAGATGTCAACATCTTGTCTTTCATCATTTCGAAAACGTCTGATAAATCTGAACCTCGAAATATGGGTTCGACATTAGATCTGAAATATGCATTTTTCATGATGCTGTTGCCAGAATTCACGTCGATTTTATTCATCATGCAATGGACTATCATCTTAATTTTTAGCCCCATGGTCATGTGTTCATGAAACAAATCCAATACTTTTTTCTTCACCCATTCCATGAACATTTTCGGATCGACTTTCTTGAACGAGGAACCATGCCAAAGTTTTAAAAATGCCTTTGATCACACTTTCCCATTCTTCGTGATTCGATTGGAATGCTTCCATGATGAATTGTGCTACATATTCTTCTCCTTTCCCTTCATTGATTGCTCATCGAATTTCGTTCAATATATCTTGTTTGTCTAGATTCTGAACTGCATCACTCATTTTCATTTTAGTTTTTTTATTCTCTTTTGAAACTTGATGTTCTTCAATGGCTTTTCATTTAGTCATCTTCTTATTTTTCACAACTGAAACGTTTTTTTTTTTTTGATGTCAGCATTTTGATTTCTTTTACTACCTTTTTCTTCTCATTTTTTGCAAACGAAGTGTTTTTTGATGTCGTTGCTATCAGCATTTCGTTTGCCTTTTCATCGAACCAACTACGTAACTCCTCGTGCATGATCTTTCTAATTTCATCACGCTCCACGTTTCATTTTCTATCGTCAGGCATTACTGCCATTGGCTTATTTTTTTTTTGCAATTCGAGTCTGTTTAAGATTGTTCACTTTCGATCTTTCGATTTTTTTCTTTCCATCATCTCGCAAACAATACTCCTGTATGACTTCAATTTTTTTTGATTTGGTTCTACGATTTCTGAAATATGGAATTTCTAATTCTTTACAAATCTCGTTTAACTGAGGTACGGTTTTCTCATCTAAATTTTCCATTTTTTTATTTGTTTGCTTCATTGTAAGAATATATTTTTTTTTGAATTGTGTACTTAAATAAGAATTTGTTAAAAAGTTTTAAAATAGTCTTCATATATATGCAAAAAATTTCACATTAAAGAAAATTAAAATTAAAAACTTGTTTGTATATATATATAGTGAGAGAAAAAAAACAACTCTTTTTAATAAATTATTATTTAAACATAAAATTAAAAAAACAAAAAAGAATTAATCAATTTTTTATGTTCCTTAACGTGAGAAAAAATGGAATTAATACGAGAAAAAACTGAATTAATACGAGAAAAAAGGATGTTAAAATTTAAACTTTTTATTTATATAAAGAGAAAAAAAACACTTTTACAAAAAAAATTTTCACATTAAAGAAAATTAAAATTAAAGACTTTTTATATATATATAGAGAGAAAAAAAAAAAACTTTTTTAACAAATTATTATTTAAACACGAAATTCAAAAAAATATATATATTATTTGCAATAATTCATAAAACAAAAAAAACCCAAATAATCAATCATGACAACAACACCTAAAAGATGTGAATTGAAATTGCAACGAGTCGAAACGTGTAAGAAACTCGGTTGTAAAATCTATAGATTACAATGGCACGACACCATTGAATTGAACGAGGTCGAGACAAAGGGCTTACAGCACAAATACAACAAATATAGCATGCCTTTGAAATTGGACGAAGCCACGCTCGATTTGTTTTACGAGTACGAAAACGATCTACAGAATATCGTCGTCGCTGAGGACAGAGAATTCAACAAGAACAATTTATCATAAATCCCATACAGAAGTTACATATATCCAAAAATCTCTCTCAAACTCATGAACAAATCGGGTGGTGAGAGTGCGTTGACTGAAGTAAAAAAAACTCGCAAAAGTAAAGATAAACATTCAATACATTTGCGAAAAAGGAGAAGACATGACCATCAATATGCTAATAACGGACTTGGAAATATAAAAAACAATAGAGAGACTGATTTTAGCGAAGAAGAAGGAAGAAAAGTAATGAGATCTAGAGAGGTTGAACATCTCTAGATCTCATTACTTTTTTTTTTCCTTCTTCTTCTTTTTCTTTTTCTTCTTCTCCTTCTTCTTCTTCTTCTTCACTATCACCGATATATATCATAATAACGTCTCCTTTTTTCTAAAATTTCAGCATCGATTCTTCTTTTCTTTTTGTTTGTGATATATTACGTTTTTTATAACACATTTGTTTCTCTATATCATAATTATGAACGAATGTGGTGCATCTCTTGGTAACACTCATATCATTACCATTCTCTTCAGAAGGTAGTGGTGGTGGTGGAAAACAACTCATTCTTCTTCTTCTTTTAAATTTCCACCAACTATCCCAATATTTAAACTCTTTTTTCAGTTCTTTCCTAAGATATCCATCATTAGCATCTAATTGTTTTTCCACATCTTTTTCCCACTTTATCCCGTGATATTCATCATTATCATTCAAAAAAAAGTCTACCTTTTTATCCATTTTTATATTATTTTTTATACTTTCTATAATTTATATTTTTATATTTTATATAATTATATAATTTTACATTATAATAACATGCTCAAAATTGGTATATTCTTAAATGGCAAATTCTCGCCAAACAGCAAACCCTCACCGAGTCGTTCAACGTTCCGTCCACTCTTCAGACAGAGACTGTTTCCACTGAAAGAGTTGTCACCACTAGAGGGTTCTAGATACAATCCTTCACCATTGTTGTCTATGTGGACGCGACACACAGCTCCTCCCTTCTTCAAAAACAGTCCGCTACCACCCATTAATTTCACAACTGCCGAACTCGCGAGTCCTGAGAGAGCTCCCACGCCAAGAGTCTGCCCGAGAAAGGGCAATGTTTTTGTGGCAAAGGGCAATGCTTTTGCGGTGATTCCTGCCAATAGCAGTAGGAAACTGCCTTTCATTTTCAAATTGTATTTCAATTGAGCGGGACTCAATCTCACCCTCAACCCTCTTCTATCACCAATTGCTTTCTCCATCCTTTTGATTTGAGTTCTGGTCCAGGCAATTCGATCGTCACCATCACTCGTCAGACCTTTGTAAGTGAATTTGAATCTCACCGGCTCATCTCGAGTTAACGCTCTCTCAAGTTTCTCCCTCTGTCCTTTGGATATGTTCACGTTTTTAACCACGTATTCAGTCATATTTCTTTTTTTTTAAAATATATTTTGTTCAATTGTTTTTTGTTTGTTTTAATGATAATTATATATATTAAATAATTTTTGTAAATTAATATTGCGTTTATTTTATTTTATTTATATATATACACAATATTTTTTTTTTTTGCTTTTTTATATTTCTGTTATGTGAAATCGTATCGTCACCCTCTCTCCATGAAGATCTAACAGTTCACCATTTTGATTCGTCAATGTGGTTTTAGGCCTATACAACATGTCTAAAATCACGGGTAGATAAACTAAATTTTAAGGTCGTTCCACGATTTTATAACCCGGCGACACGTTTGGAAAGAAAGAATAGATCGTCGGTTGAGCGCTACCATTCACGTAGCTTCCATCAACCCCTTCGTCATGGCGTCGTTCCAAGACATATCTTTAATGTTCATCTTTTTTTAATTTTTTCTTCTGTTATTTTTTTAGATTTTCAAACACAAGTTTTATGTTTTTTTCAAACTCAGTTTTTATAAATATTATTATTTATTTATATTACACCGTCGCAAATTCTCTTCAATCCAGATCCATTCATCATTTTGGCTAAATCTTGTGTGGGTACCACAGCATCCTTAAAATCTTTCCAACTTTTCGTCAGTTCTCTATCGCATCACAGCGATGACAAACGTGGACAGACGATTTCCATCGGTTCTACTTTTCCAAACTCGAGTTTTTTCCAGTTAGTTTGGAAAAAATCCTCGATGAGTAACTTCACTTTACACCCACTTCGCGTCATTGGCGAACGTCGAGAAAACGTTTTGAGATCGATTTTTCCTGGTCTAGAATCCGCAAATCATTTTCACTGATCGGATCGCGCCCTCAACCGTCCAAAATGCGATCGTGAACGTCGGTGGTCCAGAAGCTGCAAAACATATTTTTAATGCTGGTCTACAATCCGCAAAGCGTTTTCTGC
The DNA here is from genome assembly GCA_031216915.1 of Pictodentalium vernedei. Classification (NCBI taxonomy): domain Eukaryota; kingdom Metazoa; phylum Mollusca; class Scaphopoda; order Dentaliida; family Dentaliidae; genus Pictodentalium; species Pictodentalium vernedei. The sequence goes on along the minus strand of CM062296.1, from coordinate 302,581,846 downwards.
CGGCGTTCGCCAATGATAGATCGATGGTCTGATCCGCGATGAGAACGTTGAGAACAAATTTTTAAATTGATGTTTTCTTCGAATTTCGTACATTTTTCCTTCCGAGCGATATATCGAATTCGCACTCGTTCACCAACGGCTGTTTGAACGATCTAAAATGCGAGAACTGCGTTTGACTATCAACCAAAAAACCCACATTTTATCGCCAACCAAATTTGCGAGGGGAATCTGTGTTACTATTTCGCCCACTGAGTTCCTATTGGCACATATAACACATTGGAACCCAGAGGACAATTTTTAGCTATCATTAGCGATTCAAATTGTAACTTCGGTGCATGATTTGTGGACAATTCCAGTGAAATTTCGCGTCTTCATAGAAATAGTCCGTCAACGATTTCCGTTTCGCACATTCGTGCAGAACAGATTTTCATTTTCCACATGGTTTAGTGCTGCAGATGGGGATTTAATAGATTGTAATAGATTGTAAATCCAAGTATCTATTCTTCTCCGGTGAAAAGGTACATGATTACTGGTATCACAGCAATAAATATTTCCCCATAGCCGACCATTATAACGTTCAGGCGAAAAATAATATTGCATCAGTTTAATTTTGGCATTCAAATATCTTTGTTAAGTATAGCCCTTCAGAGAACTTTTTCTGATCCTAAAACATGGGGGGGGGGATGCAACAAATAAGAAAGAAACATTTACAGGAAGGGAAGTACAGGTCAGATGCACATCACATATTTTTCAGGGAATTCCCAACAAAAACACACCAATAGTAAATTGTAATTTTAGGTTCAAAAAGTCATCAAATCACGCTCTTTTTTTATCAGGATTATTCAACAATAATACAAAATGTCAGTAGAATGCTTCAAACGTTTATTGAAACAATATATTTTCCCAAGACTGCTCAGTTTCGGAGATTGTCTCATTTCCGATGTGCAACTTTTCAAGGCGGGTAACTCTAATTCAAATATTTAGTACAGTCATACCAGAAATATCAGTTCGCTCCTGTTGGTGATCAGTAAGCATCCTAATTATCTAAGGCTCAAATTCAAACAAAAATGTCCGACTGGAAAATAATTTGGGGTTTCCCCCAAACATCCCCACCCGCTCCTTTGCTACATGCTCTTATTCGTTAATTTTTAAGAACAAAACTCGACGCAAATTTAAAAAATAATAGCTGTACGTATATTTTTAATCATACAATAAAAATAATCTTAGATCTTTCTCACGGGTGGCGTGTATCATATATTATTATGCACTCAGCCCAAAATTATCGAGAGAATGTTAAAAGTGAAAGTGTGCCTTCCAGATACGAGATGATGTATCCAAACCACCACCTTTGATAATTAACAAAAATTCTAAACAAGGATCACAGATCCACTAATAAAGTTGTGATGTTGTCCTAAAACCAATTTTAACACAGTTCTCTGTTAGTATTAGTTCTGCGATTTTCAACCTCGTGACTGCTGACTTCAAAATCGATAGGGTTCTTTCTGTTCCATATGCGATTATTTCGGAACGTTTGGTCGAGCTGTGATAAACAGAGCGAATGTCACCATACAAGTTCTTTAAGTTCTTTACTTCTTTATTTCACAAACCATTTTTATGGTACATGAGGTTTTCACATGGTGTTACAAAATTTGGGCGACATTTTCCAGTTTCATGGTGTTACAAAATTAATATATATAAACAGTGTGCGCATGTGAGAATGCCAAGTGAACAAACTTGAATCGGAACCCCCTAGAGATGTTGTATACCAAATATGAAAGCATTCCGACTGGTGAATCTGAAGAAGATTTTTAAAGAAATTTCCTTATATTGCACTAAGTTAATATTTGGGCTACCATAGCGAGCCCAAATACATACTCAGGGACCCGATTTGATCAAACTTGAATCTGACCACCCAAGAAGTGTTGTATACCAACATGAAAGCATTCTGACTGGTGGATCTGAAGAAGAAGATTTTAAAAAATTATCCCCCATATTGAACTAAGTTAAAATTTGAGCTTCCATAGGAAGCCCAAATATTAACTTAGCGACTTTGTTTGAACAATCTTGAATCTGACCATCATAACAATGATGCATACCAAACATTAAAACATTCTGACTGGTGGTCCTGAAGAAGAAGATTTTAAAAGAATATTCCCCATATTGCCCTAAGTTAAAAATTCGGGCTCCTTTATTGAGCCCAAATATGAACCAATGGGCTTTATTTTAACAAACGTGTATCTGACCCCCTATGAATGCTGTATACCAAATATCAAAATATTCTGACCATTGGTTCTGGAGAAAAGATTTTTTTTAAATTTTTGCAAATATGCTAACTCTACAGAACACCCTAACACAACCGATGACAATTTTTTTACCATTCATTTCAACTGGTCCCAAGGATGCTTCATTCCAAATAACAGCTCTTTGTTCCGTGTGGTTTGGGAAATATGGGCGTTTGAAAATATTTCTATTTTTAGCTCCTGGGGTTCCCATGGGGATGCAGGATTTTTTTTGCACGCATTTTTGCACGCATCAAGTACTTATGGTCCAATAATATCACATACCAAATTTGGTTCAAATCGGACGAACGGTTCAGAAAATAGAAATTTTGGGCGGGACCAAAAATCTTACCATCCTAAATACTGCTTTACGAACTTCGTTTGAACAAAGTTGATTGTACAACACAAAAACAAGCTCCATAACAAATATCAAGTCATTGTACCCTCTGGGTCATGAGAAGAAGATTTTAAAAATATTTTGGAGCATTTTCCCCCACCCCATCTCTACGGGGCTGGGAATGTTGAGTTGAACAAAATGCAATGCCCCTTCAGGACCACCACTCACACAAAATTTCACTTGAATTGGCCCAGTGGTTTTGGAGGAGAAGACCAAAACATGGTGTTGACGGACGACGGACACCGAAAGACGGACGACGGACGGAGAGTGATGAGATTAGCTCGGCTTGACTTTGTCAAAGTGAGCTAAAACTTGTAAATTACTGAAAAACACATTCGCTAAACAAAGAGATAAAGTGAACAGTTACTTTATTGCTTCTAATAAGGTTGCCATAAAAAGAGAAGTTTCTTTTTGTAACTGTTGATAAACGAGAACAACAGACAGCTCCGGGTGAAAGTCCTAGAGCTGTCTGTTGTTTTCGTTTATTAAAAGTAACAAAATGAAACTTCTCTCAGTATTATCCCTCCGCCCAAATCGATCTTGTGCGGTAAAAAGAGCTCGAACGTGAATGCCATTCTGTCTATTTATTATATAAGTTCTTATGCCGAATACGTACGGAGGCAAATAAGAACAGGTAAGTAACACTTCGTGCCCTCAGAAATTTGGGGACATAAAAAATGATAGAAATGAATGGGAATTTTTGTAGATAACTAGGATTTGGTTGGTTCGTCTGATGAAAAGTTAACAAGATACGGCGAGATACCGGACTAACGAACGGGCATATCTTAACAGCGTTATCACAGCGCAAAAGTTGCCATCCAAATTTTATTATTTTTTTTGTCTACAAAACATAGCTTAGACGGTATATAGCAGTTGTTTCTATCCAAGTGTTGTCTGCCTGGATAGGTAGACGACACTTGACGAGAAACAACTAGTCAAGTTCAACGACACTCCCTAAGGGCAATTACTCAGCCCGTAGGCTCCATCACTTGCTGTACACGACTGACTTAGACTTCTACATGTAGCATAACGCTGTGTTCAAAAATCAAATCGCCCACGTAGTATGTCATGTACACGGACAGGTAATATTTGGATGACCTCGGTGGGTGACCTCGGAAGTGACGTCATGTAATGTAACCCATTGGCGCCATGCTGTGTTGTCATGTAACTCGCGTGAGCGGCCATGTTGTGACGTCATCCCCATAGTGATACGTGATGTGAGAGCGCATGCACAGCGTGTCTTGTTAGGGTGATACGTGTTTCCGTCGTCCATTTTGTACACTGGGCGCCGCCATCTTAGTTTCAATGGTAGGACGTGGTGTCTAATTACCACAAACAACCCGACAAGTTGTACTATTTCGAATTCTTTTAGAATTCTCCGCTTCTGTCTATCTATGCAACAATAGTTTTCGTTTACCGGACAATGTTCCTTTGTCCTGGAGTATACTCCAGTAGAGTAGAAGAGCCTATCAGCTGGAACAGCTTTGCTTATTATTACTATATTTAGCTGTTCTGGTCTGTTCTTGTTAGTTCTGACCCGATTCCGAGTACTCTTGTTGTTTCATTTATCTAGATCACCCATTCCGTTCACTTTACTTTATAGCACATAGACACATGCGGGTATTTAAGGATACTTATGGCCTGGTATTGTATTGTTGGGGAATACCTGTTGTAGAAAACTTACACCCGGGTTCTTCTGTTGGGATAGTAGATAAAAACAAACAACAGTATATAACATTTTATTCAGTTTTATTTGCGTTTATAATTCAATTTCTCAAAGCAGCATTTTCGTCTTTGTAGTTCTTCTGTCTTCTGTCGTGGGCTAACCATCTCATCTTCTTGTTGGTTGGAGCTTCTTCCTAATGTCTGGCTAGGTTCTTGATAAAACACGTTCTCTCATTGATAGCTGGTAATTTGGCTTTGTTGGTTGCTTTAATTTCCTGCCTGGCATCTTTCTTCTTTTTGGGTTCCTCTTTCTTGTCTTTTAGCTGTTTCATAGTTTGAGAGTAACTTCAGTCTTCTGAACATCATTCTTAGTTTCAGTAGAAACTTCATTTGTGGTTTGAGTGGAAACATCGTTCTTAGTTTCAATAGAACTTCAGGCTGATTCATAGTTTGAGTAGTAACTTCATTCTTAGTTTCAGTAGAAACTTCAGGCTTCTTCATAGTGGTAACTTCGTTCTTTGTGGGAGCTGGCGTCGTTCTCTTGTCTTCAGACTGATTCGTAGTTTGAGTAGTAACTTCATTCTTGTTTGTATTGGAAGCATCAGTTAGTTCTTCTGTCTTGATTCTCTTGGTTGTAGTGGCAACTTCGGTGGTTAATGATGGGCCAGTATCCACACATCTTTGTTTCTTTCCACCAGCAACCATGTCTAGAATTTTTCTCTTGGCTCCATTTACCACACGATTCACTTGGGTCAGTTCTTGGGAAGTCAGCTTTAATCCAGCATCATTCTTGAAGATCTGTATGTGTAAATCATCTTTAAATCTGAGCATTGTTGTTGACACAGACATCTTCACTCTTCGACGTTCAAAACGGAGATAAGTTTATTTTCATACTAACACTCCTTTTATACTTTTTTTCTCTAATCGTCTTCTTCTTCATCATCTTCTAATCTGAATGAGCAGTTTGTCATAAGGTTGTCGAACAGAAATCTTCGCTTTTCCAAGGCATATTTCTGAAATTCTTCAAAGTCAAAGTCCTCTTCTTCACGAAGACGCTTGGCTGTTTCTTGAATATTCTTGTATATTGAGTCGTTGCAAAAATTCCTAATGTACACTAGGCTATTAATGTATTTCGCGCTAATGGCTTCTTTGACACTCTTTTGAAGTGCTCTATATGCTGTTTCAACTGCTTCTTCTCTGTCCATTCCATCCTCGATATATATTTGTTCATGAGGTTGTCAAAATCGTCTTGGTATTTATCACAGGCACTTTGGACGATAGTTCCCATCATAGAAACGTCTTCTTCCTCTTCTTCTTCTTCTTCATATTCCATATCTTCTGATTGTTCCGACGACTCATCGGAGTCCGAATCTCTTGACCAATTTTTTGGTGCACAACTGGATTGCATTGCGTCGCTCTCTTCAAAGATCAGATTACAAGTGACAAGTTTCTTACAAGCCCGACCCTTTTATAGGATACCGGACAGAGCATTGATGATGGGTTTGATCAACTTTCCTAAAATCCTCCTTTCTGTATGATCGGTCTTCTTTTCTGATAAGATAATTTTCTCTTTGATGAGGCAATTCTCCTAATCTGGTGTTTGTATGGAATCAGCTGAGCTCTCTCAGATTTGGTTACAGGTACTTGCCCCTTCAAGATATTCGAGGAACAATCACATATACATTGTATTAACTCTCATTGGTCGTCTTGATCATAGTCTTGGCTTCATGTCGATCTGCATCAGATAGGATTCGCAGTGTATCTGAATTTCTCTCTAGTCTTGTAGTGTTGTTCGATTTTTCCGATTCCCTCATGGGACAGTAATCATCTTCATGTCTCTTACGTGTGAAGCTCCTGGAGAATTCTTTATCACAATATCTGCAACAATGAACTTTCATGACTTCACTCTTTCGTGTTCGTAGAACAAATGAGCATTTGGTGTTGGTACATCCCTTTTATACCCTTTTCAGAACTAGGACTGGGTTGATAAGCGCCGAGAGAAAGCATCTCTTTCGTAATATACTTCTTTTTATATCAGGAGAAATTCCATCATCTGCTAGCAGCTTCAATACATGTTCGTATTTTCGCAGGCCATCAAATTCAGTCACATTCAGTGGTATCTTATCTTCGAGGATGTTGGTAACACATTTACATAAACAGGTAATCAAATCTTCATCAGCAGCGCGTAGAACGGCATCGATTTCCTCCTTGTCAGAATCCCGTAAAGATTCTAAAAGTAATTCATTCTGGTCAGTCATTGAATCTCCAGTATCTCTCTGCTCTTCTGTTCTTCTTGGACAGTGGTGTTCTTCAAGCCTTTTCCGATTGTGTGTTTGGGTGAACAACTTCGTACAATATCTGCACTGAAGCCGACAATGGCTTTTCTCGTGTCTTCTGGCATTATCCGATCTCGAAAATAACTTGGAACAGTATCTGCACCGAACCGGTAACATGCCTTCACTCGACGGCGGTCAGAACACAAATGAGGTTTAAGCCGAGCTTGCACCCCTTTTATACCTTTTCCAACAGAAGAACCCGGTGTAAGGTTTCTACAACAGGTATCCTCCAACAATACAATACCAGGCCATAGGTATCCTCAAATACCCGTATGTGTCTATGTGCTATTGCACAATGTGTTACACTGTGCATTTTCACATAAGCACACATCGGCACATCCAGCGTGTGCCTATGTGCTAGTGCACAATGTGTCACATTGTGCATTTTCACATAAGCACATATGACAAAAAAGGGATTCTACAGAAGGTATTCCCGATAGGTATCCTCAAATAATACAATACCAGGTTATAGGTATCCTTAAATACCCGTATGTGCCTATGTGCTAGGGCACAATGTGACACATTGTGCATTTTCACATAAGCACATATGACAAAAAAGGGATTCCACAGAAGGTATCCTCAAATAATACAATACCAGGTCTTAGGCACCCCTTTTTCTGAAATTAAGGCTAAGAGTTGTATGTGCGAGTCACTCGAATGAGCAATTGCTCGATAGCACATTTGCTCGATGGGATTCGAGTCGTTCGAGCAATGACTTTTCAGTAACTGCTCGATAGCTTATTGGCTTTAGGAATGATATAGACTTTTGTTATACAGAAGGGAGATAACTCTGCATGCAGGTTATGAGAAATCAAGCAATCTGATTGGTTAGTTATAGCCAGTAAAGTGAGCTGATTGGGTGATCTAGATAAATGAAACAACAAGAGTACTCGGAATAGGGTTAGAACTAACAAGAACAGACTAGGACAGCTAAATATAGTAACAATAAGCAACGCTGTTCCAGCTGATAAGCTCATCTACTCTACTGGAGTATACTCCAGGGCAAAGGAACAAGGCCAGGTAGACGAAAACTATTGCATAGATAGATAGAAGCAGAGAATTCTGAAAGAATTCGAAATAGTACAACTTGTCGGGTTGTCTGTGGTAATTAGATTTACTCCTATTCAATCGAACACACCCTCCGAACACCCCCCTGTCTTTGGGTAACATAGCAACCACATGCTACCATAGAAATCAAGATGGCGGCCCCAGTATACAAATTGGACGGCGGAAACACGTATCACCCTAACAACACGCACTGCGCATGCGCACTCACATCACGTATCGCTATGGGGATGACGTCACAACATAGCCGCTCACGCGGGTTACCATGACAACACTACATGACGCCACTGGGTCATGTGACATGACTTCACTTCCGAGGTCATCCACTGAGGTCATCCAAATGTTACCTGTCCGGGTACATGACATACTACTAGCCCAAAATAATACTGTTTTCAGCAAACCAACGAATCCATTTTGCATTTGTAGAGAGGTGCAACAGTGGTATAGAGGGTCTAGAGCCTCCATAAAACTTCTGAATTCTACAAATTGCATATCAACTAAAGAAATTTCAGATTACATACCCGCTCCACGGCCCCCATCAATGCGAGAGGTACACCACATTCATGCCTTTCCCCAACTCAAGAGCTCGGTCGTCTTGATAGGCCTGCGGAATAAAAATGCTTCCCCCATTTCCCAACCAGAGATCCCTGAGTTCCCTAATTTTGATACATGGCTAGGCACACGAGATGAAGCAATAGTTTAAACCTACAGCCCTAAAGGGTTTTGGGGTTACGTTATTACAGGTCCTCATCACTGATTTGTTCCCCACTGTGTCGTTCGTGCGTCGCCACTAGAGCTTTCCTGCATGCAATTTGTTGCGTATCGTGTGGAAGGGGTTTATTAGCTCTCATGCCTCCACCCGAAGCTCTCATGCCTCCATCCGTGTCGTTCGCGCGTCAACACTAGAGCTTTCCTTTATGAAAATGTTGTTGCGTATCGAGTTGAAGGGGTTTATTAAGCTCTCATGCCTCCATCCGAAGCTCTCATGCCTCCATCCGTGTCGTTCGCGCGTCAACACTAGAGCTTTCCCTTATGAAAATTTTGTTTGCGTATCGGGTTGAAGGGGTTTATTAAGCTCTCATGCATCCATCCGAATTCTGCAAGGCAACCGACGCTCTTATGATCTGGAACCGGCTTAGTCTTTAAATACCCCACCGCTTAGGTTTAGATTCACTCGTCTGGAATATATCAGTTGGTCGGAAAAGCGAACTGACGGTTCGCTTTTCCGACCTACTGAAACATTCCAGATGACTGAATCTGAAAAATACCACAATTTGTTTTTCGAATCAACGCAAGAAATGTTTCTCAATCGAGAACTGAATTGACATCATTTTAATGGCTTTACCGATGCAATGGAGCTAAAATAGTAAATTATATATCTCTTCATTGAAAACCCCCTTATAATTGAATATAAGTAGTAGTGTATGCACGTTTGAGGTGCAGGTTGGGGGATCTCATCGGGGGATCTCATGTGACGTCATAGTTACGTGACGTAGTGGCGCCATGTTGTGTTGTCATGGTAACCCGCGTGAGCGGCCATGTTGTGACGTTATCTCCATAGTGATACGTGGTGTGAGTGCGCATGCGCAGCTCGTGTTGTTAGGGTGATACGTGTTTCCGTCGTCCATTTTGTATACTAGAGGCTGCCATCTTGGTTTCTATGGTAGCACGTGATTGCTATATTACCTAAGGCCTACAATAGGACAGGGGTATGTTCGGAGGGTATGTTCCTTTGTAGAAGAGAATTTTCTGGAACGACTTCCCTGGATAATTACCACAAACAACCCGACAATCCTTCCAAATCACCAAAATCCACCCGAAATCACCGAAATTGACTTTATTTCCCCAATTTATAGGCTTAGCACGTAGTGCTATAGTACTAATGTACCGGGGGTGCATTCGATTAACAGGAGTAATTTTCTGGTTCGGATTCTCCCAGAAACCCCTTTTTGGATCCCTATCCCATGACGTTTTCCCCTATTAGGAATAGCACATAATGCTATAGGATAAATTTACCCAGAATTCTCTGCTTCTATCTATATATGCAATAGTTATCGTCTATCTGACTCTGTTCCTTTGTTCTAGAGTATACTCCAGAAGCGTAGAAGAGCCTATCAACTGGAACAGTTTACCTTATTATTGCTACATTTAGCAATTTCTAGTCTATTCTTGTTAGTTCTGACCCTATTCCGTGTACTCTTGTTGTTTCATTTATCTAGATCATTTATATAAATTATAACTTACCAATCAGATTGCTTGATTTCCCATAATGCAGTTATCTCCCTTGTGTATAACAAAAGCCTATATCCAATGGCACCCCAATTTTAGCACCCCTTTTTTGAAAAACATATGACCTTCGGCACCCCTTTTTGTCATATGTGCTTATGTGAAAAGGCACAATGTGACACAATATGCCCTATCACATAGGCACATGCTTTATGTGCCGATATGTGCTTATGTGAAAAGGCACAATGTGACACAATGTGCCCTATCACATAGGCACATACGACCAAAATGGGATTCCATAGCCACAGGCGTTTTCGAAAAAGGGATTCCACAAATGGGATTCCAAAAATGGGATTCCACAAATGGGATTCCGTAAAACATATGACCTTCGGCACCCCTTTTTGTCATATGGGCTTATGTGAAAAGGCACAATGTGACACAATATGCCCTATCACATTGGCACATGCTTTATGTGCCGATATGTGCTTATGTGAAAAGGCACAATGTGACACAATGTGCCCTATTACATAGGCACATACGACCAAAATGGGATTCCATAGCCACAGGCGTTTTCGAAAAAGGGATTCCACAAATGGGATTCCAAAAAAGGGATTCCACAAATGGGATTCCGTTTCCATCTTGTCGCCAAAGCTCCAAGGCCACTACTGGCCTATGGTCTATCTGTCCTATCATTAGCTTCAACAACAGTCTTGTTCCATTGCGGCCTTGTACCAGTACTATTGACTAAACTACCATCCATTAATATTGACTTGTATCACTACTTCCTAGCTATACCTTCGCTCAAACCTTCAAAATGTTCAATCAGTGTATACATATAACACATTCCGTAATTGAGATTCCTAGCCGATTCCGTAAAATATGGATTCCGTGTTTTTACATAAATTATCGAGGGTATTAAAGAAACTTTCTATATTAGTATTAACGTGTATAATACAACATAATGATGTAGTTTGTTGTATAACTGAGAATTTGTGTTTATGATGATAGATTCCGTTTCATATATCTAACCAATCAGATTGCTTGATTTCCCATAATGCAGTTATCTCCCTTGTGTATAACAAAAGCCTATATCCAATGGCACCCCAATTTTAGCACCCCTTTTTTGAAAAACATATGACCTTCGGCACCCCTTTTTTGTCATATGTGCTTATGTGAAAAGGCACATTGTGTCACATTGTGCCTTTTCACATAAGCACATATGACAAAAACATGGCCGCTCACACGGGTTACCATGACAACACAACATGGCGCCACTACGTCACGTGACTATGACGTCACATGAGATCCCCCGATGTCGAGAAATTACCCTGACCGCCACCAAATATCCCTTGTTCATAGACCTGTTTAGCCTCAGACAATCCAATTAATGCATTTCACCTATTACGTCTTGTTTGATAGAGCACTATGAAATATAATAGAATAAATGCTCAGTTTATCTCTAAAACACAGGAACGCGACCAAATCCATGTTAATTGAATAAGCCTATTAACTAAATAATCTTCACTGGCATAGTGTCCATTCAATTAACAGGGTTGCATTGTATCATTGGATTTATTTGTTTATTATTCATTTGAGATATTTGTTAATCATTAATAATATTAAACAAGTATGAATGGAAACTCATAGCAGTTACTTTACGATTAGTTTCTCTAATTGTGTTAATATTCAGACGTTTTCAAAGAGAATTGAATACTTATTTAATCAATATTTATAACTGGAGCATGAACGAATATATGTATATCTTTGTGAGTAAAGGAAGATCACATTGCATCAACAGTAGTCTGCTCGCAAACTCTACGAAAATAGGGGTAAACAAACAGCCCGTAACAGCATCGAATTCCGAACAAAATTAGACTGGTGACCTGAGCTTGGTGGTGGCGGTGGTGGTAGTGTGGCGGTGGTGGTGGTGGTGGTGAGGTGGTGGTGGTGGTGGTCGGGGGGGGGGGGGGTTATATGAGACACAGCTGACAAGAGAAAAATTGTATTTATTGAGCAGGTGTCAGAATAATTAATGTCGAGAAGAGAACCGAATGAAAAATGCAAAGAAATTTGAAGACGGTTTGAACATTAACCCTTCACCTAACATGAAAAGCAGACGACACTTGCAAAAAAAATTCTTGAATAACTAATTTTTTTCATTTTGTGTCTCAAAAACATAGGTTATGACCCTTCGTTGGGACCAGCTCGACGAGCTCGTTGCAACGAGGGGTCATAACCTTTGTTTTTGAGACAAAAAATGAAAAACATAATGAAAATTAATTGGCGATTTTTGTGAATAGCGCTGGCCGGTTTTGGACGTTACGTTGGGTAAAGGGTTAAAAAAATATGTTTTCCTTCTTCCAATTGTGTAATCCAAAAATAAAATTATATAATCGATTTTTGCTGAAGGGTAAGGAAGATGAATGGGAACAATCAGAGTCATTATGCATATTCTTGCAGGTCATTCAGTAAAAAATAATTCAGACGTAAAACGGTAGGAGCCGAAGTGAATCAGGGGCGATAACACATTCATTTTTGTCCTTAAGATTTCAAAACCGTGCATTTCCCTGTTCATGTGAGGTGAAAATTAACCTTTACAAACTGTCACTGTTAAAATAATTTGAATACATTTTTGGAGAACTGTCAAACTGGAAATACCTTTGGGTTATACAGCGGAATCCTGCTAATTGAATAGCCATTTTTCCAGTGTAAATTATTCAATTAACAGTTTTCAATTAAGAGGGCTTTGGGCTTTATTCTACAGATAAACTGAGCATTTGTTCTTTCATATCTTGTTTGAGAGAGCTTACAGAGAACTGTCACACAAAATATAATAGATTAAATGCCTGTATTAAATGTATCAGGGATAAACAGGTCTGTAAAAGGGGGGGGGGGGGGGTCTATTCTTAGGGTAAAACCCGGTACTTCGTCAATTAACATTTGCTGCTGATGATTTTTATTACATGGTGAAGGCACGCGTGGACATCACTGCCCATGCGTGGATTATGACCAGAAATAACTGATTATGACCAGTTCACGATAACTGTACCATATTGCCTGATTTTTATGCAATTAACAGGAGTTTACTCAATGACCTATGTGTAATTAACAGATGCAATTTGTACTGAAGATGTGGTAAATGGTTCTGCGATTGGAAATCAGAGAATATCTTCATACGTTCGTATAAATTACAAAGCTCTTCAACCAAGATTTTTCAGAAAAGGCGAATTCTAGTTCTTACAGCACACCAACAGTTCAGAACATTTTCCCCGAGCTCTTTCTATAAGAGCACAACGTTCCTGATCCTGGTAGCAATAGAACAACTTTAACCCTTGAGCCCTGACGGTATACTCCATTACAGTTCAATGGCATCATTTGGAACAGTCCATATTCGTTATCTGACGGTAGACTAATTAATATTTTCAACGTGCAGCCTTGGGGCTGCACGTTGGAAATATTGATTGATCTACCATACAAATTCACGGAGAACCATCTACTTTAAAATTTCTGGTCGTTTCACGATCCTTGGCCGGAAAAGCGATGTTTCGGGTTCAATACAGGGCTGTATTATTCGTAAGGTTGACTAGACTGAAGCCTAGGGGCTCGCAGGGACAGGGAGCCCGCGATTTTTTGTTGTTGTTGAGGCACTTTTACCACCGCCTTAGGGCTCAGTGGTTAAAGGCACTTTGCACTCTGCGCCCTAGCGATATATGTACATATGCATTTATCCATATATATACTCTCATAAGTATACTATATATATATACTTTATATACAGTAGATTATTTTAATGCTTATTTAAATAATATGTGAGTTGTGAGTAGAATTCTTCAGGAGACCCGTAAAATGGATATAGGTCTGTGTACTGCGGCATAGTGCCTACCGTACCAAGGCCAGGCTGTCAGCTGCAGAGGGTTTGAAAAATTGAAGCGCGGAGGGGGGCCCGAAGTACCTTAAAGCCTAGGGGCCCGGATATGGGTTAATACGGCACTGGTTCAATAAGTTCAGAGAAAAGCCGCACACAGTAACCTCATTCATAAACGGCACGCTGAAAAATCAAGGGACGGTCAGATTGGTACGGAAGGAAACAGGGGCATGCGACACCTTCCAGGCACCTCACACATTCATTGATCAAGTACAGAACGCTTCTGAGATATCTTCGACTGCATGGTATTGAAAAAGCGCATTTTCTTCGGTTCGAAAGAGATCACGAAAAATTAATTCCAAGATGTCATTTTTCTGAATAATAAAAGTGGAAATTAAAATCCCCAGCCCAACAGAGATCTGGTCTGAACAATTTCTAAAAAAATATCTGTGTATTTCCAGGGCCGTATTCCTAACTCTGGCTTTGGAATTAGGCGGACTAAATAAAGCGTATTGGGGGAGGGGAGGGGGGTGCAAAATACCGGCATTATTGTGCTGCCAAAATAATTTTCCTCCCACTTAATTTTACATTGTCGGCTAAGAGTGTGTATGCCGTGCATGTGAATATCGAGGATCTTCACCCATTGAAGAGAAATTAATTCTTCATACCAGATGGAGCACACTGAGGACTCTTTTGAAGGGTAGTCATTTTTTGAATTCTTTTTTTTTTAAAATGAAAAAAAAAACGATTTTTTTATTTAAATAAGATTTTTTTCATTTTAATCCATTTATTTGATTTTTATTTCCATACTATAAATTATTCACCAAAGGATACTTTTCCCACATGATTCCTTCAGATGAGAGAGACAGAAAGAATGGACATAAATAACTGATACTAAAACATTTACCTGTGTTACCCATTTCAGTCTTTGGAGTATCATTAGAGAACTTATTGGAAGTGTCACACGCCAATACACCCCGCCCAAGTAGTTACGCCTGGTCCCAATGAAGACTCATAAACCATCTTTTGGATGTAAATTTATATAATTTGTTTGGAGATTTCTTTCTGTTTTAGTATAGCACGAGATAGGTTCAACAAAGTTATAAGTGAAGTCTTAAGCGGGTAAATGCATGTTTAACCCTATCTCTGTCACCACGGCCGAATCGAACCCTTTCTGACTGTTTCTACGACTCTATCACATTAAATCAGCGTCTCGGTCTCTGCCCCCCCCCCCCCCCTGATATCCACTCTGTCTGTCTCTGTTTCTCTGTCTGTCTGTCTGTCTGTATCTGTATGTCTCTCTCTGTTGCAGTGTCTCTCTGTCTCTCTGTCTCTCGCTGGAGAGAGAGAGAGAGAAAGAGAGAGAGAGAGAGAGAGAGAGAGAGAGAGAGAGAGAGAGGGAGGGAGAGAGAGAGAGAGAGGGGGAGATATATAATTGTGAACAACAAAAGAAGAAATATGACCTATGAACTTATAGACGCGAGAGGGAGACAGAGAGACAGAGAGACAGAGAGTTCGAATCGACCATGGTCACAGAAACAGGGTTAAACATATATTTCCATACAACTATAACTTTTTTCGACTCTTCCTATATAATGTAGATATCTTCTGATTATAGGGTTAACTGATATCTGCTTAAGATTTTTTATCAATATGAGGCTATTGATCTCGAAAGGAAATTGGAAGAAACCGCATCTCACCGTGTTGGCACGAGACGAAAAATATAGAAAGAATTACCGAAACTCGATCTCTCTCGGTCGGATTTTTTTCTTCTGCTCGAAAGGAAATTACACAAAATACTGTTTTGCAAACAGTAGGTTCAGACCTTGGGATGGTGCGATAGAATTACGTTCTGGATTAATATCCCAACAAAATACGATTATAATAGCAAAAAATTGAGAAATTTGAGACCTCGCCTAAATGTCAAACACGATATTCTATACGAGGCTTTTAGCGTGATCACATTTTCTCCATTTGTACAACTTCTCAGTTTTCACCAGTGTATCATACCGGGTTTCATTGATTGGTGAGCTAGCCGCCAAAACGCAGTTGTTTTGAATGTTTCTCATAAAAACGCCATATTTTCATACCAATATCTAACTACGGTTTGAAAAGAATTTCATACACTCGCATCTGAGGCGGAGTAGACTTGTCATGAGTGACGGGTGTCAATGAACTAGTTACAGGAGGAAGGGGGGGGTGCACCTCCATCCCACCCACCCCCACCCCCGCTTAAACAAATTACTGGAATGCTTTAGGTTCTGTCGGATTTATTCTCATTGCATAATAGTCCTTTCCGGCCATTGGAAGACATAAAAATTATTATTAAGACACGGCCCCAAGAACATGACACATTTTAAACGCCCATTTGGAATTTTTTCAAAATAAAACTTTTAAGGGGAAACAATCGTTTCATCATATCTTCATCTGTCTTGCCGTGCTATTTTTTTGTCAGCAAATGTATGGTCTTGCCCCACCACCTGGAAAAACGTTCTACTCCACTGGGGAGTGCGTGCATTCGTGCGTGTGTTGGGGTGGGATGGAGTGGCTTGTAAAGTTTGAGATTTGTCAAAATTCTCTCCTGAACCCTTTACCGCGTCCGGGCGGCCGTTTTCGGACAGCGTTATTCACAAAAATCGCCACTGAATTGTTTTCTTTCCATTTTTGAACTTCAAAACATAACTTTTGACCCCCACACGGGAACAAGCTCGTTGAGCTAGTTTCAATGAGAGGTCATAAGCTAAACATTTGGAGAAAAAATGAAAAGTCAAGTTAATGAAGAAACATTTCTGCAAGTGGCGTCTCCTGTCCTGTTAGGTGAGTTCTTATTTTCCTCCAAATTACCAAAGAATGGGCCATAACCTATGCTCTGTTTGGGAGAGACGAATAAAAAAATAGAGATAAAATGAGTGGGTGTTTTTAAAACAAGAGGACCCAAGGGGCCTTAATCGCTCACCGGCCAAAGTGGTTCAAAGAGGTATTTGGGGTCACATTCAGTTAGACATGGTTCATCAACACTACAAAGGAATGAAGTCATGAGAGGCAAATTTTATGGAAAAACACAAAGGAATGGATTTGAACAAACCTGAACCTAACATGCTGCCTCCCCACCCACCCCCCCCCCCCCACACACACCCTACCGCTGCCCATTGAGCCCAAATATTAAGTCAAGGACTCAAACTGAACAAACTTGAATTTGATCCCCCTTGAGATGTCATATACTAAATAGGAAAGAAATTGTGACTGGGGGATATGAAGGTTTTTTAAGAAATCACCTCACATTGCACTAAGTTAAACTTTGGGCTCAAATAGGGAGACAAAATATTAACCCAGAGTCCCGATTTGAACAAACTTGAATCTGACCAACCTAGAGATGTTGTATACCAAATATGAAAGGATTCTGATTGGTGGATCTGAAGAAGAAAATTTTAAAAGAAATTCCCTCATATTGAACTAAGTTAAAATTCAGGCTCCCATAGGTAGCCCAAATTAATAATAACCCTGGGACCAGGTTTGAACAAACTTGAGTCTTACCCTCAAAGAGATGTTGTATACCAAATATGAAAGGATTCTGAATGGTGGATCTGAAGAAGATTTTTAAAGAAATTTTCTTATATTGTACTAAGTTAAAATTTCGGCTCCCATAGGAAGCCCAAATATCAACCCATGGACTAGGATTGAACAAATTTGAATCTAACCCTCCATATGTTGTATACCAAATATAAACGTATTCGGACTACATGGTCTGAAGAAGAAGATTTTTTTTAAAAGTCGGAACAGGACCCAAAATTTTCAGGCTATAGATTTTTTTTTTTTCATCTCAAAATTGAACAAAACGCATAAAAATCCCCCAAAAATGTCCGAATTTTGGTCCAAAATTTCGGAGTCCAAACCTGACCCCCAATTTTTTTTTCATGTCAAAATTGAACAAAACGCATAAAAAACGAAATTTTTTTCTCCAAATTTTGGTCCAAAATTTCCAAGTCTGAACCGGACCTAAAATTTTTTTTTTTCGTCTCAAAATTGAACAAAACGCATATTTTTTTTTAACAATTCTGAATTTTGGTCCAAAATTTCGTAGTCTGAACCGGACCCGAAATTTTCAGGCTAACAATTTGGGGGAGTTTTCGTCTCAAAATTGAACAAAACTCATAAAAAATCCAAAACAAATTTTTTTTCTCGAATTTTGGTCAAAAATATCGAAGTCAGAACCAGACCCAAAACTTTCAACCCAGGGACCCGATTTGAACAAACTTGAATCTGACCCCTCCTAGAGATGATGTATACCAAATGTTAAAGGATTCTGACTGGTGGATCTGAAGAAGATTTTTAAAGAAATGTTCTCAAATTGCACTAAGTTAAAATTCAGGCTCCCATAGGGAACCCAAAAATTAACCGATAAACTCGATTTGAACAAACTTGAATCTGCCCCCCACCCCTTAGAGATGATGTATACCAAATATGAGAGGATTCTGACTGGTGAATGTGAAGAAGAAGATTTTTAAAGAATATTCCACGCTTTGCGCAATGTTAAAATTTGGGTTCCCGTAGGGAGCCCAAATATTAACCCAGTGACTCGATTTGAAGAAACTTGAATCTGACCTCCCTATAGATCGTGTATACCAAACATGAAAGGATTCTGACTGGTGGATCTGAAGAAGAAGATTTTTAAAGAAATTTCCTCAAATTGCACCAAGTTAAACTTTGGACTCCAATAGAGAGCCCAAATACTAACCCAGGGACCCGATTTGAACAAACTTGAATCTGACTCCCCCTCCCCTCCCCCCCCCCCCCCTAGAGATGTTGTATACCAAATATGAAAAGCATTCTGACTGATAGATCTGAAGAAGATTTTTAAAGAAATTTCCTCATATTTCAGTAAGTTAAAATTTGGGCTCCTACAGCAGGGAGCCCAATTATTAACCCAGGGCCTGGATTTGAACAAACTTGAATCTGACCCCCCCCCCCCCCCCCCTACAGATGTTGTATACCAAACATGAAAGGATTCTAACTGGTGGATTTGAAGAAGAAGATTTTTTAAAGAAATTTCCTCAAATTGCACCAAGTTAAACTTTGGGCTCCAATAAAGAGCCCATATTTTAACCCAGGGACTCGATTTGGACAAACTTGAATCTGACCCCCCTAGAGATGTTGTATAACAAATATGAAAAGATTCTGACTGGTGGATCTGAAGAAGAAGATTTGTTTGAATTTTTAAAACAATTATGGGTGCTATCAGAGTTATGCCCCTTCTGTTGCCCCCTGTGGGCGCCGCAAGTTTATTTGTACAAACTTGAATTGATATATGATAAGGAACATGCACACACAAAAAATTTGGTTGAATTTGGTCGAGTAGTTTGTGAGGAGAAGTCGATAATGTAAAGTTCACGACGGACGCCGACGGACGGCAAGTGATAAATTAAGCTCCCTTCGGTGAGCTAAAAAAAACCCCATAAATTTGAGTGTTCAGCCGATCATTTTGGGATAGAATAGAAAATAAAATTATAAAATTCGATTCCTGTGTCTGACTCTTAGTCCGTTAAGGCTCTACATGGCCTCAAATGAAAACAAGAGGCCCCACGGGGCATGAAGCGCTCATCTTGAACAGAACCCGATATAAACAGAGTCCAAGAATGAATCTACATTAAGTAATCAATCTCCATAGGATAACATTGTCAATCCTTCAGACCCCCAGGAGTGACTAAAATAGTCCAAGCATCATGCCTTTTCTTCAGTTGAACATAATGTAAAAGTGGAGCTCCCCTATGGAGACCCTTGATACAATCTATGTGGATTAATCTTCGTTACACACCTCTAGAAGGTACTTAATAAAAAAATTCTAATTCTTCAGCTACATGGTCAATTCCGGCTCCCACAGGGAGCCCAAATATTAACCCAGACACTCGATTTGAACACACTTGAATCCCAACCCACTAGAGATGTAATATATCATATATGAAAGCATTCTGACTGGTGGATCTGAAGAAAAAGAGTTTTAAAGAAATTTCCTCATATTGCACTAAGTTAAAATTCCGGCTACCACGGGGAGCCCAAATATTAATCCAGGGACCCAATTTGAGCAACCTAGAACCTGACCCCCTAGAGCTGTTGTAAACCAAATATGAAAGGATTCTGACTAGTGAATCTGAAGAAGATTTTTGAAGAAATTCTCCCATATTTCCCATAGGAAGCCCATATATTAACCGAGGCACTCGATTTGAACAAACTTGAATCTGCCCCCCCCCCCCACCCCCGCGATGTTGTATGCCAAATATAAAAGCATTCTGGTGGGTCTGAAGAAGAAGATTTTAAAAGAAATATCCTCATATTGCACTAAGTTAAAATTTGAGCTACCATAGTGAGCCCAAATCTTAACCTACGGTCCCGATTTGAACAAACTTCAATCTGATCACCACCCCCCCCCCCCCCCACCCCCCCACCCCCGAGATGTTGTATACCAAATATGAAAGATTCTAACTGGTGGATCTGAAGGCAATTTTTAAAGAAATTTCCTCATATTGCACTAAGTTAAAATTCGGGCTATCATAGGGATCCCAAATATTTACCCAAGGACCCAATTTGAACAAACTTGAATCTGACTCCCCTAAAGATATTGTAAACCAAATATGAAAGGATGCTGAAAAGTGAATCTGAAGAAGATTTTTGAAAAAATACCCTCATATTGCAATAAGTTAAAATTTGGGTTCCCATAGGGAGCCCAAATATTAACCCAGGCACTCGAATTGAACAACCTTGAACCTGACCCCCTAGAGATGTTGTATACCAAATATGAAAGCATTCTGACTGGTGGATCTGAAGAAAAAGAGTTTTAAAGAAATTTCCTCATATTGCACTAAGTTAAAATTCCGGCTACCATAGGGAGCCCAAATATTAACCCAGGGACCCAATTTGAACAACCTTGAACCTGGACCCCTAGAGATGTTGTATACCAAATATGAAAGCATTCCGACTGGTGGATCTGAAGAAGAAATTTTTTAATGAAATTTCCTCATATTGTACCAAGTTAAAATTTGGGCTACCATGCCGAGCCTAAATATTAACCCAGGGACCAAATTTGAACAAACATGAATTGGACCCCCTAGACATGTTGTATACTAAATATGAAAGCATTCTGACTTGTGGATGTGAAGAAGAAGATTTTTAAAAATTATCCCCCATATTGCACTAAGTTAAACTTTTGGCTTCCATAGGAAGTCTAAATATTAACCCAGGAACTTGGTTTGAACATCTTGAATCTGGCCCTCATAACAATGATGTATACCAAACATTAAAAGATTCTGACTGGTGGTTCTGAAGAAGATTTTTAAAGAATATTCCCCATATTGCCCTAAGTTAAAAATTAGGGCTCCTGTATTGAGCCCAAATATGAATCGAGGGGCTTCGTTTTAACAAACTTGAATCTGCCCCCCCCCCCCCCCCCCCCGGGATGCTCTGTGCGCATTTTTTCGATGCCCCCCACAGAACACCCTGCCATAACCGATGACATTTATTTTTTTACCTTTCAATTCTACTTGTCCTTAGGATGCTTCATACCAAATAACAGTTCTCTGTTCCGTGTGGTTTGGGAAATGTGGGGTTTGAAAATATTTCTATTTTTAGCTCCTGGGATTCCCACGGGGACACGGGAAATTTTTTTAATGAGTCAAGTACTTATGACCCAATAATACCACATACCAAATTTGGTTCAGATTTTAAAAATATTTTGGAGCATTTTCTCCTGCCCCTTCCCAATGGGGCTGGGCATGTTGAGTTGAACAAAAGTGCAATGCCCTTCTGGACCATCATTGACACAAACTTTCACTTGAATTGGCCCAGTGGTTTTGGTGGAGAAGACCAATACATGGTGTTGACGGACGACGGACAGCGATTAGATAAGCTCAGCTTGATTTCGTCAGCTTTGATCTACGTCTGTTTAGTGACTGAGGGGTAACCCTTTACCTAACGCAATGGCTAATCAGGCAAATGCTGGTCAACGAGAACAAATCGTCTTTCAAATTTTACTCTTTCTTCAACTTTTTCCTTTAAAACATTCCTCGACAAGCTCGTTCCAATAAGGAACAGGGGCGTAACTTCTGGGGGGGGGGGAGGGGCAGCACCCAGTCTCCCGATCATGGTTTAAGTCGGGCGGAGGTTTGGCAAGAAATTATGAAATACCAAGTAAGGCAGACGTCCTTGCTTGTCCGACGAAATACAATATGCTTTGGAGTACTTAGTTGGTCAAAAACTCTACCTTGCCCAGCTGCCGTGCCTGACAAAAATATACAGAGTAGAAAGTGCAATAATGCCCTACTCAATATATCTGTTAGAATTCCACATCCAGGGAGAGAGTAACTAATAACAAATGGTTTTTATCACCATGACCAGTTGAAAACACCCAGATGGTCGGGCACTTCTACCAAGCTTGTGTGTAACTACTGATGGCACTGTCAATAAAACTTTAATAAATTCCCTGCTATGTAAGTATTGTAGCGATGGAAAGTATATTTGTAGCATTGATAAGTCTTTGATAAAAGCAATTTGGCATGTTACAATTAATTGGGCGATATGACGAGCCGTCGGGCCCGACATTCTAAATATCCCTCACCCCACCCCCACCCCCACAAAAAAGTTAATTACGTCCCTTTTTAGTCATTTCTTTCTTTTTTTATCTAGTGACGTCTTCTAATGTTTCAAATGAAATTTCTAATTCATTATATGCATTTTTTTTAACCTGATATTATTAAAGCGGATCCTGGCAGAAGTTCAACGCCCACAGCCCACGGAATGTGTCATTGCATGACTTGTAAAAGAAACTTAAGTATACCTAATCCAGACCCGATTAGTTAAATGTAATCCGATAAACTACAAGACCTCTCTTCAACATACTGTTCTTTGTTAGAAAGATACAAGAAAAGGAATACAAGAATAACTAGATTGTTTTGAAATCACAAAGCGAATTTCCAGAAATCATTCAACGAGGCACGACCGAAACCATGTTTTGCAGCTTATGCAATTTGGGCGACAAAGTTTGATGAGTATTAGGCCTTAAAAGTTAATAATCTGTTTCTCAGCCCATCCGGTCATTTTGGCTGTCGCATGCTCTCTTTTTATAACCAATGCAAACTTAAAACAAGAGGCCCAAGTGAGCCTAAAACGCTCACCTGGCTCAAGTTATCAAAAGAGATGAATGAGTGTATCAGTAAGTGATCAGCAGCAAGAGCAATTTTTTGATTTGCTTTGACACAACAAAAGGCAACTTTTTGGCCATTCATTTCTGCTGGTCTTAGGAAAGCTTCCTAGCAAGCTCTGTTCAGTGAAGTATTAAACAACAACAACCGAACGTAATTTATGTTTTGTTTTCAACTACTGCCCCTCACCCCCCCCCCCCCCCCCCCAAAAAAAAAAAATATATACTACATGACAAATTTGGTTCACATCTGCTCACTGGATCTGAAAATAGAAATTCTGAGTGTAGTCCAAATTTGGGAGCCCAAATTTTGACTTACTGAGTTTCTTTGAAAAAAAAAGTGAATCTGCATCACTAAAGTAAGTTCCAAACAAGAAATCTAAGCATTATTGCAAGTGACTTATAAAAAGAAGATTTTTAAAGCATTTTAGGATTATGGAGCATTAACCTCACCCTAAGGGATATAGTAATTTTGGGAGAAAAAAATCAGAAGAGTAAATTCCACCAGCATGAAGATGGCAGCAGCTTCATTTGAACAAAGGAGAAAAGGTTTACTCCAAAGATGGTCTGTGCCATAAATGAAAGAATTTGGCCCAGTGGTTTTAAAGAATAAGAAAAATTTCAAACTAGAGAAACATAATTTTACAGCTACCAGTAAATTCAAGTCTGTGTGAAAATGGTTAAAACATAAAAAATTAACAAAACAGAAAGAGAATTTATGGAGGCTTATTTTTGGAGCTAAAATATTTTTAAAGAAATCAGAAATAGGTTTTCGTTAACAGTATAACATGAAATAAAATCTTTGGAACCACATTGAAGTCTTGAGAGGGTTAAATTAAAGATATTGATAGAGGAATCAGAGAAATATTTTGCAAGAAACCAGAAAAAAACATCTATGTGCACAGCATTGAAAAGGTTTGATCAAGGCCTCAATAAAATCTTTGAAACCCACACTGAAGTCTTGAGAGGGATAAATTAAAGACATTCATACAGAGGGTTAAATTAAAGACATTCATACAGGAATCAGATAAAAAATTTCAAGGATCTAGAAAAAACATATATGTGCTAGCACTGAAAGGGTTCAACATAAAATAAAATATTTGGAAAACCCACTTAAGTCGTGAGAGGGTTAAATTTAAGATATTAACACAGGAATCAGATAAAAAAATTCAAGGAACTAGAAAAAAACATATATGTGTACATCATTGAAAAGGTTTGATCGAGGCCTCAATGAAATCTTTGAAAAGCCACACTGAAGTCTTGAGAGGGTTAAATTAAAGACATTCATACAGGAATCAGATAAAAAAAAATTCAAGGAACTAGAAAAAATATATAGGTGAACAGCATTGAAAGGGTTCAACATAAAATAAAATATTTGGAAAACCCACTTAAGTCCTGAGAGGGTTAAATTAAAGATATTAATACAGGAATCAGATAAAAAAAATTCAAGGAACTAGAAAAAAAGTATACGTGCACAGCATTGAACGGGTTCAACATAAAATAGAATATTTGGCAAACACTTTTAAGTCTTGAGAGGGTTAAATTAAAGATATTCATACAGGAATCAGATCATTTTTTTCTCTGTCACTTATGGAAGTCTTGTGAGGATTAAAAGCATTTCAGAATTATTTTCATTCCCTTTTGCTTAACATAAGAAAATAACGTGTGCTTGACAGGTAGATGTTGACAGAAGTTGATGGAAAAGAAAAAATTAGAAACTCTAGCAATTTGTAAATGGAAACCTTACTGCGAAAATTCTGACTCATCATTTTTTCAATACCCTCTACAAGATACCCTGATAGATCCGGCGGCAGTTTTTTAACCAATCCATTCTACTGGTCCTAAGGATGCTTCATACCAAAAAATAGTTCTCTGTTCTATGAGGTTTGGGAAATATGAGTTTTTGATTTTTTTCTGTTTTTAGCCCCTGGGGTTGCCACGGGGTGTTAATCTTTTTTTCGGCCATCAGTCAATTACTTAGGACCCACTTATACCACATGCCAAATTTGGTTGAATTTGGCCTAGTGGTTGTGAAGAAGAAGTCAAGTTTGCAAAAAGTTAAAAGACGACGGACAACGGCCGACAGACGGCGGCCGACAGACGAAGAACGACGGACAACGGGCGACAGACGACAGACGACGGATGACGGTCGCCAGACGCCAAGTGATGACACTAGCTCCCATTGACTTGCAGTCAGGAGAGCTAAAAATAAAAGTTAAATGGTTTATGTCTGATATTTTACCCAAGTTAATAAAACTGATAAATTTGTCCCTTGAGTGCAAGAAGGCTTTGCAATGTCAAAGCAAATATTAGTCCCGGAACTTGATTTGAACAAACTTGAATCTATACCCCCCCCCCCCCCCCAGAGATGTTGTATACCAAATATGAAAAAATTCTAACTGAGGATCATTGGCAGAAGGTGTCCCAGTCATCAAGCATGCTAAGTTTCAAAACATTTGGCCTTGCAGTTTCAGAGATTTGTCAAAATGTTTGAAAATCCACCAAACAGAATCAAAGAAGGCCTCCATGTTTTTCAACCAACGGGAACAAAATGAAGATCGTTTGTGGAGGACCCTCCCCTATAAACCATTCCTGCCAAGTTTGGTTCACATTGGCTCAGTAGTTCCAGAGAAGATGAAAATGTGATTTCCCATAGGATTTCTATGGTAACTATAAGCCACAGTTGCACCCATGTTTGCAACCCGATCAACATTAAATGAGGATCGTTTGTAGAGGGTGTCCCAGTCATCAGTCATGTCAAGTGTCGAAACATTTGGCCCTATGGTTTCAGACGAGAAGATATTTCAAAATCTACCGATCAGAATCAAAGAATGCCTCTTGCGGCCATGCTATCCATCCGACGGGAACAAAATGAGGATCATTTGCAGAGTACCATCTATAGACCATTATTTCTGCCACGGTTGGTTCACATCGGCTCAGTAGTTCCAGAGAAGATGAAAATGTGATTTCCCATAGAGTTTCTATAGTAATTATAAGCCACAATTGCGGCCATGTTTGCAACCGGATCAACATTAAATGAGGATCGTTGGTAGAGGGTGTCCCATTCATCAATCTTGTGAAGTTTCAAAACATTTTGCCTTGTAGTTTCATTAGAGAAGATTTTTGAAAATCCACCAAACAGATTCAAAGAATACCTCTGGCAGCCATGTTTTTCAACTGATGGGAACAAAATGAGGATCGTTTGTGGAAGACCCCCCCCCCCCCCCCCCCCGACCCCCCCCCCCCCCCCCCCCCCAGTCCATTTCTGACAAGTTTGGTTCACATTGGCTCAGTAGTTCCAGAGAAGAAGATGAAAATGTGATTTCCCATAGGGTTTCTATGGTTACTATAACCCGCATTTGCGGCCATGTTTGCAGCCCGATCAACATTAAATCGTGATCGTTGGTAGAGAGTGTCCCAGTCATCAGTCATGTCAAGTGTCGAAACATTTGGCCCTATGGTTTCAGACGAGAAGATATTTCAAAATCTACCAATCAGAATCAAGCATGTGAAATTTCAAAAGATTTAGCCATGTAGTTGCAGAGGAGAAGATTTTGAAAATCCACCAACCAGAATCAAAGAATGCCTCTGGCGGTCATGCTTTTATTCCGGCGGGAACAAAATGAGGATCGTTTGAAGAGGACCTCCCACAGACCATTCCTGCCAATTTTGGTTCACATCAGCTCAGCGATTCCTGAGAAGAAGACGAAAATGTGAAAAGTTTACAGACGACAAACGATGACGGATGCCAAGTGATGGCCATAGCTCACATGGCCTTTGGGCCAGGTGAGCTAAAAAATCCAATCAAACTTGAAATCACACATGCACAAGTTCTCATGGTGGTTAACTTCTGTGCCAAATGTGAATAAGATCAGACAACAAATGGCGGAGAAACGCCCTGTACAAAATGTGTCCACAGACTATATAATTTCTAAGTCAGACTATACCATAACTTTGATAAAAATAGTCTTATCAAAGTTAAAATCACACCTGCACAGGGTCTTATGGTGGTTAACTTCTGTGCCAAGTTTGAAAAAGATTGGACAATATATGGCTGAGAAACACTCTGGACAAATATCAATCCGGACGGACGGACAACCCATTTATATACTACTCAAAGTTTGCTGAGCACCAAATAATTATTTGACACATCATTGTGAAATTTGCTTGTGACATATTTGCAATATTTTTGGTGGATATGATTGAGGAATGTATTGAGATGGTCCCCAGTGTTTACATTAGCTCTCTTGACAGGCAGACTTTTCGTGACAGTTACCCCTTGATTTTCATGATGTTTCCGTGTACTGTGCAGATGTACATGACACGTGTAGGTTATTCAGTCTTCATTTCAACACAAACCCTTGTGATTTAATGATTGAATATGGCAGGTGCAAATGTAAGAAGACATCTGTCTGAAGCAGAAATGTTGCGGGCTGTAGGGATGGTGGAGCAAGGGGCTACCCATCGTCAGATTGGTGAAGCCCTTGGTGTGCACCATACGGTGATCACCAGAGCCTAGGCAAGATTTCAGCAGTTTGGCACACAAGTAAGACGGCATGGTGGTGGCAGAGACGGGACAGCTGAAGACTGGTTTTTGATCATTCAGGCCCGTAGGAACCGCTTTGCCACAGCAACCCAGCTTCGCAGTAACCTTCAGAATGCATGCGGGGTGAATGTTTCGATACAGACTATCCGGGCAAGGTTGCACGAAGGTTGTCTCCGACCGAGAAGACCATGTATTTACATTCCGCTGTCCCAGAACCACCACCAGGCACGATAGGAATGGGCCATGGACCACCTTGGATGGTCCAGAGAAGGTTGGCGACCTGTCCTTTTTACAGATGAGTCAAGGTACTGCCTAGACCACACAGATAGGCGTTCTAGGGTATGGAGAAGACCAGGAGAGCGATTCCATGCAGCCAACATTGCTGAGCATGACCGCTATGATGGAGGGGCAATCGTAATCTGGGGCGGCATCAGCAGGGATGGACGTACATAGCTCTGTGTCCTTGAACGTGGTACATTGACTGCACAGCGGTATACTGATGGGATCCTGGATGTCCACTCGTCAGATTGTATGCAGGTGTAGTGGGTGATACATTCATTCTGATGGACGATAATGCACGTCCTCATGTTGCCCATGCTGTCGGGGAGTACCGACAGAGGGAGGGGATTGGGCGTATGGACTGGCCAGCAAGATCCCCTGACCTCAATCCAATCGAACATGTCTGGAATGTGTTGCAGCTTGCAATTTCAGCCCGTCCAGTCCAGCCAAGAAGTGTCCATGAGCTTGGTGCCATGCTGGACCAAGAATTGAACAACATCCCACAAAGGACCACCAGGAAACTGATTGGAAGCACGAGAAGGCGTTGTCAAGCTGTAATTAACAGGAATGAGTCTCATACTCAATATTGAAGCCATACCAGTTCTCTCCGCCAACTTTTTGGCAAATTTGAAAATTTCCTCTTTTACCAATAATATCCATTTTCCATGGTTATCGTATTCAAAAGCTAAAAAATAATGTCAAACACAAATAAAATCTTAATTTCTGTACTTAAATCATTAAAGATATAATTAAATAAAAACTATATACACTTTTCATTACAATATTTCAACTAAAATGTAAAACAGGTAGTTGGATATACTTGGTGCTTTGCAAACTTTGAGTAGTATATAATACGACCGTTTCTTTCTAACGGGCATATAACAACCGAGCTACGCGAATCAAAAGATGGTGTTTTTAACCCTTTACCTAACATGAAAAGCAGACGACACTTGCAAAAAAAATTCTTGAATAACTAATTTTTTTCATTTTTTGTCTCAAAAACATAGGTTATGACCCCTCGTTGGAACGAGCTCGTTCCAAAGAGGGGTCATAACCTATGTTTTTGAGACAAAAAATGAAAATATTTTGAAAATTAATTGGCGATTTTTGAGAATAGCGCTGGCCGGTTTTGGCCGTTATGTTGGGTAAAGGGTTAATGAAAACTGTCCAAAATCGCTTACATGATGAAAGAAAACGACCGATGGATCTAACGCGTCGTATCTCGGATGTCTGAAGTAGAATTTTAATTTATTTTCTTTCACCTTTGTACATTGGACTACGAGTTCTAAACCCCCCTCCCATTTCAAGACGGTGGAGTGAAATTTAATTTTGACGTTTCCGACCCTCGTTAGGCATTACGTCATCTAGCATCAACATTTTTAAGGTAATGTGGATAAAATTAGCAATGATCGCATTCCGTTATTTCTCTAGCCATTTGTGGAATAGATTTTGCGCTACGCTTTGTAGTTTGGAGAGGAGGTAGGGCTGTGAGCAAATGGAAAGGGTGTACCCATGACATTGTTTACTCCATTACTCCGGTATCTGACGGCCTATTTTCAAAATGTTTTCAACTTTGTGTTTGGGACCATTGATGCTAAAATGACACATGGTCAAACCTTCCAAACCTGGAATTTGAGTTTTACGTCTTTTGCACATACGTCACGTTTGGCGCCATAACGCTCAGTTTGTTGCGTAAATGGGCGTATAAATATGCTGAAACATCATTCCAACTATCCTTTGCTCTAGGTGTTTAGTTTCTAGTTTTTAGCTCTACAACATGCTAAATTCTCATGTAAATCGGACAAACTTTATTTACCTACCGTCACTCGAACGGCAGCCAAGACGAATTATTCGTAGGCTGAAAACTGATTGCATTTCTAGATATAATTTTTATTGGAGAATAAATTCTAAAATTTCGAGAATGTGTGTGCAGCAAGCGGGCAAATATTAAAATATTCATGAAAAAATGTAAAACTGACGTTATTGTGGATAAAGATTTCAATTTGAAATTGTAACAAATGCATTTAATAGAGCCAACTTGAAAGTAAAAGTGTGTGAAATTTCATAGCTTCGTGCATCGTTTATACGTAGCTGTGTGCTATTGAAAATCAATGTTTTCAATGAGAAATGTGCAAATGATCCCTAAATTTGAGGTGACGCAAAAAGGTAAAATATGATATGGCGATAAATCAAAAAAAGAAAAAAAGCTACTTCCCAATTATTTTAGTTCTACAACTTACTAAAAATTATACTAGAGGCTCAAATGAGCCAAAGACGCTTACCTGGCTCAAGTTGTCAAAAGAGATATTTATTTATTTATTTATTTATTTATTTATTTATTTATTTATTTTTTGGTGTTTAACCCTTTACCCAACGTAACGGCCAAAAACGGCCAGCGCTATTCTCACAAATCGCCAATTAATTTTCATTATTTGTTTCATTTTTTGTCTCAAAAACATAGGTTATGACCCCTCATTGGAACGAGCTCGTCGAGCTCGTTCCAATGAGGGATCATAACCTATGTTTTTGAGACAAAAAATGAAAAGAATTAGTTATTCAAGAATTGTTTTTGCAAGTGCCGTCTGCTTTTCATGTTAGGTAAAGGGTTAAGATCACATACTATGCACAATTGGTCAAAAGTGATGAGTGTGTCAGAAAGTGATGGTCAGCAAGAGCAATTGATTTGCCATGACACAACCAAAGGTAGTTTTTGGGTCATTTGCTTCTGCTGGTCCAAGGAAAGCTTCTCAGGCAAACACAAAGCTCTGTGTTGTGAAGTCTCAAAAAAGTGTCCGTAGAAGTTTTTTTTTAACTTCTGTGGTCCTTTCTACCCCACCCCCAAATAATTTTCGGGCATAAGTCAAGTACTTATGACCCTGTTATAGAACATGACAAATTTGGTTCAAATTAGCTAATTGGTGCCAGAAATAGAAATTTTGAATGGAGCCGAAATGGGCATCCTCCCACAGGGAGCCCAAATTTTGACCTACTTAGTTCCTTTGAAAAAACATGAATCTGTAAGTAAGTTCCATACCAGAAATCTAAGCTTTATTGCGAGTGGCTTATAACGTTATTTTTAAAGAATTTTAGGCTTACTGGGCATTAATCCCTATCCAAGGGACATAGTAACGTTTGGGGGAAAAAGTCAGAAGAGTAAACTCCACCAAGATGCTTTGTACCAAATTTGTTTAGACTTGGCCCAAAGGTTCTGAAGAAGAATACTTAGTTGATGGAGCACAATGAAGATAATGACTCGGCATCTTCCTATTGCCAACAATGTTAAAATGGACATCCTCAGACAGCACGCCATGACAAAATCGATAACAGTTGTTTTGGTCCATCTGATTCCACTTGGCCCAAGGAAGCTTCATACCCAAAATACACTATTCTGGTCCATGCAGCTTTTGAAATAGGGGCGTTTGAATTTTTTTTATTTTTAGCTCCTGGAGTTGCCATGGGGCAGCAAAAAAACATTTCGGTCATAAATCAAGTAGTTATGACATAATTATACTGCATGCCAAAATTTGGTTCAGATCAGCTCATCGTTTCATGAAATAGAAATATTCTGGGTGGAGCCCAAAATGGGCACGCTACCACAGATAGCCCAAATATTGACCTATCAACTTGCCTTGAACAAATTTTAATCTTCACCGCCAAAGAAAGTTCCATACCAAATATCAAAGCATTCTCTGTGGTAGTTCATAAAAAGAAGATTTTTAGGTTTTTTTGGCATTAACCCAGACCCCAAGCGGAGTGGCAACTTTTGGGGGAAAACTAAGAAGAGTATACTCCACCAAGATGCTTTGTACCAAATTAGTTTAGACTTGGCCCAGAGGTTCTGAAGAAGAATACTTAGTTGATAGAGCACAAGATTGATGATGACTTGGCGTCTTCTCATTGCCAACAATGTTAAAATGGGTATCCCCATACGGCACCCAGGGCAAAACTAGCAGCAATGTTACGGGTTCCTCTGATTCCACTGGTCCTAAAGAAGCTGCATACACCCCAAAAACAATATTCAGGTCCGTACAGTTTTTCTAAAAACGGGAATTTGAATTTGTTTCGATCTTCAGCTCCTGGGATTTCCACGGGCTTGAGGAAACAATTCGGGTATAAATCAATATATATCACATGACAAATTTTGTTCAAATCAGCCTTTTCGTTCTGGAAATAGAAATTTTGGGTGCAGCCCAAAATGACCATCCTTCCATAGATAGCCAAATATTGACCTACCGAGTTCCCTTGAACAAATTTGAATTTGCATCTCTAAAGGAAGTTCCATACCAGATATCTTGTCATTATTGTGAGTGATTTGCGAGAAGATGATTTTAAAGCATTTATGCTTTTGTAGCACTAACCCCAGCCTCAAGGGGATTAGCAACATTTGGGGGGGGGGGGGGAACCAGAAGAGTATACTCCACCAAGGTGTATACTCCACCAAGGTGTTTTACCAAATTAGTTTAAATTTCGCCCAAAGGTTCAGAAGAATATTTAGTTGATCGAGCACAAGAAAGATGATAACTCGGCATTTTTCCATTGCCAACAGCGTTAAAATGGGTATCCCCATACGTCACCCCATGACAAAACCGATAGCAATTTTTTGTGGTCCATCTGTTTCCAGTGGTCCCAAGAAAGCTGGACATTAAAAAACAATATTCAGGTGCGTGTAGTTTTTGAAATATGGGCGTTTAAAGTTTTTTTCCTATTTTTAGCTGATGGGGTTCCCGCGGGGGCTGCAAAATTGTTTTTTCTTGGCATCAATCAAGTACTTATGACGCAGTTAAGCTACATGTAAAACTAGTTCCCCCTCTCTGCTGCGCCAGGCAGCATATAACAAAGATATAACACAATGTGGATGACCACGGGCACCGCCAATACAGCACCAACAAATTATTTATTTGATAAATGACAATACTATGCACATCAGGGACAACACAGGTCTACCTCTTATATAACAACGTCAACCCAATGCGTGTACAAGATACCGCAAAATCGACGTATCAAGCAGCAAAGTGCTGCATGTCTCC
The DNA here is from genome assembly GCA_031216915.1 of Pictodentalium vernedei. Classification (NCBI taxonomy): domain Eukaryota; kingdom Metazoa; phylum Mollusca; class Scaphopoda; order Dentaliida; family Dentaliidae; genus Pictodentalium; species Pictodentalium vernedei. Next base: position 302,548,974 of record CM062296.1, on the reverse strand, counting down.
GACTATTGCAGCAATAGTCTTAAAACAAATACCAAAATTAAGGTGTTCACTACTTAGCGGTCCGTGCAGAATGAACAAATCGTTCACCAGGCCTACAAACGCCCTCTACATGCTGCAGCGACACCACTGACAAGGGGAAACAAATTTCTGGCTAATTCACTCTGTTCAAACGTCAGAAATTATATGTTCAATCAGCCCATCGATTCTTGAAATAGAAATTTTGAATGGCGCCCAAAATCGGTATGCTCCCAAAGAGAGTCCAAATATTAAGCTACCAACTTGCCTTGAACAAGCTCTAATCTTTACCACCAAAGGAAGTTCAATACCATGTATCAAAGCATGCTGTGTGGAGGTTCATGAGAAGAGGATTTTTTGAAGATTTTCAGGTTTTTGGGGCATTAACCACAGCCCGAACATGGCAGCAGCTTCATTTGAACAGAGTACGAAGGGTATACTCCAAAGGTGGTCAGTGCCATATATGTATGAATTTAGCCCAGTGGTTTTAAAGAAGAAAACGAGTTTCAAATGAGCTGGAGTACAAGCACGATGATAACTCACCATTTTCCCATTGCCAACAGTGCTAAAATGGGTATCCCCATACGGTACCCTGTGACAAAACCGATAGAATTTTTTGGGGTCCATCTGATTGCACTAGTCCTAAGGAAGCTGCGTGCCAAAACACAATATTCTGGTCTGTGTAGTTTTTTAAATATGTCCCATTTGAATTTTTTTTCTATTTTCATATCCTGGTGTTCCCACGGGGCTGTGAAATTTGTTTCCGGGCATCAATCAAGTACTTATGACCCAATTAACTTACATGCCAAATTTGGTTCAAATCAGCCCATTGTTTCTTGAAATACAAATTTTGAGCGAAACTCAAAATGGGCATGCTCCCACAGAGAGCCCAAATATTGATCTACAAACTTCCCGTGAACAAATTACAATCTTCACCAAAAAAAAAGTGCCATTCCAAATATCAAGGAATTCTCTTAGGTGGTTCATGAGAAGAGGATTTTGAACGATTTTTAGTTTTTTTTTTTTTTTTTTGGGGGGGGGGGGGGATTAACCACAGCCCGAAGATAGCAGCAGCTTCATTTGAACAAAGTAGAAAGGGTATACTCCAAAGATGGTCTGCGCCAGATATGTTTGAATTTGGCACAGTGGTTTTGAAGAAGACAAGTTTCAAAATTAACGGACGACGGTAGACAGACGACAGACGCCATGTGATGGCAATAGCTCCCACTGACTTTCAGTCAAGTGAGCTAATAAAATCCGACGCATTTTAATTTTTGATCATATGACCTCGTATATGACGTCCCCTGAGAGTTCAACTGTAACTGTTGGGAATTTCGAGGAAGGACCTATATTTTAGATGTATTTTTGTGTAGAGATTATATTCCCAAACTTTCGAAAGGCTGGGGCTCAAAATGAGATTGAAAATAAAAGGTATAGAAATAAAACCCGCAAAATTGGCATCGCTGCCATTGGCTATCTCAAACTGAAATTAATGAAAGTGTCAATGACACTGTAGCTCAACTTGCCAAGACAAAGACATGCACGTGTAGTATGTGACACAGCAATGACAAACATCTAGGTAATGACCTGATAACAAAGGTACATATAAAGTATTGTAACAGTCTGTACATAAATACTGACCGTTGCCTGTAACAAATGGAAAAGGTAAAGTATTGTAAAGGTGGGTAACAGTCAGATGCTAAACTAGAAAAGAAAACTTTGAGTCCCAGAGTGGGTCTGACTGAACCCCAAACTATTTGTTCTCATAGCACAGTGATAACAAAGGCATCCCAAAACACACTTGTTCCTGTCCCAAGGTGAAAACAAAGGTACCCAAGAAGTTTTGTGAAGATCAATTCATAAATACGAGCTGTATAGAACTTGTGACAAAAAACTGATTGGACCTAATTTTGGTACAAAATGGCCACTGGTAGCCATCTTGAATTTTGGACAGTACCCAGAAACACTCATTCTCGTCCCAAGGTGATAACAAAGGTACCCAAGAAGTTTTGTGAAGATCGGTTCATAAATACAGCCTCTACCCTGAGCCGTATTGACATGTGTGCTCGCATTGTGTAAGTAGCACTGAATAAATCAAAGTTCATCTAATTTGCATAATTTCTGCATGAAAAAAAAACCCCTTACAATATGTGATGTATTCCATGTTACTAAACATTCATACAAAAATTTATTCAAATCAGAACTTTCATACAGAAGTTCTGTACAAAAGACTGATTGCACTAATTTTGGTACAAAATGGCTGCTGGTGGCCATCTTGAATTTCGGACTACACCCCAAAACACTCGCTCTCATCCCACGGTGATAACAAAGGTACCCAAGAAGTTTCGTAAAGATTGGTTCATAAATATGGCCTCTAGTCTGAGCTGTATAGAAGTTGTGTACAAAAAACTGATTAGACCTAATTTCGGTACAAAATGGCCACTGGCAGCCATCTTGAATTTTAGACCGTAACCAGAAACACTCGTTCTCGTCCCAAGGTGATAACAAAGGTACCCAAGACATTTCGTGAAGATGAGTTCATAAATACAGACTCTAGTCTGAGCCATATTGACATGTGTACTTACTCTGTGTAAGTCGCACTGAAAAAAATCAAAGTTCATCTAATTTGCATAATTTCTGCACGAGAAAAAAACCCGTATTATATGTGATGTATCCCATGGTACTAAACATTCACACAAAAAATTATTCAAATCAGCACTTTCATATGGAAGTTCTGTGCAAAAATCTGATTGCACCTAATTTTGTACAAAATGGCTGCCATCGGCCATCTTGAATTTCGGACCGGACCCAAAAACACTCGTTCTCGTCCCACGGAGATACCAAAGGTACCCAAGAAGTTTCGTAAAGATCGGTTCATAAATACGGCCTCTAGTCCGAGCTGTATTGGCATTTGCACTTACAGTGCTGAAAGTAACACCAAAAACATCAAAATTAGTCTAATTTGCACAATTTACGCACGAGAAAAAAACCCGTATTATATGTGATGTATCCCATGGTACTAAACATGCATACAAAAAATTATTCAAATCAGAGCTTTCATATGGAAGTTCTGTACAAAAAACAGATTTCTGCATCATCGGTACAAAATGGCGGCTGGCAGCCATCTTGAATTTCGGACCGCACCCAAAAACACTCGTTCTCGTCCCACGGTCATAACAAAGGTACCCAAGAAGTTTCGTAAAGATCGGTTCATAAATACGGCCTCTAGCCCGAGCCATAGCAGCTTGGCACTTACAGCTCTGAAAGTAACACTAAATAAATCAAAGTCAGTCTAATTTGCATAATTTACGCACGAGAAAAAAAACCCGTATTATATGTGATGTATCCCATGGTACTAAACATTTATACAAAACTTTATTCAAATCAGAACTTTCATACAGAAGTTCTGTACAAAAAACTGATTTTTGCATCATCGGTACAAAATGGCCGCTGGCAGCCATCTTGAATTTCGGACCACACCTAAAAACACTCGTTCCCGTCCCAGGGTCATACTAAAGGTACACAAGAAGTTTCGTAAAGATCGGTTCATAAATACGACCTCTAGCCCGAGCCATAGCCAATTGTTGACGTACGGACAGACGGACAGACGGACAGACGGGCCATGACAATAGCTCAAATTTGACTTCGTCAAAGTTGAGCTAAAAATTAGGGTGCACAACTTCAAATGACCCCAAAATAGGTGTGGGAAATTTCATAACGGTATCCCTTAAAATCCGCCTCGAATGGAATCACAAAAGTTGGTTTAATGGGTTTTTGTTGAATATTGTGAAATATTTGATGAAACGCAAAACGTCAAAATGGCGATAAATCAAAAACTAAAAAACATTTTTTGAATCTCAACAACATACTGAAATTTTATGAAAATCGGCCGTCATTTAATGTTTGGTAAGGTCGACGTGAATAAAGACAACCGAAAATTAGACCAGAGCTCTTTAGAATATCTCAGGACAGCCCCCATATTTTTAGATGTGTTTTTTTTGTTGAAGATGATATACACAAAATTTGGAAGAGGGAGGCTTGATGCAGGAGTAGATATAAAAAAGTAGAGGAAATACGTTAGAAGTGACGCTGATTTGGTAAAAGGCCGGAAATCCTAAATCCAACTCAAAAATGTTGAATGCCGAATGGTCATTTAAAAATATGCAAAATTTGGTGACTGTAGCTGCGGAAATGTGACCTGGTATCTGAAAGGGAAAAAATAAAAAATAGGGTAACGATCCAAATATGTCATTTCAACTTAGTTGAATGACTTAACCCTTTACCTAACCTGAAAAGCAGACGACGCTTGCAAACAAAATTCTTGAATAACTAATTTTTTTCATTTCAAAAACATAGGTTGTGACCCCTCTTTGGAACGAACTCAACGAGCTCGTTCCAAAGAGGGGTCATAACCCATGTTTTTGAGAAAAAAAATGAAAAAATAATGAAATTAATTGGCGATGTTGTGAATAGAGCTGGCGGTTTGGGTCGTTACGTTGGGTAAAGTGTTAATGACCCCATCAAATTCACACAATATAGCATTATTGAAGTCAGTGCTGAACAGAGTAGAAATATTGATTTTTTATTTTAAAAATTATTTATTTATTTATTTATTTATTTATTTATTTCGGAGCAAATTCTACCACATGACCGCGCAACAGTTTCATAGACCCTCAATGAAACCTTCAACCAATACTGGGTACATTAGTTACTACTACTACTACTACAACTACCACTACTATTATTACAACTACCACTGCTACCATATGAACCCATTTGGGTTCATATTCACTCAACCCAGTTGGTTTGAGTGATTTCTAATGTCTAACACTTTGAAAAAACAAACGAACCCACATGCAGATTGACTCGGTTAAACTCCTGCTGCATACCCATTCAACATGGACGATATAAAAAAATATTCAATTTTCTGCTGCCATTCAATAAAAGATATTCACATGGACAAAAACAACAATGCAAAAATTTCATATGGACAGATTTTCTAAGTCTTATAAGGGATATAACTGTGGCAAGTAAGTGTGGACAAAACCTACAATATATGGATACCTTTTCCCCCATACTGGTCAATCACCGTACCAAAGGACGTCAAAACTCGACAAGCAATGCTCAGCTACAATGCTAAAGCATAACAAGGACCATAATTCTGATACGAATGTGTGGACAAACCCCACAATAGCTGGATAATCTTTCCCCACGCTGGTCTCTCACCATACCATAGGCCGTGTGAAAATGGTGAAAGCCTCCGAATACAGAAAGAGAATTTATGGAAACTTATTTTCGGAAGAAAAATATCTTCAAAGAAATCGGAAATGGGTTTTTGTAAACAGCATTTAAAGATTATCAAACAGGAATCAGATAAAATTTTTCACGAAACCAGAAATAACTTCTATGCACACCAGTTAACATATTCTATAAGGGAATTAGAAATGGATATTGAAGAATATGGCCCATATTTTGAACCCCCAGTGCACTTCGACTCATTTGGTGTTGATCGCAGCTCCATAGATCAGAGATATGAGCGTGACCCACTTTCGAAAATGTTTGCCTCTACCCACTTTTTGAGTGTGAAAATACATGTATGAACTTCAGGAATGCATTAGAGGCCATAAAATGCGATTTCCAGCAATTTTGGAAATGCACTCAATGACCTCTGGGCGACCTCAATTACCCTGACCCACATTTTGAACCTCAAGTGAGTTAAACTCATTTGGTGTTGGTCTCGGGTCCATAAGTCATAACATGCAGGAGATATGAGCGTGACCCATTTTCAAAATGTTTGGCACTGCCCACTATTTTAGTGTAAAGATACATGCATGGACTTTGGGATGAATTGTGGGTCATAAGTAGCGATTTTCAGCAATTCTGAAAAATGTACTCAATGACCTCTTGGTGATCACAGTGACCTTGATCTATATTTTGAACTACCATTGCGTTTCGACTCATTTGGTGTTCGTCTCAGGTCCCTAAGTCATACTATTCTTGAGATAGGAGCGTGACCCACCTTCAAAATTTTGGGCCTCACTCATTTTTTGGAGTATAAATAAACATGTATGAACTTCGGGAATGAATTAGGGGTCATAAAATGCGATTTACAGTAATTCTGAGAAATTCAGTTAATGATCCATGGTTTGGCACTTTGCCATTGACCCATATTAGGAACCTCCATTGAGTTTCCACTCATTCGGTGTTGGTCCCAGGTTCATATGTCATACAATGTTTGAGATATAAACTTGACCCATTTTCAAAATATTTGGCCTCCGCACACCTTGAGTGCAAAAATTCATGTAGGAATATCGAGAATGTATTGGGGACCAGAAAATGTGATTTCCGGTTATTTTGAAAAGAATGCACTCAACGATCTCAGTAGCCTTTTCCATATTCCGAACCTCCCCTAAATTTCGACTCATTTTCTATTGGTCCCAGATCCATAGGTCATACCTAGAAATGACCGTGGCCCACTTTCAAAAGTTTTTTACTCACTTTTGGGAAAAATGAAATACATAGATGACAGAGTACTAGTGACTGTCTATCAGCATACAAAGAAGAAGAAGAAGAAGAAGAAGAAGAAGAAGAAACAATACGAAAACCAGAGCCCGTGGTTTCACATAGACTAATTAACAGGTTGTAAAATTACCAGTATCAAAACCTCGTCTGAAAAGATGGGTTCTAAACGAAGTCTTAAAACTGTCCAAACTTTGTGGCAATTTGAGATGATCGGAAAGTTTGTTCTACAGAAGTGGTGCAGCTATACGACGAATGTTCCGTTTCCTGCTATTACCAGGTATCTAGGTATGTGAACGAGATCGTTTGCTATCACTGATCTCAATCATCTTGTTGGTGCACTGCGCTTAACCAAACTGGATAGGTATAAAGGTATCATCGTTAATTAAGTTATAGGTTAAGAGGAGAATTTTAAAATCAAATTGGAGGAGACGGTCATGCAAGGACACACACGCCGACATATGTCAGTAGTGGCCGATATGCCTCAGTGGAATGGCAGGGATGCAATACACAAACTATGGGTTACAATACAGTGTTTTCGTGCAAACAGCGCCTCTAGGGGTTGACACCCAACCTTTAATGGAGGATAAAAGTTCCTGGAATTATCCGATTGGTGGAAAATGAACCGAGCTTGTAAGTGTGAATAAAATTTTAAAAGTGCATGTTTTGGAAAAGATATAAAATATTGGTGACTTTTGTCTTCTGAAATGCGTGAGAGAAGATTAAAATTGGGTGGGAGTAGGTAAAAATATGTCTATTTCATTCAGTGCGAAACTGGACGGAGTACAGGAAGCTCCAAATTTAAAAGCAAAATTCATGTGGCGACCTATATTTTTATTCAGTATCTTTTTTTCATGAGATGATAAACTAAATGGATAGATGGTTGTTTTTGCCCAAATCAGCTTGATGAGATAGGGAGAGGAGGAAAGATTAGTACTGTCGCCAATGGAAAAAAACCTACTGTATTGTAACCTATGTTATGGCCTCACGCACATGTACATCGAGAAAAAATACATATTTTTACTCCACATTTAAGAAATTTTATATAATTGTTAAATTTGTTAAATATGGAGCCCAAAAAGTGAATTATCTCATTTAAAGGCTGCAAATGAGATAAAGCAAGCGATGGGAATTTTCATTCACATCTTAACCCTTTACCCAACGAAACGACCAAAACCGGCCAGCGCTATTCACAAAATTCACCATTCAATTTTCATTATTTTTTTTCATTTTTGTCTTAAAACCATAGCTTATGACCCCTAATTGGAACGAGCTCGGTGAGCTCGTTCCAATGAGTGGTCATAAGCTATGGTTTTGACGCAAAAAGTAAAAAAAAAATTGGTTATTCAAGAATTTTATTTGCAGGTGTCGTCTGATTTTCGTGTTAGGTAAAGGGTTGGAGTCTGTAATAACCTCCCCCCCCCCCCCCCCCCACTTCTTGCTATTTCCACAAAAGATTGCAATGATGAGACGGAAAATATATTGTTCGGCTAACCTCTCTCTCTCTCTCTCTCTCTCTCTCTCTCCCTCTCGTCCCATTTCATTCATCTTCGACCTTTCTGTGAAGTACGGAGAGGACACCGCTGATTAGCATCCACTAAAGTCTTGCGAGAGGAAATGTTTATTCTTATAACTTCAGACAAAATGTCTCTTGCCCGCCTGTGGTCCTTGAGCTGAAATTTGCTGTAAGTGTGTTAGTGCTTTTCTCAGAGAAATTATCGTTAATTGATTGATACGCCGCACCTTAAGGCAAAGAGTCTGTGTACCCTCTTCCTGTCAATTCCCAATAAGATTTCAATGACGGGTTGGTAAATACTCTCTAAAATCAGTTGGGTTAAACATTAACTAAAATCAAATGGGTTGAGTGAAGATGAATCCAGTTGGGTTCATATTCACTCAACCCAGTTAATTTGGGTTGATGTTTAACCCAATTGATTTTACAGTGTATAAAGTTGGGTAAACTTTCTTTGGCTGAAACTCTCTCTCTCTCTCTCTCTCTCTCTCTCTCTCTCTCTCTCTCTCTCTCTCTCTCTCTCTTGCTCTATTTCATCTTGCTTCCACCCCTCGGTGCCGCAGGAACCCGCTGATTGGCATAAAAGCATTGCGTGGAGGAATGTATTTTTCAGACACTCATCTATGGCGAACCTGGGTTCATGGGTGGATTTTGCTGAAAGTATGCTAGTGCTTTTCTCAGAGAAATTGTAAAATTCCCCCAGGTTGGAAAACTCTGGTGTGTTTTAGTAGCAATCCACTTATCTCATAATGTGCTCAAAGAAAGGATAACAAGCATCAAAATTTTGGAAGCTTCTTTTGAAATGGATAAGAGAAAATTACATTTTGTCAATGAGTTCCAACATGCAAAAATGAAGGAGGAAGTGAGTATCAGATTTCGGTTTCCACGCAGAAACTAATAACTGCTGTTGGAAGAAATAGAAGAGTTTATACGTTGGTGCATTGTATAATATTAAGTTACCGTTATAATTAATATGACCTGTATGACTCACTTGTCTGGGATATACGCTTACATTCTATGGACATGTAATTCTAAATACGTCGAGTTTTATCGCATCGTATCAATTACAACGCTCTATCAAAGCCGAGTTACCTTACGGTTTGGATTGTTTCTACCGTTTTGTTGGATGTGTTATACATCAGGTAAAGATGAAGAGTATCTGGTGTCTGTTGAGGAGTATAAACCCATGCTGTTTCTCTCTGCACCACACTTAATATTTCTACAGACACATTTGAACTAAAAAACACATCCGTGGGGCAGTAGCGTAGTTACGAGGAGGAGGAGGGGGGGGGGGGGCTTGACCTCACTAAAATTTTTGCTACCACCCCCCCCCCCCCTAATAAAACATTGGCTCCATGCAAGTTTTACACAACATAGAGCCCAAATGGTCTCCAATATAGGGGATACACAAACTACAAATGCCTCAGATTCGTCCTTCGAGCAATGAATTTTGCAAAGTTTTCTCTGGGGTGTGTGTAGGTAGTCCTAATTAGGACCCTCCGATTGTTGCCTCATCCTCCCACTTCCCTGAATGTAAGTGGGAGGAGGGTGCAACAACCGGAGGTTAGTTAGGACTAAGTGAGGCCCATAAATTAATATTCTTGTGCCATATCGATTAACCCATTCACACGCGTGTGTCGTTCTGTGTATTTATTATACTTCGTATTCTCTGAAAACTCAATGTTTGCGACATTCAATTCAATTCGAAATCGCCCCGATGATTAACCCTTTACCTAACATGAAAAGCAGACCACACTTGCAAAACAAATTCTTGAATAACTATTAGTTTCATTTTTTGTCTCAAAAACATAGGTTATGACTCCTCATTGGAACGAGCTCGACGAGCTCGTTCCAATGAAGGGTCATAACCTATATTTTAGAGAAAAATGAAAAAATAATGAAAATTAATTGGCGATTTTTGAGAATAGCGCTGGCCGGTTTTGTCGTTACGCTGGGTAAAGTGTTAACTCGAGTTGATGCTAGTCGCTATAATTCGGAAATTTTACTTTACCGATTAGATCGTGCAACTTCAGTAATTTGTTAGCCCTTCACCCTTCGTGATGACCGTGTGCGACCACCAGATCAATATTCAAATTTGATTCTTTTTCTGGTTTCAGTCCCCCGAAGAGGGAATTGTGATACCGCATTTGGAATGAGCTCATAGACCGTGTGACGGTGGGGGTGGGGGCATGGACTTTGTTCTGGAGGAGTAGATTGCAAGTTAATGAACAAAATTTATTTTTTGTTCTTGCCGGGTGACGAGTTGAATAATTATATAAAAGATCTGCTTCAAGAATTTAGCAAAGCTGTACACTACTTTGGGCTTTGATGTCAGAACTAGCTACTGTTCAATATGGGGCAGGGAGAAAGACGACCCCGGTGTTATGAAATTCCCATGCACTGTACCTTCACTGTCCATCACGATGTAAACATACACTGCAAATAAAGTTCCATTCATAGCTGAAATATTCTCAAAATCTTATCATGTATCCCTTGAACTCTTCTTGTATCACCAGCTGTTCTGTACCGGAGACTTGATGATACAAGAAGTGCCCAATAGATTTCGTTTCCGAAATTATTTTTGATTCTGTTTTTTGGAATATTTCTAAATGTAACTTCCCGAGAATATTTCAGACAGTCCATCATGTCCCCAATTACCCTCTATAATACTCTCCCTCTCGTCGCTTCGAGACACAGATCTCGGACATTATAAGCTAGTGTTTATGCAAAATAGTTTGTCAGGTACGCTGCGTGTCATATCTTCAGGATACCTCCATGGGCACCGAGAGTGACGGCAGTGTTGCGTTGCTTGGCAGGCCAGGGGAATTTCATATAAAATTGAAATTTCGAAATGTTAGCGAACTTGTATCATCGATGTGGGCAATATTTCACAAGCTTCAGGAATTTCCTGTTGAGTAGAAAAACAATCAGTTGGCAACGTTTGATTATTATTCTCTGTTTCTGTTTAACCCTTTACCTAACATGAATAGCAGACGACACTTGCGAAAAAAAATTCTTGAATAACTATTTTTTTTCATTTTTGTCTCAAAAACATAGGAACGAGCTCGTTCCAACGAGGGGTCATAACCTATGTTTTTGAGACAAAAAATTAAAAAAAAATAATGAAAATTAATTGGCGATTTTTGAAAATGGGGCTGGACGGTTTTGGCCGTTTCGTGCTTAAAGGGTTAAACCCATTTTTCTGGTTGAGGGTTTTGGATGTCTGTATTTGTTATTCGAATTTTGTTTTATTACAAATTACTGGAGAGTACACACAAGCATAGCTTGCCGTGAAAAGCCAAGTTTTCCTTTGTAACTTTTAATAAACTCCGAGAGCTGTCTGTTGTTTTCGTTTATCAAAAGTAGAAAAAGGAAACTTCGCTTATTTTCTACTGATGTTATTGGTGTTTTCTCAACAATGACATGCTTCTTAATTTTTTTGGACCTTCCTCGCCCCACCTAATAATTTCAGGGAAGATAACCTTATCGAAAGTCGACTTTCATGACGAGACAAGTCGAAGGTCAAGCGACTCGTTTAAACCTACCACCGTTCTGCCCATAAAGCCCCTCTTCAGCCTATTCCTGACAATGTTTTAGCTAATCCAGGCCCCGGTCTTCTTATCCTCGACGCTATTAATTTATCATTATTTGACAGTCTGGTCGGATAAATGGGTATATTTTGTCACTCAGATTATTCTTCCCGACACCCCGGATCCTACGTATTCCCGCCCCCATTCTCCGAGTTGATCTCAAGCGAGTTTTGGCATCGTGAGTCAGTCTTCTCGTCTATACCTAACTCCGTCCTTGTACTTCCCACACAGAACCTCTTCTGTGGCGTTCTGTCTAATCCTGACAAGATTCTATCTAATCGAGGTCCCCGTTTTACTTATCTTTGGCGCTATTATTTTATCATTACTTGCCTTGTGTCCCCTCTTGCCTACCTCTAATTGACTTGATCATTTAAAGCTGGATGGAAAGCTTTCACTATAAAATCAGCTGGGTTAAAAATCAAACCAACTTAACTAGGTTGAGTGAATATGATCCAAGTCGATTCCTTACTTCAAAACCGAAAAATGTTCACCTTCAAGTTCAAGTCAGAAAAGTTTTGTAAAAGGTTGTATTTTTGTAAAAGTGTAGGTTTACATCTGCAATGCGATTTGCTGCGAAATATACAACTTGTTTCCTAATGGGATAACTTTCTCTGAAGAAAACTTCACAATGCTCAACTTCGGCGTTATGTATGATGCAATTGAAGCCAAACAGCCATCGAGTACCACATTATCAATCTCAAGCCTACGTTGTTCGAGGGCAAGGAGAGCGAGAGCAGGGACGTGGCGACAGGGGTGTGTGTGTGTGGGGGGGAGGGGTCACCCACCCCAAACCTGGCCAAAATTTCCTATATTTGGAAATTCGGAAGGCAAGTCATGAGTAGTTGGGAATTCCATCTATCTGGATTTTAGAGCTTCTTTGGAGATGCTGATGTCTCCTTTACTTCCCAAATTCCAACTCGGTTTCAAATCGGCAAAAATTCTAATTGTTACTATTTACAACTACAGTGCACGCAATATCGAGCTTCATAAGAAAGCATGATGTCAATCGGTAAGAGATATCTATAGTACTTTTACTTATTGTAGCAAAAAACAAGCCCCACGGGGCCTCAAGAGCTCATCTTGAACAGAACACAATATAAACAGAGTCCAAGAATGAGTCTACATTAAGCAATCCATCTCCTTAGGCTACCCTGTCAATCCTTGGGTCTCTCAGGAGTGACAAAAATAATTCGGGCATCATGACTTTTCTTCAGTTGATCATATTGTAAAATGTAGAGCTCCCCTGTGAAGCCCCTTGATACAACCTATGTGGATTAATCTTAGTTACACACCTCTTGAGGGTTCTGAATACAATTTTTTTTAATTTTTCAGCAAAATGGCTAATTCCGGCTCCCATTGGAAGCCCAAATATTAACCCAGCGACTCAATTTGAGCACAGTTGAATCTGACTTCCCTAGACATGTTGTGTACCAAACATGAAAGCATTCTGACTGTTGGATATGAAGAAGGGAAATTTTAAAGAAATTTCTTCATATTGTACTAAGTTAAAATTTGGTCTACCATAGCGAGCCCAAATATTAACCTATGGATCCGATTTGAACAAACGTTAATCTGACAACCCCCCCCCCCCCCCCCCCTAGAGATGTTGTATACCAAATATGAAAGCATTCTGAATAGTGGATCTGAAGAAGATTTTTGAAGAAATTCCCTCATATTGTACTAAGTTTCAGGTTTCCATATGGAGTCCAAATATTAATCCAGGCGCTTGAATTCAACAAACTGGAATCTGACCCCACTAGAGGTGTTGTATACCAAATAAGCATTGCAATTGGTGGATCTGAAGAAGAAGATTTTAAAAGAAATTTCCCCATATCGCACTAAGTACAAATTTGGGCTACCGAAGCGAGTCCAAATATATACCTAGGGATCTGATTTGAACAAACTTGAATCTGACCCCCCTAGAGATGTTGCATACCAAATATGAAAGCATTCTGACCGGTGGATCTGAAGAAAAAGATTTTTAAAAATTATCCCCCATATTGAACAAAGTTAAAATTTGGGCTTCCGTAGGAAGCCCAAATATTAACCTATGGACATGGTTTGAACAATCTTGAATCTGACCCTCGTAACAATGATGTATGTCAAACAATAAAAGATTCAGACTGGTGGTTCTGAAGAAGAATATTTTTAAAGAATATTCCCCATATTACCCTATGTAAAAAATTTGGGCTCCTGTATTGAGCCCAAATATGAACGAATGGGCTTTATTTTAACAAACTTGTATCTGACCCCCCCTATGAATGCTGTTTACCGAATATCAAAGGATTCTGATGAGTGGTTCTGGAGAAAAGATTTTTTTTAATTTTTGCACATATGCTGACTCAGCATTTTTTCGATGCCCATTACAGAACACCCTAACATAACCGATGGCATATTTTTTTACCATTCAATTCTACTGGTCCTAATGATACTTCATACCAAATAACAGCTCTCTGTTCCGTGAGGTTTGGTAAATATTGGCGTTTGTAAATATTTTTATTTTTTAGCTCCCAGGGTTCCCATAGGGATGCGGAATTTTTTTTTTTTTTTTTTTTTGCATGGGTCAAGTACTTATGACCCAATAATATTACATACCAAATTTGGCTCAAACCGGACCATTGGTTCAGAAAATAGAAATTTTGGGCAGGGTAAAAAATCTTACCCCACCATTATAAAGCCAAATATTGCTTCAAGAACTTCGTTTGAATAAATTTGATTCTACACCTCAAAAGGAAGATCCATAGCAAATATCAAGTCATTGTAAAAACTGGTTCATGAGAAGAAGATTTTAAAAATATTTTGGAGCTTTTCCCCCACTCCCTCCCTATGGGGCTGGGCATGTTGAGTTGAACAAAAATGTAATGCCCCTTTGGGGCCATCACTCACACAAACTTTCACTTGAATTGGCCCAGTGGCTTTGGAGCAGAAGACCAAAACATGGTGTTGATGGGCGACGGACGACGGACGCCGGACGGACGACGGACGGAGACGGTTCATGAGAAGAAGATTTTAAAAATATTTTGGAGCTTTTTCCCCCACTCCCTCCCTATGGGGCTGGGCATGTTGAGTTGAACAAAAATGCAATGCCCCTTTAGGACCATCACTCACACAAGCTTTCACTTGAATTGGCCCAGTGGCTTTGGAGAAGAAGCCCAAAACATGGTGTTGATTGGCGACGGACGACGGACGCCGGACGGACGACGGACGGAGAGCGATGAGATTAGCTCAGCTTGACTCTGTCAAGATGAGCTAAAATCCTCGAAATGCACTTCAAGAAAATCACATCATGTAAAATCGAGTTAATTCCATCATTCACAGTTACAAAGTGATGAAATATCGAAAATTGATCATTCCTGCATAAGATCTGATTTAATGTTAGGACAGTGTGAATTGCTCAAAGTTCTCAGCTTAAGTATTTGTTTAGCACGTATTCAATTCCCAGAATAATACCAAATAATAATAACCTGACAATTCTATCATAAATGTGTTCGCATTTCAGTTACAAGAATCAATTTTATTTCAACTTTCAGGGCTTCATTTTCAAAATGTTTCTCGTAGTGAATTTCCAACTAGGGGGGGGGGGGGGGACCGGGAGGGGGGTTCCCCCGATCGGTCTCCCCCTAGTTGGAAATTCCCAACCCGGCACGCCCCCCCCCCCCGCCCCATCGGAAACCTCTAGCCATGTCCCTGAGCGGACGTCTCGTGCGCCCTAAGTCGACCATTCTACGGATGCCAGTTTTAACTCTGGATCGTTCATGAAGATTGTGTGTTTAAGTCGTCGTTCAGTCTGTATGACCACTGTTATATTAACAGACATAGTTTCACTTTTCGATGGTTTGAATGTGAATGGAAAGTCCACTGTGACTGTTCTTTTATAATTGTTTTGAATGTCATAAAATTCTCACCGCGGGTATTTTTCACGATTTCATCTCGGCACGCCTGGCTTCACTCTTGAGCTTAGAATTTTGAAATTCGATCTTGCCATATTTTTCTGTATTTAAAGTCAGATTTGGCTTCTATGTTTTGAACAATTATTTGTCCAGAAGGTCGGGTCGTCAAGCAGAAATGTTTTCGTTTTCAAGATATACTTTGGGGATATCTCGAGTCACTGTGTTCTTTGTAAAGACTTTTGGCAGTGTCTTGGATGCCCTTGCGAACTGTGTTCTTGCTGAAACGCTTTATGTACACCAACACGACTGTTTAGATATTTCGCACCGACAGCTTCTATCACGCCATTTGAAGAAATGTGGCTGATTCTGTTTAGTTCATTCAATCTTTTAAATGGCTGTGCACGGGGTTCTTCTTGGTAATCTTCTTGGCAATCTTCGTAAACCTTCTGGATTAAGCTTCTTTTAATTTGATCGGTTGAATCTATGATTCTACAACTCTTTCTTCTTCAGACTATGCAACTTTCGTCTCTTCCGTTTGTTGAGAGTTTCCAGTCTTAACCCTTTAACCCGAGAGGGTCGTTTTTCAGGCGCAGGAACACGATACGTCACAATTCCATTAAGTAGAATGGTTGCTAAGTGAATGTATGGGGTAGACCAATCAATATTTTCAACCTGCAGCCTCGGGCTACACGTTGAAAATATTAATTGTGTGTACCCCCAAATAATGAATGTGGACTAATCCAATTGCTGCCATTCAACTGACATGGAAGATACCACCAGGGTTTAAAGGGTTAAGTGAATATGTTCAATAGGACTGCGTTGCGTTCACTTTTTATACAATTGATAGAGCAGAAATGAGAATTCTGCTGTTTTTATGTTATGTATATACATAATTTTTAAATAATGTCTTCAACGATTTCCGGCGAATATATTGCGACGAGTTTCAATAATTTCTCCATACATCCACTTTTGCATATGATCTGTCTTTTCTTGCATTCGAGCAATTTTCCCTTCGCTATCTTCCAACGTTCGTACTTCTTTGAGCTTTGGTCGTGGGTCCTTTGCGATCCAGAAACTTCAAGCCATAATCATACGTGCATCTAGTCAAATCGTCGCTGGCCGATTGCTTATGATCTTCGCTTTATTTTCATGGAACACAGAAAGAAGATGTCTAAAAGGCGCAATCGCTTTAATTCTAAAAGGCTAGTTATCTTCGTCTTTTTGTTTCTACTTTGCATCTCAGCGAAGACCACAGGCTTAAAAACAATTTCAAACAAGCTTCAAGTCTGAAAAAGGTCATTATACATCCCCTTCTCCTCTTTAGTGACGATCCGCGTTGGATAAAAAATAGTAACATGACATTGTCTGTTCCCAGTCTCCCTTTTCCACAGGTTTGGGAACATCATTCTCCTCCTGTCTTTTGAGATAGTGTTAAGCTTGTGGAAAAGGCTTTTCCACAATATCCGCAGCATATCTTTACTGTTGGATGGGTAGAGATGAAATGAGAATTTTGTGACTTGCACACATTTTTATGCTTTTCAGAGTGTTTCGACCAGGACTGGTGCGAGGAACGGCATAACAGCTTTGTAGCATACGCCTTTTCATGTCGGTGGGTATACAGTATAGTCGCAGTGGACTGGTCGTGATCCACGGGTGGACAGTGATGTCCACGCATGCGTTTACCAGGTTATAAAAATCAACATTGGTAAAATTTTAAGTAATGAAACATCGGGTTGCACCCGGTGCTTCATTAATTAACCCTTTACCCAACGTAACGGCCAAAACCGGCCAGCGCTATTCTCAAAAATCGCCAATTAATTTTCACTATTTTTTTCATTTTTTGTCTCAAAAACATAGGTTATGACCCCTCGTTGGAACGAGCTCGTCGAGCTCGTTCCAACGAGGGGTCATAACCTATGTTTTTGAGACAAAAAATGAAAAAAATTAGTTATTCAAGAATTTTTTTTGCAAGTGTCGTCTGCTTTTCATGTTAGGTAAAGGGTTAAACCTTTGATGATTATTCCAACAATTAGTCTTTGGAATCTAATATTATTGAGTCCGTGGAAATATTGCCCACCCGTGGGAAGTAACCAGTCCACGGCGGCTGTACTGTATCATCGTATGTGAACAGCTTCAATGCAACGCACACGAGCTCTGCCCCCCAAAAATTCCAAAAATCTAGGTCTGTTATGTGCTCTTTGTTTGTCCACTTTTTGTGGAAATGTGCGCGCAGACGACCACTGATGTAACGTGACAGTCTGTACATACAAAGGTATACTACATATATTTCCTGCTCCAGTTATAGATATTCCAATCAATAAATATTTAATTCCCATCATGGTATTAACATAATTTGTGGAACTACCGGTGTAATCATAAAATTACGGCTGTTGTAAGTCTTCATTTCTGATTGTAATGTCATCAAAATGCCGATCAAATCAAGTCTCGATTGAGCAACATTTATTTCTAGCCTTGATGCAAAGAAAATGAATCTTTATGAAATTGTTCAGATTTAATCGTCGGAATATATCAGCTGGTTCGACTTTTTTTTTCCAACCAACTGAAATATCCAAGACGAGTGAACCCAAACATAGGCGATGACCCATCTGGGTAGACTGGATCCAGGCCATATATAACAGCGTCGAATTTCTTACAGAATTCAACTGGTGGGCCGAGGGCCTGTACACTGCAGTGCATTCAAAATCATTTTGTTCAGTCGCGTACAGTGCTATTCTGTTATTCCTAATGCTGGTGGCGTTTCGGTGGAAAAACGAGTTCAGGTGCTTGCATAGCGCTTAACCCTCTGCACACCGATGTTAAAGTACAGAAATTTTTAGCAGTAAATTTTTTCCATAATGCCATTCGGAATTTAACCAATTCAGTCTTGCTTGACAGAGCTCAATGAGCTCTGTCAAGCAAGACTGAATTGGTTAAGTTTCTTGTTGCATTATGGGAAAAATGGGCGGGTTTGATATTTCTGTATTCAGACATTAGTGTGCAGAGGGTTAAATGACTATGTCCGTTCCCTTTTCGTCTGCATCGCACGAAGACTCGAAAGCATCTATGTCTTCCATTATCATTCGAGAATAGATGACACATTTGGGAGAGTCCGTCTTCTCGTTTCTCGTGTTTCTTGGCGTTGTCTAATTTCGACACTTCATAATAGTATCTGTACGGAAATTGACACATTTCGGGTGGTCTTCATTTTGACGACGATCAGGCGAGACGTGAGCTGGAAGTCCAGCTCACCTATTTTTTTTACTTTTTGCAACAGGATCTCGATTTAAGGATATATGCCCCCCCCCCCCCCCCCCCCGTCTTCCCCTGCGGATTGAGTGTGAAGTTACAAAAACTCGGATGTGTTCATGTATTGCATGTAAGGTGCACACATGTTACACAGTACCAGAAAGAGTGCATCTGACAAAATCGGGCCAGCCATGGAATGAGTAATTGAATGGTAGTGGCTGAAAAACTCTCAATCGAACGGTCACAAGTACCCATGTGCTAAGTGTGTAGTGCTTACATTACGCCCCATCACAAAATCACACCTGGGCACTTCTAGAAGTCAAGAAGTCCGACGTCTATTCTGAGAGCAGACTCCAGACCACTTGGTCAAGAGATATAAATATTTTGGTATTTTTTGTGGCTGGGTCTGGGGTGAAAAGGGGGATCTTGTTTAATATATGATTGTAACGGAGATGCTTGATTGGTGATTCAAACAAGAGTCAGGAACAATCTCAGAGATAGACGAATAATGCAAACAGTAGACAGAATGATAAAATAAAGAGTGAAGAGAGCAGATCCTGGAATATGTAGCATTATATTCTGAAAAATTAGTTTAAACATATTTTGTTTGCACCTATTTCCGTTGAAAGGATTGGAGAACAAGTTATTACAACTTACGAGACTCTGCTCATCGAAATTAAACTTACAATTTGCGGCATATATACACCAATAAAAATAAAGAAAAGTTATTTCATAAATAGGAATGAAAGGTGAATGAAGGTAAATGAAAGGTTGCCGATATCTAAGCCAGCCTGCTGACAATGGGGTATTTTTCTCTCACCGCCATCATTGCATCAAATAATACTGGCTCCCTATCTTTCACACACATGCACTTGGGTGCGGACAGTAATAAGATTGGGTTTTTGGGAATCCTGAAAAATTATTGAGAATTTGGTTTGTGTGGGCAGAAGAGGATCGGGTGATGTAAGAATAGGTATGAACCGAGAATTTCGGGAAGAAAGCGACCAAATAAAAAACACGATCTTTAAAACACGCTGACCCATTCGTACCCATAGCAACCACCTTCTACCCAACTGCTCCATCAACCGAAATGAACGAGGACAACATTTGTCAACCTGAATAATACGCACTGTGCATGCGCATTAACATCCTTCATCATCTGCGTCATTACATCACAACATTGAACATGGCCGCTCAAACGGGTTACCATGACAACACATTTTATGGCATTATTGATCACTGTTACATTATTGATGTCATATCCACCTTTTACCTCCCTATCAAAATAGGCAGTGCTTTTTACGAAAATGGCTATTCAAATTTCATTGTTCTTTTATTTTTCGCCCCTGAAACATGTCTTATGAGGCCTCATTGGAACGAACTCAGCGAGATCGTTTCAATAAGTGATTATGAGCTATGTTTTGGAGATGAAAAATGAAGATTTTCCGTTTAACGCTTTGAACTCGTCAGACCGATTTTTCGGCCCAATGCATAATTTCATCCCACTATTGTCTTATTATAATAAAGTCTATACATGGGGCGAAGATAAAATAATAACTGGAATCTGCAGCCGTCTGTCTGCAGACTGCAGTTATTTTTTTTATCCTCCCTGTATATTGATATTGGACTGACCCATCTCACTGTCAGTGTACACAGAGGCGATATCATTCCAGGAAACGAGTGTTCAAAGGGTTAAGAATGTATTTCTTTTGCACATGCCTCCTTCAGGTCATGTAAGGTTTTTATGACATTTTGGAGAGCCAGGATCACATTGTGTCGGAACAGTTTTATGCGTGGAGGAAGCCGGAGTACCCGGAGAGAACCACCGAGCAGCAGCAAGCAACTGTCAGACCTAACGTACTAACTCTGCAGAAGCAGAGTTAGCAACGGTTGAAGGCAGGTGCATCATCGACGTGCAGTACACCTAAGTACACAGCTCTATCGCGACTCACGTCGGCATTTGGGATCAAGTGTATTGCCCGAGGACATAATGCAGTTACCGCTGGTCAGGGGAGTGCGGTGGCTCAGTGTTGGATTTCTATGCTAGAGGTCGCGAGTTTGATCCCCGTCCGGGACGACCCGCGTTGTATCTTTGGGCAAGGCACTTTATCCCGGTTGCCTACATGGGGGCACGATGACGCCGTGTATTAAGGCGTACTACACGTCGATGGTGCGCATGTCTTCACCCGCTGTAATCTTGCTTGAGCGGAGCTTGAACAGAGTTAGAATGTTGAAGAGCTGACAGTTGCTCGTCGATGCTGAGTGGTTCTCTCTGGGTACTCCGGCTTCCTCCACCCATAAAACTGTCACGGCCACGATTAGCCATTGTGCATAAGTATGTGACCTTAAACACCAATAAATAAATAAATACCGCTGGTCAGAATCGAACCATCGACCTTTCGGTTTGAGGTTCAATGCCAAGTTATGTAAAAAGTTCAAGATTGGAACAGGCTCACTGAACAGGGGTCGCACTCTACATATCCTTGTAATCATATTTACCCAATCTTCAAAAATTTAAAAAAAAATACATTATCGGTTAGAAACAAGTGTTTGACCACCGAGGTGGTATTAGTCCCCTACGGCGCTTTTGTGACATAAGGTGTTTTTGTCACAGAAGACACTAGAGTATATAAGCATCTTGGATTTTTAAAAAAAAATATTGAGCGTGCATAATCCCCTCACAACCCTTTATCCATGTACCATATATGAAAGGCGTAGCTTGAACCATTTTGGAGGGAGGGGTGGTAAGATAAAATAGAGAAAAAAGTTTAAAAACACAACAGAAATAGTTGCCATGGCGCCATCTTGAATTTTGGAAAAAACATATTGAACGTGCAACATCCCATTACAACCCTCTATCCATGTGCCAGATATAAAAAGTGTAGCTTGAACCATGTTGAGGTGAGGGGTGGTAACATAAAATAGAGAAAAAAGCTTAAAAAACACAACAAAAATGGCAGCCATGCCGCCATCTTGGATTTTGAAGAAAAAATATTGAACGTGCATCATCCCCTCCCAACCCTCTATCAATGTGCCAAATATGCAAAGTGTAGCTTGAACCATGTTGGTGGGAGGGGTGGTAACATGAAAATAGAGAAAAAAAGCTTAAAAAACACAACAAAAATGGCCGCCATTCCGCCATCTTGGATTTTGAAAAAAAAAGTTTGAGCGTGCATCATCCCCTCAGAACCATTTATCCATGTACCAAATATGAAAGGTGTAGCTTGAACCATGTTGGTGGGAGGGGTGGTAACATCAAAATAGAGAAAAAAGCTTAAAAAACACAACAAAAATGGCCGCCATTCCGCCATCTTGGATTTTGAAAAAAAAATTTTGAGCGTGCATCATCCGCTCAGAACCATTTATCCATGTACCAAATATGAAAGGTGTAGCTTGAACCATGTTGGTGGGAGGGGTGGTAACATCAAAATAGAGAAAAAAAGTTTTAAAAACACAGCAAAAATGGCCGCCATTCCGCCATCTTGGATTTTGAAAAGAAAATTTTGAGCGTGCATCATCCCCTCAGAACCATTTACCCATGTACCAAATATGAAAGGTGTAGCTTGAACCATGTTGGTGGGAGGGGTGGTAACAAGAAAATAGAGAAAAAAAAGCTTAAAAAACACAACAAAAATGGCCGCCATTCCGCCATCTTGGATTTTGAAAAAAAATTTTTGAGTGTGCATCATCCCCTCAGAACCATTTATCCATGTACCAAATATGAAAGGTGTAGCTTGAACCATGTTGGTGGGAGGGGTGGTAACATGAAAATAGAGAAAAAAAAGCTTCAAAAACACAACAAAAATGGCCGCCATTCCGCCATCTTGGATTTTGAAAAAAAAATTTTGAGCGTGCGTCATCCCCTCAGAACCATTTATCCATGTACCAAATATGAAAGGTGTAGCTTAAAGCATGTTGGAGGGAGAGGTGGTAACATAAAAAACAGACAGACAGACGGACAGACAGACAGGCGGACGGACGGAGTGCAATCCTATAGTCCCTTTACGGTTCCCGTAGGGGACTAAAAATTGATTGATTTTTATTATACATTACCTGAGGACGCGGTGGCACAGTAGGTAGAGGTGCAGGCTGCAGACCGAGAGGTCCTAGGTCCGAATCCCACCTGCGGAAATCGCGTTATGTCCTTGGGCAAGACACTTCACCCCATTGTCCACGTGGCGCACAGTGGGGTAGTGCACTAAGACGTACTGCACGCCGATGGTGCACTTGTCTTCAACCAATGCTAACCCTGCTTGTGTGAAGTTAGTATGTTTGGGAGCCTGACAGTTGCTTGCCGTTGCTCGATGGTTCTCTCCGGGTACCCCGGCTTCCTCCACCCATCGAAAGTGTCGTTAAACCCCAACAAATAAAAAATAAATAAATATTACATTACTTGTAGAGAAAGCATTAGATTATTGGTTAAATCGATGCATTACAATATTATGAGTTTTTACTACGCTTTCTGACACATTCAGTTTTACTAAGATTATAACAGGTCTTCCTCTGGCTCACGTTAGTGTAGTTTCTTCGGAAAAGGGTGTGAATGTGGGCGGGCAGTGCGCGGAAATATTTTCACTAACATAGTATATGAGGAGAGTCGGTTGATCACAAATAAAACACTGCCGGGTGGAAATGCACAAATGCAGAAATTGCAATTGTTCTATGCTTTTTGTTAGCAGAATTTATATATTTATCGAGTGGAAAATATCCCCTGCAGTGTTCTACTTACGATCCAGTTCCCATGTTTTGCGCGACTGCCGATCACATGACACAAGATACGTAATTATAATACTGACTCACAGTAAACATAATGATATTTATAACCTATACAAACTGTCTGGTTAATCACATTCAAAAAGGGCAAGCTTCCTTTGTTACAGTTTGGAGAAGAACAAGATATCCTTGCCATAACGGGAATGATTAGATGAGAGAGGATAGACAAAAATATGACATCACAGGAAGTCAATAACAAATAGCGTATCAGGTTAAAACCCATATAAATACACTCCTACTCGAATTAAATACACAGAACGACATGCGTGTGCGAATGGGTTAATCAATATGACACGACTGCCAGGGCGAAGGATAGAACGAGAGGCCGCAGGCCTTGAGTTTTATCTTTCCGCGATGGCACAATTGCCATGTCGACTAACCCATTCACACACGCGTGTTGTTCTGTGTTTATTACACGCCATCACGTCTGTAAAAAACAATTGTTAGAAGGACACTCAGCAATTCATTTGACAACTATCAACAAAAAGAACACATTTCATCGCCAAACAAACTTGCGAGGGGAACCCGTGTTACTATTTCGTCCCCTGTGTTCCAATGTGTCCTATGTGCCCACTGGCACATAGAACACATTGGAACTCGGGGGACGATCTTTAGCTATCGCACGATTTGTGGAAAATTTCAGTGAAATTTCGTTTCTTTACAGAAATAGTCCGTCAAGACTCAACGATTTCCATTCCGCACATGTGTGCGTAACAGTTTTTCCTTTTCCGCATGTTTGGTGTTGCTGTAGGTGGGGATTTCGTAGAACAGACGTGAAATAAGTTGGAAATTAGTGCCGCAATTGCCAGAGTGGTGATTGTAATGCTTGCTTGTGTATGGAGGGGTGGGGTGGGGTGGGAGGTCTTACCATCCCTGACGTATATAGTCTTGAAAATTGACTTTCGGTAAAATTATCTCCCTTGAAATTATTAGATGAATGATTAAAATGCAAGGAATTGTTGAGGCAACGCCTATGGCATCAGTAGAAATAAAGCCAAGTTTCCTTTTGTTTGTTTTAATAAACGAAAACAATAATAATAACAAGAGGCCCCAAGGGGCCTGAGGGCGCTCACCTGACATGGTAGCCTAAATATCAACCCAGAGAATTGATTTCAACAAGTTGCATCTGATCCTCCTAAGAAAAGCTTATACCAAATATCCAAAGATTCTGACCAGTGGATCTAAAAAAAAAATAGAAGATTTTTAAAGAAGATTCCTCATATTGAACTAAGTTATAATTCGGGCTCCCACAGTGAGTCCAAATATGGACCTAGGGACTTGGCTTGAACAAAGTTGAATCTCACTCCCTAAGCATGGTGCATACCAAATATCAAAAGATTCTGCCTGCTGGATCTTGAGAAGATTTTTAAAGAAAATTCCTCATTTTGAACTAAGTTACAATTCAAGCTCCCACAGTGAGCCCAGATATGGACCAAGGGACTTGGCTTGAACAAACTTGAATCTCACCCCCTAAGCATGGTGCATACCAAATATCAAAAGATTCTGCCTGCTGGATCTTGAAAAGAAGATTTTCAAAGAAATTTGCCTGAAATGCATTAACTTCGAATTCGGGCTTCTATAGTGAGCCCAAATATGAATCCAGGGGGCCAATTTGAAAAAACTTGAATCAGATCCACCCCACAATGTTGCATAACAAATAACAAAAGATTCTGCCTGCTGGATCTGGAGAAGAAGATTTTTAAAGAAATTTGCCTGAAATGCACTAAGTTCGAATTTGGGCTTCTATAGTGAGCCCAAATATGAATCCAGGGGGCCGATTTGAACAAACTTGAATCAGATCCACCCCACAATGTTGCATACCAAATATCCAAAGATTCTGCCTGCTGGATCTGGAGAAGAAGATTTTTTAAGAAATTTGCCTGAAATGCACTAAGTTCGAATTCGAGCTTCTATACTGAGCCCAAATATAAACCCAGGTGGCCGATTTGAACAAACTTGAATCAGATCCACCCCACAATGTTGCATGCCAAATATCAAAAGATTCTGCCTGCTCGATCTGAAGAAGATTTTTTAAGAAATTTGCCTGAAATGCACTAAGATCGAATTCGGGCTTTTATAGTGAGCCCAAATATGAATCCAGGGAGCCGATTTGAGCAAACTTGAATCAGATCCACCCCACAATGTTGCATACCAAATATCAAAAGATTCTGCCTGCTGGATCTGGAGAAGAAGATTTTTTAAGAAATTTGCCTGAAATGCACTAAGTTCGAAATCGGGCTCCTATACTGAGCCCAAATATGAACCCAGGGGGCCGATTTGAACAAACTTGAATCAGATCCACCCTACAATGTTGCATACCAAATATCAAAAGATTCTGCCTGCTGGATCTGGAGAAGAAGATTTTTTAATGTTTTTCCCATTGCCTACAGTGTTAAAAAGTGCTGACTCAGCACTTTTTCAAAGTCCCGAAACTGTACCCTATGATAAAACCGATGGCAATTTTTTTTTACCAATCCTTTCTGTTGGTCCCAAGGAAGCTGCACACCAAATAAAAATTCTCAGTGCCGTGCAGTTTTTGAGATATAGGCGTTTTAATTTTTTTCTATTTTTAGCTCCTGTGGTTCCCACGGGGCTACAGGAAAAAAAAATTTCTGCATAAATTAGGTACTTATGACCCAATAAGCCCTCACATAAAATTTGGTTCAAATTGGCCTCTCGGTTTAAAAAATAGAAATTTGGGGTGGGGCCAAAATTTTTGCTCCTCCCATAACATCGCCAAGTATAGACCTACAAACTTCTCTTGAACAAACTTGAGTCTACACCTCAAAAGGAAGCTGCATACCAAATATCAAGTCTCTGCTATTGCTGGTTCTTGAGAAGAAGATTTTTTAAGAATTGGAGCATTTTTGCCCCACCCCTCTGCTCAATATGAGCCGAAACCTAATTTGCCCAAAAATCAAAATGCCGCTATATAACCCCTACTCACATGAAATTTCATTAACATGCGGCCAGTGGTTTGGAAGAAAAAGACCCAAACACCACCTTCACGCCGGACGACGGACGACGGACGACGGACGCCGGACGACGGACGACGGACGACGGACGAAAAGTGATCAAAAAAGCTCACCCTGACTTTCAGTCAGGTGAGCTAATAAAAAAGCACCTAGTTCACAGATAATCAGTCATTAAGAATATCTATCAGTATCACACCTACCATCACTAATCGTATACTTTGGCCCTTTGTTTAGCGAATATGTTTTACAGTAATTGGCGAGTTTTTATTCTCCCCAGAAAAAAGAGCAAATCTCCCCTCCTAGACTTTCATATTGATGGAAAGGACGGTGTCTGCATTATGTTTCACGAAGCGCACTTTGTTGATATAATGAACAGAAAAACCGGCACAGAACATCAAAAGACGATAAAAACGCCATTTTCTTATTTTTAAATGAGTTTCAACAGAGAATAATTGTCAAACGTTCAAACGGATTGGGAAAAAATTGTAAAAGGTCAGTTTCTGTATTTTTATACTACGCAACAGGAAAATGCCAAACGTTTGTGAAATAATGCGCACATCGATGATACAAATTCGCTAATATTTCGAAATTGCAGTTTTATATGAAATTCCCATACCCTTAGTGTTAAATGTACTGACAGCTTTTGTAAATAAAGGGGAGCTAACTTTCCAGTAAATCTCCTCCAATGATGAAAATTGTCAGCCATGTGTATTTTAAACAATCGATTTACATGGTATCGGAGAGGTTTACGGGTGGAATAAGCCGGTGTTTCGGTTGAACTCTACTGACCAGCGCCAAATAACGGAACCTGAGCTGGGTTTGAATTGGCTGGGGGCATGTGTGCAACCAACGTGCCCAAAAGAGGTCGGATATAAACGAAGGTTTTTAGTTGCATTATAAGGAAATTTACAAATTGAAAGTTTGAAATCTGTGTGTAGAGGGTTAAAATTAGGTCTTCCACAGACATACCAAATAAGCACTCAGAAATATGATTTTGATCAAACTTTAATTTGATGCCCACAAGAATACTTCATACATCGAAACATAATTTTCACTGGGTCTGCAGAAACAGATTTTTTGAAGAAAATATCCTCATTTTACCAGTGTTTCAAATTGAACATAGGAACATGTTTGAACAAACTTGAAAAGAAAATCTAACAAGAGGCTCTAAAGAGCCTGTAATTGCTCACCTGGCAGAACTACATATCCCTCAGTTATTCTAATCAAAATCAAAGAATGCAGCTGGTTGCCAGGCTCCTTCATCTGAGAGAAACAGAATGATGATTGTTTTAGAGGACTTTCCATGCACTATTTGTGCCAAGTCTGGTTCACACTGGCCAAGTAGTTTCAAACAAGAAGATGAAGATGTTATTTTCCATAGGGTTTCCATGGTAAGTATGAGCCGCAATTGCGACCACGCTTGCAACCCGATCAACATTAAATGAGGATCTCTGGTAGAGGGTGTCTCAGTCATCAATCATGTGAAGTTACAAAACATTTGGCCTTGTAGTTTTGGATGAGATTTTTCAAAATCGACCAATCAGAATCAAAGAATGCCTCTGGCGGCTGTGTTTCTCATCCGATGGGAACAAAATGAGGACTGTTTGCAGAGGACCTCCCATAGACCAGTCCTACCAAGTTTGGTTCACGTCGGCTCAGTAGTTCCAGAGCGGCGATTTCGTTAAATACAACGGTTTAAAGTTTAATGGATGTGTAAAAACAAAAAAGTACTCGAGACACCAAAGTGGAATCTTCTACAACCATTGGATAAAATAATACAATATACGACTGCGATCGCAGACGTTGGTTAAAACCCTTTACCCAACGTAACGGCCAAAACCGGCCAGCGCTATTCTCAAAGATCGCCTATTAATTTTAATTATTTTTTCATTTTTTGTCGCAAAAACATAGGTTATGACCCCTCGTTGGAACGAGCTCGACGAGCTCGTTCCAACGAGGGGTCATAACCTAAGTTTTTGAGACAAAAAATGAAAAAAATTAGTTATTCAAGAAATTTTTTTGCAAGTGTCGTCTGCTTTTCATGTTAGGTAAAGGGTTAAGAAACCTTCCTCATATTGAATCAAATTTCCTCATATTGTACCAAGTTAAAATTCAGGCACCCACAGCAAGTCAAAATATGAACGCAAGAACAAACTCGAATCTTACGTCTATAAGCAAGCTGCATACCAATTGATTTTGCTACTTGGTTCTTTCGAAGAAAGTTTCAAGTACAGAAATGCGTTGAAATCTGAACTCTTGTTGGTTCATACAAAGGAACCTTGGTGAAAACTGACCCGGAGAGTTTTGAGAAGTCATTTGAAATGACGACGGACGAGAGACGACGAAGGTGACTAGTGAACCCCTAACACACTGGTAGTGCAACAGAATTTTCGCCTACCACTCTGTTTTTCTCTTGTCTAACTATGAATGTAACCAATTATATATTGTTTAACAGAGCTCACCGAGCTTTGTCAAACAAAGTTTATTTGGTTAAATATGAAACCGAATTATGGAAAATATTTGTGGTGAAAACTTTGCCATTTTGACATCAGAGTGCAGAGGGATAAACTTCAGGTGAGCTAAAAATCCGACAACCCATCCTCACAAAGAACGGGATTACGCCCGTGCACCCATTTACACCACAGCCGTGATAACTTATCAACAAATTTCTGTCCAGGTACGTATCTTGATGGAAAACTTCATAATCCGGTAATGTTAAATATTCGGAATAGGGTATGGTACATCACGGACAAAAATCGTTTTTCAGAGTTTATTATGGTCTATCATGGGTTATTTTTACAACCCAGAAATGGATCTGAACATCGTGAATATTAAAACCATACAAGCCAACTATTTTCTCTGGTATTCTTCATAAAATAACAAATCCGTGTCTCAATTCATTACAAAGTTTGACCTACAACTGCGCGAACCATAATGATGACAAACACATGCGAACCAAGTGTTCACAACGGATCAAAGAATAGTATTAATACCAACACTATAAATTTCAAAATTCAAACATGACAATTTTCACACGTGTTTCGACTTTTGGCATACATCGTCATGATGCAGTCCGACAACAATGCCTAGTTGTCAATATTTCTTTGCGTAAGTTCGAGATGCCGGAGGTAGATGCGAAGAAAATCAAGCCTTGACAAATAGCGTAGTAGTTTAGGTCATTCAGAGTAGGGCATTGTGAAGCTTCGAAATTCGGTTCGATTGAAATCATCCCGATGATTCATTCAGTTCGAGTCGAACTGATTCAGGAATTTTCGAATTGTCGAGAAGTTCTGAAAATCCAAATGAGTGTTTCCTCTTGAAATCTTCTTCTATCATCGGGTTTACATGTTTGACTGACTTGCCCAAACAGACGAGTTGTCTTTGAATAAAATACAAGTGTGGAGACTGGCGATATTGTGCGGCTGAAAGGTGATTAAATTCGATTAGAAATCTTCTGCTGATACGATTCTATCCGACATTTGAGATTCACAGAGCTCTAGTTCAGAGACCGGCAACATGTATAAGGTATCGCTGAACTAAATATTTGAATTAGAGTTACCCGCCTTGAAATGTTGCACTTGGAAATGATGCAATCTCTAAAAACAAACAGCCTTGGGAACATATATTGTTTCAATAAACGTTTGAAACATTCTATTGACATCTTGCATTATTGTTGAATATTCCTGATAAAAAAGAGGGTGATTTGATGACTTTTGGGCCTAAAAAATATAATTTGCTTTTTGTGTGTTTTTGTAAGGAATTCCCTGAAAAATATGTGCACGTGACCGGTACTTCCCTTTGTGTCAATTTTTCTCCCTTATTTGTTGCATGACCCCTTGTTTTCGGGTCAGAAAAAGTTGTCTGAAGGGCAGTGGCATAGCCAGCCCAAAGCAAGTGTGCGTGGGGGGGGGGGGGGATAAACTCGCAGAGCCTGGCTTAGAGCCGTTTTAATTTGCGTCCCTAAAGTTTGAGCTAAGTAACGAAGATAACAATAATCAGGGTTTCCAGAACAGGGAACTAAATGCGCCCGATATGGGGCGGCCAAGGGTCGGCCCGCGGTAGAAACATTCTGAATTCCAGGGTTCATAAACCCCCATCTCCTTGCATCTGAGAGGATATTTTGAGGTTTTTCATGTACTGATGACTGTCTACCTTTTCACCGACACAGATATTAGGACAAGAAATCTACAAATCTACAACCTAACCCCCATGGACCTAACCCCCCTACGATTTTATACCATTTTTGGACAAAGTTCGAGGACCAACTTTGAGGGAAAGTGGGGGGATGCGTCCCCCCAATCCCCCCACGTGGCCACGCCACTGCTGAAGGGCTATACTTGACAAAGATATTTGAATGACAAAATTAAAGTGACGCGATCATATTTTTTTTTTTGCCTGAACGTTATAATGGTGGCCAATGGGAAAATATTTAGTTCTGTGATACCATAAAACTTTCAGTTGGTTGCAGTAAGTTCTTTGGTATTAAAGATTCCAAGTAGAATAACAAGCAATTAAGCTAATTTCGTTCACTATTTTCAAATTGTATGAGCATTGTTGGCCCAAACAGTGAGGGTGAGGGGAGTGAAGCCCCCTTGCTCTTCCCCTGCCTCCGCCGTCCCTGTGTGAGTCGGGTCAGCCCTCTTCGTTGGTCATCTGAAATGCAATCCACAATGCACCTGTAAAAGATACACATTTTACCACGATATTGCCGAATGCTGTGGCATTACTGTAACGAATGGTTACTGACGTCAAATTCTTCCTCATTTTGTCTCTTGTTCCAAAAACATATACAAACAAGAGACCCCACGGGGCCTGAAGCGCTCATCTTGAACAGAACACAATATAACAGAGTCCAAGAATGAGTCTACATTAAGCAATCCATATCCATAGGCTACACTGTCAATCCTTGAGTCCCTCAGGAGTGACAAAAATAATCCGGGCATCATGCCTTTTCTTCAGTTGATCATAATGTAAAATGCAGAGCTCCCCTGTGAAGGCCCTTGATAAAACCTATGTGGATTAATCTTAGTTACACACTTCTAGAGGGTACTGAATACAAAATTTTTAATTCTTCAGCAAAATGGCTAATACCAGATCCCACAGGGAGCCCAAATATTAACCAAGGCTCTCGATTTGAACACAGTTGAATCTGACTTCCCTAGAGATGTTGTGTACCAAATATGAACGCATTCTGACTGTCGGATCAGAAGAAGAGAATTTTTAAAGAAATTTCTTCATATTGCACTAAGTTCAAATTTGGGTTACCATAGCGAGCCCAAATTTTAGCCTATGGATCCGATTTGAACAAACTTGATATCTGACCCCCCGGAGATGTTGTATACCAAATATGAAAGCATTCTAACTAGTGGATCTGAAGAAGAAGATTTTTGAAGAAATTCCCTCATAGTGTACTAAGTTAAATTTCCGGTTCTCATATGGAGCCCAAATATTAACCCAGGCACTCGAATTGAACAAACTGGAATCTGACCCCCCCCCCCCCCCCCCCCCCCCCCAAGTATGAAAGCATTCCGACTGGTGGATCTGAAGAAGAAGATTTTTAAAGAAATTTCCTCATATCGCACTAAGTAAAAATTTTTTTTTTTTTTAAATTATCCCCCAGATTGAACAAAGTTAAAATTTGGGCTTCCGTAGGAAGCCCAAATATTAACCTAGGGACTTGGTTTGAACAATCTTGAATCTGACCCTCATAACAATGATGTATATCAAACATTAACAGAATCTTACTGGTGGTTCTGAAGAAGAAGATTTTTAAAGAATATTCCCCATATTACCCTATGTAAAAAATTTGGGCTCCTGTATTGAGCCCAAATATGAACCAATGGGTTTTATTTTAACAAACTTGTATCTGACCCCCTTTGAATGCTATATACCGAATATCAAAAGATTCTGATGATTGGTTTTGGAGAAAAGATTTTTTTTAAGTTTTTGCAAATATGCTGACTCAGCTTTTTTTCGATGCCCATTACAGAACACTCTAACATAACCGATGGCAATTTTGTTTTACCATTCAATTCTACTTGTCCTAAGGATACTTCATACCAAATAACAGCTCTCTGTGCCGTGTGGTTTGGGAAATATGGGCGTTTGAAAATATTTCTATTTTTAGCTCCTAGGGTTCCCATGGGCATGCGGGAAATTTTTTTGCATGGGTCAAGTACTTATGATCCAATAATACCACATACCAAATTTGGTTCAAATTGGATCATCGGTTCAGAAAATAGAAATTTTGGGCGGGGCCAAAAATCTTACTCCTCCCATTACAAAGCCTAGTATTGCTTCACGAACTTCCTTTGAATAAATTTGATTCTACATCTCAAAAGGAAGCTCCATATCAAATATCAAGTCATTGTACACACAGCTTCATGAGAAGAAGATTTTAAAAATATTTTGGAGCTTTTTCCCCACTCCCTCCCTATGGGGCTGGGCATGTTGAGTTGAACAAAAACACAATGCCCCTTTGGGACCATCACTCACACAAACTTCCACTTGAATTGGCCCAGTGGCTTTGGAGGAGAAGATCAAAACATGGTGTTGACGGACGACGGACAGACGACGGACGGGGAGCGATGAGATTAGCTCAGCTTGACTTTGTCAAGATGAGCTAAAAATTACCAGACAAGTCAAAATATTTTTGATTGATATTAAATCAGTTGCAATTACTAGCCGGATCAGTAGCCCACCCGGGGGACTAAGAGATATAAGAGATTATATTTCATTGCCGGGGAGATCTATTTCTGTTTTCGCCGAATCGGGTTTGTTCGATCTGGCGCATCCTCGAATCTTCTCGAAAGCCCGGAAAGAAGATGCCAGATAGTATACATGTACCTACATTCTTCTTGTCAGGAAAAAATACGTGGCACACGAAATTTGTCGATATGTCCTCAACAAACCCTGACAATGTCGGCTTCCTTGCGCCAAACGTCTTGGAAGAGTTACGATTAAAAACATACATGTATACATGCATTAAATCACACATTCAACGGAACCCGAATAATATTTAACCCTTTACTCAACGTAACGGCCAAAACCGGGGGGCGCTATTCTCATAAATCGCCATTTAATTTTCAGTATTTTTTTGTCTCAAAAACATAGGTTATGACCCCTCATTGGAACGAGCTCGTTCCAATGAGGGGTCGTAACCTATGCTTTTGAGACAAAAAATGAAAAAATGAGTTATTCAAGAATTCTTTTTGCAAGTTTCGTCTGCTTTTCATGTTAGGTAAAGGGTTAAATTATAGAGTGCGCGACTTCTTATTAGCGCTTTAATATCACTTTAAGTTGTAAAATCATAACTCGAAACCAAGAAGGCATAAACTCAGATAATTTTTACTTTAAAGAACAAGTTGGAGCGAAACAGATCAGAAGTGAACTTTAACTTGCTTAGCAACAAAGTTACAGTCACACTTAAGGCAATCTTTACATTATCCCAAAATATGATCTTAAGAGTAAGGAAATAATTTCGCCTCAAGTTCTGTAGAAGCACTACCAGAGATATGTTGCCGTGTTGGATTATAAGCACAACAAGGTACAGATAATCCCAAAGATAAAGTAATGATCTGACTGGCCCTATGACAACTTGGTTGATGCAGTCAGTGGAGTGGAGAACTCGGAACAGGTCAAAAATGCCTGGGGATGGACACAATGACGCAAAGGAACGGGGTCGAGGTTAGCCAAAACAAGGCATGGAGCAGGTAGAAGGGTATTGGGAAAATACAAAACAGTGTGTCAGTGTGCAGTAGAAAGCCGGCGGGTGGGATAGATTAAAACGGATCCCAGGAGCACCCGAACACAAGACTCAAGAACGTACGTGAATACGGACAATGAGGAAACAGAAAATGATCCGGGATAGGCCGAAAACGATGATTCTGGAAGATTTCCAATGCGCAATAGAAATTCTATTGCATACAACCCAAAAACATGTGACCAAAACCAAAGAACCGCATACCCCGCATAATATTGCCACCACAGAAATTCAAAATGGCGGCCTCCATCAGACAAAATAGTCAATGGAAGCAAAACAAACATCAGCATAACAACACTGTGTACTATCATGGTAATGATGTGCAGTGTGGCCGCCCACGAGTGTTACCATTAAAAAAAAAGGGGGGGGGGGGCAATAGTCGTATAGATCGTTGCACCAGTCTTGCACTGTTAGAAATTGCCATTAAATTTTACTATAATCTACTGACAATCATTTGTAGGTCCTCTCACCGTAAATTTTACAACAACAACCGTTTCTGCCCAAAGCGTAATCACACCAACAGGGAAGTGCTTATGTTTAGCGGAGCCTGTTTTTTAAGTTCGAAGGCATTTAATTCTTTAATTACTCCTTTTTCATCCTGGCCGGCTTGTCTGAGAGGCGTCCATTTTCAAGGAAGACCAATTAATACAGCCAATTAAAGATATCAAATGATCTACTTTTGATGATAATTGAACATTTAACAGTTTTCTGAGGTGTATTTTGTGAATAACCTTGTCACATACGTTAGAAACAATAGAACCCTTAGGATCTTGCTAGATTCCAGAACCTCTAATACAGTACTGTGATCAGAAAAACAGAGAATTTCGAACGGATCGAATGCAAAACGCTGTTTCTCTGAGATAATATTTTCGTTTGTTTTTCGTGGTCCGTTCTTGATTTCGCATTATTTTGTTATCACATCGAGACCTACTGGTGTATAGGATACGATTAGGGCACTGCGAAGCCTCGAAGATTTGCCTGAAGCGGGATCGACATCAAATCGGCTTTCCAATTCGTATATTTTTGAATCAGGTGTCTAATGTTTTTTTCGCAAACGGACGATGGAAAATTGATGTCTTCCACTGGCGGAATCATGCGCGAAAATGAAAAAAATATTTGCTTGTTGCGTTTTCGGTTCAATCGGTTTATCGGCATGCTGGTCTGCCTTATAAGTTACACTGTTATAACAGTACTTGTAAAGTCGAGCGCGGGAATTCCGCGCTCCACTTTATAAAGTTTGTTGTAGCATTCGTAGCCCTGCACGCGGGTATTCATGCTATAGTACAACCACCGTGGACCGGTCACTTTCCACGGAGGGGGGGGGGGGGGGTGCACGGACACGATAATATTAGATTCCAAACACTGAGTATAGGAATAATCATCAACGATTCAATTAATGAAGAACTGGGTACAACTCGGTGCTTCATTAATTAAAATTTTGCTGCTCGTGATTTTTGTTACCTGGTAAACGCATGCGTGGACATCACTGCCCACGCGTGGATTACGACCAACCCACGGTGTCGAAATAGGACTCCCGATTCGATTCGAGGATAGAACTTCCGATTCGCAGGGCCCTAGATGCGGTCTAATCGAGAAAAGTACGACTTTTCTTATTACATAAATTTCTATTTATTTATTTTGTTTTAACCCTCTGCATACGGATGGCAAAGTTGTTATTGCAGCAAATAAGTCCGATAATACAGTTTGATATTTAATCAAATATACCTTGTTTGACTGAGCTCAATGAGCTCTGTCAAACAAGATATAATTGGTTAAATTCATAGTTAAACAAGAGAAAAACAGTGAATCCGGAAAATTCTATTCGCCGTAATTCGAAAGTCACGTGGTTTAGTAGTGATTTCTGGTCTAGCGTTGGTTGTCTTGACTTGTAACTTGTAAATTGTTTGTTTATTTATTTGTTTATTATTTGTTTATTTATTTATTGGTGTTTAAGGTCACATACTTATGCACAATGCCCCATCGTGACAGTGACAGTTTTACGGGTGGAGGATGCAGGAGTACCCGGAGAGAACCACCGAGCATCAACGAGCAACTGTCAGCTCCTCAACATTCTAACTCTGCTCAAGCTCCGCTCAAGCAAGGTTACAGCGGTTGAAGACAAGTGCACCATTGACGTGCAGTACGCCTTACTACACGGCGTCGTGTCATCGTGACCCCATGTAGGCAACCGGGATAAAGTGCCTTGCCCAAGGACACAACGTGGGGCGTCCTGGATGGGGATCGAATATTTGTTTATTGAGGTTTCAGCAACAGTTACTTGGTGTCTAGCAGTTTAACGGGTAGGGGAAGCCAAAGTATATACAGATCAGCAGCGAGTAGCTGACAGAATCTCCAACTTACTAACTCTATACAAGCAGAGTAAGCAGCGGTTGAAAGCAAGTGCACCATCGACGTGCAGTACGTTTTAGCACACACTGCATCGTGTCCCCATATGGGCAGTAGGGATTAAGTGTCTTGCCCATGAACTCAACGCATTTACTGCTAATCTGGATCGAACAGTCGACCTTTCGGTTTAAAGTCTAATGCTCTAACCACCGAGCCACGCACTCCAAATGTGACAAATGCTTCTTAGACTTCCGCGTGATTGCATAGTAGAACATTTGTTAGTGAACCCAAAAATTTGTTGAGTAGTTTCACTGAGAACTTGAGAGTTAATTAATAAACGGCATCATGTTTTAATCCGACCCTTAAGTATCAACTTTATGCGTAATACCAGTGAAATTTAATCAGACACTAATCCGTTGAGATCCTTTTCTGTGTGCCTTGGTAGTACTAGTACCTGTATCCAATATGAACGTTCTGACACTGCAAAAGGTTTTAGCAGTTATGTTGTGTGTTTTAATACTGATTTAGACTACGTCATGTCGCATATTTGAAAAAAAAACGTTAGGTAACCATTAAAAGAAATTTTTCCTAATATTTCGCATGAAGTCAGTTATCTGTTACCGCTGACAAGCGACTTTCACTCAATGAAAATCTGCACTCGCATCGGCCCACAGACTCAAATTTAGTATTGAAAGCCGGACATGGCTGACAATTTTCGTTGTTGGAAGAGATATGCAGAAAAAAGTTAGTACCCCTTAATTTCCCAAAGCTGTCGGGAAATTTAATAGCAAGGATATGGGAATTTCATATAAAAATTGAAATTTCGAATTATTTGCAAATTTGTATCATTGATGTGCGCATCATTTCACAAACTTCAGGCATTTGCCTATAGCGTAGTATAAAAATGCAGAAGCTGGCTTTTTCAGCTCACCTGACTGAAAGTCAGGGTGAGCTTTAGTGATCACTCTTCGTCCGTCGTCCGTGAACATGGTGTTTGCGACTTCTGCTCCAAAACCGCTGAACCGATTTAAGTGAAATTTGAGATGATTGTTTGTTATGACATCGCATTTTGTTCAAATCAAGTTGCCTCGCCCCTGGGTAGACCCACCCCAAAAAGTGTGCCTAAATCTTAAAAAAATCTTCTTCTCTTGAACCAGCAGTAGCAGAGACTTGATATTTGGTGTGCAGATTCCTGTTGAGGTGTAGATTCAGATTTGTTCAAGAGAAGTTCGTGGGGTTATATTTGCCGTCGTTATGGGAGGGGCAATAATTTTGGCCCCGCCCAAAATTTCTATTTTCCAAACTGAGATGCTCATTTGAACCAAATTTGATTTGAGGGCTTATTGGGTCATAGGCACTTAATTTATGCCCAAAAGTGTTTTTTTTGTGGGAGACCGAATTATAACTTAGTTCAATAAGAGGAATATTCTTCAAAAATCTTCTTCTTCACGTCTACCAGTCAGAATCTTTTGATATTTGGTATACAGTATCCTTAGGGAGGTGAAATATAAGTTTGTTAAAACCAAGTCCCTGGGTTCATATTTGGGCTTCCTGTGGGAGCCCGAATGGTACCAAAATTTTTATTTTCCGAACTGAGAGGCCGATTTGAACCAAATTTGATATGAGGCTTATTTTCCCGTTGCCCCATGGGAGCCGCAGGAGCTAAAAATAAAAAAAATTAAAACGCCCATATCTCCAAAACTATAGTGCACTGAGAATTTTTGTTTTGTGTGAAGCTTCCTTAGGAACAGCAGAAAGGAAAGGTCCAAACAAATTGCCATCGGTTTTATCATATGGTACTTTTCCAGGACTTTGAAAAAATGCGGAGTCATCATTTTTTAACACTGTGAGTAATGGGGAAAAACATTAAAGAATCTTCTTCTCCCATACCACTGCTCCAAAGGCTTTCATATTTCACATATAACATCTTTGGAAGATTCATTCACAGGTTTGTTGAAATCAAATCCCTGGGTCCATATTTGGGCTCTCCATGGAAGCCCAAATGCTCAGATTAGTGCAATATGAGGAATATTCTTTAAAAATCTTCTTCTTCCGATCCTCCAATCAGAATCTTTTGATATTTGGTATGCAGCATCCTTAGGGGAGGGGGGGGGGGGGGGAGAGAGAGATTCAAGTTTGTGCAAGCCAAGTCCCTTGGTTCATATTTGGGCTCCTTGTGGGAGCCCGAATTATAACTTAATTCAATATGAGGAATATTCTTTTAAAAAAATTTTTTTTCTGATCCAGTAGTCAGAATCTTTTGATATTTGGTATACAGCATCCTTAGGGAGGTGAGATTCAAGTTTGTTCAAACCAAGTCCCTGGGTTCATATTTGGGCTCCCTGTGGGTGTTCAATATGAGGAATATTCTTTAAAAATCTTTATTTTCAGATCCACCGGTCAGAATCTTATGATACTTGTTCAAATCAATTCCATTGGTTGGTATTTAGGCTATCGTGTCGGGTGAGTGCCCTCAGTCCCCCTGGGGCCTCTTGTTACAATTTGTTCCCGTAGTACGGTCGCCAGGGCACTGAACCTCAAAGTGGCGTTCAAAGATTTTTTCTCGATGTAATGTGTAAGAGTAACATCTCCTCACTACGAAAAAGTTTATAGGACTCTGGTAGCCTTAAGCAATTTGAAATATCCACGTTTAAGTTCACATCGTCTTTTTGCGGACTGCAATGTTTGACTGGTGCTAGTACATCGTTCTGGACGCATAACAGAGGTTGCATCTGAGCCTATATACATTTTAAGGGATATTTTGGGTGTTTGGTGATTCTATTCATCAGTGCTATTCATAGCTGATGTATTTGCTAACCTTGATTGTTCATTGCAACACTCTAGTGTGGCGTTGCAAGAGCAGAAAAATGTGCACGCCATTTTAGCAGCATTGCATTTGCACCTGTATGTACTACATGGCATCCGGCCTGAGCAAGAACGTTTTATTAACTTCAATACTTCATCTGGGGCCAGAGCAACATTGGGCGGAACTGTTATGGGCTGAGCGACTTAGTCTCTAGTTCCTTCTCGAAGCCATATTTGATAGGAAGTAAATTTGAAACAGGCATATCCGGGCGTTTCGGTCCGTGATAGCGAACAACATACATTTGATAGTCAATAGTCGCTGACATTTCAGACTTTTTAAGTCCCGTGAACCGACCAGGTAGCGACTGGGCCGTGGAATTTGCTTAAGTTAACAAACCAGCCAGAGAATGGGTACTAAGTTTTCCATTCTGAGATGCAATGTCAGTTTCGAAACTATCTACCACCGCCTGTTTTTGATCTCATCCCCTTTCAATGAACTACTGCTGGTTCCATGATTCACTACTAGACGGAAAATATAAGCCTCTATCCACCTTACCGGGTTTTTGGGGTCTTTTGTCACATCACAATTGCAACCACAAAATGTAATTTGAAATCAGACTCAAGATCGCCTAAGTAGTATGTCTCGCACGTTTGAGTCACTATTGGCAGGACCCTGGGCAGGACCCCGGAAGTGACGTCATGGTAACCCGCGTGACGTCGTCCTCATAGTGATACGTGGTGTTAGTGCGCATGCGCAGCGCGTGTTGTTAGGGTGATACATGTTTCCGTCGTCCATTTTGCATACTGGAGGCCGCCATCTTGGTTTCTATGATTGCACATGGTTGCTGTGTGTTACCCAAAGGTCTACAATAGGACGGGGGTATGTTCGGGGGGTATGTTCGATTGAATAGGAGTAAATGTAATTTCCACAAACAACCCGAAATATTGTACTCTCTCGGATTCCTGCAGAATCCTCTGCTTCTATCTACCTATGTAACAGTTATCGTCTACCCGACCATGTTCGTTTGTCCTGGAGTATACTCCAGTAGGGTAGAAGAGCCTAGAAGAGGCATTCTCCCGTAAGTGGGATTCTTATCCGACTCCGTGAAATGGGATTCCGTGATTTGATATAAACAATCGTGGGTATGAAAAGGGATTAATAACGCCCAATTAAACTATTATCGCAAGAACCTGAACAGAAAAAGATATGACAATATACAACCAACCACCACAAAATAACAACGGCACAGAACGAAGTGAACAAAGATCCAACACAACCAAGGTCGACGTGAAAAACAAATTGAACGAAGACCGAACTGGTTCGACAGAACTGAACAGCTTGGAGAGAAGTTACCCCAATGAAGTTGGCAAAGTGAATTAATTGAGCATAACAAAGTAAACGAAGATCCAACACAACCAAGATCGAAGTGAACATAACAAACATAACGAAGTTTGACTTAATCTTAACACCCCATAAATTCAGTAAAGTTTGGACCTGAATGAACTATAACCGAATGAAAATATAACCCAGTGTTAACCCTACTGAATTCGATAAATGAATGTGTCAATGACACTGTAGCTCAACTTGACAAACTTGAACTTGGTAAGTTAAAAGTGAAATGGCAAAATTGAAGATCATTGGTACCAATGTTATTTGGTGAAATTTCAACGTAATACCGTTTTGTGTGCACAGCGTCTGAGTAATCCATGTATTTTTAAATGTAAACTGTGAGACTGGCCAAAGGAAGAATGTTGATACACAAATGCAGTAAGTTCAGAGCTTATTTGTAAATGGCATCATTTTTCACAGAAATGAATGTTACTCAATAGCTCTTATCTAAAGGTCTCGCCTAATGAGCAAACCAAGTTCAAAAACAATCCTATGATAAATGTGGCTTCTAGGCCTTCTCAAAGAAGAATGTTGATGCACAAATGCAATAAATTCAAAGATTGTTTTTGATGGAAATGAAACGAAAATCGATAGCTCCAATATTTGTCACCCTGCATAAGCATACAAAGTTCCAAAACAACCTGATAATGAATGCGCCCTCTGAGGCATTCCAAAGGAAGATGTTAATGCACTAAGTTTGAAGGTCATTGATTGGGGCAATGTTTTTTCTCTCTTTTTATATGGACATTCATAAATATACCATGCAAAGAGTGCAAAGGGGATAAGTTGCTGCACAAAAGCTGGTGATAACGACAATAGTTTTTTTTAAGGAAATGAAATTAATAGCTCACATCTAGAGGTCACTCCGAACACAAATACAAGTTTCAAAGTGATCCGATCATAAATGTGCCCTGAAGGGTGTTCCAAGGGGAAATATTAAAGCCTGACTAAACTAAGTTCAAAGGTCGTTTCCAGCAAGGCAACATTTTTTGACAGAAATGGAAGAAAATCGATAACTCCCATAAAGATATCACCCCACACAACCATATCAAGTTTCCAAGTGATCCAATCATAAATGTGCACTGCAGGGGGTGTCAAAGGGAAATATTGATGCATAACTACACTAAGTTTTAACTAAGTTCATCAGATGTCGTTGCCAATGGCAACTATTTTTGACGGAAATGGAAGAAAATCGATAGCTCCCACCTAGAGCTCACCCCAAACAAGCAAACCAAGTTTCAAAGTGATCTGGTCAAAAATGTGCCCTGTACGGCGTGCCAAAGGAATATATTGATGCCTGACTAAACTAAGTTCTAAGAACGTTGCCAGCGGCAACATTTTTTGACGGAAATTGAAGAAAATCGATAGCTCCCATCTAGAGGTCACCCCAAACAAACGTACCAAGTTTCAAAGCGATCTGATCATAAATGCGACCTGTGAGGTGTGCCAAAGGAAATTGTGGACGTACACGTACGTACGCCGACGGACGAGAAGTGATGGCAATAGCTCAGCTTGACTTCGTCAAGTTGAGCTAAAAATGTAACTCAATGTTAACCCCTTTGAAATATTTTGACCTGAATGAACTATATATAAATAATATCAACACCCTTGAACTCAACTGTTTAACTGAATGAACCCAACAAAGTTTGGACATGATTGAATTTTAACTGAATAAATTTTTGAACTATAACCTTAATGAAGGTATATAATATTAACACCCTTTGAACAAATTCTTTAATCAGGGAAGGGAAATACCCTCGAATGTTTATATCAAATCACGGAATCCTATTTCATGGAGTCGGATACGAATCCCACTTACGGAGGAATGCCTTATATAGCCTGTCTATAGAAGTTTTACATTGAACGCTGTATAAAATGGTACAAAATGGGGAACATGAAGCAATCTGACCGAGGGTACAGTCGAGACAGAGATAGGTATAGCTAGGAAGTAGTGAAACAAGTCAGTAGTAACGGTATAAGACTGCTGTAGAAGCTAATGATAGGACAGATAGACCATAGACAAGTAGCGGCTTTGAAGCTTTGGGAATGATGTGTGGTCTAGATGCTGCATAGGAGCTGTCTGGGAGCTATATAGGAGCCATATAGGAGCTAGGAGCCATATAGGAGCTGTATAGGAGCTGGGTCATAGGTATCTTAAATACCGAAATGAGGCAAAGAAGGCTGGTAAATT
Organism: Pictodentalium vernedei; assembly: GCA_031216915.1. Classification (NCBI taxonomy): domain Eukaryota; kingdom Metazoa; phylum Mollusca; class Scaphopoda; order Dentaliida; family Dentaliidae; genus Pictodentalium; species Pictodentalium vernedei. The sequence goes on along the minus strand of CM062296.1, from coordinate 302,505,959 downwards.
AGATCTCATTGAGGGATTTCTCATGGCCCTCATGGCCTCAACCGAAATGAGGCTAAGAGGGATAGTAGATTAGACCTAATTGAGGGATTTTCTCATGGCCCTCAAGGTCTCATTTTAGAAAAAAGGGTGCCTAAGGCCAGACGTTTTCCAAAAAGGATTCCATGGGATATGGCCATTAAATACCGAGATGAGGTAAAGAGGGATAGTAAATTAGACCTCACTGAGTGATTTTTTCATGGCCCTCATGGCTTCAATCGAATGAGACAAAGAGGGATAGTAGATTAGACCTCAGTGAAGGATTTTCTCATGGCCCTCATTGCCTGATTTCAGAAAAAGGGGTGCCTAAGGCCAGACGTTTTCCAAAAGTGGGTGCTGAAATTGGGGTTCCATGGGACATGGCTGTTAAATACCGAGATGAGGATAATAGGGATAGTAAATTAGACCTCATTGACGGATTTTCTCAAGGGCCTCATGGCCTCATTTCAGAAAAAAGGGTGCCGAAGGCCCGTCGTTCGTTATTTAGGGGTGGTGGGAATTGTGGTGCCACGGGTCATAGTCGTTAAATGAACTAATTGGATTATCTAGAAAAATTAAACAAGAACAAGAGTACTCGGAACAGGGTAAGAACTAACCAGAACAGACCAGAAAAGCTAAATATAGTAACAATAAGCAAAGCTGTTCTAACTGATAGGTTCTTCTACTCTACTGGAGTATACTTCTGGACAAACGAATATGGTCGGGTAGACGAACACTATTGCGTAGATAGATAGAAGCAGAGGATTCAGCAGGAATTCGAAATAGTACAACTTGTCGGGTTGTTTGTGGTAATTAGGTTTACTCTTATTCAATCGAACATACCCTCGAACATACCCCCTGTCGTATAAGAAGCCTTTGGGTAACATAGCAGCCACGTGCTACCATAAACCAAGATGGCGGCCTCCGGTATACAAAATGGACGACGGAAACACGTATAACCCTAACAACACGCGCTGCGCATGCGCATTAACACGACGTATCACTATGGGGATGACGTCATAAGATGGCCGCCATGATGTTACCATGACAAAACAACATGGCGCCACTGGGTCCGATCACGTGACATGACGTCACTTCCGGAGTGCGGCACCGGTGTCTGGCAACCTGTACCTGAAACATACGACCCATACTACTCGCCTAGATCTTTTCTCGGGTGTTGCATCCGCCCCAGTAGGAATATCTCCGCTTGACACTTTTCGGGAACATATTTCTTTACACAATATTTGTGACTTCTCAAGACTAAATTGGCATCCAAATCTAGCTGCAATTGTAAATCTACACAGTTTTCTGATTATGTTCTCGGTTCGCCTCGATGCCACGTTTATCAGACGGAAGGTTACCCTAACAATTTCACATCCGCATTTCGGTGAAAAAAAAAAACAACGATCGGCACATAAACCGGTAGAAAAATTCAAATAATGCCGGACTAAAGAAAAATGAAATGCCAAAAGAATAAGGCAAGCTTTGCCGTCAACAATTCGTGCCTTGAGTTCCAATGTGTTGTATGTGCCAGTAGGCACATTGAACACATTGTAACTCGGTGGACGAATTGTCAATAGAAAAATGTTTAATTCAACTTGATTTCACATCAAAATAAATCGAGAAAGTGCAAAGAAGTTATGATCACTTATATATAGCGGCCTCCCAACTGAAGGAAAGAGGGGGCGTGGTGGCGTTGCGATAACCAGTTCGCGTCAGATCACCGAAGTTAAGCAACGTCGAGCCCGGTTAATCACTGGATGGGTGACCGTCTGAGCGATCAATTCGGACTCCCGCGTTGTGACCTTGGGCAAGGCACTTAACCCCGATTGTCCACATGGGGGCACGATGACGCCGTGTACTAAGGCGTACTGCACGTCGATGGTACGCATGTCTTCAACCAATCTAACCCTGCCTGTGCTGCAGTGCTGCAGTGCCGAGTTACGATGTTGGCCGGGGAGCTGGCAGCTGCTCGTCGTTGCTAGGTGGTTCTCTCCGGTACTCCAGCTTTCTCCATCCGTAAAACTGTCACGGTCATGATTAGCCATTGTGCATAAGTATATGACCTTAAACACCAATAAATAATATGAAGGAAAGAGACGACAAGATAAAGAGCGCTGGTGTTTATCAATGCAGTATGACGTTGCTGATCCGAAGGGGTGCTGAAGGTTCCAATTTGATGTTTTCTTGTGAACGCTCTTTATTAATTTATAAATGCTGTTCATAAAAGGCTTGTTTTCAAAACAAAATAGCAGTTTTTGGCAAACATGCACTAATTTATGCAAAAGAAAGTAGTGGATATTTGATAAAAGTGAGATATATGAAGAAATATATTTATATTTTCATCAAAAAGACAGTTGAGGCATTGCACTGTGACATCTGGTGAATGATTTCAGCGATAGTTGGGTGTCTGACAAGCACATATTCCATGCACTGAGCTGTAGAAGACATGGACGGTTAATCGGAGAATTTACCACATTCAGTCCAAGACTTCAAAACCTTGTAAATCCTCCTCGGTTCGCGAGACAAGCGCAGACCCGACGTGGCATACTCCTCACCAAACGTCCAATATCAGCTTGACTGATATTATTCCATTCTTCCTGCAGTGCAGCGGCGAGTTCCTGGACATTGGTAGGGGGGTTGTTGGCGTTATCATACGCGCCTGCCAAGCATATCCTAGACGTGCTCTATTGTTGAAAGGTCTGGACTTAGTGCTGGCCAAGGTAGTGCAGTGATGAACTGCCCCTGGAGGAACTCTGTAGCGACACAGGCCCTGTGTGCTCTTTCATTGTCATCTTCAAAGGCGACTTGTGCGAGAGTGACCACTTTCCGGTTGTGTTGGAGAGTGTAGTTCCGGCAGACGATGGGAGGGTGCCCCAGTGGAGCTTTAAAAAGGCTGACTGGGAGACCTTCATCTTGCTCTGTTTCTGAACGCCTCACACTGGAGAAATTTAGAGAAAGTGCTGACCAGATTGAACATTTTACAACAGAGTTACTTGACATTGCAAGCAAAGTCATTCCTAAAACCTCGACAAATCCAAAACGTTTCACCAAACCATGGTTTGATAACGAATGTAAATAGGCTATAAAGGATCGCAAGAAAACTGAACGGGAATTCAACAAATCACCATCCACAAATAATTTAGATAAATTACGTATAAATCGGGCAAAAACAAGACGACTAATAAAACAAAAAAAGAAATCTTCCTGGGAAAATTATGTTTCAAAGCTGAACCAAAACACCCCCCATCAACAAAATTTGGAAAATGATTAAAAAAATTAAAGGCAAAGAAACCAAATCAACTGTACAACATTTAAAAGGCAACAACACGCTTATCACATCAAAAAAAGAAATTTCAAACAAATTGGCCTCCACATTTTCGAAACATTCGTCGTCTGAAATCTGTAATCCAGAATTTCTCAAAATTAAAAAACAGCAAGAAAAACAAAAGCTCAAATTTACCTCCAACAATTTAGAAGATTATAACGAACCTTTCTCTATGTTCTGCTTGTCATAGTTATGATCCCCCCCCCCCCCCCCCACACACACACACACACACCACAACCGATCCACCACCAAAAAGACCCCGTGCTGCCTAACAGTCACGTCATGGTATCGTTCATTCTGCCGCAGCCACACACTATTTCACCTGTCGTGGAAGTCGAAGGTGAACTTCGATTCATCGGAAAACATGACATTGCTCCATCGACGATTGTCCCAGCGCTGTCGTACTCCACACCAATTACGCCTTGCTGCGATGTGACGTTCCGTCAAACGTGGAATTATTCGAGGATGTCGAGTGTACAAATTCCAGCTGTGTAGGCGATTTCGGATAGCCTGACCACTGACTCGCACATCTGTTGCTCGGTGCAGGTGCTGTCCATTTTCTGAGGCACTTTGATAGCGGTTACGTAATGCTGTGATTCAGATGAAACGATCTTGGTTAGCAGTTGTCGCCCTTGGGCCACCTGACCGACATCTGTCGGCAACATTGCCTGTCTGATGGTAGCGTGGCCACAACCTGCTAATTACCGATTGAGTTACGATGAGAATTTGAGTCACTGCAGCCTGTCTGTCGCCAGCTTCCAACATGCCAATGGCACGTAAACGCTCGTTACGTGTCAGTACGTTTCGACCAGAAACTATTGATAAATGAGTTTATACCAAGAAAAGAACGATGAGACCCCCGAAGAAGCCCGTCCAGTACAAATGAAAATTTCAAAACGTACCCCACAGACATTAACGCGACGTTCGTGCGAAAAACCTGCACGAAGTTTTCGTGGGCCGGTGACATTCATGCTCTTCATTAAACTTGGTAACATATTGATGTGTCCAATCACGCAAATCCAATACCATTTTCCGAAAATATCAACATCAGTTTGGATATCCCCTACTTTTTTGAATAGTATATATGAGAATTTTAGCACTCTGGCTAACTATGCGAATTGAAATTGGGTGCCCTTTTCTACGACGCGTATCTCAAATTGCTCAATGCTGTCAGATGTCCATGTAAACTTTTTCTGAATCGGGGGATGTCCCTCTAACAATTAGTTTGGAATTTTAATATTATTCTCTATTGAAACCCGTTTAAAAATAAAAAAATGGCCTTTTCACCATCTTTTGAAATTCAGTACCTTTCCTTTTTGTTAATTATATCAAAAGTGTGCGCATCGTGACATATAACTCAGTGGAGGCGCCATAAGGGGAAGCATAGAGGGGCCTGGACCCCCTCCCTCAAAATCAAACTTCAAATTGCTATCTGACGGTGGTTTTCCCACCCAATATCACATCCGCAAACGGCACACAACAATACACCTCACGTCAGGTGTTGAAGAAACGCTCAGATATAGCTGCCGGTGCGTCCAAATAAATAGGAGGGGGCACCCCTCCCCTACCTTCCTAGAGCCCAACCCTGCGGCCTTCAGGAGATGCCTTCGGCATCTCAACCGTGGACCCCCCATATCTTACTTAGCCGCCCTCCCCCCCCCCCCCCTAAATCAAATTCCTGGTGCCGCCACTGTATATAATACAGACATCGTGCTTTCCATTAAATCAAAAGTCTAGGAGGTGAGATTTGCTCATTTTTTTCCTGTGAAGAATAAAAACATGCAAATTACTGGAAATAACATCCGACAACCAAAGAGCCAAAGTGGACTTTACTTAGCGTTGGTAGGTGTGATGCTGCTATGTAGCAAACGTTTCATTTTGTAACTTTTAATACACAAAAACAACAGACAGCTCCGAGGGCTTTCTGCTGTTTTGTTTATTAAAAGTAACGAAAGGAAACTTTACTTTATTTCCTGCTGATGTCATAGGGGTTTCCACAACAATTACGTGCTTCTTAATTGGGCGTTCCTCGTTCTTTTACTAATTTCAAGGAAGATAACTTTATAGAACATCGATTTTCATGACGATAATAGTTAGGGATACCGCGGTGGCCCGTTGGGTAGCACTCTGGATAGCGCATTAGACCTCAGGTCGTAAAGTTCGATCCTGACCAGAGTCATTTGCGCGTCGTTTTCTCCATGGTCAAGATACTTATTCCCGATAGCCCAGGTTAAAGCACGGTGATGCCATGTACCAAAGTGTACAGCACGTCGATGTTACGTGTACCCTTGCCTTCAATCAACACTACCGCTGCCTGTGTAGGATTAGTAAGTTAGAGAGTCTCCTTTACTCGGTGGTTCTCTGCGGGTAGTCCAGTTTCATTTACCCGTAAAACTTCTGATACGATATGACCCTAGTTATTGGAAGTGTCGTTTAACCCTTTAACTTGTAAACAGACAACACTTGTAAACAAAATTCTTGAATAACTAATTTTTTTCAGTTTTTGCGTAAAAAACATAGCTTATGATCCCTTATTGGAACGAGCTCAACGAGCTCGATCCAATGAGGGGTCGGTCATAAGCTGTGTTTTTGAGACAAAAAATGAAAAAAATAATGAAAATTGAATGGTAATTTTTGTGAATAGCGCTGGCCGGTTCAGTTTGACGGTATGATGGGTAAAGGGTTAACCCAATAAAAAACAGACAAGTATAGAAAGGCATTTGTGCGGTTTAGCGTCGCGCGATTTTTGAATTTTTATAAAACTGAATGAAAATGCATTCTGATATTTTTAAGACAGTGAGTAGACTTAAATTTTACATTCGCATAGACTAACCTATAAGATGACGGCCTTGAATTGTTATGTATTTTTTTTTTTAAAGAAAATATACAATTTACGAAAACACAAGGACAAAACTAAAATCTAGAAACTTGTTATTTTAAAAAAGGTTTAGGAGTTTTTTTAGACTGCCTGAAATAATTCCCTACGCTCTGAAGGTGATTTGACAAATTTTATTTCATATTTTTCCTGTCGATAAAGGTTAATAAATATTGATGCCTCCTGATGGCTCGCCATTTTTTTCAAGCTTCGAATTGAATTTTCTCTCAATTTATCCGTTCAACAATCAGCGTTCAAAGTTTTCAGTACAATCTAGAGGGATCCCACAGTGTTGATTATTGATCGATTCGATCAGAGATGTGACAGGCGCTGTTATTTAATTTTTTCCAAACTCTTCGATTGTTCACTGGGATTTAGCGACACTTTTACACTCTAAAATCAGTTGGGTTAAAAATTAACCCAAATCAACTGAGTTGAGTGAATTTGAACCCAATTGGGTTCATATTCACTCAACCCAGTTGATTTGGGTTGATTTTTAACCCAATTGATTTTTGAGTGTAACAGCCAAGGTCATATCGTATCTGACACATGTACAACTATTTCTATCCACCTGGATGCGCATGCGCGAAAACAAAGTTATTTTCTGTTTCCAATGAGCCCATTGCCGATTAGCCATCTTTGACGTTAATGATATGCAAGGTCACAGGTATCTTCGGGTAAACACTTCGATCAGACTTTCTGTCAAGACAGTCAAACATGCGATAGAAACAACCAAAATGTTTCGCTTGAAACGAGAAAATGTGCATTTTCGATTTAATACAAATAAAGATAGAAAAATAGCACACTTTCAACACTTCATTTAATGGACAGGGCAAAATAATATTGATTTTTAGTGAAATGAATACCGCAATGAACCCCTTCCCACAACCGAAGGTAGACTCGACATCATGATTTTGTTTTGTTGACAAGTGACAAAACTGCAGATATATCACTGAAATCACACAAAAATGTCTGCAAAAGTGAAAATGCATACCCTGGGTATCCAAACAACCAACCCATACAAATATTTTCAAGCATAACATTACAGATGTTCCAGCTGAAAGAGGTTGGGGTGGAGGGGGCGTGGTCCTTAAAAAGTGAATGAAAATCGTCTGCTAGTAGCAGTGTCGCGTGTCTACTAATAATATTTTGTCCATATACAGTACAAGTCAAAATGAGCTGAAGAATAACCACTACCGGTACAAACTATAGATGTAATGTTTCCTATACTAATAACACAAGAATCGGATAAAAAAATATATGTACGTGTATTCTGTAACCTTTTTATGCCCCCCGACTTAAGTCGGGTGGCATGTAGTGATTGAAGTGTGCTTGTGTCCGCCCGCCCGTGTGTCCGTGTGTGTGTGTCCGAGCCAATAACTCGAAAACTGTTAGGGCCACAGTCATCAAACTTCACACAACTATAAAGGACCATAGGAGGATGTGTTACACACCATAGTCGTGTTCGTACCTTCAAGGTCAAGGTCACATTTCAAGGTCACACTAAAAATCGGTCAATATTCGTGTCTCAGCCATAACTCAGAAACGAATCATAGTACAATTGTTAAACTTTTTACAAATGTTAAGGACAGTCAGAAGGTGTGTCGCGTATAATAGTTTCCACCGCATCTGCAATGTGAAGGTCACAATTGACCTTCATATGTTCGGGGTCACAAATCGTGTCTCAAGCATAACTCCAAAACTATTAGGGCTACAGTCATCAAACTTCACACAATTATAAAGGACCATGGGAGGATGTGTCGCACACCATAGCCGGGTTCGTACCTTCAAGGTCAAGGTCACATTTCAAGGTCACACTAAACATCGGTCAATATTCGTGTCTCAGCCATAACTCAGAAACGAAGCATAGTACAATTGTTAAACTTTTTACAAATGTTAAGGACAGTCAGAAGGTCTGTCGTGTATAATAGTTTCCGCGGCATCTGCAAGGTGAAGGTCACAAGGGGGGGGGGGGCGCATGTGTTACCTTAGTAACATTCTTCTTGTTTAACATGTTTTGGGTTTATACACAGAAAAAGAGGGTTAATTGCATTGGAATTCCTATTGCATTATATTTTCCAATGCATAGAAATTCATAATGTAATTTACAATGTCCACGAAAGAATATAATTTCAGGAAAACAAATTTTTTTGGTTGACGTAGCTTTGATACGCCAAAAATAACACCCATGAGTGGTGGGAATTTACCCTTCTGGTACTGTTAATTCTTTTTTTCTCAAACATTGGAAAATGGATTGATAAGAATCTCCATAATCCACACACCTCGCTGCCTAACCCTTAATTAACAATCTGACTGCTACTTCACACATAATTCATGAATTAGCAGGTAAAAATGTTTTTTTTTTAAAATTTTGTACAAGACACGTTATTAATGTGATCTATCATCGAAACAAGATTGTTCCTCCGAGGATCACATGATTCGATTTGTTTGAGGCTTTTGTGTAAATTTGAAAAAATTAAATTTAAATTTCCAATTTTAACAAGGATCACAATAAGCGGCATCGCATCGCATTTCGCTATGCAAAATCCAGGAAAAGCTATGCAATCATTAAATATGCATAGTGAAATGCGATGCACATTCTCAAGTTCCATATCATGGTGGAAATGGGCATTAGTCCTAACTTGTAACTGCTTGTCTGGTAGAAACATGATGGCTCAATGGCAAATCAGCAGTTCATGGACCACCAGGTAGAAGTATCCTTTCGAGTAAAAAAAGTTAATTGGGGATAGAAGTCCACTCACACGATGGCAGAGTACCAAATCAGTATGTCTGTACCATACATGTATGTATCGGTAATGCATGGATCAAACCACTTGAAACTTTGAATGCTACAGTAGTGAAAGAGTTAAAGATTTCACATCTGTTGGTGCCAGGTGGCACAATAGAAATTTACAGACCTAGGTGATGCTGCTACTGCAAGTTAATAGCAGCATTACCCGACTGTATACATTTCTTTGTATTTTTGTTTTCAAGTAGACCTACCACTAATATACATGTAACTAAGTGGCAAGTGCTTTCTCGGAAACAGAAGCATTCATTATTGTATACTGAATTTGAAACATAAAAATGCTACACAATTTTGAAAAAAAATGCTATACATTTTTTGAAAATGTATAGAATTTCGCTATGCAAATAAAAAACAGTATTTTGATCCCCGAATTTTAATGTTATCTGTGGGTAAAGATTTAAAAAGTACAAAATATATTATACTGCTTTTTTGTGATCAGAGTACTACAATTGTAGATTATTTCAGCAAGTCAACACTTCTTATTTTAAATTTGTTTTATAATCACGAAATATTGCTATGGCTGCAGTCGAATAATTTTTAATAGAACTAATCTGTAAATGAACAATTATTTATTTAATAGCCAAGTATGAAATGTCTGGAAAAAATGAGTATAAATGAGTATACTTATGAGTATAAATGCATGGTACAAGGTAAAAGCATATGTTCATGTCTACAAATACTGTAAGATAAGATAAGATAAGATAAGATAAGATAAGATTTACTAAGCAAATACACCAGAACAAAGGCAGATTGCTTTGTATATACAAAATCAAAATAAATAGAAACATAAAACAATACTAATTCCGAATGACAAACGTAAATATTAAGGCTTATAGTGGTTGTAATGTAATATTGTTAATGTCACTTCTTGGTGTCAGATTGACAAAACTTGCTCTCGTTGTTTTAAGAACTGGTGGGCCATATTACAGATGATACCGCACAGCTGTGGCACATTGTTTTTCATCAGGAATATGAATCTCTCTTATGTGTCCATCTCAACAAACTCTTGGTATTCACGTTCAAATTTGTTAAATGCACGTTCTCTGAGAGATGCATATTCACCACACTCCATAACGAAGTGCCATTCTGTTTCCACTGCACCTGAGCCGCACACCGCGCATAAGCGTTCACTTACGGGGATGGGTGGTTGCATATGCCTCCCTTTTTCTATCATAAGTTTGTGGTTACTTATACGCAAACGAGTAAATATGTTTCTCGCCTCGGAGGATGTTGTATAAATCAAATAAGGCTCCAGGTGATATTTGTTCTTAAACTCTCGATAAAAATGAATCAAATAAATTTTGTATGAATCAAAATAAGTCGTAGCATAACCGCAATGAACAAAGTAGCCCACTGCCATTACACCAAAAGCACAAGAACCCGAAATCATTTTCCAGAAAGCTTTCTGTGAGCTTTCCCGAAAATGATGTCAGGTTCTTGTGTTGCTGGTGTAGCTGAAGATGCATACTAGTAGTTTATAGTGGTTATTCTACGACGTATTTCGACTAGTACTGTAAGTCAAGTGATTTCTAAATTCCACTCGGAGGTCCGCTGGCTGGAATTTTGCTTGTGCAAACAATGCACATGGGCATCAACCACTGACCATACCTGACAGCCAGTAAAAACTTGTAACTCACAAAGCACATCTGCAGTTTAAGGAGCACTGATAAGTTAGTTATCTGGTGGTCCATAAATTGCAGATTAGCTTGTTGAGTCCCCAACTTTCTACAAGACTGGCAAGAATATGTTGGAAATATATGTATATCCACCTACTTAGAAGAGAAGTACAAAATCACCCTGTGTGTTCTGTAATACAATATCCATGTGTGCACATTTTGGTCATGCTTCCGGGGTCTCGGAGAGGGTGGGGCCCAGGGTAGTAACTCCTGGAGCCTGGAAATTGGAGGCGGGGGGGGGCGGTTGGCCCAGGAGTCAAGGATCTTGGTTTCGCCTACCCACCCTCTAGGCCAACCTTTCAAAGGGCGTTCCAAAACAAAAACAAAACAAAAAATACGGGCTTTCAGGCCATGTTTGACCTAGTCCCCCTCCTCCAAGGTTCTGACTCCTGTGCCAACAGTTAAGGAGGGGGTTGTATCGTGAATGAAGTCATGCACTTGACCAACGGCTGTAATTCTGGACTGCATGATTCTTGAAGTAATAACTTTATTGAATCAACTTGACGTAACCAAGTTATCACTTGAAGAATTGTACCGTCACTTTAGCTATGGACGGTAGGTCACTGGATACTCATTGATCAACTTGGAAATTTGAAACATGCTGCTAAAAACGTCATTTTGACGGCCAAGAATAACGTGATTTTTTATCCCCAAAGCCGCCAGAAGACTCCATTTATTAAGCGATTTAAAAAAACTGTTGGGAGAGAAACGCCGCTCCCGCCCCCTCCCTCCAACCACTCTGTGATCGATCGCGCCTCCGGCACTCGCTGCAGATGCCTTTATCATCTGTGCAATATCCCAACATTTTTGAAAGGGGAGCCGTCACAAAATTAACCCCGGGTCCGAATTTCCTTTCCCTGGCAGTAGTATGTCTCGTAAGTTTCACCCCTAGTTTGGATGATCTCATTTGGATGATCTCATGTGACGTCATATCACGTGACCTAGTGACGCCATGTTGTGTTGCTATGGTAACCCGCGTGGGCGGCCATCTTGTGACGTCATCGCCAGAGTGATAGGTGGTGTTAGTGCGCATGTGCAGCCACGTGTTGTTAAGGTGATACGTGTTTCCGTCGTCAATTTTGTATACTGAAGGCCGCCATCTTGGTTTCTATGGTAGCACGTGATTGCTATGTTACCCAAAGGCTTATAATAGGACAGGGGTATGTTCGGTGGGTATGTTCGATTGAATCGGAGTAAATCTGATTACCACAAACAAACCGACAATCCCTCCAAATCACCAAAATCCACCCAAAATCACCGAAATTGACTTTATTTCCCCAATTTATCGGCTTAGCACGTAGTGGTATAGTACTAAGGGGTACAAAGGGGTGCGTTCGATTGAACAGGAGTAATGTTCTGGCTTAGAATTCTCCCAGAATCCCTTTTTGGATATTTATTTAGATAGATATTTATTCGTTCAGTAGCACACAGGAAATACAATGGTTACAATCACATAGTTCAATTAATATATAACATTTTGTATACTACTGGGAGATGACATAGCCAGATTGGCTGTCTTCCAGTCATCTCCCTAAGGAATATTTTGCAATACTGTTTACGGGCCCAGACTGTCGACGTTCTTATAAAAATCATCTCATCGGTTATAGAAAATTTACTATGTAAGGGTTGTGCTAGACTTGGCAGTTAAAGTGTTTTCTAGTGGATGTATTTCAGCTTGGGGCCTTCTGGCTGTGTGCTACAAATGAAGCAACCTAAATTGAGCAGTTCGAGTAAAAGAGATATAAAAATTTGCTTCAATCCTTTATTTATCTTGAGAGCGGCCCAAAGCTATAAGACATCCCCTGGCGAGGTCATTTAACGCGGACAAGGTGGGTATAGCTATTTGGAGGACAGAATGTCATTTCGTCTGGTCATTTAATTTGTTCATATATAGGTAAAGTAAAGCAGGAAGACGTGTTATGACGGTGTCCAAATCAGCAAGATCACACCCTCTCTCAATCCAGGGGTGAGAACGGGTCGTACTACCGCTGATGTGATCACCGCCGCTACGATGTTTATATAGTGCAATCTGGACAATAAGGATTACTGCATTCAACATTGTCTGAATAAAGTGCTAGAAGCCTGGACAACAGCTTCTTTTTAAATACGTTTCTATTGTTCATCGTACGTAGATCTCTATCTAGCGCATTCCAAATCCTGGGATACAGGTTGCTAGGTAGACGGTCCAGGGCTTTTGTCCTTGTTCTAGTTATTTGGAGAAGATCACGTTGTCTAGTGGTTCTGACAGGCATACTAGCTACTCTGAAGAAGTTATCAAATGACTGGGGAAGATTGTCGTTTTTCCAATCAAAGACGAAGAGGGATACATGAAATTTATACAGGTCAGTCACCTTGAGTATTTTGTCCCTTTTGAAGAGTGGTTCTGTGTGGGCATTATACTTTTTGTTATTAATTATGCGCAGTGCACGTTTTTGAAGAGTTAGAAGTTTATTGATAGATCTCAATAATGTCAGAATCATTCAATATTTGGTATACAGGTATACAGTATCCTTAGTGGGTCCGGATTCCCTTTTTGGATCCCTATCCCATGACATTTTATTTCCCTATTAAGAGTAGCACGTAGTGCTATAGGACAAATATTCACCCAGAATTCTCTGCTTCTATCTATATATGCAATAGTTTACGTCTATCTGGCCATGTTCCTTTGTTCTAGAGTATACTCCAGTAACGTAGAAGAGACTATTAGTTGGAACAGCTTTGCTTATTATTACTATATTTAGCTATTCTAGTCTATTCTTGTTAGTTCTGACCATATTCCGTGTACTCTTGTTGTTTCATTTATCTAGATCATTTATATAAATTATAACTAACCAATCAGATTGCTTGATTTCCCATAATCTGTATGCAGAGTTATCTCCCCTTATTACAACGAAGTCCTATCCGATTCTCATCACCTCTTATCCAATGACCATATCCCATGGAATCCCATTTCTGGGAAACACCCGTGGCTATGGAATCCCTTTTTTGTCGTATGAGGCCATGAGGGCTATGTAAAAGCCCTAAATGAATCCTCATTTATTATCCCTCATAGCCTCATTGAATTTTGAGGTTATGAGGACCATTAAAAATCCCTCAATGAGGTATAATTTACTACGACTCTTAGCCTCATTTCAGTATTTGAGGATACCTATGGCCTGGTATTGTATTATTCGAGGATACCTATCGAGGCTACCATTAGGAGAATCCCTTTTTTGTCGTACGAGGCCATGAGGGCTATGTAAAAACCCTCAATGAGTTCTCATTTATTATCCCTCATAGCCTCATTGAATTTTGAGGTTATGAGGACCATTAAAAATCCCTCAATGAGGTATAATTTACTACGACTCTTAGCCTCATTTCAGTATTTGAGGATACCTATGGCCTGGTTTTGTATTATTCGAGGATACCTATCGAGGTATACCTCATTGAGGGATTTTTAATGGTCCTCATAACCTCAAAATTCAATGAGGCTATGAGGGATAATAAATGAGGACTCATTGAGGGTTTTTACATAGCCCTCATGGCCTCATGCGACAAAAAAGGGATTCTCCTAAAGGTATCCTCGATAGGTATCCTCGAATAATACAATACCAGGCCATAGGTATCCTCAAATACTGAAATGAGGCTAAGAGTCGTAGTAAATTATACCCCATTGAGGGATTTTTAATGGTCCTCATAACCTCAAAATTCAATGAGGCTATGAGGAATAACAAATGAGGACTCATTGAGAGCTTTTACATAGCCCTCATGGCCTCATACGACAAAAAGGGATTCCATAGCCACGGGTGTTTCCCAAAAATGGGATTCCATGGGATATGGCCATTGGATAAGAGGTGATGAGAATCGGATAGGACTTCGTTGTAATAAGGGGAGATAACTCTGCATACAGATTATGGGAAATCAAGCAATCTGATTGGTTAGTTATAATTTATATAAATGATCTAGATAAATGAAACAACAAGAGTACACGGAATAGGGTCAGAACTAACAGGAATAGACTAGAATAGCTAAATATAGTAATAATAAGCAAAGCTGTTCCAACTAATAGGCTCTTCTACGTTACTGGAGTATACTCTAGAACAAAGGAACATGGCCAGATAGACGTAAACTATTGCATATATAGATAAAAGCAGAGAATTCTGGGTAAATTTGTCCTATAGCACTACGTGCTACTCTTAATAGGGAAATAAAATGTCATGGGATAGGGATCCAAAAAGGGATTCTGGGAGAATTCTAAGCCAGAACATTACTCCTGTTCAATCGAACGCACCCCTTTGTACCCCCTTAGTACTATAGCACTACGTGCTAAGCTAAGCCGATAAATTGGGGAAATAAAGTCAATTTCGGTGATTTTGGGTGGATTTTGGTGATTTGGAGGGATTGTCGGGTTGTTTGTGGTAATCAGATTTACTCCGATTCAATCGAACATACCCACCGAACATACCCCTGTCCTATTATAAGCCTTTGGGTAACATAGCAATCACGTGCTACCATAGAAACCAAGATGGCAGCCTCCAGTATACAAAATGGACGACGGAAACACGTATAACCTTAACAACACGTGCTGCACATTCGCACTAACACCACGTATCACTATGGCGATGACGTCACAAGATGGCCGCCCACGCGGGTTACCATAGCAACACAACATGGCGTCACTAGGTCACGTGATATGACGTCACATGAGATCATCCAAATGAGATCATCCAAACTAGGGGTGAAACATACGAGACATACTACTCCTGGCCCTGCGTGGACCTTCCACTTCGTGGGTGACATGTAAGTTTGAGTTGAAGGAGAAAATAGTCAAAAGAAGAATTTATATATTTTTATGTCCGATTCTTGTGTTATTAGTATAGGAAACATTCATCTATAGTTTATACCGGTCGTGGTTATTCTTCAACTCATTTTGATTTGTACTGTATATGGACAAAATATCATCGGTAGACACGCGACACTGCTACTAGCAAACTATTTTCATTCACTTTTTA
The DNA here is from genome assembly GCA_031216915.1 of Pictodentalium vernedei. Taxonomy (NCBI): domain Eukaryota; kingdom Metazoa; phylum Mollusca; class Scaphopoda; order Dentaliida; family Dentaliidae; genus Pictodentalium; species Pictodentalium vernedei. Next base: position 302,490,265 of record CM062296.1, on the reverse strand, counting down.
GGGACCACGCCCCCCTCCACCCCAACCTCTTCCAGCTGGAACATCTGTGTGTTATGCTTGAAAATATTTGTATAGGTTGGTTGTTTGGATACCCAGGGTTTGCATTTTCACTCACGCAGACATTTTTGTGTCATTTCAGTGATATATATGCAGTTTTGTCACTCGTCAACAAAACAAAACCATGATGTCGAGTCTTCCTTCGGTTGTGGGAAGGGATTCATTGCGGTATTCATTTCACTAAAAAATCAATGTTATTTTGCCTTGTCCATTAAATGAAGTGTTGAAAGTGTGCTATTTTTTCTATCTTTATTAGTATTAAATCTAAAATGCACATTTCCTCGTTTCAAGCGCAACATTTTGATTGTTTCTGTCGCATGTATGACAGTCTTGACAGATCGTCTGATCGAAGTGTTTACCCGAAGTTACCTCTGACCTTGCATATCATTAACGTCAAAGATGGCATATCGCCAATGGGCTTATTTACTCAAGCTGTCAATGGGAGAAAGACGTAAAACGTCATTTTTCACCCAAAAATTGTTTTCTATCAAATGTTCGTCCATAGGGTGTACTCTTTAAAATAATGTTAAATTCTTAGTGGTAGATAAAGTTCTTCATATTTCCATTTGTGTTCCGTATGCAGTCACAATTGAAAAATAAGGGGGGTGGGGGGGGGGGGGGCAACTCCAAATTGTTTGCTCAGTACTTATAGTTCAGTATGGTGGTTTTGCGCGTGGAGGAAGCCAGAGTACCCGGAGAGAACCACCAATCAGCGGCGAGCAACTGCCGGACTGCCCAACTTACTTACCAGGCACAAACAGAGTTATTAACAGAGGTTGAATGCAAGAAGTGCACCATTGTCTTTATACCGATTCCCATGACATCTCACAACCAATGTATATTGTCAGTTTCCATTTTGGCATATGGCTGGTTTTAGTATCACGTGGTACAATGCCTGAAGAAACGTGTGGTACAATAATGATGAATAATGGGGAAGACTTCCTCAAAATACGCCTTAACGGGATTTATAAGTAACCACAAAAGAATTTACTATGGAAATCCCAAGTCTGAAATCACTTAAAAATCAAAGAGATATTCATAAATTATACACCAAAATGAAGGCTGTGGTGTATAGAGCACCCAAAATATATGCTTTTAACTCAGACAGATGATGGCAAGCAGAAACGCCATTAAGTTGTTCCTGAAGGTCTGCTACCGTATTCGTACCAGAAATGATAATAAAAAAAATATTTCTCGAGAACAACTCGTGGCCAATTGTGCTTCGAATATTCAAGAAAAAGCTAGAAATTCAAACCACACTTCATGATGCAGCGACAGCCGACAGGATTGCGTACAAAAAATGCCCCAAACTGTCGAGTTTCTTTCGGGAAAATAAAACTAGCTTGTTGTTTACGTTTTGGTCAAATGCAGAAATAGCAAAAACAATGACATTTAAAATGGTATTAAAAGACCGATCACAAAAACACTGCACGCATATATTTCATGAGAACAACTTGTGGCCAAATGTGCTTCGAGTATTCAGGAACAAAGCTTGGGATTCAAGATGCAGTACCGGGACGGCGTGTAGAAAAATGTCTGAACTGTCGGTTTTCTTTTTTTTTGGGGGGGGGGGGAGTGGGAGGGGGAACGACAAATCCGGTTGTTTACGTTTGGTGAATGTCAGCAGGGGCTAAACGAGCCCTGATATACAATTCCGTCTAAAATGACATTATGAGGCCGATCACTTTCACACTACACACTGCCATCATTAGAAAACTGTGCAGTTGGCATATTACTTACAAGGTATCATGATGATACTTGTTTTAATTTCTAGAATCCGTAATCATTCCCTACCAAACTCTGGCCGAGTACCACGTGACAAAAAAAATACTGCGGCTTGGAGTCTTTCTTTAGCGGCCTTGTCGTTGCATAATGCAGTGTTTTGAATTCCTAGCTTTGTTCTTGGATTTCTAAAGCAACTTGGGCCACGAATTGTTCTCAGGAAATATTATTTTATTATTAGTTCTTGTACGAATGAAAACTTTCAGGAACCTTTCATGCTTACCAACTATGGATTTTAAGGAATTTTCAGATTTCATATAGTAATTTCGTTTGTTGTTACACTCGAAAATCAGCTGGGTTAAAAATCAACCCAAATCATCTGGGTTGAGTGAATATGAACCCAATTTGGTTCATATTCAGTCAACCTAGTTGATTTGAGTTAATTTTTAACCCAACTGATTTTAGAGTGTATACTTATAGAGCACCTTACATCGATCAAGATATGATCTTCAGGCTTTTTTTAACCAGATTATCACCAGCATATTAAGACGACACTTGCAAACAAAATTATTTAATAACTATTTTTTGGCGTCAAATACATAGCTTATGACGCCTCATTTGAATGATCGCAACGAGATCGTTCCAATGAAGGGTCATAAGCTATGTTTTTGAGACAAAAAAAAAATGAATAAATAATAAAAATTGAATGGTGTTTTTTTTGTGAATAGCGCAGGCTGGTTTTTGGTAGTTACGTTAGGTAAAGGGTAAAACTGATATCGGATGATACGTATGCACCGGACTTCAAACAAAGGAAAAATAATTCAGACCGACCGATCCTATGGGGCATTGAGTTGTCTCTAATGGTGTTTTGAAAATGGGTACTCTCATATCTTGGGCATGGAATTACCTAAGGACTTGATTCCACAACGGTCAAGGTCACCGAGCTCGCCAGAGGTCACTGAGTGCATTTTTTCAGACTTGCTGGAAATCGTATTTTGTGATCCCTAATGCATTCCCGAAGTTCATACATTTTTTCCTACACTCAAAAAAGTAGGCATGTGTATTTCATCACTCCAAAAAGTGGGCGGATCAAAAAATATTGAAAGTGGGTCACACTCATATCTCAAGCATGGTATGACCTATGGACCCGGGACCAACATCAAATGAACCGAAATTCAATGGATGTTCAGAATATGGGACAAGAGGTTATCATTGGCTGATTGAGTAAATGTTGTCGGAAGGAATTGCTGGAAGTCACCTTTTTTGACACCCCCCCCCCTCCCCCCCCCCCCCAAATGCAGGCATGAAATTCATGCATGTACTTTTACACTCAAAAAGTGGGCCTGGTCAAAAGTTTGAAAGTGAGCCAAGCTCATATCTCAACCTTTGAAAACAAGATGGAACTCAGTGGAGGCTCAAAATATGTGCCAAGGTGTTTCGAGTCACCATGTGGTTATTGATTACATATTTCAGAGATATTGTTAATCACAATTTAAACCCTCTGATCCATTCATAATATTCATACATGCATTTCATCACTCAGAAAAGTGGGCAGAGCCAAACATTTTGAAAAGAAACCCACTTTCGAAATTAATAGAGCCCTTAAAAGAGCATGGTATAATCTGAGGCTAAAAATTTGGACAGAACGATAAAATGATCGTGCTGATATCGTAAGTATAGTGTGACATTATCAACTGGAAACCTTTCAAAATCAAGTTGAAATTATTTGGAGGTTCATCATATCTGCCAAGGTCTTTCGAGTCAACTGTAGTTATTGATTGCATATTGCATATATTGGAAATCACTGTTTAGACCCTCTAATGCATTCCTAAAGTACAAACGTAAATTTAAATGCTCAAAATGTGGACGTGGCCAAAAAGTTTTGAAAGCTGAAAACACTTGCATATCAGACATATTAACCTGGGTCCAATACAGGGTTTGAAATATGAGGAGGGGGGGGGGGGCGCCCAGTGTAGAATTTCAGTTTGTTTGACTGTATTTTTGCATGAAGCATTTTAAATATAGTGCACGACAATGTATTTCTAACTTCTTCAATATCCTTCTCCGATTCATTAGAACCCATCTGCGGTGCACAGAAGTTATTTCTGGTTTCTTGAAATATTTACATGATTCCTGTGTGAAAAGCTTAAAATGCTGTTTACAAAAAAAACCCAACATTTTTTATTTCTTTAACACTTAAGCTGCTGAAAACGACTTTTGCCACCTACTTTATGACAATTATCTGTACGTTCTGGTATGCGCAAATCAAACCTATCATATGATTAATAGCTGGAAAGGGCTCAGAGAGCCCTTTCCAACAATTAATCAGATGATAGAGTTTCAGGTATGTCATAAATCTTATCAAACTTCCTCACATACATGTACATGCGCTTATAGCGGTCCTACATATATGGCTAAAGTGGGCGTGGCAGTAAAAGAGTTAAATATATTATTTCTCCTGCAAATAAGTCTCCATAAGTTCTCTTTCTATATAGTTTAGTTCTGGTGCTCTCACAAGTTTAACACAGACTCGAATTCACTGATCACAGTAAATTCTGTTTCTCTGCTTTGTTTTTTACTTTTTCTGTATGGGAGTTTCTATCGTCATGGGCGACGCACAGGTTTCAAAATAGTTCGAATAGCCATTCATTTCGTCTCAATTTAGTAACCAGCCAATTCATAAATAGACAGCAATAAGAAGAGACTAATTTGAAAACGATAGTTTGTCAGTGACATCTGCGTTTTGATCATACGCGCATTGCATCTGATAAAACGAAATGGATGAATTCTCTTTTATTCAGATACAGATGTACCGCCAAATAAAAGCGAATTTGGCCTTGAATGTTTGGGGAACTCAAGTATTTTTTCAGATATATAAGGGGAAAGGGACTTCGGGGGGGGGGGGGGGTGGTGGAGAAGGAACGCTGGGGGAGAGATCAAGGCGCATCCGGAGTATTCACCCCAGATATATTACGTGGGTGAGGGCGCGTCCGGGAATGTAACACTGCGTTTTAAAAAATAACCATTAAAAGGGGGTCCAAAATATGCCCTGAAAATGTTAAATAAAAATTTAAATGCCCATATCCACCGTGGATTTTCCATGAAAATATCCTTCTATTGCCCAGTAAAACGCTAAACTATCTGATCCGAGGATGCGGGGGTGTGGATACACCACCGTTTCATACGCCTACCATAGTTCATGAACTTCATCTTCATCTACACGCCCCAACCCCATCTAAATAAATTGTGCTTTGGGAGAACAGCAAGGAAAATTTTATGAGAATTTTTTTTCGGTCAATAGCACAAGAATTGCTCGTGTAAGATAGATAGTCAGCTCGTTGAATTGTTTGGGTGTTTGTTGTTGTTGTTGTTGTTGGTGTTAACATGTTGGGTAGTAAGTTGGTTGGTTTGTGATCAAACATTCAAAAGACAGAACTATCCCATTCAGACTAGTCAATGAAACACGGTCGCAACTACAACTACAATCGCAATCGCTCGGGCCACCAGTCTAATTCTGCTCGGAATTCGACACTATTATGTGCTGTTTGTTTACCAACTTTCGCGCACATGGCCATTCATAGAATGTGATGTCCGTTTACTCACAAAAATATACAGATATTCTTATTCTTTCGTGCTCACGTTATTGATATTTCAATCAATAAAAACTTAATTCACCTTGAAAGCATCAAGATAGTAACGCAGTTAGTGGAACTACACAGCGTAATCATACAACTACAGTTAAAACTAGAAGTCCTGTCACGACCTGTGCGCTTATCTAGGCTTAATGGCGCGTAGGAATTGCGGGCAATTGCCATATCGAATGGCATCCAAAGCATGACAGGTTCTCCTTGTTACTTATAGCAAACACAGGCAATGTTTCTGTCAATGGACCTCCGGGTTACCCGGAGGTCCATTGGCTGAAACATTGCTTGTGCACATGCCTTATGTACAGAATTTGATAGCCTTACTATGGTCATAACGCGTAGATTAACGCGCAGATCGACGTGCTATTTGTGCGTATTTCATGAAGGACTTCTAGTTTTAACTGTACAACATCTGTGGTGACTTTTCATTCATAATTGTAAATATCACCAAAGGTTCGGTCAAATCAAGTTTCGAATGAGCAATCTTTCTTCCCTTGATTCAAAGAAAATTAATGTTTATGGTATTTCTAAATTAAATCGTCTGGGATATATATGTTGATCGAAAAAGCGCACCTTAGGTAGAACAAATCAGTAGACTAGGGTTTAACCCCAGGAACGGAAATTCCCGGGTTCCCCGTGCGAAACGTCGGTCCCTATACCCAGGAAATGTATTGCAGGGAACCGGGAATTATTGCAGGGAACCGGGAATCAAGCATGGCACTGTTTGTGCGTTGAACTGAAGTTTTCTGAACTGAAAAAAATAACTGCCCCAATGTAACTTGGTAAGATTTCGTCAGCCCTTCCACGCCTGAACTTTTTACAGTCCTGATTTCTGATGAACTGTTTTCATCAAGTCACCGTAGGTCTCAACAGTTCTGGAGGACTCCCTTCCTCAAGTGCGAGATCTCCACCCGCTTCAAAGTTCAGACTCGTGTTCATTTTCAGGATCACTAGTATCACAATTCACTACATCCATCAAAATCACCTCATCTTCAGTGCCGTGTCCGGTCTCATCTGCTTCAAGCAGAGGAGACTGGTGACGGGAGTGAAGAGTGTGTTGATGTTGGAGGAGGTAGTGGTGATAATACTAGTGATTCTGAAAACGAAGACGAGATTGGAGCAGGTTGGGTTTTCAAGCTTCTCTTGGGAAAAGAACTTTTCATTTTGGAGATGATAGATTGCCAATAAAATATGTTCATTTTCATGAAAATAAAATATGTCTTGTTACTCTTGTAAATTTGCTTGGTGTTACCTGGGGACTTTCCCGGTTCTCGGTTCTGAGGGTAATTTCATTCCCGTTCACGGTCCCCGGACAACCAGGGAATATATTAAACCCTACAGTAGACGTGGAAGCCAATTACATGACAGATAGTGATGGCCATGATACAAGCCAGTAGTAGAGTTGGCAGACTATAGTACTGAACGAAAACAGCAGCACTATTTATTTATTTAATTATTGGTGTTTACGGTCACATATTTCTGCACAAAGCTAATCATGACCACGACAGTTTTACGGGTGGAGGAAGCCGGGGTACTCGGAGAGTAGCACCGAGCAACGGCAAGCAACTGTCAGCTCCCCAACATACTTACTCCATAATAGTAGGGTTAGCATTGGTTGACGACAAATGCACCATCGACGTGCAATGCACCATCGACGTGCAGTAGTACCGTGCCCCCAAGAGGGCAATGGGGGTGAATTGTCTTGCCCAAGGACACAGCGCGGTTTCGCAGGTGGGATTCGAACCGAGGACCTCTCGGCTTGCAGCCTGCGCCTCTACCTACTGAGCCACCGCGCCCCAACAGCAGCAGTGAAAGCCGATCACATAACAGATAGTGATAGCCAACCACTGGGTTGATGGGTAGAGATGGGCGGTACTGGAATTTTAAGTTCGGTATCGGCCGCGATAGGCCCTATTTTAGGGGAATACACCGCGGTATCGGTTCGGTATTCGGTATCTGACTTGACTGAGATTTTTTTATAGTGCCAAAGGGGAATCCACACCAGGGAAATACAAAGTAAGTTGTTCTTGTATCATTCTTCTACCAGAGCGATACAAATGTCACTGCCAATGAGCTCAACACTGGCATTATTTTGCCAAGGCAAATCATATCTACAGTAATTTTATGACTTATTCCAAACACATCTTAACATTTAAAGGCACAGGCTTTTGCTATCTCGGAGCATGTGCTATTAACATGCCGTCATTAGAAGGTCCTGCGTACAATCGACAAATCACCTAAGAAGTGATTTATAGTCAAGTCTTGGCTGCCTTAACAGGCAGCCAAGACTTCACTAGAAATCAAAGCTATGCAAATGGACGAGAACAGGTTGTAGTCTAGTGGGAACTCAGAACAATTGCCCAGGTCTTTAAGGGTTAACAAAACTAAAAAGAAAATCGGTCACTTTTTTCAAGCAAATGAACACTTCAGCTGCTATCAAGCCTCAACAAGCTCTTATAAATAGAAAATGTTAGAACAGATGGTTTCGGTATTCAATGATTGGGGCGGTTCGGTTTTTCGGTATTCCCATGATATCGGTATCGGTTCGATTTTTCAGTATATTGCCCATCTCTATTGATGGGGCCATGCCATAGTTGGGATACCTGAAAGTTTTCCCTTTGTGAAGACAGTTGAGACGGCTGTGGTGGAGATGGGTCGTCAGGTCGCCGTGGAACTGATATCAGTGACAGGAGACAGCACTAACGAATTGAAGAGTCCGTGTTCCAAAGACAGTAGTTTTCCAACAATAGTATATCTTACACTGGTCCCGGTCCCAGGCGGTCCCCGGCGGCCCCGGGGTCCCCACCAGTCTCCAGAAAGCGGTCCCCACTGGTCCTCAAGTTCTGCCTTATACTGGTCCCCGATTGCCCCCAATTCCCTGTTTGTGTCATGTGCTGTATGTGTTGTGCACAGACGGACCAAATACAGGAGCCGTACATTCTCTTCTGATAAGTGACTTTGTATGGATTGATATGGACTAAGATGAAAGCAACAATCTGGTTGGGCTTACTTATTAAGACTTAGTCTATTGAGACATAGATATCAGGGCACTGCCCACATACAGAATGCTAGCGTTCACCAAAATTGACATGTAACAAGTACATGTAAAATATCGTTTTAAATGACTCGAGCTAGGCTGAAACGGGGCCTTGAATAGAACCCAGCCAATTAAACACTCTTTCGGGGAACGGTGTCTGGTCCGTGTGGGTAATTTTAGCCACTGTCGAGTTCTTTTCGGTAAATCGAGACACTCTCACTGTTTCGAACATACCACAGACCAAACCTCCATACTCTTGAGTTTCCATGGTCATGGTGCGATGCACATGTTTCAAAATAGTTCGAATAGCCATTCATTTCTCTACTTCAAGTGCCGTTTTAGCCACGTGCGTTAGAGAAACCAAGATGACATTCCTTAAAAAGCGTTTCGGGAACACTTGGTACAAGCAGTCGTTATCGCATCCATTTTGGTAATTTGACATACTCCCAAACAACCGAACATGAACTCAGAAGTTTAGAACACACTTACATGTACCAACTGTTAAAGCCGCCCAGCCTCATGACAATCACGTGTCGCCTTACCAGACAACGACCCACATTAAAATAAATGGACAACGAAAAAAACCCGCCACCACAACAACACGACTTCGCATGCTCACTGACAGCACATATCACTATGGTATGGCGTCTCAACACGACCACTCAAGCGCGTTACCGGGACAACCCATAAAACATCACTGTACACCAAAATATGCTGTCACTCTCGAGGTTCCCCACCGATGTCCCCCTAATAAGGGTAGTTCGGGTACATAATATGCGACTCTTGTGCCATGAACGACCCGTGGTGTGAACAGTTTTTCTCGTTTCTGTAGGCCCTGTAAATGCCGACGTACACGAGGTGGTAAGGTGGGAACGGGAAAGAGGTTATTCGTTATGCAAATTAATTTGAAACTGAATCTGCGAGTTTGTTGCAGTGATGGGGGGGGGGGGGGGGAGTGGGGGGAGGTCATAAGCAAAAAAAAATGAAAGTTTTCAGTTAATAAAGATTTTGGGGTTTTTGCAAGTCTTGGCACTTTTAACAGTGAAGGTCAATTGAATATGGCTTACAAACACAAAACCATTTCCCATACCTGTTGTACAAATCGGACCTGTTAATTGCATAAAGGTTACAGAGGAATCTCCGGTTAATGAATAAAATTGAATAATATGTCGAAAAATTACCCGATAGTTATCAAATTCCCGTTGTTTGATGAAGTATTTGGCCTCTGTAATCCATAACAGGAATGTAATTTATTATGTCTTGTTTGACAGAGCTCCCCGAGCTCTGTCAAACAAGATATAAAAGAATAAACGCTAAGTTTATCTCCAGAGTACTGGAAAAGGCCAAATTCTTGTTAGCTGAGTACTCCTATAACAGAATAATTATCACTGACAAAGTGGTTATTCAATAATTAACAGGGTTCCACTCTATCTTTCTACTTTGTGTTACGTCCTTCTCATTGCTGGAAAGAGTTTCATTAGAGATAATAATAAACTTTAGTCTTGGAAAATAAAAACCTACGACTGGTGATTATGTCAAGGTGACATAACTTTGAAAGTGAAACAAAACTGATACACGGAACGGAGGGATTCATTTTGTTTATCGCGTCCGGTAGAAACAAAACCGAGATGGAAGTTTATGAAGCATAACTATCTTTTATAACAATACAATGGACCTAACGGAGCTTTTCCCATCATGCATCTTACCGAACTCAACTCGGCAAGTTGCCTGATGGGAAATAAACAGTTTGTCTGATGAATCAAGACACCGTTATTTTTACGTAGGGGAGATGGGGATTTCGAAATAACTCGATCAAACTCACCTTAAAATCGTCATTCGGTTCTTCTTTCACTCTCACCAACTTTTTAGATTCCTCTGTATTTGAGGAGGTATCGTCTGCTTCCATGACTAGTTACAACTAAAGCTGCCGTTTGCATGCATATGTGATCCTATTCAGATCTATTTAAAACTCCGTAATATCGTATGAAAATTGAGCCGGTGGGAAACCTGATATCTCCACACTGAAACTAATCACACGCAAAACAGACATGAGGAGGCAAAGAGTGGCTTTGTGGTAGCGAATTACAGCGGCCCATGGCGTAATACGATAGCCGAGAGAATCCATACCGGGGCGTGCTTTATTTGATCAAAACAAACTATTCCGCTGAGAAATATAAAACTTCCATTTGATTACACTTATTCCAATGTCAACTGGCATTCAGGTTCTGTTCACAATGTATAATCAAGTTTCAGAGCTATTATCATAAAACATTCTTGTCGTTTTCTATGTTAGAGTGCGGGAGCTGGACTGGTAGGAGAAATATGTACAGTCTGAAAAGGAGACAGATGAGTTCCACAGTTCGGAAATATTTTGTATTGTTTATTAAATTTATATTTATTTATTGGTGTTTAAGGTCACATATTTCTGCACAATGGCTAATCATGACCACAAGTTGTTTATTAAATAATTATACCCATACTTTCAAGGAGAATATGGGGTATACTGGATTTCATAGGTATGTTCGTTCGTCCACCGACCGGTTCGTTGGACCGCTGGTTCGCCCATAATCCGTCTGTCCGTCCGTATAAACATTCTGCATTCTTATTCCAAAACAATAATCACATCAGCTGAAAAGTATACAGGGATATTCGGTCAGTATGGTGTGCCCTCACGCAGGTTCATCTAATGAACCTCCGGGTTCAACACAGGGACGGAGGTAGAATGCCGGGTACGAGGGCGTAGGTTTAGACAGGGGCTGCGGAACGACGTTGAAAGTGTGTGTGTGTGGGGGGGGGGGGGGGGGGGGTGAAATATACGCAGTGATTCTCACAGAACACCTTACAAAAATTGTGGCCTAAGGAGCGATCTGGGCTGTTTTAAGGCATTCATATTCCAAAAATCGCCCTAATTGCTTACATCGTATAATCTGTCACACTACTGGGGAAATCACTACCCCGACACCGATTCAAATTAAAGAAAGTACTTTGATAGCTATGTGAGCTATTTATTTTATCTCCTATAAAGGGTGACAAACACATTTCGTTTACTATTGTCAAATAATTAGTGGAACTTCGGGTCTGGAGGTACACTGACTGAACCGCTGAAGTTACTCTACTCACCTACCCCCTTCCGCTTGTAGACTACGCAGTCCCAGGTGAAGGTTTCCGACAGAAAAGAATGGCCGTAGATATTCCACTAATTAGTAAAACATGAGGTTAGGGTAGAGTATGTGTTTAATTTGGGAGGGACTGGCTCTCCCACGAAACAATTTTTGTAGAAATCTGGCCTAATTATTGTTATCTGGATTAGTCCTGGGCATCTAATTGCCTTATGTTAAATGAAAATTGTATCTGCCTTTGAGCTACAGTACTATGAGCCGATGTACGTTCAAGAAAATGTGTTTTTTTTTTCTTTGTTCATAACACCAAGTCTTGTCAATTATCTGTAGAGAATCTTTCGGGAGAACTTCCAAAGAAATGATGTTAGGGTAGCATATAGGGCTTGGAATTATCAACAGATCTTTTTCTTTGACGTCTTTTGTCCTACAGGCGATTCTATAGGAGTGAATATCCCCGCCTCTGGCCTCTCGATCAACTTCGGGACTGAAACTTTGCCAGCGTCACTATTGCGATTTTTATCTCTGCTTTTCAGCGCGTTTATTTATGAAGGCTTAAGGTCACTTTCAGCATCAGCGAGTATATTACGACTGAAGCACAATTATAAACGTAATAATACAAATAGCCTCAGTCTTGCCTGTGTTGAAAATTAACTCCGATGGTGTTCTATGATAAACACTCGCCACATACAGTACAGTCGTCCCGGACTGGTCGTAATCCATAAATGGGTAATAAAATCATCAACAGCAAAATTTTAATTAATGAAGCACCTGGTTGTACCCGGTGGTTCATTAATTAAATTCTTGATGATCACTCCTATAAATAGTGTTTGAAATCTAATATTATTGCGCCGTGGAAATATTGCCCACCCGTGGAAAGTAACCAGTCCAGGTCGGCTGTATTGTACTGTATACAAGCTATGTTAGCTATTTATTTTATCTCAGGTAAAACGGATACGGGTTACCTGGTGGGGGGAATGGACGGGTAATTGTTTGTTAAAAGCGGCCTCCGACACCCATTTTCATCCTCTTGGCTCACTAAAATTTTCGCTGCTCCCACCACCTCCACCCCCATATATTTTCTTACACATAGAGACGCAAGATGGTCTCCAACATAGGGGCTATAAATGCCTCGGATTCGCTGTTAGAGCACTAAATTGACAAAAGTTTCTCGAGGGTGGGGTGGGGTTGTGGGAGGAGACTAGTCTTAACTAGGACTATCTGGTCGTTCCCCTCCCCTCGTTGGGCAACGGTCCTAGTTAGGACTAGGGGAGGTCCCGTAAATCCTACACAATGGCCTTTCAAATCTCAAACCCCAGCCCCCCCCCCCCCCCCCCCAAATGGCTAGGAAACCCCTTTGATAGATTTCTGGCTACGCGCCTAGTTGAAAATCTTAAGAATTCTTGATTGAAGACATATATTTCAAATATTTTCTTTTTTGTAGAACGAGTCTGAATCGGGGATTTTACATGTTAATTTTGGCCCCATTAGTCCGGCCGCCAGGGCACTGAACCATAAAGTGGCGTCTGAAGGTTTTCTCTCCGTGGAATGTGTAAGAGTAACACTACGAAAAAGTTTACTGGACTCTGGCAGCCTTGAGCAATTTGAAATATCCACGTTTAAGGCGATATCGCCATTTCGACGACTGCAAAGTTTGACTGCGGCTAATACAACACTCCGGGTGCATACCAAGAACATACAGAGAATTTAAATCTAATTATGAATTAAAATCATATTTGAAAAATGTTAAAGATATGGACTTGAGAAAACTCTTCTGTGAATTACGAATTAGTGGCCATTTATTGGAAATTGAGAAAGGGCGACATAAGCAACCCAAAGTACCTCTTAATGAAATGATTTGCAGAAAGTGTAATTCAGAAATCAACACAGAAGAGCATTCCATCATGAGATGTCCAATATATGCTGAACACAGAAAACAATATTTCTTCGAAAAAGAAATGATTCACCTAATAAGTGTTGATTATGAACTAATGTACACTGAAATGTATGGTTATCTTTATATTGTTTATTGCTATTATTTACTGGCATCTATCTCATGTGGATGTTATTGTTATTAAACTATTTTATATCTTATATCAGAGGTTGCATCCGAGCCTATATACATTTTCAAGGAATGTTTTGGGCGTTTGGTTATTCTATTCACCAACGCCATTCATAGCCGGTGTATCTGCTAACCTTGTTTGTTCATTGCAACACTCTAGTGTGACGCTGCAAGAGCAGAATGTGACAAAAATTTGGAGTGACAGGATGCATCTTTTTGCGTGAGAAATATGCATATCCCGCCGTTTCGGTCCGTGATAACGAACAACATCCAACTGATCTTCAATAGACCATGGCATTTCCGACTTTTTAAGTCGCGGGATGCGTGTTATTTGGGCCGTGTTATTTGCTTGATTTAATAAAACAGCCAGAGAATGGGTACTTAGTTTTCCATTCTGAGATGCAATGTGGCATCGAAATCATCTACCACTACATGTATTAGCCCAACGCCAGAATTAGATTTTGGTGTGAAGTCAACATTGCGAGCTGCCGTATTTGTTGCCGATTTCTTGAAACGCAACAATTCGTCACAGGAGCATGTCACTCCGAAATCATGCATCGTTTTTATGAGGTCTTTAGAATCCCTCATCACAACAGCAAGGCCGATTTGCATTGCTGTTGGTATTCCACATACCAATAATGTTAGAATATTGCTAATCAGCATCCCGGGTAGGGCGGGGGTCTAATTTCGGCGGAAAGTTTCTAGAAAAGCCAATAACGTCTCCCTTAAAAACTCTGATATTTTGTCGAAGTTGAGCTCAACATCATAAGTGTTTCGATCTATATTCATATCCTTTATTTCGAAGCATATATTTTTCTTCAAAACTTTCATTGCGCTTTCGGCATCACAATAATCTGGATCATGTGTAATATGTGGAGCCCATCCAGCTCTCGGTCTAACCGCTAAAATCGTGGCTATCCCTGGCGAGGAAAGAACTAAAATTTCGTTGTCGTACTTCTCAACAAGCTCAGCAACAAAAACAAAAACTTGACAGAAAATACAAGTACCGCCTAACTAACCATACAATTTGGACAAGTCGACCTAATTCCATGTAAGGTATTTGTTATCCCTCATGAAAGCGGCTACCGAAATCAAAGCTTCGGTATCGGGATTTGAATCTGTTGAAGTAGTGTCAATGAACTGCTTTGCCGCGGACTGTACATATCTTAGACTCACAAATGTAGCTCTACCGACCGAGTGATAATGAGCGTCTGCCGCATGCAAATCACTCATAGCATCTATAGCCCTTAACCTAGCCTCTTCCCCCATATATCTTTTCGCGGCTCCCAAACCCGGACTATTTCAACCTTTTGCGATGAACTATACTGCTGGTTTCAGGATTCACTATTTGACGGAAAATATAAGCCACTATCCACCTTACCGGGTCTTTAGGGTCTTTTGTCACATCTCAATTGCAACCACAAAATAGTGTCGTTTGAAATCAAACACAATTTGTGCCTAACATCGCCCTGATCTTTTTTTCGGGTCGTGCATCCGCCTCGGTAGGAATATCTCTGCTTGATGTAACTTGTCTGACACTTTGCGGGTGAACAGATTTCTCTACACAAATATTTGTGATTTCTCGAGACTAAATTGACATCCAAATCTAGCTGCGTTTGTAAATCTACATGCAGACCATCATTATACAGTTTACTGCATCTGATTATGTTCCAGATTCGCTTGGATGCTACGTTTATCAGACGGTCACTTACCCTAACAACTTCACATCCGTATTTCGGTGAGAAAAAGCAAAGGTCGGCCATGGCAGATTCTGCATATAAACCGGCGGACTACTATTCCTAGAAATGTTAGACCTAGGACTATAATTCCGCGGAATAATAGTCCAGAGGGACTAATTTTCCTACGGACTATCATTCCTGTCACACCGGACTAAAGAAAAAATTAAATGACAAAAGAACAGGGCAGGCTTTACTGTCAAATGCAGTTCATAAAACGTCTGTTTTCAAATCAAAATAGGCGTTTTTTGGCACACATGCACTTATTTATGCATTGAATAATGGCATCTGTGTCCATATGGATATAAACCTCTAGATTCTCTCCAGTAAATGACGATTATATATGAGAATTTCAGCACCTAGGCTTACCATGCGAATTGAAATTGGGTACTCCTTTTCTGCGACGAATATCTCAAATTGCTCAATGTTGTCATACGTCCAGTAAAGTTTTTTCTGAATCAGGTATCAGAAACTACTGAGAAAAAAACTTTGGACTCAACTTTGAGGTTGGGGAGAAAGTTGGCGTTTGGCGGCCGGACAACATGTTGGCCATTCGGCAAATTCTTCCCCACCTGTCGATGTCTCTGTCAGCATAAAAACAAGTTACACGTGCTCTCTGTTGACGTCTGTTCTATTTCAAGTGACCAAAGCACACCGACCGCGTAGGCCTTGAATTCAGTACCTGTGTTAACTTTCGGCAGTGATAAATCATTACCATTTTCTCTCTTGCAATGCATTTAACGACCTCGCCAATGCAAGAGGAAATGGTTTGTTTGGGGAATTTGCAACGCAATTACGAAAAAAAATTAGTTTTTTCTTAA
The DNA here is from genome assembly GCA_031216915.1 of Pictodentalium vernedei. NCBI lineage: Eukaryota > Metazoa > Mollusca > Scaphopoda > Dentaliida > Dentaliidae > Pictodentalium > Pictodentalium vernedei. The sequence continues at coordinate 302,474,070 of CM062296.1, read as the reverse complement.
GGTTTTCCAGCCAGGCGCACCATGCACGGCCACCAAGTCACTCCCTCCAATCAATAGACTGCGACGGCGTCAAAAAAATGTTAAAATTTTAAGTTTACTATCACATCCGTTGTATTTAAAAGGACAATGAGCCGTGATTTTGAAAAATAAATGGACAATTTAACAAAACCACAATTTCTGTTATGCAAAAGTACACCCATGATTTATATATCATTTGTATGAAAGCGTCCACTTTGATTAAATAAATTAACTTCTAGGCGAGAATTTATCGGATATTTGAAAAATATGCTGCCAAAGTTTTTTAACCTGAACTCGTTATGCTATCATTCACGGAAAATCCCGATCCACTGTTATTTTCCATATTCGTCAATATCAGTTTTCTCAGAAAGACAAATGTGAAGTTTAACGCTGGTCTGTTTATAGCCTACGCGTCAATGAAATCTATTTTAGACTGCCGTTGTCGATAACATGCTGTGGGTTTTATTGGATACATTACTGCAATTTATTTGAAATAACAGAAAGTTTTATATGCAGAATTAGAGCTAAAATAATGCACAGTTGTTCAGAGTATTCAGAATATCACTGTTAGTGGGTGTGCCAGTGGGTGGCTCCTCCACCCCATGATTTTGACGTTGTCTGTCGAATTTTTTGTGGTCGGAAAAAATTGAAATTGTTGGTCGCTCGAACGCCAACATTTTCTCTGAAAGCAACTAATTTGAAAAAAAAGTTGACCAAAATTAATGGCGAAACTACAATTTCCATTGTGCAAAATGCCCTTTGCATGAAAGCGCATGTTGTCAGCATTTGACCATAAAATAGGCCTGAACACGAAATAATTTCGCGTATTATGAGTATTTTAAAGAACTACTTTCGTCAAACGAAAGTAATTCTTTAACATAAAAATAATAAAAGAACGTTTCAGATCTGTTTCGCTTATTATTGCTTTAACTGTATGAGTGCTGGAAGCAAGTTTGAAAATAAGCAGACTGTCATCTGCAAAATGAGGTCCCCAGGGGGGTGAATTTAGTGATGCTACCCTGCACAGCAGGGTAGTATCACTAAATTTACCCTCTGTGAACCTCAATCTGAATCAGGGTCTCAAAACTAAACAGGAAGAGGTACCCAGTGGATAAATTGGCCCACTGTATGGGATAGCATCATCAAACTCACCTTCTGGGGACCTCATTCTGCAAATATCAGACTGCTTATTTTCGGGCCTGACTGGGAAGACCATGTATTTAATCTTGTTTGTTTTACAAGGATTGGCGAACAAGTTATGCAACTTATATTAACGCTTTTCCTTGTGTGGGTACTCTCCCATAAAATATAACAAAGCAAAGGCATGTGAATAAAGTTTGGCAGTCAAGAAAAAGCTAGCTCTCAACCTCTTGAAGAAGCATATTGAGTTAGGTTTCAAGTATTTATTACACACCTGTTCTATGTAATCTCTATCTACAGCAACACTAAACCATGCGGAAAATGAAAATCTGATCTGGAACGGAAATCGTTGAGGGGCTACATTTAAATAGAAGCGAAATTTCACTGGAATTTTCTACAAATCGTGCACCGCAATTACAATTTGAATCGTAGCGATAGCTAAAATAGTAACACCGGTCCCCCTCGCAAATTTGGTTGACGATAAAATGTGTTCTTTTTGATGATGGTTCGTCCCCTGGGTTCCAATGTGTTCTATGTGCACACTGGCACATAGAACACATTGGAACTCAGGGGACGACTGTTGTCAAATGAATTCCTGAGTGTCCTAATAATTGCTTACATAGACGCGAAGGCGTGTAATAAACACAGAACGACACACCGGTGTGAATGGGTTAATTGATATGGCACTTGTGCCATCGCGGAAGCATAAAAACTCGAGGCCTACAGCCTCGCGTTTTATCCTTCCGCGCTGGCACTCGTGCTATATCGATTAAGCCATTCACACGCGTGTGTCGTTCTGTGTATGTACCGTCGGTGAACGACCCGAGAACACTGTTGGAAAATTTTAACTCTCACCTCACCATGTCGGAAAATGTTGAGGCCATAGCTTCGTGCCTACTCAAAGCCATGATGCTCTTCATGATTTTGAGGAAGAAAGCCATGCAATGTTCGTCTTCTCTAAGATCTGGATCAACGTAGGCTACTAAATTTACTGGTCTATCCAGATATAATCTCCGAGGGCTACTTCTGGAAAACACACAAGATCAGATACTTTTAGCGTTACAGTTCGACTGAAGTACGTTTCTCAACTGCCGTTCTTAAGTGTTCGTGTTGACTAATCGAAATCATGTGTTTGAAATGATCTGCTGCTATCTCTTCAATAGTCTGTTATAGGAAGTCCATAATCGAGGCATGCTGACAAAAGGACATTGTTCATAACTGATCTATTTGGACCATCACCAATCCACCAACTTTGCATCTGCATGGTCCATGGTTTTTTTGCGTGAAATGTGTCACCGTTCCTTGTAATCCAAATATTCTTGAGAAATATTACTTTTTCTAAACACCTTTGCCAACACGTTTCATCCTTTTGGTAGAAAAGTCTGTTCATCAGACATCTGAACCCTCAATTGTTTGATCTTCATTTACCCTCGGGCTCCCCATCACACAAGAATATACTGGATGTGGTCAGATGCGTTCCACTAGCAATTTAGATTTATTCTCATGCTTGTGCCTGCAGGGACTACTATGTCCCGCTCAATGTCCCTATACTATAGTTGTCTGAATATTGACTTAGGAAAAATGGAAGGGTTAAGGAGAGAGAAGGCATCTTTTGGAGATATTAGGCGTTGCCGAGCCTGTTTGTAGCAGATTTTTTATTCACTGTATCCAAATCGTTTCTGGTCTATCTCTTCGAATACTGTCCTTCACTTTTATTTGAAAACTCGTTGGCTTCACATTGACCTTCGTTGCCATATCACGTTAATTCCACTAGTTATGAAAATAGGTCGATAAAATAGTTCGGTGTCTAGGACAACTTTCCACCCCTGACTTGTATCGTTATGAAAATCTATTGTCGATAAAGTTATCTCCCTTGAAATTATTTGATGAAAGACAAGGGTCAATTGAGAAGCAAGTAATTGTTGAGGAAATCTATGACATCAGTGAAAAACAAACCAGGTTTCCATGTGTTACTTTTAACAACCGAAAACAACAGACAGCTCTGGGAGCTATTTAGGCTTTTCCCTCTGGAAAAGACTATTGTTTTTCTTCGGATTATTATTTTTGGGTTTTTTTTTTTTTTTTCCACACATTTTGTCCGCACGATTCCAAAGCCATTTTTCGGACCGATTTTCACAAAATTTTGCACACGCATAGAACCTAAAAATGTACCGAAGCGGAATTTTCGATTTAACCCTTATTTCGTCAGAATTGGCAAGAAACTGTCAAAATTGGGGTTTATCGGCACTTTCTCGAAACACGTCTTGTAGATTTTTTGTAAACCTTCATCATTGATAGACCTGTCTGTGCCACGACCTTTGATACACATGACATATCAGGCGATGCATATGGTAACCCTCCACAGGCTGCCGAACATCGAAATTTTGATGAAATGGGCCGGTTTCAGGCCCCCAGAGCACCCAAACGATACAAGAGAGATAAACATAACTTCCTTTATTGGAAGTAGAATTCACCGGAGATCATTTTTGTAAGTAATAAGGGTGTTCAAAAAACGAAGCGTTAACCCGTTTTGGGCTGGTTAAACAGCAATACCCCCATAAAGCTAAAAAATTCAGGTTTCCCGTGGATTTCTCTAAACGAGTCTTGTAGATTTTCAAGAAAAAATTGTCACTCCCAGGCCTTGATGTGACAATAGAAGCTGCATGGACAAAATACTGCGGTGAGCATTTGTTAACCCTCCACGGGCTGCTAAAAGTCAAAATTGTGATAAAATGGGCTGTTTTTGGACGCCAACAGCACCCAACCAGTACGCCACAAAGAAAAGTGTTTTCTTTTATCGAGCGCATAATTTATACGGAAACATTTTTGTAAGTAGTAAGGGTATTCAAAAAACGAAGTCTTAACCCATTTTGGTCAGGCTAAAGAGAGAGACCTCTTAAAATCTAAAAATTCCCATTTTCTGTGGATTTCTCTAAATACATTCCATAGGTTTTCAAGAAAAATTGACTACTTGCAGGTCTTTGTGTCACATTACAAGCTGCATGGACAAAATATTCCGCTGAGCGTTTATTAACCCTCTACAGAATGCCAAGCATCATAATTTTGTTGAAATGGGCTGTTTTCGGACACACACAGCATGCAATGTATGTCCGAGATACACATAACTTCCTTTGTTGGAAGTGGAATTCACTGAGGACCATTTTTGTAAGTAATAAGGGTATTCAAAAACCCAAGCGTTAACCCCTTTTGGGGTGGTTAATTGCGATACCCATCAAAAGCTAAAAAAAAATGTTTTCCGTGGATTTCGTTACAAACATCTTGTAAGTTTTCAACAGAAAATGGCCATTGATAGATCTTGGTGTCACATTACCAGTTGATTGGATAAAGTATTCCAGTAAGCATTTGTTAACCCTCCATGGGCTGCTAAATGTCAACATTTTGAAAAAATAGTCTGTTTTTGGACACCAACAACAACAAATGGGAATGCCACAGAGATACATAACTTCTTTTACCGGATGCAAAACTGATAGGGAAAAATTTAGTAAGTAGTAAGGGTATTCAAAAATCGAGGTCTTAACCCATTTTCGCCTGGTTAAGATGTACCCCTTAAAAGCTTAAAATTCCAGTTTTCTGTGGATTTCTCCAAAAAATCTAGTAAGTATTCAAGAAATATTGACCATTTGCAGGTCTTGGAGTGACATTACAAGTTGCATAGACAAAATATTCCGGTAAGCGTTAGTTAACCCTCCCGAGGCTGCAAAGCATAGAAATTTTGAGAAAATGGGCTGTTCTTGGGCACCCACTGCACGCAATGTGTACCTGCGAGATAAACATAACCTCCTTCTTTGGAAGTGGAATTCCCCAAGAATCATTTTTGTAAGTAATGAAGGTATTCATCAAACCAAGCATTAACCCGTTTAGGGCTGGTTACAGATCCATACCCCTCAAAAGGTTAAAAATTCATATTATCCGAGGATTTCTCTAAAAACATCTCGTATATTTTCAAGAGAAAATGGCCATGCTCAGATCTTAATGTGACATTACAAGTTGCATGTACAAAATATTCCTCTAAGCATTTGTTAACCCTATGCAGGTTCTGAAACATCAAAATGTTGATAAAATGGGCTGTGTTTGTGTACCCACAGCACCCGAAGTTGAGACGAGAGATCAAAATAAGTGGAAGTAGAATTCACTGAGAATTATTTTTGGAAATAATAAGGGTATTCAAAAAACAACACTTAACCCGTTTTGGGCTGGATAAACAATTATAACCCATCAAAAGCTTAAAATTCATGTTCTCCTTGGATTTCTCTGAAAATATCTTGTAGATTTTAAAGAAAAAAATGACCATTCACAGTTCTTGGCGTGAGATTACCAGTTGCATGAATAAATATTCCTGTTAGCACTTGTTAACACTCTACAAGCTGCCAGACGTCAATATTTTGGATACATTTGAGATACAATGGACCATTTTCAAATAGACACAGTACTCAGTGGGCATGTGTCAAAGAAACATAACTCCTTTTGTCGGTCGTTGACTTGTTGGACGATGATATTCACATTAACCCACTCCACCGTTAATGATAGTTTTTACCTAAACAGTTTTTTTTATCAAACTGTGTTATTTGAGACTACTATACTCACCTTTCTCATAACACCAATGAAGGAACTTCAGTGAGACAGCTAAAAACAATTTATCAGACACTGTGGGGTCATGACAAATCATGGAATCTCATCGGGAAAAGCCATGATTCTCCAGAATCATAAAGTCTAGTTGTTGTTTTCGTTTCTTAAAAGTTACAAAAGGAAACTTTGCTTTTTATGACATGCTGATTGGAAGTAACCACTTCAGAGATAATCTGCCATTAAAAATTTCAATCAATATCACACCTGCCAACAGTAAGTAGGTGCCCCGTTTGGCTCTTTGTTTAGCGAATGTGTTTTTACTGTAATTTGCAAGTTTTTATTCTTGCCAGGAAACAAATTAGCGAATATCACCTCCTAGACGTTTAAATTAATGGAAATGACAGCGTCTGTATTATATGTCACGATGCGCACACTGTTGATATAACTAACAGAAAAAAGTTACAGAACATCAAACTATGGTGAAAACGCCGTTTTCTTATTTTTATATGGGTTTCAACAGAGAATAATACTCAAACGTTCAAATTCATTGGGAAACCAATTGTTAAAAGCCTTTCTTCTGTGTTCCTAGGGGGCGCGGTGGCGTTGCGGTGACCGGTTCTCGTCAGATCACCGAAGTTAAGCAACGTCGAGCCCGGTTTGTCCTTGGATGGGTGACCGTCTGAGCGATCGATTCGAACTCCCGCGTTGTGTCCTTGGGCAAGGCACTTAACCCCGATGTCGGTGGCGCTGTATACTAAGGCGTACTCCACTTCGATGGTGCGCATGTCTTCAACCAATCTAACCCTTACTGTGCTGCAGTGCGGAGTTACGATGTTGGGGAGCTGACAGTTGCTCGTCGTTGCTCGGTGGTTCTCTCCGGGTACTCCGGCTTCCTCCACACGTAATACTGTCACCGACACGATATGACCTTGGCTGTTGAAGTGTCGTTAAATCTTGATTAATAAATAAATAAATAATCTGCGTTCTTATTCTACGCTACAGGAAAATGCCTGATTTTTTTTTTTTAATTTTTTTTTTTTGGGGGGGGGGGGGGGGAGCGATGATGAGCACACCGATGATACAAAATCGCTAACATTTCGAAATTTCAATTTTTATATGAAATTCCCATACCCTTCGTGTTAACCGTTTAACCAATGAATCGGCCGCATCCGGCTGCGAAATATGCAAATTCAGCAGTTGAAAAAATATCATTTTTCAAAAAATTTCAACAAAACCATATCATGTGACGAGCTCGTTCCATGATATGGTTTTGTTGAAATTTATGAAAAATTTCAAACAATGACATCTAATATAATAAATTTTGATATCATCTGCGTTGGGTAAAGGGTTAAATTTATTGACAGCTTTATAAAATAAGGGGAGTTAACGTTTCTGTGTAAGTCTCTTACAATGACGAAAATTGTCAGTCATGCATAGTAACTTTTGAAATGGTGCATGCGGGTTTTGTAGCCCCGGCAAACGTTTTGAGCCAATCATGGCCACCCACGTTACAAATTTGCCGAGGATTCCACGTTTGGAGCTTAGAGACCCCACATTTGATGCAAAAAAGTCGGAAACTATCGAAACTGTTTGATGGGAGGATAACTTTGCTCCTGAAAGTAGGAAATTGGGACATGCACTTCTTGCCAATGTTCGTCATATACTATTCAAAAAAAGTAGGGGATATCCAAAGTGATGTTGTTATTTTCTGAAAATGGTATTGGATACGCGTGATTGGACACATCACTTTGTTATCAAGTTTAGCGTGGATCATGAATGTCACAGGCCCACGAAAACTTCGTGCAGGTTTTTCGCACGAAAGCCGCGTTAATGTCTGTGGGGTACGTTTTGAAATTTTCGTTTGTACTGGACGGGCTTTTTCGGAGGTCTCATAGTTCTTTCTTGGTATAAACTCGATCGTTCTTTTCTTTGTATAAACTCGTTCATCAATAGTTTCTGCTCGAAACGTAACTTTTGAGGTATGCGAAGACGTTTACGTGCCGTTGGCACGTTGGAAGCTGGCAACAGACAGACTACAGTGGCTGAAATTCTCAACGTTACTCAATCGGTGATCAGCAGGTTGCGGTCACGCTACCATCAGACATGCAATGTTAATGACAGACGTCGGTCAGGTCGTCCAAGGGCGACAACTGCTAACCAGGATCGTTTCATCCGAACCACAGCATTACGTAACAGCCATCAAAGTGCCTCAGAAACCGGACAGCAGTTGCACCGAGCGACAGATGTGCGATTCAGTGGTCAGACTATCAGAAAGCGCCTACACAGTTGGAGTTTGTACGCTCGACGACCTCGAATAATTCCACGTTTGACTGAACGTCACGTCGCAGCAAGGCGTAATTGGTGTGGAGCACGACAGCGCTGGGACAATCGTCGGTGGGGCAACGTCATGTTTCCGATGAATCGAGGTTCAATCTCGACTTCCACGACAGTCGAAACGGAGTGTGGCAGCGACGGAACGTACGATACCATGACGTAACCGTTAGGCAGCACGATCGTTTTTGATATAGATCGGTTATGGTGTGGGGAGGCATAACCATGACAAGCAGAACAGCATTACGTGTCATCCAAGGGTGTGTCACAGGGCAGTACTACCGTGACAACATGTTACCAGCTCATGGGTGCCATTTGTGTGACGTCATGGCCGTCGATTCATTTTTCCAAGATAAGAATGCAAGAGCACACAGGGCCCGTGTCGCTACAGAGTTCCTCCAGGAGCAGAACATCACTACACTACCTTGGCCGGCAATAAGTCCAGACCTTTCACCAATCGACCACGTCTGGGATAAGCTTGGCAGGCGTCTACGATAAACGCCGCCACCCCCCCCCCCCCCCCCCCCCACCAAATTACCAATGTCCAGGAACTCGCCGCTGCACTGCTGGAAGAATGGAATTACTTCAGTCAAGCTGATATTGAACGTTTGGAGAGGAGTATGCCACGTCGGATCCGCGCTTGTCTCGCGAACCAAGGGAGATTTACAAGGCACTGAGGTCTTGGACTGAATGTGGTAAATTCTCTGACTGACCGTCCATGTCTTCTACAGCTCAGTGCGTGGAATGTGTGCTTGTCAGACAACCAATTATCGTTGAAATCATTCACCAGATGTCACAGTGCAATGCCTCAACTGTCTTTTTGATCAAAATATAAATATATTTCTTCACATAGTGTCAGGGCAAAGCCAGTCTAAATATAGGGGCAAGGGGCCTCATATATAAAGATATTGTAAGTTCAAAAGATATTCCGCATCAAGGCGAAAAAAACCTACATGAATTGCTCTTCTCTGTGAAGCTGGACATGGAAAAAACACACGTGGTGTATATCCAGCTTCAGCGCAGGGATCCAGGGGAGAAACGGTATGTTAGATAAGGTCTAATCTCATTTAATTTATACAGTATTCGCGAGTCTTACGAGACGTAATCGGTTGGTGGCAGGATATCGTCACGGCCAATTGAGAAACGAAATTCTAAAAGATAGAAATGTCGTGTCATCATTAGTAATAGCATGGCGTGGCAGGAACGAATCGGTTTTCTCGACAAGTGAAATCACCGTTAAGTCAGGCGCGAGATGACTTGTATTGATTCTGTCTCGATATACGTCATCTCCCACCGTTTTGACAGATGGACAAATGAGCGTCCGTCCACCTGACAGTTTAGAATAAAAAGTATATATACCTTGAAGAGCAGAGCATTAGACACACACTTGGGGTCACACACACGTTGGTGAAGTCCAGGGCAGGCGACTCTGTTTCCTGGCATAGGGGTACCTTCGATCACAGGACCCTGAAACAGCTGGAATCGCCAGAGAGGGCATTCCACGATTGATTTAGCTTAAGGTTGATAGGCGGCTACAAGTGCCGAATTCGTGAGAAGGAATACCCAAGGTGAAACGGTAAAGTTTAGATTGTCGAGTAGCAGGTATCAGCCTGCAATAGTCAGAAGTGTAGGTTAATTGTATTGTGCGTATTAACCCTTTGAAGCGTCAGACTGATTGCGTTCTGAGTAGTTTGTTTTGCTGTCGAAGCATCGTAATACCGACTGGAGATCGGCGTGAGTGACAATTTCGCCCTAGCACAAAAATGGGCATTTGTGAATCGTGAATTCAACCAGGAACAGTGAATATTTCAATAGGACTTTCACGGAGGACTTTCAAAAGGCACATAAGGTATGAGTAGACAATATCTGACCCAAATCAGAAGTACGCTGGCTTTATAGATGACGAACATTGCTGGTCGGAACCCTCCGACAGCCAGAGGTACAGTTACGCGCAGACGTTGACATTTGAGCCTAAGCGGGTGAAGCTCTTATGGCGAGCTCACAGTAATAACATTTCAGATTTGTGAAGCTCTTATGGCGAGCTCACGGTAGTAACATTTCCAGTGTGTAGACTATAGTGCCAGTACAGGGCTATAGAATGACTATATGATTGTTTAGAATTATTTAACCGTAGCAACCAAATTTCTGTGAAAAAAATCGAATTGTTGATTGTTGACATATTGAAACGGCTTTATTTTTATGTGTAAATAAAAGAATCGTTGTTACTTTAAATCATTCTTTCCATTACGCAGCCTGAAGTGATTAGGAATCACACCTAACGGAAATCGAACCTATTTCAGGCCGATTTGGCAGAGAAGGAATCACGGCGTCGGTCTAACTCAGCTCCCTGCGCCGAGTTCGCGACACTTGGATTCCGACCCTCCACGTTGGTCTAATTTTCCCGCAACTTCATCAGCGGGACCAAATAACCCCACGTCAGCCAAGGCCTTACGGGGCCTCAGGTGTCCTGACATTGATTGGCGAGGCTACCAGGATATTTCTAAAAGGTAAAAAATGGCTATATGGAAATTTTGTTTTATTTTAACGGCGGTTCTGTTTATGTTTTGACGCGTTCGGTCAGCTGATGCCGTTCAATGGTTTAATATCGCAATACAGTAGTCCCCAAGAGGATACTTAATAGCCACTATAACTGCGGTAGGTTTCAGATACGTTAAATTACACAGGTAAATTTGGATTAATTGCCATATTTTTTTTTCTTTCTTTCTTTTCCTTCTTCATTCTTTCTGACGAGTGTTGAAGATAGAAAGAAAAAATCAAAATGGATGTTGTTACACCCCTCGCCCAACTGGCATCATTAGGCAAGGAAATGGGCCTTGAGGGAGCCGAACTTCAGAAGTTCGTTAAAGATGAGCAGGGACGTGAAGCCAAGGAAATTGCCTTACGTAATGAGGCGAGGGAGAGAGAAGCCCTATTAGAACGAGAGCGTGAGAAAGACGCAAGAGAGGCGAAAGAAAGAGAGATTCGATTAGCAAATGAGGCGAGAGAGAGAGAAGCCCAATTAGAACGAGAGCGTGAGAAAGACGCAAGAGAGGCGAGGGAGAGAGAAGCCCAATTAGATAGGGAGGCAAAAGAGAGAGAGATTCAATTAGATAGGGAGGCAAGAGAGAGAGAGAGATTCAATTAGCAAATGAGGCGAGAGAGAGGGAAGCCCAATTAGCAAGGGAGGCAAGGGAGGCAAGGGAGGAAGAACGAGAGCTCGAACAACAGAGGCAAGAGAGAGAATTAGAGCTCCTCAGAGCAAGAGCCGATGTGGAGAATGAAAGTCGGCGCTCAGGGGACGGGAGTGCAGGGGTAGCAATTCATGCCCCACGCCACCACCTCGCGCATTTTAATGAAAACACAGATGACTTGGACTCGTACTTGGAGAGGTTCGAGCGTTTTGCTTCCACTCAAATGTGGCCAGAAGACACATGGGGTATGTGCTTGAGCCCTTTGTTGTCAGGTAAAGCCCTCGAGGCTTATACCAGTATGCCTCCTGCACTTCTTAACGACTACAGTGAGCTGAAGAATGCCATCCTTCAGAGATACCAGCTCACTGAAGAAGGATTCCGGACCAAGTTCCGAGAAATTAAGCAGGAGAAGGGAGAAACAGTACCTCAGTATTTTGCCCGAGCGAGGCGGTACTTTGACCGCTGGACTGATCTCGCAGAAGTGAATGAATCATATGGAGCCCTGCGAGATCTATTTCTCCGGGAGCAGTTGTTAACTACATGCTCCAAGGAGTTGGGCCTGTTCATCAAGGAAAGGGGTCCGCCCACCTATGATGAGATGGCAACTGTGGCAGAACGCTACATCGAGGCCCACGGTGGGAGTGTCAATGCACCCAAATCGGCAAGGGGTGGGGCAAACGGGTTGGCAATGGCACCCGTAAGGCAACACCACCCCAATCCGCCTGCGTCGCAGACCAGCCGGAAGGGGAGCACTCCCAATAACACCACTCGTTTTATCTGCAACAAGCGGGGTCATGTTGCCAGGGACTGCTGGCAGAAGCAGGTTAGGACCACTGGGAACATTAGACCACCTCAGCAGGGAGCCGGAAACGCAGCACCAAGGGGTTGGAAGCAAGGTGACCGCGTAGATCCAGGGCCCAGTAGACAGACGGCAGCGTTCTGTCAAACTATCGGTCCAGAACACAGTCCCCTCCGGGAATGTATACAAGAGGGAGAATTAAGGCTGGAAGGCGGGAAGGTTGTCCCGATAAGAAGTGGCATGTGTGAGAGGCTCATAACTTCGCAGGAGAAGGTTAATATGCCAGTGTATCCAGGGTATGTGGGACAAAGGGAGATCCGTCTGCTCCGGGATTCTGAGTGCTCCTCTGCAGCAGTTAGAAGGCAACTGGTTGACGACAAGCAATTGTTGGGTCGTGACCATTTGTGTATTTTGATAGATGGGACCGTTAGAAGGTTCCCCATCGCGAGGATAACTGTGGATACCCCATTTTATTGTGGCGAAGTGGAAGCCATGTGCATTGAATCACCTGTGTATGACCTGGTCATAGGTAATATCCCAGGGGTGAGGGCAAGCCCTGATGAGTTATGATCCAGGGGTAGGGGGCCAAGTGAGGGCCCAACGAGGGCAAAGGAAGTTCAAGTCGGTGGGCAAGGACCCTCGGCGGTTGCACTCGGTAACGTACCGAGTAAGGAAGGGAAGGTTCCCAGGGGGAACCAATCCGATGGTCCAGGGGATGGCCCCTACACGACGAAATGTCGGAAAGTTTCAGGAGGGGCGACTCCTGTCCAGTTAGGGAGAAGGGGCCGCAGGCGGTCCAGGCTAAACGCCAAACAGCGAGGGAACCCAATGGGGTCATTGAGGAAAGACCCTCAAGCAAATTTATGTGGGGGAGTTGAGCGCCCCAAGAAGTCGGTGTCACCCGTAGGGAGAGGTGAGGCCAGACCCACGCAAGTGGCTGGGCAAGCTTCCCCAGAATTGAGAGGGCACGGGTCAACACAAGTTGAGGGTGTTAAAGTAGATGGGACCGCTAAGGTGGGCGCCCAGGGGGCCGAGGGAAGGGTCCACAAACCAAAGGAGAAGCATCCTAGGTGGCGGAGACCACGCAGTGAGTGCCGGGGCGCACAGCGACCAAGGTGCGCAAGAAGTCGTCGCAATGGACCGGGGGATCGACGGCACAAGAGCCAAGGGCGGCCAGTGTCGTTCGAACGAAGGTAATCGCCGGGACGAGTGAGCCTGGGGGATATAGCGCCAAGGGAAGCTCTTGGGAACGCGACAATGATAGGGTATGGGGACCCTGGTGGAATACCCGTAGAAATAACGGGGCGAGAAGTAGGGGTGTGTCAAGGGTTACCCAAGGGGATACTGGGAACCGGGCCCCTACCAATGGTCGGTGGTTATAAAGAAGCAATAGTTGGGTGGCTGTGGGCCTGGTGTCCGGAACGGGGGCTCCAGTCGCAAATATTTTTGTGGATGAGGTGATGAGTTTCGTAAACCCGGTGTTAAGGCCCGGAGGAAATTTTCTTATTTTAGTATTATTATTGCTCTGACTGCTGACTAGAGTTGGTTGTGAGTGCGAATGTGAGATACACTGCCCCGTCCGTCGCGTGTGCGTGGAAGGGGAGCCTGTGTGTCGAGTTTTGTAAGTATGGGATGCACGAACCCGGAGTTAAGGCCCGGGGAAACCACGCTTGTTTTTATTGACGAGAGTTTGTTGGGAATGTGAGGCACACTAACCTCGTCTGTCGCAAAGGCGCGGTCGGGAAATCTGTGTGTTGAATGTGTGAGTGTGTGAGGCACAATTTTAATCCCCTGGTTGAGCTTTGCGAGGGTGAGGCTCAACATAATGCAGGGGTCGTTTGCCCCTTCACAAGGCATAGGGGAATGGGAGGCGAAGTTACACTCCGTTGGAATTAACCCATCTGATGCAAAGGCGCGGACGGTGTTACTCGTCGGAGTGAGTGCCAAATGAACTGTTTGCAAAATGGGCGAATGTGTACAAAAATGTGTATGTTTAGGTGTAAATATATAGTATTAGAGAGAGAGGGAGAGAGAGAGAGAGAGAGAGAGAGAGAGAGAGAGAGAGAGAGAGAGAGAGAGAGAGAGAGAGAGAGAGAGAGACAGTGCTGCAAATCTAAGGATAAGGCTACTCTCCATATGTAAACCCGCAAGACGGGAGCATGTGGTGGCGCGTGTGTCGTGGGAATCGACATGGCCGACGCATGAGCCCGGTCATGACCCCCACGACCACAAGGGTACAGTTTCGTAGTCTTGAACATATGGGTAGATTGTAAAAAGGTGTGAGAGGCGAGCGTGCGTGGCTTTGACCCTCGTGTTTTAAGAGATACACGGGGTGTTTCTCTCGGGAAGGGAGTTGTCAGGGCAAAGCCAGTCTAAATATAGGGGCAAGGGGCCTCAAGTATAAAGATATTGTAAGTTCAAAAGATATTTCGCATCAAGGCGAACAAACCTACGTGAATTGCTCTTCTCTGTGAAGCTGGACATGGAAAAAACACACGTGGTGTATATCCAGCTTCAGCGCAGGGACCCAGGGGAGAAACGGTATGTTAGATAAGGTCTAATCTCATTTAATTTATACAGTATTCGCGAGTCTTACGAGACGTAATCGGTTGGTGGCAGGATATCGTCACGGCCAATTGAGAAACGAAATTCTAAAAGATAGAAATGTCGTGTCATCATTAGTAATAGCAATGCGTGGCAGGAACGAATCGGTTTTCTCGACAAGTGAAATCACCGTTAAGTCAGGCGCGAGATGACTTGTATTGATTCTGTCTCGATATACGTCATCTCCCACCGTTTTGACAGATGGACAAATGAGCGTCCGTCCACCTGACAGTTTAGGGTAAAAAGTATATAGACCTTGAAGAGCAGAGCATTAGACACACACTTGGGGTCACCCACACGTTGGTGAAGTCCAGGGCAGGCGACTCTGTTTCCTGGCATAGGGGTACCTTCGATCACAGGACCCTGAAACGGCTGGATTCGCCATTGGTTAATTGTATTGTGCGTATTAACCCTTTGAAGCGTCAGACTGATTGCGTTCTGAGTAGTTTGTTTTGCTGTCGAAGCATCGTAATACCGACTGGAGATCGGCGTGAGTGACAATTTCGCCCTAGCACAAAAATGGCCATTTGTGAATCTTGAATTCAACCAGGAACGGTGAATATTTCAATAGGACTTTCACGGAGGACTTTCAAAAGGCACATAAGGTATGAGTAGACAATATCTGACCCAAATCAGAAGTACGCTGGCTTTATAGATGACGAACATTGCTGGTCGGAACCCTCCGACAGCCAGAGGTACAGTTACGCGCAGACGTTGACATTTGAGCCTAAGCGGGTGAAGCTCTTATGGCGAGCTCACAGTAATAACATTTCAGATTTGTGAAGCTCTTATGGCGAGCTCACGGTAGTAACATTTCCAGTGTGTAGACTATAGTGCCAGTACAGGGCTATAGAATGACTATATGATTGTTTAGAATTATTTAACCGTAGCAACCAAATTTTTGTGAAAAGAATCGAATTGTTGATTGTTGACATATTGAAACGGCTTTATTTTTATGTGTAAATAAAAGAATCGTTGTTACTTTAAATCATTCTTTCCATTACGCAGCCTGAAGTGATTAGGAATCACACCTAGCGGAAATCGAACCTATTTCAGGCCAATTTGGCAGAGAAGGAATCACGGCGTCGGTCTAACTCAGCTCCCTGCGCCGAGTTCGCGACATTTGGATTCCGACCCTCCACGTTGGTCTAATTTTCCCGCAACTTCACCAGCGGGACTAAATAACCCCACGTCAGCCCAGGCCTTACGGGGCCTCAGGTGTCCTGACACATAGCTCACTTTTATCAAATATCCCCTACATTTTTAAATAGTATATAAAAGGAGCTCTTTGGCACCGGAAAAGCAAGAAGGTGTAGATCTTTGACCAGTACCGAGTCAACCTCATTCTGGTGTTTGGTTGAAGGCTTATAAAATTCATCGTTTAGAGATTGTTTTTTTTTTTTTGTTTCTTTTTTTGAGAAAAAAGTGATGGACAATAAATATCCGCTTTTTTACCATGCCCATATATGATTGCATCAGCATATTCGCTAGATTATGTACTTCCGCAGTTGGATGAAAATAGTAAGATAATAGTCATATAATTAGGAGGCAGGGCCATTTCAGAGGTGAATGCGAGAGGCGTGAAGCACTGGGGGGGGGGGGGGGGCTTTTTTATTGAGGGGGGGGTGAGGGGTCTAAATTTGCTGTAACAACATCTCACGATGCAAATTGGTTTCAAACTGTCAAACTCTGCAAGAGCTTTCTGAGAATCACGCTGCTGATAAAAAAAAAAACCTGATACCGTCAATGAAGAAAAATGACACGAGAGAGAAATTCATTTTGTGCCCATCCTCTAGTTTTTTTTCACACTAAAAACAACGTTCTTTACCTGAACTAACAGTTAAAACCGGCCGCTATTTACAAAAACACCTTTCAAACTTTATGTTTTCAATTTTTAGCCTCGAAAGCTTTCGTTGGGACGGTCGTAAGCAATATTTCATAGGCTGAAAATGAAAACTTAGTCTTTCAAGAAATTGTTTGCGAGTGTCGTTTACTATTTGTGTTGCGTGAAGGGTTGTTCACTACAAGAAAAATGGCTGGCAATCAGCTGCCGGTACTATACCCATAAATGCAACAGAAGAACAAATATATGTTTCGCATTGGCGACCTTTTTCTGTTCGACCTGGCAGCAGGACCTAGGAACTGATATTTAGCTTAGGGTTAGTACCGAAATGGTTAACCGGGTAATAGGTTTGAAACCAATTAGCTACCTAACCGATTAGAAAAACCGTCAACCGGTTATCCGAAATATCGATAGTGATCGTCATTCCACGTTTAAAACGTAGTAAATCTACCGCTTCTCCTTTGTGATAGATTACACATCGAAGCTGCGTTGTGTATATTGAGAAATAATCGACTTTGGCGTTCAAGACTTTGTTAATGATCGGCAGTTTCCGTGAGTAATTGATTGATTGTTTATTTCAGACACCTGGTCCATATAACAAAATGAGAGAAAAAAGAATGAAATAGTTACAGAATATATACTAAGGTTAACAAACAGTGTCAAACACATGAACACTAACAATCACTGGAATTAAGGAGTGGTTCTAAGCATCAATCTGAAGAAAGTGATGAAAGTGATGGATGAGCACCAGAATCAATCGTTGTACAATAGAGAGATCCAGGATTTCATTAAGGGTGAAACATATCTTAAGTCAGAATTGCATATTACACTAATAACGGAGTTGGTACTGGAGAACAGTCGCCTGCGAAAACTATAAACCAACCTTCTCCTTAGGCACCAGAGAGAGGGGACGTCATTCAGGACAAACATGCCACTGACACTGCAGAATTTGCCATAGCCCATAAGAAGTCGGAACACATTATTGTAAAATACAGAAAGTCTCCGGATGCTTTTTTGTGCAAAATTAACCCAGATGTGATAACAGTACAATGGTAATGAGTAATCGCAGAAACTATTTCGTAGTGTGTTTACAAACGAACGTTATCGAGTACTCGACAACATTCGTTTGTATACACACCACACTACGGAATAGTTTGAGAATACTGCTTTCTAATTCATATAGTTTTGATCGCATATTCGGTGAAATAATGGCCTCGGATAACCGGATATTATCCGGTTATAGCTCTCGGTTAGTCGGTTACGAAAATGAGCCAACTGTTTCAGCCCTACTTAGGGTCATACATTATCACATGTAACATGGTCTGTAAACTTATTGATGAGAGAATAAGAGCTCCTTATAAATAATGTTGTTACTTGGGTTTTTTTTCGCATGCATGTGCATATTGTCAAACTTATTAATATACATTTTGTATCTCGTATGTGAGTGACTTGGAATCAGCCTTGTGTGGGTGTTATTGTCAATACATTATCGATAAAGCTGAAGAATAAGAGCCTCTGCAAATTGCATTAACCCTTTGAACGCGAGCGGCCGCTTCTCCGACCAGGAACATGATACGTCATATTTTGAATTTAATATGTAAATATCAATTTATTACACTTGTAGAAACTTGGCAGCAGAAAGATGATGACATCGATATTCCAGATTATGAATCTATACAAATATATCGCAATGACGGCCATAAACAGAAGGGGGGTATCATAACGGCCATAAACAGAAGGGGGTATCATATTTTACTATGAGAGTAAATTCAAAACATTAATCGTAAATAGTTACACTGTAAGTGAAATTGCTATATGTGTTGAATTTTCTGGGGAAATGTTTAACCTCTCATCTCATATCGTTTTTGTTTCGCTGTATATACCACCAAGCAATTTTACATTCTGGAAAACCAAAAATAAAGACAAAGCTTTATTTATGGAAATAGAAAATTCACTTTTGAAACATGATGAGAATAAAATGATTATTATTGGTGGCGATTTGAATTCTCTTACGTGGGAACTGTCGGATCATGTTTCAATTGAGAATGATAAACATGAAGCCTTACCTATGAATAGCTGTAATATGTCAGAGGATATTAGCTTGCGCTGCAACATGGATGATAAGGTGAATGCCTTCTGAAGACAGCATTTTTGTCAGAGAGTAGGTGTTAGAATAATAAATGGTCGAGTGCCTGGTGATCGACTGCGTCACTTTACGCGCTATCAATATAATGGAGCAGGTGATGTAGGACTGCATTCTTATCACATAAAGATTTTTAACTTCCATTGATTATTTGCGTTCGATTTCCTACTGAGTTTTCCGATCACTGTCAGTTAGTTTTACATCTCAAATTAAAATGTAGTTATCAGGAGAACCAAATTAATAAATATCAATACAAGAAACAACGTGTCATGTTAAAATAGAATGACTTAAGTACCCCAAAGAGCGCTGAATATGGTAAACTCATCAGCATGTCGTCAACAGTTGATGAACTTCAGAATGCAAGCATATAAATCGGAACCAGGAGGTTCTATAACTGCGGTGAAAGAATTCACGAAAATCATAATGAAAATTAATTGGCACGCCTGTTCGAAAAAGCCAAAACACAAAACAACTCGCTGAAAAAGAAAATGGTTTGACAATAGATGTGGAGAAAAGCTTAGACAAAATTGTTCGTAATATGAGGAGCAAGCCATTTGATAGACAACTGAGGGTCAAGTATCACTCAATTAAGAAAACATACAAAAGAGAATTAAAGCTTAAGAAGAAATCATATTTTACTGAGCTCCACAATAAACTGGACACTCTTGAGTCAGACGATTCCCAAAAATATTGCGATATCATAGCGCAATTGAGACAGAAATCAAGTAATACAGACGCGACTGATCACGATAGAGGTTTTTAATTCTTTCGTAAGCGTTTTAGTCCCGGTGAACCAGGAAGTGGTCGCGTAATAAGTAATATACGGACCACTGATGATATTAAAACACCTTTAAATAACGACCCAGTTACTTCGGAAGAGATTCTGAGTATTGTTCGCCAATTAAAAAACGGCAAGTCAGTTGGTCCTGACCAGATTTCTAACGAACTCCTTAAGTTGATTGCTCCTCTATTCGTTGATGAATTCGTGAAATTATTGAATATCATTTTCAACACTAGCCATTATCCCGTTGAATGGAGTGAGTCTATGCTTAACTTGATACATAAAAGGGCATCAAGAGATTACCCTAATAAGTATAGGGTTATTGCATTGCGTTCCACGGTAGGCAAACTCCTCAATAAAATTATTAACCAAAGGATAATTGCATTTTTAGATAGTAATGGTATAATTAGTCAGAATCAATTTGGATTCAGTTGCGGGAAAAGCACGATTGACAGTGCTTTTTGTACTTGACACAGTTATTCGGAAATATAAATGCTTAGGTAAACCATTATACGCTGCTTTTGTCGATTTCCGTAAAGCGTTCTATTCTGTTAATAGAGCGATATTGTTTAGAAAAATGGAAGCTATTAGAATGAAAGGTAAACTGTTCGAGATTATTAAATCCCTATATGAATCAAGTTACTATGTCACAAAAACAAGCAAAGGTTTAGGGCCGCCTACATTATCAACAATAGGTGTTTGCCAGGGATGTATTTTATCACCCAACTTATTTAAAATTTTCATAGATGATATCGAACGTTCCTTCGATGCAACTTGTGATCCAGTTAAAATAGGTGACGTGTCCGTTAATCACATCATGTTTGCGGATGACCTTGTATTAGTCTCGGATAGTCCTGACGGTCTTCAACGACGTTTGGAGAAGTTACAAAATTGTACCCATATTAATGCATGCTCTATTGATACGAATAAGACAAAATGCATGGTATTTTGGGCGCGAGCAGCAAAACGAAACCCTACATTTTCCACAGATAACAACCCCTTATAAAATGTTGATGCATATAATTATCTTGGAATAATGTTAAAAAATTCATAAACGTTCACTCAAGCAATTTCTGAACAGAGTGCTAAAGGTCGGAGAACAATGTTTTCCCTACTTAGTGCTTGTCATAGAACTGTCCCGCTGCCTGTCGGAATTTCTCTGAAAATGTTTCACAGACTAATAAAGCTCGTTGCCTTATATGGTTGTGAGTTGTGGGGTATGGAAATAACTGAGAAGAATACTAATCGTCTTGACTGTGAACAACTCCACATTAAAATCGAATACAAAACTGTCGTGCAATTTAGCATTCAAATTTCGCGATAGGCTGCGTAACCGTTATATTTCGCCCGTATGACGTTGTGAGGTGGGCGGGAATGGAAACATATTTTCACCTAGAACTTAATTAAGCACCCCCTGTTTTTGTTCGCAATGGTGTTAATAGAAACTGTCATTACTTTCATGCTATCTTTGAGATGGCTAAAAGTGATTGTTTGCGGAAAGAATGGTCTATTGACAAATGAAAGACAACACAATGATGAAAATACACAGTATTTTAATGGCACTAATTACACACATCTGTCACTAATGTTTTTGATAGAAAAATGTTCTATCGACAGGTATGGTGCTGGAACTGTCCATGATGAAGCAATGCCGGTAATTACTGACACAAATGTAACTTTTTATATCCTGAACACAATAGCAGTGTCTGACGTCCGTATCGAGTGTATCTACCAAATGCCCGGATGACAGCCCGAATCCTCCACCTGATGCTACAAGTGAGCCTCCTGATACGGTCCAGAGGCAACTGCTGCAACTCCTCATGCAATGCAGCTTCCAAATCGGCCAAATTCTGTACAGTCGGATCCCTTGTTTGCACACGATGTCCAAGAAAGTCCCAGATATGTTCTAAGGGGTTTAAATTGGGGCTCATTTGCAGGCCATGGTAGTGTTGTAATAGCGTAGTTCTGAAGAAATGCTCTCACACCATGGGAACGATTTGGCCTTGCCTTGTCGTCCATTAATACAGGGCGATTAGCCAACGGTCGTTGTCAAAGTGATGCACGACAAGAGGATTAAGAATGTCCCGGATTTACTAATGATCATGGAAATTCTCACGCACAATCACCATATCAAGTTTGCAATCAAGAGAGAGGCATCCTCAGGTCATTACTGCCCCCCCCCCCCCATACGAAATAGTAGGTCTGATGTTCCTGGGCACGTAAGCAATATTTCTATGCCTCCACACTCCCATGCGACCACCTGTGACGTGAAGCAGGAACCTACCCTCGTCTGACCAATGGACTGTCCTCCATGTCCTGAGATTCCAATTTTGTCGTGTCATACACCACACCAAACGCCGTCTTTGATGCTGATCGGAAAGAGCTGGACGCTCGATGACCCTTCTGGACCTCATACACAGCGCTTTGAGACGGTTTTGGACAGTTCTGCTGCACCAACGCCTGTTGGGGAGCCAAAGGCGTTTCAAAACCCCACTTGATGCAAAGAGTTCACGCCTAACGAGGCGTGCCAGACTCCGATCTCCCCGAGGAAAGAACTTTCGGGGTTGTCCAGGCCTTGGTCGGTCCTTAACATCGTTGGTTTGTTGATTTTGTCGGACAAGTCTACTGATGACAGAATGCCGATAGCTAAGTTGCTTTCCAATAACTTTGAATGACATGCATGTTGCATGCATGCCAACTATTTGCCATCTTAGTTCCTCTGACAGTCTCCTCATTGCCATGTCAACATTTACTGATAAAAGAAGCGACAAATATTCTTGTTTTATACCCAGATATTGCATGTGGATGATAGTGTTTTTGTGACATTCGTGAGTAGCATGCTTCACGTGGGCGGGGGGATGTGTTTGGGGTATGCTATCAACCAGAAACATCATGTTTCACGAGATGAGATGTACTGCAAAACATAGCAATCATTAAAACATAATAATCAGAAACAGCAACTTCACTGTCTCAAAACATTTCAGGGGGTGCTTAATTAAGTTCCAGTTGTATATGTATGTGTTTGTGGTTGAACGAATGCACCATTGTCTGACATTTTTGGCTACTCTCCTTTCCGTTCGACTTTTCACCCACCATGATTTGGTTAACACTTCCAAGTCTTCTCACTTATAATCCCTCGACCCACCCCTGATATTTCGCGAAGTGATGCTGTGGAACGAATGTATTATTATCAGGTTTCAACACTTTACCCGACACACTTGTTTCAAAATATACTTAGTCAAAAAAGAAGGTATAATAAACTTTGAGGAGCAATTTTTTAGTATTATCGACTTTAATCCCAAACAAATTATTGTAAATTCATATTTCGAGTCTAGCTATATGAATTTGCATAATTTCATCTTCTTACTATTGCCAGCGTCACGCCAGGACGTCGCAATTGAGACATGGGGTGAAATGAAAAAATAAAAAGTCCACACATACAGTCAATTGCGACGGTCCAATCGATTCAAAAGCTGCTCGATTGGCGACAAATCTGGCGAAAGTGGGGGCCAGGGAAGAAGTTCGATGCTCTGCTCCTCAAGAACGTCATGACAGATACGCGCGTCGTGACACCGGGCGTTGAACAACGGGACAACAACAGCGTTAATAATTTCGTCCCTATATCGCTGTCCATTCAGTTTAACGTCGATGAAGATCAATTGCGTTCGATGGTGCAAAGAAATTCCTGCCCAAACCATTACACTACCCCCGCCGAAACGGTCGCATTCTGACGGTACGATGAAGTTGGGTACCAGGAGTAATTGCTGCTGTCCTCGTCGCCGGAACGAAGCGATCCCGCAAGCGAGACGTCCTGATGTGTCGGTCGTGTGCAGGGGTCGTAACTCTTGGTCTACCTGAACGCGGTCGGTCGGCAGTAGATCCAGTGGTTCTATACCTTCCAATTAGACGATAAATAGTGGCCACAGTGACTCCGAACTCAGCAGCGAGTTTATCTGGAGGTAGCCCAGCCTCATTCATGCATACCAATGATAGGCAACCTCTGATTTTCTGTTAACCTTGGCATTTTTTAAAATGTCGGAAGACAAAAACTAGCGTGTTTTCTCAATAACCCAGGCTCTCGTCGGTCGCCCATTCAATTTGACATTCTCGGGTAGCACGTGCTATTTTGAAATCCTTAGCAAAATTTATACGGTTGGGTGGACAACAACAACATGTCATTAAACTCTTTGCACGACTTCTTGTCCACAAACATGCAACATTAGAACTATTATATTTCATCCTTTATGCTATTTTTTTCACATTTCTTTCTATTATACTTTCTTTTTTGACTCAGTATATATTTTCATTTTTTTTTCTCATTTTTTTCCAAAAATTTCAACAAAACCATAACATGTGACCCCCTCATTGGAACGAGCTCGCCTAGCTCGTTCCAATGAGGGGTCACAGATATAATTTTGTTGAAATTTTTGAAAAGTATTTTTTTAACTCCTCAATTTGTAAATGACGGTGGCGAGCGCGGTTGATTCGTTTGTAAGGATCAGAAACACGGGCTATGTCATGGTGGCTTATCTTAATTTGTGCCTTACGTCACACCAGTATCTAAGGCTACATCGTGGTGATAAAATATTATATAGGATAAAAAATTATTTTTTTATAAAGGTAAATATTCGATTAGAAGCATAAAATAATCTTCATTTTGGAGACAGTGAAATAAATTAGAGATGATAATTGTGAGTAATGATATACACAGCTGAATGAATACTATGTAAATAAACCTTTCGACAGGAAAAAAACTTTGGCGAATGAGCTGTTAATAGAATAAAAACGACTAACTTATTAAAAAGGTTGATTTCTTTGAGGAACGAGAGAATATGACGAGAATTTCTCCTGCAAAATAGTTCTCAGAGATCGTACATTATAATGTCGCAGTTAAAATCAGTACAAACTAACAGAATGTGCTCAATTGTCAACCTAAGAACACTGGCAGGGAACATATTATTGCCACATAGCTCCATCCAATTTTAAAATACAGCGTGAAAGTCTGTTATTACCAATATGACATCGCGTCAGAATTGCATGATCTTTTCTTCAAAGTTTACTAGACGGCTAATTATCAGCTGTGGTTGGAATAGCAGGCGGGCTGCAGGTGTTAGAACTAGTACTGAAATGGTTAACCGCATAATCGGTTTGAAACAATTAGCTATCTAACCGATTAGAAAAACCGTCAACCGGTTATCCGAAATGTCGATAGTGATCGTCATTCCACTTTTAAAACGTAGTAAATCTGCCGCTTCTCCTTTGTGATAGATTTCACATCGAAGCCGCGTTGTATATATTGAGAAATAATTGACTTTGGCGTTCAAGACTTTGTTAATGATCGGCAGTTTCCGTGAGTAATGAGTAATCACCGAAACTATTCCGTAGTGTATTTACAAACGAACGTTGTCCAGTACTCAACAACGTTCGTTTGTACACACACCACGGAACAGTTTGAGAATACTGCTTTCCGATTCCTATAGTTTTGATCGCATATTCGGTGAAATAATGGCCACGGATAAGCGGATATTATCCGGTTATAGCTCTCGGTTAGTCGGTTACGAAAATGAGCCAACCGTTTCAGCCCTAGTTAGAAATGTATATGCTATAACCTTAGGTGACAACATGATCGGAGTCAACAAACGGGGAAAACATGGTGAACAATGATAACATCCCAAATCATTCGAAACAGGAGATCGGATGAGGATACAGATTTTGTAACGGAAAGTTGGAATGTGCTCTGGGTGTTTTATGTTAAAACCCAACAAACTTTTTTCGTTTCAAAAGTATTATATTTATAGTATGTGGAGACTAGGTCAATACTAAAACTCCCTCAGCACTCCCTCATTCCCAGGGCGTTGCGAGAATGATGAATTCATGGGAGTGGGGGTTCAACCTTATTTGATCCGAATATGATGAATCACGTCTCAACTGACTAATATTTCAACTTACCACATCATCAAAACATGCCTTCATCGAAGACATGCATGTCTTGATGCTGTAGTTTGAATATTAGTCAGTCGGGATAATACTTTAAAACTCAAGTCTTCAAAATCGGCCAGCGCTATTCTCAAAAATCGCTAATTAATTTTCATTATTTTTTCGTGTCAAAAACATAGTTATGACCCCTCGTTGGAACGAGCTCGTCGAGCTCGTTCCACTGAGGGTTCATAACCTATGTTTTTCAGACAAAAAAATGAGTTATTCAAGAATTTTTTTTGCAAGTGTCGTCTGTTTTTCGAGTTAGGTAAAGGATTAATGAATAAAATATAAATGTAGAAGTCGTGACGTAACTTCTTTTTTAATTAACACACACCGCACTCTAATTTTTGTGGCCCCTAAAGTCCGAATCGGATGCCACAGACTTCCATTTTTATGTCCAACTGTGTGTGTGACACAAGCCCAAGTAGAAAATATTCCATAATGCTCATTTGTGCGGAACTTTACACAAAATCAAGTCACGACTGCCTTATGACAGTCATGACTTAATTTCTTAAGAAATTGGAGAAAATTCTTAGCAGATTAAGAATTAAAATAAAACACTGAAGCGAGACTAAACTTCGGAAATGATCGATGGCGGGGTGTATTAATTTTCAATGTTAGATAGTTTTCGGAGTTAACGGATGATAATGCAAGAGCATTAACACACGTTGTTGTGTACATAATTATGTAGTCTGGGATGGATGTCGTCAAAAAGCAAGATCATGGAAATTACCAACAAGTAATTGTTGCATCAGAAGTCTGGAGTATCTTGGTAAATATAATAATTTTGAGGTTATCACTTGGTTAGTTAGTTTCATATCGGCCGAGGTATCAGCCTGAGGTAACTTCATATCAGACTGAGGCCGAAGATCGAAGGCTGATGTGACGTATGACGTTATCGAGGGCTGATATCTCGGGAGACATGAAACTTACCAAGCAATAACCTCTCTATTTATTAAAGCAAAACAAATAGTTAAACATTTTTTCTCACATCTCTTATAGTTTCCTGACGGCGTTATTGTTTCTCATTCTTTTCACAAGACTGAAGTTTCCTCAGTAGTAAGAGGAGGATGGATTGTGCCTCATTGGTGGTTCTCAATGGGGATCCCATGTGACTTCATATTCACGTGAACAGGTTATGTTTGGTTGCCATGGAAGCCCACATCCGCGGCCATGACGTCATTCCCATATATATACGTGGTCTTAGTGCGCATGCGCAGCGCCTGTTGTTAGGGTAACACGTGTTTCCTCGTCCATTTTGTTTACTGGGGTAGTCATCTTTGTTTCTATGGTGGCACGTGGTTGCTATGAGTCTAAAAGGCTTCTTAAAGGACGAGAATATGTTCGGAGCTTGTGTTCGATTAGATACGAGTAAATCCAATTACCCAAATAGACCCGCTCATCACTCCAAATCTCCAAAAACACCCCAAGCCACTTTATTCGGTATAAATTCCGCCAGTCCCCCAGAATCTTCTTGTTTTTGTCCGGCAATAAAAAGTGTTCGATTGATTGGAAGTACTTTTACTAGTTTGGAATTTCTCTAAATCCTCGTTTGTGTCCTAGAATTCCCACAAACAACCCGATAACTGTTTATTTGGCCTGAATTTCTCACTAATCCCTCGGGTTCTACCTGTTTATTTGGTTCGGATTTCTGGAGAATATGAGCAGCATGGTGTTCGTTTGTTCCGGAGTATACCCAGTAGCATAGAAAAGACTTTTAGATGGAACAGTATTGGCTTATTGGTTACTAGTCTAGTTTTAGCTCTTCATGTCTGTTCTGATAGTTTTAACCTTTTCCCGAGCATTCTTCTTCTTGATCGGAAACCCTAAGACACATTTCATCTAGCAATTCTCCACTGAGGTTAATCTACCATCATCTCCCTGATCCTCATTTGGGTATCGAACGGTCACATTCCGTGGCACCCCACTTCCAGCACCCCTAACTAACAAATGACTGGCAACCGGTTCCCCATTTCTATCGAATGATGCCATGAGGGGCATGAGGAAATACCTCATTGAGGTATAATCTATCATCCCTCTTATCCTCATCTGGGTATGGAACGGCCACGTCTCGTGGTACCCCACTTCCAGTTACTCTAACTAACAAATGACTGGCCTTCGACACCCTTTTTTATCGTATGAAGCCATGAGAGCCACTATGAAATCCCTCAACGAGGTATAATCTACCATCCCTCTTATCCTCGTTTGCGTATTGGCGGAAGCCTTCGACAGGGTGGTATACTGTTGGAGGATATCTTTTCTAGGATACACTTTAGAGGACAGTTATGATTTCCAGTACCTGTTTGCCCCTGCTTTCAAAATTACCCCATGACCTTCATATCTTCAAGGCCACCACTGCTGACTCTTGTCCACAGTCACTACCACCTGTCCTATGATCATCTTCCAGTGTAGACACCCAATACTATTGTCTTCTACCCCCATGCACTCTTCTACCAGTTATACTGACCTGTAGCTCTTCTACAGGATTACTAGCTATCTCTGATCCTCTATCGATCCCTTCCTCAACCAATCCATTTATCTAAGTCCGCATCAGTCTCTAAAGTCCCTTGGACCAGTGCACGGTAGGATACTTATTGCTTTACATATAAAAAACTGCCTGTTGGTCGTATCGAGCCTTGTTTATGAGGTAGTCAACAGCGACGTACAACAAACATAGCACATACACACATACGCCGAAAAAGGAAAACGATTCTATAGTCATGGACAGGACACAAGGAAGGATAGGCGTCATCTCAGCCGAGAGTGAAGTCATATCTGTCGGGTTTGATAATGAGCTGTGACGGATTTCGTTTTCAGTGTAGCTCAAATATCAGTTCAAATAGTATACACTGGTAAAATAAGCACAGCTGACATCAAGTGAATCTTTATTCACATATTTCCTCTGTGTCCCGAGAAATCTTTAGGACTTTATCCCATTTAGGGAGATTTTAATACGAAGAAAGGTGTATACTTTGCTCTGCTGTATTCTGTTGTTTGTCCACTATTTTGTTAGTTTAGCCGAACACTTTGTGCAAACCGAATTTTGATTGGTCTGTGTTTTTGACAGGGCCAGTGAAGATTTGATTTGTATAAAGTTTCGGTTCTGCGGTACTTTTATTGTCAAGTTAGCGATTTTATTGGCAGTGTTATGTATTAAAAGCCGTGTCTCGGCCTGTTTACATCACTCAGGTTTTGATCTAAGAACGTACAAATCGCCTTTACTTCATAAGGACTTTTTGCCGTAGTTGTGGGTGTTTGGTGCATTCATTAAATATATTCTGTTTTGGCAGTTTGATTAAATCTTTGGCTGTTAAAAGCAGAAAACATGTTTCAATGAAACTATAATGGTCCAATCTATGTGAAATTTATTTCTGTCTCATGGAGAATAAATTATAACAAGTAAAATGCAGGTTAAAAATTTGTCATAGTGGTAGAACGTCTGGCCACTTGTTCGTCTGTCTGTAATCCGTCATACAGTCACTGTGAATGGTACGTTTTGTACATAACAATGTATATTGCTTCATTTTGTGGTCTCCCGGTTACAGTACCTGAACTTTAGTATTAGTAATGTTTGCCACAATTTGTTAATTATTTCGCCGTCTGTCACACTCTCCCATTACCTGGAACATCTTTTTAAAATAAAACTGAGTATCCCCATTTCTGTGTTATTTTATTTTATTACTGATTTCCTTGTGGCTATAGTTCAAGAACAAATGAATTTGGGTGGATTAACCCGCGGCAAGAGGGGCTTGAGGTGGACCTTTCGAGGGGATTCTAAACAACCCTGCACCGCCCGGTTACAGAGCATTTCTGTGAAAGAAAAGAATATCTAATAGATAATTCTAATTATCATACTTATAAGATTACAACACGTTTGTTGATGCTCCATGGGCCTACATTATTTTATTTTCTGGCCTCTGACATCTTTCAACTTATTCTAAGGTTAGGTGTAAAAATGCCTACCGGTACTGTCAAATCGCCGTTGTCAAATGGATAGTGTTCACGGGTTGCTTACATTGGTTCAAACACTCGGGCCACCAGTATAGTTACGTAATTCAACGAAGTTGAATTGTCTTGTAGAAATCGTTATCCAGTTTTTTTTC
Organism: Pictodentalium vernedei; assembly: GCA_031216915.1. Taxonomy (NCBI): domain Eukaryota; kingdom Metazoa; phylum Mollusca; class Scaphopoda; order Dentaliida; family Dentaliidae; genus Pictodentalium; species Pictodentalium vernedei. Next base: position 302,444,551 of record CM062296.1, on the reverse strand, counting down.
GTTCTATTTTCTTATTTACCGAATTACGGCTACAGTTTTCAACCGATTCTCCGATTCTCACGAAATTTGGCACAAATGTAAATGGTTGTCCGGCGGTGAATGTAAAATTTTGATTTTTCACCTTCAGCCAAAACAATATCCAATTAAAACGATTTTCTTTCTCTTTTGATTTCAACTGTTGTATCAAGCTCCCCTCTTTGAAATTTCGGAAATATCATCTCCCACTAAAACCATCTCTAAAAATGTAATACCGACCTGGCAAATTCTGAAATAGCTCTGACCGCATTTTCGGGTGAGGTTATTGGCGTGACATCACAAAAGAATGAAATTCGGGCCGATTCGGTAGGCCTAAAGTGGTCATTTATAACCAAATTGATGGGCAAATAGCCACAGTGTGTTTTCGATAGGTTCATACCACAGGCTCACAATGATGCATGATAGCCCGTCTAGGTTGGAATCTTTATATGGGAAAATCAAGATGGGGTCCAGTTAGGTGATTCCGTAGTTATTCGTATGTAACTCGAAATTGTGATGCGGCAAAGGGTCCCTTTCAAACAGAAATGGGCCGTGGTATCTTCCTCACATCGGGAAATGAAAGAAACATTAAACTGAGCCTGAGAAAAATCAAAATCATGAAAAATTTCAGAAAATTTCAAAACAGAATTTGCTCCGACTGAACATAATCCTGGTATCACAGCACGAGTTTTTGATGATTGCTCCTGTCTTTGACATTGCTTCTCGCAAACCATCAAGATTTTCGTATGCAGGGTTCTCAAAAAAGCAGAATTCTTTGCATTGATAAGTCCGAGACAAGGAAGAATGTCATGGGCATTCAGAAATCCAACAACAGGGGCTTGTGACCTCGGGCCGCTCCCTCTGTACCTGCACTCCCCTGTCATTACCCCATTATTACTACTATAAAAGAACGTGTGACAATGGCAGGGAGGGTGAGTGTAGGGGCAATGGAGAGCACTATAAGCCCCCGTGAATCCAACTTTAGAGATTGGCAGTTCCTCTTTGACAGTGTTTTGGCCAAGTAGATCCAAGTGCGCTAGTTCCCATCTGGGTATCCAACTGCAACTTATCTGATAATCATAATTCCTTTAATTTCTATAAAAATCATAGTGGATGCTACCACCGCTTGACTCTAAAACATTCGTATGGCAGAACCAATGTTTTCTACTGTTTGCAAACTTCCCAATTCTGTGACGTAGCAGGCGGAATTTTTTTTTTTTTTTTTGGGGGGGGGGGGGGCATAATTTAAAATGTTTTTTTTTTTAAAGTTTGGATTATTCAATACTCGTTATTCTTCATATTCTCATTCCATGTTTCCTGTGGAGATTGGCCCAGATTGGCCGGACCCTGCAGGGGACCAAGAAAGGGAAGTAGTAGATTTGGAGATTGGCCCAGATTGGCCGGCTCCCGTAGGGGACCGAGGAAGGGAAATAGTAGGAGATGTGGCGATTGGCCCAGATTGGCCAGGCCCCGCAGGGAACCAAGGGAGGGAAGTAGTAGGAGACGTGGATTCCTGATTGTAGAAACCATGTGTTTTTACAAAAATTAGCCTACAGTAATATACTACCACACCATAGGTATCCTCCACTAGTCCCCACCAGTCCCCATCAGTCCTCAAATCACCCCAAATTTCTTTTTTTTAGTTCGGATTTCTGGAGAATAATAGTAGCACATAAACAAGTCTCGATACAATCAACAGACAGTTTCTAAAATGCAAGTCATCATAGCAATACACTGGGCTAAGACTGATACGGGCTTAGATGAGTGGATTGGTCGACGAAGGGATCGATAGAGGATCAGAGACAGCTAGTTATCCTGTAGTAAAGCTACAAGTCAGTAGTAATTGTACTAAGCTGTATCGGTGGTAGAAGACTATAGTATTGGGTGAATGCAGTGGAAGCTAATCATAGGATATATAGCTGAACACATGGTGGAAGCCAATGGTAAGATTATCTATATAGGAGCTTGGAACCCCACTTATGGAATCCCACTTATGGAATCCCTTTTACGGATTCCCACTATGTTAATCCCTTTTTAGGGAATGCCTGTGGTTACAGAATCCCTTTTCGTCGTATGTGCCAATGTGCTGCATGTGTTGTGTGCAGATTGTGCATTTTCACGTAAGCACATATCGGTACATGTGACATGTGCCCTTGTGCTGCATGCAGTGTGTACACATTGTGCATTAGCACACTAGAAAACCCACCAAACATCAAATCCCACGTTTCGTGGAATCCCTTCTTTAGTCTGTCTATGCCTACAGGATCCTCTTTCATCGTATATGCGTGTTTTGTGCACACCTTGTGAATTTTCACATAATTACACATGTTGTCTACAAGGCTGCAAGGGTGGTAGAAGACTATAGTGTTGAGGGACTACAGTAGAAGCTAATCGTAGGATAGACAGACGATGACGAATTTGGACTATTCGCGGTCTTAGGCCTATGAAGGTGCTGATGATGTAGAAACCAGAAGCCTATCAGATATACTACTTCTTACGGAACCCCACTAGAAGAGTCCCTTTTTGAAAAACGTCTGTGGTTACAGAATCTCTTTTTCGTCGTATGTGCCCATATGATGTGCACACATTGTATACTAGGACACAAGCACGTATCCGCACATCTAGCATGTGCTCATGTGCCGTATGTAATGTGCGCACATTTTGCATTAACTCACAAGTACATTCAACCAAACACAATCCCCACGTTCCTTCAACCCCTTCCACGTTCTTACTATGCCTATAGAATCCATTTTTTCACCGTATGTGCCAATATGCCGTATGTGATGTGCGCATATTGTGCATTAGCACACAAGCACATATTAGCACACCCAGCGTGTGCCCATGTGCTGAATGCACTGTTACACATCGTGCACTAGCACACAGACACATCTGAAAAAATCAGAAGTCATAAAAATAGCTTGTAAATACATAGATAGAAGCAAACGATTCCGAAGGAATTCGAACTAGATAAACAAGAAGTAACCGAGGATTTTAGGAAAATGCGAGCCAATAAGGTTACTCTTATACAAATGAATGCGCGTATTATTGGACAAAAAGGAGGATTATCCAGATATCCGGCACCGTTTCATCCCTCTCTTACTACTTACCTTGCTTGGTCCCCTGTGGGGTCCAGCCAATCTGAGCCGATCATCACATCTCCTACTACTTCCCTTCCCTGGACCCCTGCAGGGTTCCGTCAATCTGGGCTGATCTCTACGTCGCCTATTTCTTCCTTTTCTTGGTCCCCTGCAGGGTCCGGCTAATCTGGGCTGATCTCTACATATCCTACTACTTCCCTTCCTAGGTCCCCTGCGGGGTCCGGCCAATCTGGGACGATCTCCAGATCTCCTGCTACTCACACGGTTTAACTTGTTGGCAGAACGAGACGTTTTCTGTTCACATTGGGGAATAGGCGAAGAAATTCTTCAAACTCCGCTTCTAAATTCTGCCTGAAATCCATTTCAGTACTCTTTGTCAGCTCCAGATGACCCAAAGATTTCATGGTATCAATCACGTGCTCATGGAAATCGGTCATTTTGATGATACGGGGATTCTCTAGAACATCAGTTCGGATAAACCTGGAAAGTTCTGCAAATACTATTGTTTCACAGCTGAGTGTAGTGATCTTCCGAATCGTCGAACAGTTTCTGTCTACGATCACGTTGGGATTCTGTTAGTCACATGTAATCTCGATAACATGATCGAGGGTAGTAAGCCTCAGCTGCAACTATTTCGCTCAATGTTATTGCCATTAACCTCTCGTCAGATTTTCCTGTGGAAAACTGGCGAAGCATGTTATCAGCTCTGAGATCTGCACCCAGGAATAACTGCTCCTTTGTTCATGTGCTTTTGATATAACGGCTCTCTCTTTTCGACAGAAAATGCAAATTTTCTCATACCCTCGGGCGTCCGATTTTGTTCACGTTGATGCTTTTCTGTCAACTGCTTCATTTAACATGCCACCATTGATCTCAGCATTTTTGCAGGCTTCAAGTTCTTTCTTAAGAGTGAATCGGCGGCATCTGCATTAATGCTTGCCATGAATCCACATCCTTGGGTTGAATAACACTCTGCTCGGCGTCATAGCATGGAAAATGTATTATGCAGGGTTTTTTTCGCTTTTTTTGGGGGGGGGGGGGTGGGGGGGGGGGCGGCAGGTGCGTAAATGTTTCCTCTATTGACATCGGCAGGAGTTTCTACTTATGCCTGGACTGTCTGGCCCGAGTCTTCAGTCACCACGTCTTCTATAGCCGGCATTTTTTTGGTCGAAACGGGTTCCTGTGGCTTTTTGGATCCATCGGCGTAATGTGGCTCGTAGCACCACGATTTCGTCGTTTTTTTTTTCATTCATACTGGGACTGGGTTTTAATGCATATGATCTTTCTGTTCATATTACATTCTAAGACATATGAGGTTTGTTATAATGAAAATGTCATGTGGCATCAAGGTTTTGAACGGAATTGTTGCTTTTCTTAAAATGACGCGCGTCTCACTGTTGTAAAGAGAATCAATCTTGACTCGAGAGTTTTTCGTACAGAACATCACGCATACAAAGATTCATTTCGCTGTTTTGAAAGTTTTTTTAGCATAATAAGCTAGCGTTTTGAAAAGGCTATCACGCATTTCTTTTATTAAGTAGGTACATATCTTCAAAACGGCATAGGTGACAATTTGCCCGGCAATTTGGTAATGGACAGGTTACGTGGTCCATGGGCTATGGAAAAATGTATCGATTTAAAAACTTTTGAAGCATTGCACTGAAATCATCATTGCTGGATATTCTTGAGAGAAGAGAGGGTGATTTGATGAATTCTGGTGTTTGTGTGTTTGTGTTATGAATTAGCAGAAAACATGTGCACGTAACCAGTAGTTTCTTTCCTGTCAGTAGTATGTCTCGCACGTTTGAGGTCTATTCTGGGGGACCTCGGTGGGGGACCTCGGAAGTGACGTCATGTTACGTGACGTAGTGGCGCCATGTTTGGTTGTCATGGTAACCCGCGTGAGCGGCCATGTTGTGACATCATCCCATAGTGATACGTGGTGTTAGTGCGCATGCGCAGCGCGTGTTGTTAGGGTGATACGTTTTTCCGTCGTCCATTTTGTATACTGGAGGCCGCCATCTTGGTTTCTATGGTAGCACGTGGTTGCTATGTTACCCAATTTTTCTGCAATGGGGCGGGGTATGTTTGGAGGGTGTGTTCGATTGAATCGGAGTATTTTCTGGAACGACTTTTCTGGATAATTACCACAAACAACCCGACAACTTGTATTATTTCGAATTCTTTCAGAAATCTCTGCTTCTATCTATATATGCAATAGTTTACATCTACCTAGGCATGTTCCTTTATTCTAGAGTATACTCCAGTAGCGTAGAAGAGCCTATCAACTGGAACAGTTTACCTTATTATTGCTATATTTAGCAATTTCGGGTCTATTCTTGTTAGTACTGCCCCTATTCTAAGTACTCTTGTTGTTTCATTTATCTGGATCATTTATATAAATTATAATTAACCAATCAGATTGCTTGATTTCCCGTAATCTGTATGCAGGGTTATCTCCCTTCTGTATAACAAAAGACTATATCCAATGGCCATATCCCATGGAATCCCATTTTTTGCAAAACACCTGTGGCTATGGAATCCCTTTTTGTCGTATGAGGCCATGAGGGCTATGTAAAAGCCCCCAATGAGTCCTCATTTATTATCCCTCATACCCTCATTGAATTTTGAGGTTATGAGGACCTTGAAAAATCCCTCAATGAGGTATAATTTACTACGACTCTTATCCTCATTTCAGTATTTAACAGGTATATCCTATGGAATCTCATTTTGGAAAACGCCCGTGGAATCCCTTTTTGTCGTATGAGGCCATGAGGGCTATGTAAAAGCCCTCAATGAGTCCTCATTTACTATCCCTCATAGCCTCATTGAATTTTGAGGTTATGAGGACCATTAAAAATCCCTCAATGAGGCATAATTTACTACGACTCTTAGCCTCATCTCGGTATTTGAGGATACCCATGGCCTGGTATTGTATTATTCGAGGATACCTATCGATGATACCTTTTATAGGATACTTATCTGAGGATACTATATAGGCTGTTCATATCCATATAGGTCTCTTGCTGGCCCTTAGTACTATTAATCCACCTGATGCTTTATGTTATCCTATGACTGGTATAGGTAGTATGCAATGCTAGGCATAGGGGTATTGTGGGTAGGGGTACTGCCTGGTAGTTTAGAACGGTACTATAGTATGGGCGGTATATACACTTATAGGCCCCTGTTAGTGCTTGGTACTATTAACCAACCGATTACTTTGTTTTATTATATGGCTGGTATATGTAGTACGTTATGGTAGACCTAGTGATTTTGTGGGGGTGGGGGTAATGCTTGGTAGTTTAGAACGGTAGAATAGCATAGGCTGTACATGTCTCTGTGGGTCTCTTGCTGGCCCTTGGTACTACTGATCCACCAGATGCTTCATATTATTGAGCGGTATTCTGGGGTGGGGTCAATGCCTGGTAATACAGAACGGCAGCAGAGTATGGTTGGTATATTCCCCTATTGGTCCCATCCTAACCGTTCATAGTATTAACCTACCAAATACTTTGTATTATCCTTTTACTGGTAAGGTGGTTCCTACCTTATTCCGAGTACTCTTGTTGTTTCATTTATCTAGATCATTTATATGAATTATAATTAACCAATTAGATTGCTTGATTTCCCATAACATGTACTTAATCGTACAGAGCTATCTACCTCCTTCTGTATAACAAAAGACTATATCCAATGGCCATATCCCATGGAATCCCATTTTTTGCAAAACACCTGTGGCTATGGAATCCCTTTTTTGTAGTATGAGGCCATGAGGGCTATGTAAAAGCCCTCAATGAGTCCTCATTTATTATCCCTCATACCCTCATTGAATTTTGAGGTTATGAGGACCTTGAAAAATCCCTCAATGAGGTATAATTTACTACGACTCTTATCCTCATTTCAGTATTTAACAGGTATATCCTATGGAATCTCATTTTGGAAAACGCCCGTGGAATCCCTTTTTGTCATATGAGGCCATGAGGGCTATGTAAAAGCCCTCAATGAGTCCTCATTTACTATCCCTCATAGCCTCATTGAATTTTGAGGTTATGAGGACCATTAAAAATCCCTCAATGAGGCATAATTTACTACGACTCTTAGCCTCATCTCGGTATTTGAGGATACCCATGGCCTGGTATTGTATTATTCGAGGATACTTATCGAGGATACCTTTTATAGGATACTTATCTGAGGATACTATATAGGCTGTTCATATCCATATAGGTCTCTTGCTGGCCCTTAGTACTATTAATCCACCTGATGCTTTATGTTATCCTATGACTGGTATAGGTAGTATGCAATGCTAGGCATAGGGGTATTGTGGGTAGGGGTACTGCCTGGTAGTTTAGAACGGTACTATAGTATGGGCGGTATATACACTTATAGGCCCCTGTTAGTGCTTGGTACTATTAACCAACTGATTACTTTGTTTTATTATATGGCTGGTATATGTAGTACGTTATGGTAGACCTAGTGATTTTGTGGGGGTGGGGGTAATGCTTGGTAGTTTAGGACGGTAGAATAGCATAGGCTGTACATGTCTCTGTGGGTCTCTTGCTGGCCCTTGGTACTACTGATCCACCAGATGCTTCATATTATTGAGCGGTATTCTGGGGTGGGGTCAATGCCTGGTAATACAGAACGGCAGCAGAGTATGGTTGGTATATTCCCCTATTGGTCCCATCCTAACCGTTCATAGTATTAACCTACCAAATACTTTGTATTATCCTTTTACTGGTTAGGTGGTACGTAATACCAGTAGTTCCTACCTTATTCCGAGTACTCTTGTTGTTTCATTTATCTAGATCATTTATATGAATTATAATTAACCAATTAGATTGCTTGATTTCCCATAACCTGTACTTAATCGTACAGAGTTATCTACCTCCTTCTGTATAACAAAAGACTATATCCAATGGCCATATCCCATGGAATCCCATTTTTTGCAAAACACCTGTGGCTATGGAATCCCTTTTTTGTAGTATGAGGCCATGAGGGCTATGTAAAAGCCCTCAATGAGTCCTCATTTATTATCCCTCATACCCTCATTGAATTTTGAGGTTATGAGGACCTTGAAAAATCCCTCAATGAGGTATAATTTACTACGACTCTTATCCTCATTTCAGAAAATGGCAATATCCCCGGCACCCCAATTTCGGCACCCCTTTTTTTGAAAAGCATATGGCCTTCGGCACCCCTTTTTTCTGAAATGAGGATAAGAGTCGTAGTAAATTATACCTCATTGAGGGATTTTCCAAGGTCCTCATAGCCTCAAAATTCAATGAGGGTATGAGGGATAATAAATGAGGACTCATTGAGGGCTTTTACATAGCCCTCATGGCCTCATACGACAAAAAAGGGATTCCATAGCCACAGGTGTTTTGCAAAAATGGGATTCCATGGGATATGGCCATTGGATATAGTCTTTTGTTATACAGAAAGTAGATAACTCTGTACGATTAAGTACAGGTTATGGGAAATCAAGCAATCTAATTGGTTAATTATAATTCATATAAATGATCTAGATAAATGAAACAACAAGAGTACTCGGAATAAGGTAGGAACTACTGGTATTACGTACCACCTTACCAGTAACAGGATGATACAAAGCATTTGGTAGGTTAATACTATGAACGGTTAGGATGGGACCAATAGGGGAATATACCAACCATACTCTGCTGCCGTTCTGTATTACCAGGCATTGACCCCACCCCAGAATACCGCTCAATAATATGAAGCATCTGGTGGATCAGTAGTACCAAGGGCCAGCAAGAGACTTACAGGGACATGTACAGCCTATGCTATTCTACTGTTCTAAACTACCAAGCATTACCCCCACCCCACAAAATCACTAAGTCTACCATAACGTACTACATATACCAGCCATATAATAAAACAAAGTAATCGGTTGGTTAATAGTACCAAGCACTAACAGGGGCCTATAAGTGTATATACCGCCCATACTATAGTACCGTTCTAAACTACCAGCTGTACCCCTACCCACAATACCGCTATGCCTAGCGTTGCATACTACCTATACCAGTCATAGGATAACATAAAGCATCAGGTGGATTAATAGTACTAAGAGCCAGCAAGAGACCAATATGGATATGAACAGCCTATATAGTATCCTCAGATAAGTATCCTATAAAAGGTATCCTCGATAGGTATCCTCGAATAATACAATACCAGGCCATGGGTATCCTCAAATACCGAGATGAGGCTAAGAGTCGTAGTAAATTATGCCTCATTGAGGGATTTTTAATGGTCCTCATAACCTCAAAATTCAATGAGGCTATGAGGGATAGTAAATGAGGACTCATTGAGGGCTTTTACATAGCCCTCATGGCGTCATACGACAAAAAGGGATTCCACGGGCGTTTTCCAAAATGGGATTCCATAGGATATACCTGTTAAATACTGAAATGAGGATAAGAGTCGTAGTAAATTATACCTCATTGAGGGATTTTTCAAGGTCCTCATAACCTCAAAATTCAATGAGGGTATGAGGGATAATAAATGAGGACTCATTGAGGGCTTTTACATAGCCCTCATGGCCTCATACGACAAAAAGGGATTCCATAGCCACAGGTGTTTTGCAAAAAATGGGATTCCATGGGATATGGCCATTGGATACAGTTTTTTGTTATACAGAAGGGAGATAACCCTGCATACAGATTATGGGAAATCAAGCAATCTGAGTGGTTAATTATAATTTATATAAATGATCTAGATAAATGAAACAACAAGAGTACTTAGAATAGGGGCAGTACTAACAAGAATAGACCAGAAATTGCTAAATATAGCAATAATAAGGCAAACTGTTCCAGTTGATAGGCTCTTCTACGCTACTGGAGTATACTCTAGAATAAAGGAACATGCCTAGGTAGATGTAAACTATTGCATATATAGATAGAAGCAGAGAATTCTGAAAGAATTCGAAATAATACAAGTTGTCGGGTTGTTTGTGGTAATTATCCAGGAAAGTCGTTCCAGAAAATACTCCGATTCAATCGAACACACCCTCCAAACATACCCCGTCCCATTGCAGAAAAATTGGGTAACATAGCAACCACGTGCTACCATAGAAACCAAGATGGCGGCCTCCAGTATACAAAATGGACGACGGAAACACGTATCACCCTAACAACACGCGCTGCGCATGCGCACTAACACCACGTATCAGTATGGGGATGACGGCACAACATGGCCGCTCACGCAGGTTGCCATGACAACCAAACATGGCGCCACTACGTCACGTGACATGACGTCTCTTCCGAGGTCCCCACCGAGGTCCCCCAGAATAGACCTCAAACGTGCGAGACATACTACTCCTGTCATCTTATCTCTCTTATTTGATCCATGCCCCCCCCCCCCCTCCTGTTTTGAGGGTATAAAGGGGCTACACTTGACAAAGATATTTGAATGTCCAAACTAAAATAATGCATATTTTTTCACACGAAAGTTGTAATGGTCGCCTTTGTGAAAATATTTAGTGTAGTGATGAGGACTGGGCCGCTTGGATCGGTCCAGTCCGCGGTTCAGGGTTGGACCGGACCGCCGACGCTGGACCTCCTCGGACCGGTCCACTCACCCGGTCCGGTATTTTTCGGGTCGGCCCACTTCTTCATTTTCCAATTCGACAATGTTGCAAGAACGATAGTAGAACTATGATTTTCTTCGCTTGTCATCATCACACTTGTGACCAGGTGAAATCTAAAGTCGGCAAAATCAAAGCAACTATCTACCGACATGGTGTCATGTGTCGCCATGTCATGGGCCACCATGTCCTTTGTTTCTCATGCCACTCGCTCTCGGAATTCAATGTGGTGTTCTCACAATATACACGCATGTGTTTTCTTTTACATCTGGGTAAGAAAATGGCATATGACATGACATATCTTTCAGTTGATAGATTTATGTACATAGCCCAGCAAACACTTCGCCTGAGTGCTAGAATGTCCTATTTCCCATAGAGGACATAGGACATTCTAGCACTCAGGTGACGAAATTTACAACAGAATGTAATCAGCTTTCAGATGAATTCAAAGAATTAGAATAACCATTCGTTTCCAGCCCCAAATGCGCCCCACCTTCCTGCGCCTTTTTGTCCCCGTGAGAATCACAAACCGAACTCAATTACATTTGCCAGTGATATGATACCATAAAAGTTTGAGTCCCCGGCCAAATTCATTATCTGGATTACTTTCCATTTCTTCTGACTAGCATCTTCGTCCACAACATTCTTTTCGCGTTTGTTGGTCTTCTGAATTGATCGATCGGAGCACCATGTCGTTTCAATTTATTTCACGCTTTTCCAGATGAAAGCGGTCTGTTATTAGTGGATTTTGGGGTGGGGTTGTTTGTTTATTTGTTTGCTCTTTCATGTACGCAACTAACCCATTTTGAGCGCAGAATGAAAACCAGTATTAGTTCTGAATATGAACATCTTTTCGAATCACGTGTGAATTGGCTTCATTTCAAATCATTTTTGTTGTCCTGAGCTCTGAAAATAAGTCTGTTTGGAACTTTGGTTAGCCCCTTCCAAGTTCTTTCATTGGGGAAGACTTAAAAAATAATAGGTTTTAAAAGGGTACAAGTTATTGTAAAATTTTCATTCAATTAAAATAACCGAGTTTCAGGTTCATTTTGGGAAACTGAATAACATTTTAATAATCATTTTTGGTCAGACCGGACCGCTTTGGACTGGTCCAGGCTGCTGTATGGGACCGATAGGGGCGGAATCGTACCGGACTGGGCCGCCTGATCAATGGCCCGAACCACTCTAGGCGGTGCGGTGCGGTGCGGTGCGGTGCGGTGCGGCGCGGTCCAGTCCGCATCACTAATTTAGTGCTGATATGCCCGTGTACACAGTTTTGTTTTATATAATTCGGCAATGATAAATACCGCGTTAGCGATTTTCCGGAATTTTAAAATTCAACGGTAACTGCAGTAATTTGATACACGCCGTAGCCGGTATGTTGTAGTACCGTCCAGAATGGCACTGTGTGTGAGAGTTGATGTAACGCTTAACTCTTTACCCGCTGGGTACTTTCAAGATATTTTTCATTAAATCTAGTCATGGCTGCTATGAAGCAGCCATGACTAGGTTTTATGAAAAATTAAGCGAGGAATCTACGAATAATTTGTGAAAAAATCCATTCAGTCTATAGGGAATAAATTGGAATAAATATGCCCAAATTATTCAGATCTGAATGGCAAGAGGAATCTTGTCCTGGGCAGGCATACCGTAAGCAGCATGCAAGGAGTAAAATGTTTACAATCTAAGCGTCGCGTACAAACAATATTCGCACATTCGTTCATATTTTGAAAGCTTGATGACCTACAGATATAAAATCAAAAAAATAGTATCGCTTCTACCCCGGTTCATAACAATATTCAGAGATTGAATTTATTTATTTATTTATTTATTCATTGGTGTTTAAGGTCACATACTTATACACAATGGCTAATCGTGACCGTGACAGTTATACGTGTGGAGGAAGCCGATTACCCGGAGAGAACCACCAAGCATCGACGAGCAACTGTCAGCTCCTCGGCATTCTAACTCTGTTCAAGCTCTGCTCAAACAGGGTTACAGCGGTTGAAGACATGTGCACCATCGACGTGCAGTACGTCTTAGTACACGGCGCCATCGTGACCCCATGTAGGCAACCGGGATAATGTGCCTTGTCCAAGGACACAACGCGGGTCGTCCCGGACGGGTATCGAACTCGGGACCTCTGTCCGTGGCAGTTATTATCACGACATTGTAGATTGTCAGTGGGTAATTTGATTATTGATGACCCACTTGTCTGAATAGCTCGTCGAGAATCATGGGCATGATTGCGAAGGCCTTAAGAAGAACTATTTAAGACCTGTTTGGAATATACGCCAGTGTATACGCCTGAAACATAATAAGTTTTAGGAATGAAATAGGCTCCAGCCGATTCCGTTCTGAAAGACATGAGAATGTAAAGACTTATTTTACACATACCAAGCTGAAACAATACAATTCTCCAGTGGACCTGGATGTGTTTCACTGTCTGTTATTTACTTTCGAGTTCTAATTTCGTTATTAAGCGGCTTTATCGATCGACGTCGATACAGCTGCAGCTCGAGCTATTTGTATGAGTTTCACATATGCATGTTTTCCGGGGATTGAATTACTAGTGCATCGATCTTATAAACCCTATAGCCCTTGGCGTACACCTTCTGAATATTCATTAGCTGTAAAGCACTGAATGTTTGCAGTGTGTCAATGTGATTATTTCGGTTGTTCGCCGTCCAAAAGGGTGAAATCGTCACACACCGTATCCGAAGCGAGCAATACGAGTAAAGTGATAAAGAAATAATGAATTTTCACTGGAGGTGGCAATTCGGACATGACAAATGGTATCATCAGAGCGTATCTCGCTGTGAAACAAAGACAAACATAGACTACACTAAAATAAACGTGCAAGATAAACCCACTGATCTCTATACAACTGGATTGCTGGAACATTCGTTGGTCACATGTAGAGTGTGCCTCAACGGCGTCAATGTCCTAGAGATGGGCGGTATTGGAATTTTGAGTTCAGTATCGGTTTCGGTTTTTTAGTGAGGTATATCGTGGTATCGATTCGGTATTCAATATCTGACTTGACGGAGATTTGCGGATAGACCTATGGGGAATTCACATCAAGATTATACAGAATAAGTTGTTCTTGTATCATTCTACCACAACGCCTCGAATGCCACTACCAATAAACTCAACATTCGCATTCTTTTGCCAACAAATCATATCTACAGTACTTTTATGACTTGTTTCAAACACATCTTAACCTTGACAGGACTATTTCAGGTTTTTGTGGTCTCGGGATAAGTGCTATTAACCTGTCATCTTTTGGAGATTCTGCTGACAATAGGTAAATCACCTGAGCAGTGATTTCTAGTCAAGTCCTGGCTGCCTATTAATCACTGCTAAGAAATTGGACTTGTAGGTGGTGGTCTGGTGGGATTTCAGGACAATAGCCTAAAGAGTAAACAAAACCGAAAAGAAAATAAGTTACTTCTTTCGTGAAAATTACCTCTCCAGCTGCTATTAAGCCTCAAGTAGGCCTTATAAGTAGGAAATGTATAGAGGATATGAAATGAGTGTTTTTCTCATATAATATTTATGAAACGAGTCTAAGAATTTTCCGTTTTGGCGAGCCTCTCGCGAGCCCAAACGGAAAATTCAGACGAGTTTCATAAATATTATATGAGAAAAACACTCATTTCATATTCTATTTATCACATGACACACACACGCAAAAATTAGCCACTTAGTATGACTTTTTAACCCATCACCTAACTTGAGTTGCAGACGGCACTTGGAAAAAACATCCTCGTATAACTAAAAATTTTCATTTTTTGCTTCCAAAACATAGGTTATGACCCCTCATTGGTACGAGCTTGTTGAGCTCGTTCCAATGAGGGGTCATAACCTATGTTTTGGAAGCAAAAGGTGAAAATATAAAAAAATGAATGGCGTTTTTCTTGTAGGTAAAAGATTAATACAATATAACCCACCCTAAATAGGACAGATAACGTAAATTCTCCCTACTGAAATTATGCAAATGTGACCCAGTTGTATTTTGTTTAGCCAATCAAATTGTCCAGTTTTGAAATTGACCAATGAAAGCTCCCAACTCTAATTATACAAATTATGAAAATGTGGCCCAGTTGTATTTTGTTCAGCCAATCAAATTATCTAGTTTTGAAATTGACCAATGAAATTGACGGAAGGCTTTATTTATCCCTGATTAATATGAAAACAAAATATCAAATGTTTTAAAGTGAACAAAACGGACGAGTCATGTGATAAAGTAAAATATGAAACTTCAGATGCGATTTTTCGGTATATTGCCCATCTCTACAATGTGCAAGATAAAACCACTGACCTCTATACAACTGGATTGACAGAATACTGGTTAGTAACGCACAGAGTGTATCTGATCGGCCACCATCTTCGGGGGTGGGGGCGGGGGATTGTTGCTATAAATCATAATGACTTCAACAAGTTTTAGTGGATCCTAATATAAATTTAAAACAACTGTGTATGCGTGTACATTCATCCATTCATTCCGAATGAATGGGTGGGTGGTTGACTGAATGAATTGGCTTGGGTACTTATTCATAGTCATTCTTTCTTTCATTGATTCATCCATCCATTTATTCATTCATCAGTTTATTCGTTCATTCTTCACTAAAAATTCCACATATTTTACGTAAAATTTGAGCTTAGTAGTCTTTCGAGAACCCGCATTGTAGTTGTCTTTATATACTTAAATGACTTGCATTTCTGATCTGATGTTATTTTTCTCTTTTCTAGATTCAGTTCGATTTGATGTTTACTTTACCCAACGTAACGGCCAAAACCGGCCGGCGCTATTTACAAAAACCATCATTCAATTTTCATTATTTTTTTTAATTTTTTCTCTCAAAAACATAGCTTATGATCCCTCTTTGGAACGAGCTCGATGAGCTCGTTCCAATGAGGGGACATAACCTATGTTTCGAGAAAAATATGAAAATATTTAGTTGTACAAGAATTTTGTTTGCAGGTGTCGTTTGCTTTTCGTGTTAGGTAAAGAGTTAAAGGTATAGAACCGATTCTTGCTTATCTGCGTCAAGGTCCTCCATTCACCTCTGCGAACATCGGCTTCATTCGTATATTTAGTCTGAGAAACTATTTTATTCAGTCAGTCGTGGGAATTGACACAGCATCTTATCGTCGAACACGATAGGCATTTTTTAATGTAGGCTAAATCCAAAGACGAAACGCGCTAATAGCCACAATTCGATGAAACTCCACAAATCTAAGTTTAATACGGCCCTGCTGGTGATACTGAATCCAACCTCGGCCCACTGAATGATGACAACGAAAAGAAGTCAAGTTCTTGTATATCAATTGTGAACTACAATATTCGAGGTCACGAAACAAAATTATGTCCGTCATCGATGAAATAAATGGTTCTGATATTATATGCTTTATTGAAACACATCTTGATGAAAATGTTGATACTAATGACATACTAATACCCAATTTTTCACCACAATAGAAATCAATTTGTTATTGGCATCGCAATGTAATTTGCTGACAACATATATTACAAAAAATAGAGGATTTGTCATTTGATGACGACATCCTTTTGTTTGAAGAAGGAAGCCATAGTAAATTCATCATTTGTGTAACTTTAGCTCGGAGAGGGAATACTCTCAAGATTACTGGTCCACCTTGGAAGAAAAATTAGACTTTGTCAAGAAATCCGTCGGTTATCCTCCTAGGTGACCTCACCTGCGGCCTATTGAAGTCTAAAGACAAACTACAAACTCCCATGGGTAGTTTTAATATGATAGATGTTTTCCCTGAAGCAACTCGAATAACCCCCGCCTGTAGTTCGCTGATAGACCCTATAATTGTGAGTGACACAATTAGAGTATTGAACTCAGGAACATCTGATGACGGACTGTCTGATCATCAAGCGTCGTATACCTATATCTCTTACAAAAGATTGAACCCTCCACCTACAAAAAGAACGGTCTGGAATTTTAAAAAATGCTGATTTTATAACAATGAACCGAGTTCTGAGTGAAACATCTGGGAGAATCTTATATGTTCTCCGCATGATATTGATGAATCGGTTCATAACTTTTCTTGAAATTGCCAAAGAATGCGTTCCTTCCTGTAATGTTATCATCAGAAATAACAACAAGCCATGGTTTACATCCGGAGGGAGATTCGCAATAGAGACAGGCTTCGAAAACACGCCATCGAAAATAACTCTTCCCCCACATGGGTGAAGTACAAAACTGACAGAAATAAAGTTAATAACATGAAAAAGTACGCTAAAAAATTCTTGGAAAATATTGACGTGTCCTTGTTTGCTGATATACAACCAAAACAATTCTGGCAGGTGGTGAAACAGTTCTTTGGCAATTTTGCCAATGACCCGGGATCCCTCCTTTCTATTGAACTGACGATGATGAAACTGTAGATGATGATACCGAGAAGGTAAACTCATACTGAACGACATCTTCGTCCAGAACAGTAAACTCACTCCACTGACCATGTTTTGCCTTCCTTTAAACGAAATGTACTGACATGTATATCCTTCACCGAAAATGATATTATTGATATTATAAAGGATTTACCAGTTAAAAAGGCTAGTGGGTACGACGGTATTGGACACAAGTTTCTAAAAGAAACCAAATTCCCAGTCTGCAAACCGTTATATTTACTTTTCGCAAAGATTCTAGGCCTGAATATGTTTCGTTGTGAGTGGAAATATGCTGATATAAATCCTTTCTATAAAAAAGGTGGCCGGTTTGACGCAAAGAATTACCATCCTATCTCTCTATTTGTGTTGGTAAGGTCATGGAAAAGGTCGTGTTTAAGGACATTCACGCGTATTTTAAGGACAAAAATGTATTTTATGAGTATCAATCAGGTTTTCTACCAAACAATAGCACTGTCTTTCAGCTAATTGAAGTATACCACAGCCTCTGGAAATCTACTGATAGAAAAGAATACGCCTGTAGAGTTTTCTTTGATATATCAAAGGCATTCGACAGTATCTGGCAAACTGGATTAATTTTCAAACTCAAACAATACGGCATATATGACTCTCTTCTCAGATGGTTTAAAAGCTATTTGAATGATCGAAAGCAGAGAGTTACTGTAAATGGTCACCACTCTGAAAACAGAAACATTCATGCTGGAGTCTCCCAGGGTTCAGTACTTGGGCCTTTTCTTTTTCTAGTTTACATTAACGACACAGCCGATGAAATAAACTCTGTCAACAGGTTATTTGCGGATGACACATGTTTAACAGAAAGTGCCCAGCAAACCTGCAAAATAACTCAGAATTTAAACTTAGAGCTTGAGAAAGTAAATGATTGGTCAAAATTATGGTTAGTACAGTTCGATTTAGTACATAGTTTGATGTTTGATGACGCGAACGGTCTTATGCTGTAACTACAGTCACAACGTAAGACCTTTCGCGTCACCAAACGTCATAGATGGGAGGGGTTACGGCGTTGATTGACCTGACGCCATCTTGATGGAAGTAGATCGAGTTGCGACATTGGTTCTGAAATCCAGTTTGTACAGATAAAAGTGAAAAAAACAAAAAAAAAAATAACTGATTTTATTATATGCTAGCCTGTGAATTATTGCAAATTATCTAAAAGATATTTCTCGATATCCATCGACTTGAAAGATAACGAGGAATGTCCCTCAGTAGCTTCCTAAATGATGTCACGCTTGGGAGCATCAACACGCCTTCGATGCTGTTACAAGCGATTCAGTGCCGGCTTTACGAGAAGTACCAGAAGTTCATGTTATTTCAAGCCGATCTGGTGATTCTATGACTGAAAAATCAGATGTATAATAATAATAATTAAATAATAATGTAAAATAACTGGATGTATCGAAAGTGACTCCGAGAGTGATATTCAACCTTGAACTGGGTAACTTTCCGAAAAACCCTTGTTGATCGATTCGCCCAGAAAGTTGGGTTTTTTGGGGGGGTTTTTTTGTTTGTTTTTTTTTTTTGGTGGGGGGGGGGGGGGGGTTGGTTTGATGGGTCGGTGCACTTACTTTCAAATTCCTTGTTGTAAATTACCTTTAAGATGTTCTAAAAATTAGCATTAAGGACAAATATGAGAATATTCTCATTTGTAGTATTATAATTATTAAATTTCATCGGCGAGCTGAACAATTAGTTGGATAAATTATCGTGGGAAAGTGGAACTATTTTTTATGTTTGAGTGACTTGGCTAGTACAGGCTTGAAAGAACGATCAGCTGATCTTTGTTATTGTTCCGAAACGTTCGTGCTTGTAGTCAAAATGGGTTGAATATTACACAGTAAAATGTCACGTAGCATATAATAAAAAGAAAATCTACGCTCATTCGTGTGGACCTGAAAATATTATTTTTCACTCGCGCAAACGCTCGTGAAAAATAAAACTTCCATGTTCACATTCATGAGATAATTCCCGATATTCACTAAACTAGCGCAGATATCCTCGATATATTTTTGACGTAACGGTAATTTGTGTCAGAACTACAACTAATGATTTTCTTGCACAATACATCTTTGAATGGTAAAGAAACGCAGGTTCACAAATTTAAAGTTCACGTAAGACTGTTTAAACACTACGAGTCATCATAGGACTTATTTCACTGTGTTACACTCAAAACAAATAGTGCTGCATAGGTAGGTCGAAACCACTTACAAAGTTGAGGTAGCTGAAGTCTGAGGGGCAAAGCTTCATTATTTTTGTTTACCCATATCTACAACATTTATTCTATTTTTAACCAGAAGTGGTTGAATTTAGTTTATTTATTTTCGAAACCAGAAATAATGATATTTCTGTTTATTTACCTTCGAACCAGAAGTGGAGAAAATTTAATTTATTTTAAGTCAGTAAAACTGGACTCTTTGGCATTACATTCACTGTTTATTTATATTTTTTCGCATTACTTTTAACGAGAAATTCTCCTTTTCCTACCCACATTGTGATTTATGCAGAATCAAAGAAACCATAGAGCTTGATGTGGCTAGCTTATATGGTTTAGTTTTGTGGTGGGATCGATTTGGGTGAATCAATGTTTATCAAGTTTTGTCAGTTGCCTCAGGTCTGCCATATAGGTTATCACCACTTTTTGAAAGTTTTACAGAAGTATTTAGGATTATTTTGAATATTTGGAGATACTTACCTCTAGTTTCAATTAGAGATGGGCGGTATAAGAATTTTGAGTTCGGTATCGGTTTCGGTATTTTTAGGCGGGTATACCTCGGTACCGGTTCGGTATTCGGTATCTGACTTGACTGAGATTTGCTGATAGTACCACATTCACATCAGGAAAAACAGAATAAGTTGTAATATCATTCTACCACAACACTATAAATGACACTGCCAATGAGCTCAACAGTGGCATTCTTTTACGACCACAAATCATATCCACAGTAAGTTTGCTACCTGCTCTAAATGCACCTTACTGTTTAAAGACCCATTTCACGCTTTTGAGATGTCAGAGCATGTGCCCTGACCATGCCATCTTTAGGAGATCATACTGACAATAGACGAAATGCCTGGGCAGTGACTTGACTAGAAAACACTACTAAGAAATTGGACGCGTACATGTTGTAGTCAAGTGGGAATCCAGGACAGTTGCCCAGTCCATTGAGGGTTTACAAAACTGAAAAAAATCAGTCACTGTTATCAAGCCTCAACAGGGACTTGTAAATAGCAAATGCAGGAAATTTTGAAAATTCAGACGGTTTCGGTGTTCAGTTATTGGTTCAGTTCGGTTTTTCGGTATCCCCATGATATTGGTATCGGTTAGGTTTTTCGGTATATTGCCCATCTCTAGTTTCAATTGTTATTATTTCTAATTTTAAAATGTCAGTCAAAGTTTAAAACCACATAGCTGCCGTTCGTTGGTGAAATAAATTTACTGTATCCACCATTTTGGCAAGTGCACCGTAGTTTCTATGAAAGGCGTAATTTCAATGGCTTAAATTTTTTCTTTGTTGCCTATCAGAATCACGGACGGTTGTATGTAGTTTACACATGGACAGCGATGTTCGTAAACTGTCGCATTGCGCAAAATGTATTAGAAAATCTATTGGTTATTGTCCATATTATGCAGTGTAGTGGCAATTTACATCACTTCAGTAAAATTTTAAGAACTTACAGGTTCGTCGAACTCTCCCCCCGCCCTTTTAGCAAGGACCTACAAGTCCGGCTCCCGGGTGTTTGGTGTGCTTTATAAGCCCGTATGAAATAGAGTATTCTTAGTCCTGCCGAAGTCGAAGTACTTCTGCCCATTAGTGTGAATAGATGACAGCTTTCTTCTAATCAGAAATAAAATGAAATAAATTTTAAAATTCGGTCCTTCTAAACTATGTATATCTAAACATTGGTCCCCTAAATGTAATTTTCATATACAATTATTGGATCCCCTAAAATAATTTGAATTAAAAACTTGGGTCGTCCTAAACTATTGCAAAGTGTGTTTAAGGATAAATTGTCTAAAACAGGTTTGCTGAAGAATGTAGGTTCGTATCATTCAGTCATTTATGTTATAAGGTCGTAGATACTGTTAACTTAATCAATGTAGCATGGACTGCAGTTCATTTTGGTAATCTGTCCGTTCATTTGGTTGTAATGTTGATAACTTAATCAATTTTTCATAGCCTGCAGTCCATTTTAATCACGTGCCATCATATAAATTATGATGGCGGTCTCCAGTAAACAAAATGGACGACTGAAACACCTGTCACCCTAACAACACGCGCTGCATATGAGCACTGATACTACGTATCACTATGGGGGTGACAGTCACAAAATGGCCGCTTACACTGGCTAACATCACAATCACACACACCACCACTTGGTCACGTGACTATGACGACACATGAGATCTCCCAATGGAAGACGATCCATCGGAGCTATACTACTACTGTAGAATGTGGTAAAAGGAATTATGGGGCAAAAGTGTTAATCGTTAGTGTGTGTACATGTAAGAAAGTAATATGAAAATAGATAACAACCTACAAGCGAACGCAGTTTTTGGAGTACACTGTACATCCGGTGTGTAACCCACTATTGAACTGTATGTCATGGCTTTTCATAACAGATAACTTTTAATAGTAAAGTAATATGAATACCAGATTCCGCAACCGACTGTGTCTCATACCTAATGTATACATTGTACTTATTTTCTTCTCTTTCTCTCACATTCCAACATTCTACTGCCAGTTTCATCCATATTGCCACAAAATGACACTGTCCAAAGAGCCGCTATTTGTATGTCGTGAGCTTGTCCTAGGCTCCAACAGCCTCTTAACTGGCACCATCGTTTTCAGTAATGCCTATCAGTATTGAACAGTACAGAATTGCAGTTTGACACCACTGCAATGTCATCTTCCCATGGGATCAAATATGCGGGCAAAAAGCCAACATGGTATTGGTTAGCTATTGATCAAACTAAAGTGCTCCTCTTCAAACTACTTGTGTTTATCATTGTGTCATTTCTCATGCTGTCTGGCGATATAGAAACCATCCCCGGGCCGGTCCAATCAACTGAGATTGAATCAATCTCCATTTTACACTATAATATTAGAAGTGTTAGGAATAAACTTCACCAGGAATTTGATGCAATTGAGGATGCTGATGTGGTTTGTTTGGAGTTGCGGTTTACTTTTCAAGGAAAGTTCTTTTCAGATGTATACATGCACTGAAATTCGACTAGTCAATGCTCTGGTTCGACGTCACTTATAAAATTAAATTTATGCTCTGTATTGCCTATCGTTCTAGTAACTTTTCGGTGAGTAACTACTAGGAAAAGCTCGAACGAGCTATTGAAACCTCACTTTGTCAGAACTCGTCCTATTAAACTTACTTCTGACTTAAATAGCGATCTACTCAATCCTTCAAGCGATCTTTGTGGCGTGATCGCAACTTTTAACCACAGGAATGTTAGTAACCCTTTACCCAACGTAACGGCAAAAAACGGCCAGCGCTATTCTAAAAAATCACCAATTAATTTTCATTATCTTTTCATTTTTTGTCTCAAAAAACATAGTTTATTACCCCTCATTGGAACGAGCTCGTCGAGCTCGTGCCAATGAGGGGGTCATAACCTATGTTTTTTGAGACAAAAAATGAAAACAATTAGTCAAGAAATTTTTTGGCAAGTGTCGTCTGCTTTTCATGTTAGGTAAAGGGTTAATGAGTCAACCCGAACTACACCACATCTGGTACATTACTCGATCCGATTATAGTGAGTGATACGATAACCGTTCTGCACAGTGAAGTTATTGATCTTGGGGTTTCGGATCATAAAGCGGTTTATGCAATTATCCAGACCGGTATTACACACCAAAAAACAATTAGAAGAAGAGTATGGAACTTTAATAATGCTGACTTTATAAGAATGAACAATATGATAAAACAAATTGAATAGTCCTCTGTCATAAATAGTACTTATAACATAGATACTTCATTACAAAACTTCAATGATAAATTCTTCGAAATTGCCAATAAGTGTATCCCGTCCTATAACACAACACTACGCCCCACTGACAAACCTTGGTTTGATTCAGTATTATACAGGGAGATCCGCAAATGAGACTGTCTAAGAAAAAGAGTATTTAAAACAAATAATTCTGATATTGATATTGATATTGATATTTGAGGTAATAGAAAGTTACAAACAAGTCGGAAATAAGGTAAATAACCTGAAGAAAATGGCCAAAGCAGTTTACGTTTTCAAATTATAAAGTACACTCTCTTTTAAGCGTGATCAAAAAACATTTTTGAGAACAATCAAACAACTCTTAGGTAACTTTGGAAATGGCACATCAAAATATCATCTCAACGGTGCAGATGACGATGGCAAGTCGATAATCATAACAGATGATGGACAAAAGGCAAAATTACTTAATCATATGTTTGTAGCAAATAGCCAGCTCGAGAATACCGGTTACAACCTCCCGACGTTCAGGTCACATAGTCCTGACACACTTAGGAATATTGACATTTCGGAAGAGGATGTATATAATGTACTCTGCTCAGTGCAATTACAAAAAGCTGTTGAACACAGTGACATAAGTAGCCGAATGCACAAAGAAACCAAAGAAACTATTTACAGGCCTCTTCATCTACTGTTCGAACAGTCTATTGACTCTCGTTTGTACCCATCTGAATGGAAATTAGCAACCGTTATTCCAATGTTCAAAAAAGGTGATATTCATGAACCGAACAATTATAGACCTGTCTCGCTGCTCAGTTGTGTAGGTAAAATCATGGAGACAAATTGTCATCAATAGAGTCTTCACGGTGGCATAAGTAGCCGAATGCACAAAGAAACCACAGGAACTTTTTACAGGCCTCTTCATCTATTGTTCGAGCATCTGAATGGAAATTAGCAACCGTTATTCCAATGTTGAAAAAAGGTGATATTCATGAACCGAACAATTATAGACCTGTCTCTCTACTCAGTTGTGTAGGTAAAATCATGGAGACAAATTGTCTTCAAGAGAGTCTTCACTCACTTTAATGACCTGGGCCTTTTCTTTAAATACCAGTCCGGATTCTTGCCAAAACATAGTACTATTTTCAGCTAATTGAAATTTATCAGACTCTTTGTCAAGCCTATGGTAGTCATCAGCTGTCACTGGGAATATTTTGCGATACTGCAAAGGCATTCGATAGAGTTTGGTATGAAGGTCTCATTTTCAAACTACAACAGTACCGAATGTCTGGGCCGCTTCTGGATTGGTTTGCAAATTATCTCTGCGACCGGAAGCAAAGAGTTATGGTTAATTCATCCCATTCAGACTACTTGCCTGTAAGTTGTGGAGTCCGTCAGGGGTCAGTCCTTGGTCCGTTACTTTTTTTAATATACATCAATGATATTTCAGAATACATGTTTTCACACGACACCTGTATACTTTTTGCCGATGATACCTGTGTTAAAATATGCGACGCAAACACTGACATGGTCATCGAGGACATCAATCACGAACTAGACGTTAAGAAAAAATGGTGAGTAACTTTCGATTCATCGAGGACAAAAATGATACTGTTTACAAGAAAGCATGTTGTCATTGATTCTGCCATGAAATTCGGAGATTCGCGGCTTGATTTTACAACGAAACACACACACCTTGGTTTGCCTCTCCAGGCTAATTTAAGCTGGGACACCCACATAAAAAAACTTAAGTAAAAAAGCTCTCGCAACTAAGGAAACTCAAGTTTGTGCTCAGTCGGAAGACACTCGAAATTATGTACAACTCCTATGTTCTTTCAATATTAGAGTACGCCGATGTTGTCTGGGCTAGTGAACTGTAATTTACTCAATAAGTTAGAGAAAATCCACGCTGATGATAGTAAAATTGTCACAAGGCTACTAGATCAGTCTCTGTTGATCATCTATATCTCGAACTAGGCTGGGAATCACTCGAGCAAAGGCGTAAATTGTATAAAAATATCCACGTTTTTCAAAATCATTAATGACGAAGCCCCTTCGTATTTAACTGAACTACTGCCACAAACCTTTGACAATTATTCACCATACAATACCCGTTCTTCCTCGCACTTTGAATTGTTAATGGCACATACCGAACTACTTAAACGATCTTTCATTCCATCCTATTTCTCTGAATGAAACACACTTCCTGATGAATTAAAAATGTCGAAGTCAATCTGGGAGTTACGGAAATTTTATAATGGTGACAACTGCAAGCCCCCGTTGTATTTCGGATCTGGATCACGCGTTTTAATATTCTACACTGCAAATTGCGCAATGCATGCAGTGACCTGAATTTTGACAAATTTCAAAACTTCGTTCATAGTACTTCAGACTGCAGCTGTGGCAACGGAGTGGAAGATGCAAATCCCTTTTTCTTTCTTTGCTCGAAATTCACAAACGAAAAGATGACCCTTCAGAGCGATCGCTCTCATCTTCCCCCAGTGTGGGTGGAAGATCTTCTATATGGTATCACTGGCTTGTCCGTGAGCGACAATGTACATATCTTCCACTCTGTTCAAAAGTATTTGAAATCCACTGGGCGTTTTAAAGACACCCTTTGTAAGCATTTTATCGAAATCTAACTATCCACCGCATCAAATGCAATATTATAGCCCGCTGTGCACAATGGAATGTTAAAATCGGTTAAATCGGTTAGACTCGGTTCAAGGACGAGTTGCATCACGCTTCTCATCCTTCGAGGAAATTGGAAATTTTAGCGCTTTTACGGTGTCAGGACCCGCCCTCGATGTACACTTGGTGGCACACCCTCGTCCCTTATTCCCAGTAAATGTGGCATATCGTTATCTTCTCAACAAATACCTTCACCTGCCAATCAAACACTATCTCTCTCGTATTTCGAGTAAGTTATTGAAGTAAATAGTATAATTATGTTGTCAAAATTGTTCACTGTTCATTTGTTCATTTTAATTGTACTGTAAATTACAATTAATGGAGAGGAAGTTCAATAAGTGTGTGGCACTTGTCGTCCAATCCTTTTGTACTTTGTGATAAATAAAATATGTTGAAACCAACTAAAACCGTGGCTTGTTTTTATTATTTTGAGGACTATAGGACTGTAGGAACCGAACATCTTCCCATAGAAACACTTGTCTGTATCAATGTGGTTTGGTTATATGTCATATGCATCGTGACGTCAGTATCAAATATCTGCACCCCTTTAGCACGCTCAAACGTTCGATGGTAGCTCCTCCCACTCGGGTCACTGGTTCGCAATTTGCATTTCTCGTTAAAGCAAACAAAATGTTTGCGTTCAAAAAGAAAACAAACAAACACAAATGGATAATTAATACATGTTTTATATTTGCTTTTAAATGACTTATTTTGAAAGATTAGTAGAATATACGAAAAGCTATTTTTTGAAACTTTCGCACCCGACTTCCGGAGAGATTCAACATGGCCGCCGGCATAAACACACGATTTTTCATTTCATAGCCTATAGAAATTTCTGTTGGAAATACCGAAAAATCTCACGAGTTATTTATAGAGCTCACTTTGTGAGCCGCGCACTGCGTTCGCTATTAATTTTTTTTTTTTTACCATGACCAATATTGAAATTACTATCCGCCTCAAATGTATTATTATTCTTCAGTTGTAAAATGTAGATATTTGAATCAGTGCATTGTATCATGCTGGAAGGATCTTTGTCGTAAATTCTTCCTGCGAGATGCTGTATCGCATTCTCAAATATTATTTATGTATTTATTTATCTGTTTATGTATTTACTTATTTATTTATTGATTTGGGTTTAACGACACTTTCGACCGCCAGGTCGGACAGTTTTACGGGTGGAGGAAGCCGGAGTACCCGGAGAGAACCACCGAGCAATGGCGTGCAACTGTCAGACTCCCCAACATACTAACACTACACAAGCAGAGTTAGCACTGGTTGAAGACAAGTGCACCATCGACGTGCAGTACGCCTCAGTACCCAACGCCACCGTGACCCCACGTGGGTAATTGAGATTACGTATCTTGCCCGACGATACAACGTGGTTGCCGTAGGTGGGATTCGAACCGAGGACCTCTCGGTTTGCAGCCTGCATCTCTACCTACTGATCCCCCCTCTCAAATATTAAGTTGCAAGTTAATCACTACTAATGTAAGTCTCTATATATAGTTTTAATGCTTATTACAGTTCAATACTACTTTCAACATCTCTAGCTACAGCAGTTTGTTTTAATTTTATTCAAAAACATGCTGACAAATTTAAGAGTTCACAACAGTGAATAGTAGAAGTTACATCAGTGGTGAATTTTAATGCGCATACACTTACGTAAATTCTCAGACACATTATGTAAGTGTAACAAATACATCATACATCACATTGGGATTGGATGGAAAGAGTCAATCATAAGGCTCTTTCTAACATATATCAAGGTGATGGACGAATGAATGTGCAGTTCATGCCGATGTTATGCTACTAACTTGGAATTCGGCCGACACGGAATTGGCTGACTCGGAACCCGGCTAACTTGGAACTGCGGCAGACTCGAAGCCCCGCTGACTCGGAACTGTGGCTTATTCGGATTTCCACATTCTAGAATATAGGCTTTGTTAATTAGACCATGCAATGTCTGCAATTTCGATAATGCAATTTCTGCAATACTTTGGCCGCCTTACCAAGCGCAATGTCCGTCGCCTGCACTGTTCGCAAAGATCGCATTTCGGATGTTATTCCTTTCTGTTCTTGCCTCCGGAGCGGGGCTTATGGCTCATGGAGTGAGCTCATCGAGGTCATTCCGTCGAGGTCCATGACCCGGCTGACTCAGAACCCGACAAACTTGGAACTGCGGCAGACTCGAAGCCCTGCTGACTCGGAACTGCGGTTTATTCGTATGTAATCAAAATAAATAAAATATAAAAAATATTCGACTCCTGTCTTGGCTCAAATACACTTCTTGGGACCGAGTAAGCCGCAGTTCCGAGTTGGCCGGGGTCCGAGTAAGCCGCAGTTCCGAGTCAGTCGGGTTTCGAGTCAGCTAGGTTCCGAGTTAGCAGGGTTCCGAGTTAGCTGCCTTTCCTGCCAATCAGTTAAGTAAATATAAATTTTGTATAAATTAGGTAAATGGTTAACTCTTTACCAAACACGAAAAGCAGACGACACATGCAAACAAAATTCATGAATAACTAAATATTTTCATTTTTTGCATCAAAAACATAGCTTATGGCCCATTGTTTGGAACGAGCTATGTTTTTGAGAAAAAAAAATGAAAATTGAATGGTGATTAATGGTTTTGGCGGTTGGGTGAAGGGTTAATGTGCTGTCTTCTATGATGTGTGTTTTGTCGTCAAGTTGCAGTTCAGTTATATCTTGTCCTGGTAAAATGTCTAGTCATTCAAACTGATGTAAATACTTCAGGAATTTATCTGTAAAATAAAATCAGTCACTGAGTTCAATTATTCTACTATATTCAATATCCCAAATATATTATATTATAGCCTCCAGCCATTCTAGTTGCATATTCTGAGAAATCTTAGTAATTCTCGGTTTGCGCCTATATAGGCAGATGTTCATGCCTTCTCAGATTAGTTGCCAATGTTGGACTTCTAAATATTCGGCTAGTATCTCACCATACTATTTATGTATTGAGGTTTAACGGCACTTTCGACAGCCAGGATCCTCTCGTGTCAGACAGTTTTACGGGTAGAGGAAGCCGGAGTACCCGGAGAGAACCACTGAGCAACGACGAGCAACTGTCAGACTCCCCAACGTACTAACTCCACACAAGCTAGGTTAGCATCTGTTGAAGACCAAAGACGTGCACCATAGACGTGCAGTACGCCTTAGTACACAACGCCATCGTGCCCCCATGTGGGCAGTTGGGATTAAGTGTCTTGCCCAAGGACACAACGCGGTTGTCGCGGATGAGATTCGAATCGAGGACCATCCATCACGGGTAATATTAATTGCCTATGCAAATTAATACTTTACCTGTTGGAATTAATATTTTTAAATCTCCTAGTTGATTTTAACTGCATAGTGTTATGGGTTATATCTTTCTAATGTAATCGGTGTTGCTTTGAGAAAACATTAGAGGTGCTGGTTGCTGTGCCAAGGAAGGGAGATAACTCAAATATTAATATCCTTTGATTCGCTTCAGCAGTTCCAGTAATGTTCGTCTGTCTGGGTAATATTTAGCAGTCATTCGTGGCTTTAATTGCTATGGCCTCTTATATAATGTTTTTTATCATCGTAAAAAGTTTGCGCATAATTTAGAATTTAAATATGGTAATTGGTCTACAGTTATGATCCTACGGGTCTGAACCATGGCTTCAATCCTGACAAAAATGTTCCCACTGGAAAATTATTGGGAAATGGGGTCACAACCCTACGCCCACCCCCCCCCCCCCCCCCACCCCCAGTGTTAGGCCCCTATGTGTCGCGTCCCACATTATAATCGTATATCAGCAAATGTACAAGCACTGGGTTGCTACTGTTTGTGGTGCGTATGTTATGGTCTTGCCATGGTTTCGTCTACTTCTTCTACTTCAGCAATCAGCTAGCATGTCGTGAAATTCAAGTATTTATTACACGCCTATTACTTTTCCTCCGGTTCCATATTTACAAATCCGTGCGGAATACGTGTTTCGTGCGGATTTACGTTGACGGAGTATTTTCTTCCTGACGACATGAATCCATCAAAAGAACTACGAAACTCCACCCATTTTCTGTCGATCGAAACATCGTATTCTGACCTAAATCAATTCAGAAGATGTGATGACAGGCGATAAATCGAAGATCAATTGGAAAATGTTTTTGTTCAAATCCACCCCAAAAAATCCCGGAAATTAAGCTTATTCTATTAATGGGGAGTGATTTTATACCACTCGAGTTCTGACTTTGAAGCGAAAGTATTTCAGATAACGGCAGCTAATTTCTTAAAAATACGAATAAATAACCTATTTGGACACAATTTTCATTTATATTTTTCTGTTGACGTATCGATCTGTCACACGTGTTTGCTAAATGGAAATTAGTTTTGTTTTGTTTTTATTTCAAACAGACGATCAACAAATAACAAAGAGTTCTAAAGTTTGAAATTTTCTGTGTGCCATGCTTGCATTTTTTTAATTAATGGATTTTACGTCACAGAGGCGTGTAATAAACACAGAACGTTACGATGTGTGAATGATTTCGTCAGTACGACACTCGTGCCATCGATGTAGGATAGAACTCAAGGCTGCGCCTTTCGGTGTCAGGACAACAACTCGGACCAAAGACAAGTCGGACCAAGACCAGTCGGCCCATTTTTTAAGACAAATCGGACCACTTTTCAGGACACCTCGGACCAAAACAAAAGTCCAGTCGGACCCAGAAAAAGACAAGCCGGACCAATTTTCAGGACAACTCGAACCAAAAAGACAGGTTGGCCTTGGGTAAAAGACATCTGTATTTTTACGAAAAGTTTGACTTCTCCCACTGCCGCTACTGGTGCTGCTCTGTCTGCTATTACCACTACAGCAGTTACTGTCGGTGTAGCCACTACTACTACTACTACTACTACTACTACTACTACTACTACTACTACTACTTACTACTACTACTACTACTGCTGCTACTACTACTACTACTACTACCAGTACTTAGCTTAGCTTCTCTTTCTATTCTCTCTTTGGCTTCTCTCTCCTGTTTAGCCTTCCCCTTCACAATTCTCTCTGCCTCTTTCCTGGAATCCTTACTGGAGTTTTTAGTAACCGTTAAATAATTTTTTGCTGGGGCCACTCCCTAGCTTGCTTTATTGCTGGGGTTTCCTTATTCTTCGCTTCAATCTAACCAGGTTCTCCCGCTTGGCTTGTCCTGTCCTGCCGGAGTCAAAATCAATCACCCACCGCCGCTTGGCCTAAACCAACGGAGACTCAAGCTAATCATACAACTTACCCTTTCTTGTGTTCGATGTGTGCTTCAGTGGCAGGGTACAGCTACAACCACCTTATCAAAATTATTTTATCCTAGCAACACCACCCCGGCATACTACATTCTGTACACGCCCTATGCTTATACAACTACCCAACCGAATATCATTCTTCCTCTTCCGGGGACGACCTACCCCTTTCCCCACCCTACCCCTCCTCTTCACCGGATTTACCTGCATGATGTCATTGAGTGATAAGTATTCAGACTGCAATGATACCTACCCATAAAGATGGTGGTCCTAACAACAGAAGTTCAATTGGATTTTATGACCTCTCATGATTTCATTTGTTTTTATTGATATTGCTTTGAAAGTTCAAGCGAACAAAATCGAGCGAGTTGTTCAACTGTAGATAGGTTTATAGTTTTGGCATATAGTACCTAACAAAATTTGGGTGTTTGTTCTGGTATGTGTGGGGGCAAGGTGGCGTTGCGATAACCGGTTCTCGTGAGATCACCGAAGTTAAGCAACGTCGAGCCCGGTTAATCAAGGGTTGGGTGACCGTCTGAACGATCAATTCGGACTCCCGCGTTGTGTCCTTGGGCAAGGCACTTAGCCCCGATTGTCCACATGGGGGCACGATGACTCCGTGTACTAAGGCGTACTGCACGTCGAGGGGGCGCATGTCTTCTATCAATCTAACCCTGCCTGTGCTGCAGTGCGGAGTTACGATGTTGGGGAGCTGGCGGCTGCTCGTCGTTGCTCGTTAATTCCTTTGAGAAAAAACACATTTACAGCATTTCTTTCATATATTTTTGAATAATATAGGACGGATACGTCATATTTTTTAAAAATTTTCTTCCTGGCATCCATTTTGGATGCCATGATAGATTTTTCAAAATTGACCATCAATAGCATTCCACGATATGGATTTTCAAATACCCCAATCATTGTAAATGTTCATTTTGAAGTGCAAAAAATTTTCTTTTAGAAACTGGCGGCCTGACCAGAAAACTTTAACAATTCGTTGGCCGAATATAAATCTGAATTCGAGCAATTTTGACTTTCCATTTTTACGATCACCCCTAGTCCTTTCCTTCTGTCTTGGAAAATCAGAATGTTTACAGTGAAGGTCGGAGATTCCCTTCAAAGCTTCCCATTATAATCCATTCGTTAAAAAACGACTACCCCTAGAAAACAAGAATCTTTATTCCTTAACCCTTTACCTAATGCAACCACCACAAGAAACCATACCCTTTAACAAAAAATGTCCGTTCAAATTTTATAATTTTTTCTATTTTTTCCTCAAAAACGTATCATATGACCTCTCATTGGAACGAGCCCCAAGAGCTAGTTCTGACGGGGGATAATAAGATGTGTTTTAGGAATAAAATGAAAAATGTTAGTTGTTCAAGATATGTTTTGGTAAGTGTCGTCTTATTTTGGTGTTAGGTGTTGGTGTTAGGTAAAGAGTTAACGTTTCCACCGTTTCTACCTTATCTGTAGTGACAAATCGCCCAAAACATTACAACAAAAACACTTCATCGGGAAAGTTTTCTTTCCGGTTGTAAAACTTTGATTGAATCAAGAATCAGATGCCGTCAGAAAATAATTGGGAAATAACTCTTAATATTTCCACGCGCAGGCTTAAAAACAGGAGGAATGTCGATCAAAGCAGAACTTGCCGGAGTTTATCCCTATTTTCCTTTCATGCACACGTTTAAATACCCCTCCCACTCCCACCTCATGGAGTGTGTGCAAATAATTCACTGCAAACCTGAAGAAACTCCTTAATCCTTCTCTTCAAAATGAAGTGTGTAAGTCGCTTTTATCTTTTCATATCGGATAGTGGGCAAAAGCGGCTCCACTTTTCGTTTCTTTTTATGGCCTGTAAATATTTTGCGTAAGTTCGCCCACTAGATGACCATTTATATTTACTCGACCGTCCACTCATTCTTCCACAGGTTTCTTTATATCACCTCCGATTTTGAGCGGTCTCACCCAACCCTGAGACGCTGAATGGTATAGTATCTTGTATTTAAGGGAGGTTCGGTAATAATTTAACAATACAGGCCTGCATGGGCTGTAGGGTTAAATTATCACTGAAACTCCTGTCCACTTAGGTGTTTATTGTGTTGTCAACAGTACTCATGGACCAACTTTTGTTCCATGCAAACGTTTAGGCAAATGCTTGAAAGGGTATTTTAGATAGGTTTTCCGTTGCATTTGGATCAGTCAACAAACCTACAGGCAGTCTGGCACTGGCTATATTCAGGCTTCATCACTGGGTCTGTCCGTCTGCTTGGTCGAACACTTTGTGTGTGACCTGCGGATGACATGCAGGGTCCGACATAAGCCGTAACCTATAGGTTAGGTTATGGGGGAGGTTACGTGTTTCTATAAACTCGAGACCTATTATTAGGTTACGGGAGGAAACTGATTACCTTAATAATTTACCTTATATCTACACTACGGAAACCTACAGGTTACGGTATGCTAGGTACACCGTAACATATTTTAAGGTTACGGTGTATGAAGCTTATATCAGTCCCTGCACATGCGGTGCGATAAAGTAATAACTAACAATTTCTCTTCCAGGTTTGCTATTTCAGCGCCGAAAATTGTAACAATAACATTTCTCAGATGAGAAGGCCTCCACTACCCCTCTATGACCCCTCCCCCAGTTGCTCCCTCATATTTGCCTATTTTATCCTTCCAGCTCAAAAACGAACTGTTTGACGAACAGATCCACATTCTAGCGTGCTAACACGCGCCACATTTGGGGCATGAAACTTCTCATCACGACAAAGTTAAGCATAGTTTGCGCCATGTCGTGCCATCTGACGCATTAGTTACGAACTAGGTCCTCATCTGCCACGAACACGGAACACATCTATGTCACGCAATGGCACACCATGGCAATCATCATTACGCCATAGTTAGTTGCGCCAAGAGTACACACTATTTGTACACAAGTTGCGAGGTTGTCACGCTATGGCACAGATGGTTACTCATTGACATGCCATAGTTGCTCATGCGTGAAGTCATTGTGGGGGAATTTGGGGTGCGACTGCCCACGCATTGCTCCTCACTTCTTGGCAGGCATGTGGAAGAACAGTCCAAAATAATCCAAACTTGAACAGGCTTCCAACGTACTGTTCACTTCGAAGTGGTCTTGCAATCTGGCGAGTTAGTTTAAACATATTTTATTTGCCATTAAACATGCAAACGAGGATTGGAGGACAAGTGCTTTCCACTTACATAACCCTCCGCTCCTCGAACAGATATACAACCATACAAAAGATGGCAACAAAATTTAGTGAGGTTGAACTTATAACAACAGAGATAAAAAAGGGGGAGAACTCGGCGATTTCCTGCTCATCATCATCACACATCTATACAGTGAGACATCACCCTCGCCGCGTGAAACCGCTTCATTGACAAACCATGCGCGCATGTTCTACTTTCAAAATCGGCAGGTTCAGGATTTGGACATGGCCAAGCTTGTGACTAATCACAGAGTGACACCCAGGGACTGAGCACACCGTCGTCCATGAGCCAGCCAGAGCCGAGTGAACTCCATTATGGAGTGCACCCCGTAGAGGAAGACTCCAAATCGGCGACATGACTATAGCTTAAGGGGAGATGGGGGTTCTTTATATGCATGAGTACAAGAGGTATTTGCATATTTTCAATGTACTTAGCTGTCGTTAAACCTTTTGGTATTCTTTATAAACCTTTGTACAGCAGTGCACATGAGAATATTATCACTATCGGGTCGTCGGTAGTCTCCATACGGAAGTAAATCAACCCACACCTCATTACTGTCAATGAGTCCCAGTGACGAGATCAGATCATGTCGGTGCGCCACATAGAGTAGAGTGTTTAAAAAAGTGTTCCACATCTTCTTTTTGATTTCCACAACTTCATTGTGGTGAGCTACTAACGTAATTGTTGAACAAGTCGCTATTTAGACCGCTACAACCAGGTCTAAGCCGGCTCATTAAAACGTTATATTTTCTTTTTCCTATATCAAAGTAGGTCGGTGGCTTGGGGGTCTGTTGGGAGATTACTTTTTTGAATTCATTAAGGGGAAGATTTTTGATTTGGTCACTTAATGAGCTCCAGATGTTGATACAGGATGGGAAGAATCAATTTTTGTAAAGCTCGGTACGAGCTTGGGGGAAAACAAAATTCGAGGAGTTACGGAGTGGGTATGACGACATTTCTGATACGTACCTTGGAAGAAGTTCAGCTAGGAAGTCTAGTGCATTTTTTGTTTACTATTTTGTGGAATGTACTCATTTTACTTACATACCGACGTTCTTCTAGTGTTTTCCAACCAATTTCTATCAGAAGTCGGTCACGCGATACAGATAGTGTTAAGCCTGTAACAATTCGAGCAGCATCGCATTGTATATCCTCGTGTCCCTTAAGTAAGTACTGAGTCGCTCCTGACCAAACGGGGGATGCGTATTCTAAGATCGGTAAAATGAATGATGTATACATTCTTCCTAAGTTTTTCTACTCAGCACATATTTTAGCATTCTTAGCTGAGAAAGTCTAGAGCACGCTCTCTTACAAATATTGTCGATGTGTACATCCCAAGAGAGGTTGGACTGCAGGTCTATTCCTAGATGTTTGTGGTGTTCATTGATTTCTAATATTTCATCATTGAAGACAATTTTCGGGTTGTCAGTATTTCGTAGAAGAGAAAATACAACAATTTAGTTTTCTTAGCATTGAAGGTCACAAGCCAAGCAATTGCCCATCTATTTAATTTTAGGAGTTCAGTATTGACCTTATTTGTTATACTTTCCGGTTCATTCCCGCTTTCCGTGAGGCACGTGTCACCCGCAAATAGTCGCACAATTGACTCTATTATCTCTGCAATATCATTTATATAGACCAGAAAGAGGAAGGGACGCAGGACTGATCCCTGGGGAGCCCAAGCGTCAATCAAGCAATACTTTGAGTAACTATCGTTTATTCTGACACGTTGCTTTCTGTCTTTTAAGTAACTTTTAAACCATTTGAGAACTGAGCCGGATATGCCATACATTTTTAATTTGAAAATAATCCCATCATGCCAGACCCTATCAAAAGCTTTGGAGATATCACAAAATACCCCACAGGTTAGCATCCTGTTATCTACTGCTAAACATAGGTTGTGATAGATTTCTATAAGTTGGAAAACGGTACTGTTTTGGAGGAGAAATCCTGACTGAAGTTTGTAGAAAAGGTTGTTGGATATGAAATACTCATGCACAGATTTAAAAACCACTCGTTCCATTATCTTCCCAATGCAACACAGAGAGATATTGGACGATAATTTGTACAATCGAACTTATCACCTTTTTGAAGATCGGAATTACATCGGCCTTTTTCCATTCACTTGGATATGTGCATGTATGCAAGGATTTGTCAAATACCAGAAAAAGCGGTCTGCTAATTGTGAATTTCGCTTCCTTAAGTACTCTATGACTTATTCCATCGTGGCCATTCACTTTGTTTGTTGGTAGAGACTTAATAATTTTTATAATATCATCTTGAGTAAAAACTATAGAAGACTTTAATTTCGAGCACTTTCGTTTGAATGATGGGAAACTCTGATTTTTTGTTTCTAACCTACTGTTTTGTAGAAAGACTTCATCAAGCATACTTGCTTTATCTAGATCGTTTTCTGCAACAATTATTTCACCATTACAGTCTTTTTGAAGGGGAGGAATATTGGATTCATCACTAAAATTATTCTGAAACAGTCCAGCAACATGCCAGTATTACTTTGGGTTGGTTTTCTCGTTCAGGGTCTCATCAACAGTTGTTAAGAATTTTTCTTTCGCCATTTTTTTCATATTGTTAACACTATTTCTTATATTTTTATATTTGGCCCATAGCTGAGGGGAGTTTCGTTTTATGGCTATTTTTCTGGCTCGGTCTCTTTTGCGAATTTGATTCCGCAACCGACTGTCGAACCATGGTTTATCATTAATTCTAATGGTCGCTACAACGGTTGGTACACACTCCTCAATAATAACATTGAGAGTCGTTTCAAAGTTATTGACGGATTCATTTATATCTCGTGGTTTGCAAATAAGAGTTTCCCAGACAGTTTCGGAAATGAGTTGGTTCATCTTACGGAAATCGGCTTTTTTGTAATTTTTCACGTGCCTAACAAAGTTTTGAGAGTGTGACTCTACGGGTGCGATGTGTGCATATGCAGCCAAGTGGTCAGAACAGCTGAGATCAGCTGTCTCTGAATGTATTACCCTTAGGGTATCACTAATGATAACGGGGTCCAGTAACGAGACACTGTTATTAGTAATACGAGTTGGGTCGTCTATTGAATTTTTAAAATTGAATCTCATAATAATGGAATAAAGTTTTCCCAGACTTTGAAGTAAATCACTGTTGAAGTCTCCCGTAAGGACAACAGAGTGGTTTATACTTATTGCAGTTTCGACCGATTCTTCAAGCTGAGTCCAATACAACGGACAACATTCTCTTTCAGATCTATAGGTAACGCAGAGCAGAAATTTTGTCCTATGGTCAATCTCCAGCCACAGTATATCATTATCAAACATAAGAGAACTCAGTTCACGGTAGTATATTTTATCCGAAATATA
Organism: Pictodentalium vernedei; assembly: GCA_031216915.1. Taxonomy (NCBI): domain Eukaryota; kingdom Metazoa; phylum Mollusca; class Scaphopoda; order Dentaliida; family Dentaliidae; genus Pictodentalium; species Pictodentalium vernedei. Next base: position 302,406,866 of record CM062296.1, on the reverse strand, counting down.
CACCGCAATGCCACCACCGAACTAACTTCTGTTATGGCGAACTGGTTGGTGATAGCCAAGGAGAAGTATGTTGCTACTATCGAAATTTTCCTCAAGATGCGTGAAACAAATAATATCGAAGTCGACTATATTATCCTGAAGATCTGAGAGCTTGTTACGTATGCTGCGGATATTATAATTAATTATTGAAATGGCACCCACGTTGTTGGATTCACTCATTGGCCCAGGATTCATTTCAACGTCTCCACATTTTGTAAGCAAAATGACTAATCCCAGTATTACCATAAGCTCGAGTTCTGAAGCAGCATACACATATTTATAAAGTCTTCATTTTAATTTGCAACGAGGGCGATGTCTGATCTGCAAGGCCATCTTGTTGTGAAAGGTGCCATTGATTTTCACAATGAATACATCCGGAAACAACCACCATCCACACACACCTCCCACCCCACGACAGCCAATTTTCCCTGTCAACACGATATAGGCTAGAAACAGGATTCGCCGATTTGAAAAGAAGGTAAAATGGATTAAAGGTAGAAAACAAAAAGAGCAAAACACAAGAGAAAAACTTGAGTTTATTGACATCTCAAGCCAAAGTTATACTCATTAGGAAAAATTTGTGGATTTCGTAAAAACTGGGGTTTTTTTAACTTATGTTACGTGAGACAGGTCATTTGACACTAGCGGTAATAATAATAATAATAATAATAATAATAATAATAATAATAATAATAATAATAATAATGATAATAATAATAATAATAATAATGACAACAATAATAACAGAAATGATTATAACAACAGCAATAATCACAATAACAACAATAATAATAGTAATTGTTGCCATTATCATTACCTCCACCACCACCACCACCATCACCACCACTACTATTATCAATAATAAAGATACTCAGCACTAAAGTCGGTTTATGACTTGAGTACTTGGGATATCTTTTATAGTTGTTTATTGGTGTTTGAGGCAATACATTTCTGTATAATAGCTGATACTAATTAGGGGCTGGAATTCAGTATGGGCGAATGTGAGCGTTAATTTATAGTAGCTGGCCACACGGTTTGTTCATTTCGGTTATGACACCGGGTGAAACACAACAAAACTGTCACAGTAATTAGTGATCTTATAGATCTGAGAAAACAGGGGCTTGTCAACAATTTACACGCTGGTAACTTTTAGACCTTAGCCCCGCCCCCCCCCCCCCCCCCCCATTCAGGACGCCAACATTGTGTGACTATAATTCCCGCATGAAGTAGCAAAGAAGAGATATGGATTAATGAACTCTACATGTAAAAATGACAACAGTCATCATAGAACTAAACCTGAGAAATCCCGCCAGAAATTTACAGTGCAGTAATTTCCTCGCAACACCCCTCAGAACCCAGCCCAAACACACCACAATTTGGGTAATGGGAAACATTCCGAGTCAATGGGTTTTTGGATTTTTCTGTACACCTTATAATTTTCCAATAGCGACAAGTAATGCAGCGGTGTATTGGACGCGAGGGGCATTAACGATGTTTGCGTGTCCCAGAATCAGCTTTAGCAATGCCCCAGTGTGAAAATGGGGCAAGGCGAAAGACAAGGCATCATAGATCATAGAGCCTGCGACCTGCGGTGATACCATCCCATCCCACACATGGAACATTTGGACGATGTGTGCTTGCCCCATAAATTAGGATTTCCCTGCTCCGAAAAATGACGAACGTTGTTGAGCAGAGCAACCCAACAGGGCATCACAGATCGCGGTCAAGCCAGCTAGTGTCCTCCGCGCCCAATGCGTGGAGAGGTGCGCCCTAATGTGGGATTTCGCCCAGGATGGGTCGGGACTTTCGCTTAGCAGCTTTATACCAGCGGAGACAGGACAGGGTCTTACTGGTCATTTGCGAGTGCGGCTTGTGTCAAGAGGATGATTTAGTGCTTCCTTAGAAGACCAGCAATGGAGTCATGCAACAAGTAGAGTTTAGATTTGTCTGAAGCTACAAGTTTTTGCACCTTTTTATCTTTTTTTTTTATTTCTCCAAATGATAACTCATGTGACAGGTCTCTATGAGAACTGTCACACGAGACATCATTTGTTGAATTTTTACATAATTTATATGGTAAGTCTTGGAAAATAGCGGCTATACTGGGTCATTCGTGTATTCAGCAGAGATTGTTTTTTTTTGAAAACTCACAGAGATAGGGTAGAATGACATCCGTTCTGTATCAGCGATACGGAGATTGCCTTAGTTAATTCATCATTCAAGTATCGATGATTTTTCCCATATGTACACAAAGTTGAGAATTCTCAAGTGTGCGGTGGTATGGCAGCGATTCTGCAACACAGCCGACAAACGCATTCAGTTAGACAGCAATGATGCAGAACCCCTGCCATTCTGCTTAGTGATTTGGTGACAAGTGGTGAAAGATAACATAATTTTGGATAAGCCAAGTTGGAGTCACTAGTAGGGATTTAGTGGGAAAGGTTCTGTATCACAGCCGACAGGCCCACTCGGCCTGTAGATGGTGATACAGACACGCTTCCACTTTGACTTTAGCCTTTAACTATCGAACATTTTGAGAAAGTAGCGCTTGTGAAAAAATTTTAGGAGGATGGAGCGGTGGGGCTCGATGGAATATCATCAATTTTACAGACCAACACTTTAACTGACGTTTCAGATTTTTTTCATAAAATTTTTTCCATCCTGTGTCCAAAATGTGGCTATCAGCCCATTACGTTTGGATTCAGACAGTTTCTTTACTATTCCATATTGATGGGCGGAAAGACTTTCAGTTACAAAGAGTTTGTCGCGGTTTCCTTTTAGTCGTTTCTTAGAAGTAAATATCTCATTCCGATCACGATAGCTAATAAATCTGGCTATTATATTCACTGACATTCGGGGTGGTGATGGCGAAGGTTTGGGCATTGGGCGTGGACTGCTAATAGGGTGACTTCTGCTTATTTTATCACTTGTAATAGAAAGACCAAGCTTATCTTTACAGATTTCCTCCACCAACTCGTCAGTGTCAATGTTGTGGTCCACGGAATTTGGAATGGGCACGTTCCTAAAAACCAGGCAATTCCTCCTGCTGTACTGTGCGGCTTCTTCCTGGGCTATTTGACAATCTTGCAGAGCATTTTTCAGTGAGGTAACCTCTGCTTCGAGCGCTGAGTTGGCTGATTTCACTGTTGAGAGTTCATCCTTCAGGGGCGTTATCATCTCAGAAACAGCCGTCCTCATTTCACTGACAATCATTTTTGAAGTTTCTGACTTATTAATAACTTTTTTAAGCTCATCCCTCAGGAAAATTTTCAGGTCCGCTTCAGTTCCATTCATCATTGAAGACACCACCTCAGTGGTGTGTTGACTTATAACAGTCTTTAGAACATTCAGGGTTAATATGTGTGATAGATGGGGGAGGTCACCAACCGAATTTCGTCTGCGAGAGGATCTAACGAGAACAGGAGACACGTCCTCTGGTTTGTCTCTTTTCGTGCCAATAACACCTGTTGCACTCTGTACATTACCATCCCTAGTTTTTGTTTTAACTTCTTTATTCGATCCCTTTTCAGACATTTTATTTATCATTATTTTCAAATATATACTAATAATATTATTGATATTTTAAGTGTTTTGTTTCCCATGCATCAATGCATTAATGCAACAATAGAACATTACTCCAAAAGGATCTGTATTTCTCTCTTTCCGGCTGTATACTCTGTCTGATATGATGTTGCTCTAATTACATTTCTACCTCGGGGGATAGCAAGAAGACAGCCAATCTGGCTATGCTGTCCCCCAGCGGTATGTATATGTATCACAATATTATTCTGTAACTGAATTGATTATTATATTTTACATACCGTTAAATAAAATTAATTGAATTGAATTGAATTGAATTTTCGACGTGGATAAAGAAACACCACTGAGGCTTAAAGAATACAATACAATACCAGTTTCTGTTTCTGTTAAAGTTAACACAAAGACAATGACAGTTCACAGCACACACAGCACACACAGCTGAGTTTCCCCAGATGTAAAAATACAACATTGACTGAGGTGAACTGATCACTACTCACTTCTCGTCATCTGGCACTCAAAAAATGGCTTATAATGTCGAAATTGACCCCGAAGAGCTTAAAACCTCCATCCACTGTACTCAGAAATACTTTGCGAACAATATTGTCTCACTGTACATTTTAAACATACAACAGATACATAAAATCCACATAAATACGGAGCTCACTCAGACCATGTCCAGCTTGTTGCCGTCATTGGCGAGTTGAAACCACGCATCAATATTTATAGAGCCTGTGGGTGTGTCCCCACGTGACCGAAATGCTGACGGGACTTTTTGCGGGCCGCTGCTTGCCACTGCGTGCCGTTCGGAAACAATGTGCAACTTTCCGCAAACTATACGCACATATACGTATATATTGATTTATACAACATCCCCCGAGGCGAGAAACATATTTACTCGTTTGCGTATAAGTAACCACAAACTTATGATAGAAAAGGGGAGGCATATGCAACCATCCATCCCCGTAGGTGAACGCTTATGCGCGGTGTGTGGCTCAGGTGCAGTGGAAACAGAATGGCACTTCGTTATGGATTGCGGTGAATATGCATCTCTCAGAGAACGTGCATTTAACAAATTTGAACGTGAATACCAAGAGTTTGTTGAGATGGACACATCCGAGAGATTCATATTCCTGATGAAAAGCAATGTGCCACAGCTGTGCGGTATCATCTGTAATATGACCCAGCAATAATTCTTAAAACAACGAGAACAAGTTTTGTCAATCTGACACCAAAAAGTGACATTAACAATATTACATTACAACAACTATAAGCCTTAATATTTACGTTTGTCATTCGGAATTAGTATTTTTTTATGTTTCTATTTATGCTGATTTTGTATATACAAAGCAATCTGCCTTTGTTCTGGTGTATTTGCTTAATAAATCTTATCTTTCTATACCTGTCACACCACGTGTCTCGTTCGTGTGTCTGACGTTTTGAGGAAATGGGCAATCCCAATTTCGGGCCATTCCTAACACATTGCGCAAACTATACACAAACTATGCGCAACCTACGCGTACCATTGCGTTCGACTGGTGTTTACATTGCCACGGAGGCACGCATTACCAAGCAGTGACACTCAGTGGCCCGCAAAAGTTGCCCATGAGTTGCGCATAGGTTGCGCATAGTTTGCGCATTAGGCACGTCACTGGCACGAAAATGATGTGGTGACACCGCAAAATTTATTTTTGAAAATTTCGACAACGGCCTGGCACACACTCACGCGCTGGCACGAAGCCCCAATCACACTTTCACGACTAATTCCCTCACTGGCACGCCACAATGCGTGCCTCTTCGTGCCACCTCTGTCGTGCAAGTGTCAGGGTGGCTTCAGTTTAGAGAAGTAACTAGTTATACCTGTGGGCCGCAAAGTGGACCCCACTCGAAGGTGGAGAGTGGGTGAGTTCTGCATTCCGGAAGGGAGCAGCAAACTTCTCAGTGTAGGAGAGACAGGTGATTACGAGTTTTTGGGGGTAAATATAAACATTACAGGAAGAGGCATCTACCGAAACCACACAAATAAATTGATTCTGAAGGGGAAGCGAATCCTTAACCAAATGAAACTTATAGGGAGAAACAGTTTCAATAAGGTTTTCGTGGGGAAAACCATTTGGGAAATGGTGGGGCTACCAAGTATAACATACGGTACAGAAGTGGTACCCCTAAACCAGACGGCCGTAAAGAGCTTGGAAATCCTGCAGAACGATGGATAACGGGGTCGAGTAATGCCGCAGCGCTAGAAGCAATCAGGGGTGAGCTTGGGTGGATGAGGATCAAGGACAGGATAGACCTGTTGAAACTCGGTTATCTTAATTATTTGGTAAATCTCCCCGACAGCCGATGGTGTAAAGTAATGTTCCTGAAAATTTTCAAGTCAAATTTCAAAACGGGATGGATGGTCCAAGTGAGGGAGCTAGTAGAGAACTACTCATTGGAGATCTCGGACCTGGACGTTGGGGCAAACCAGGGTAAAAAAAATCGTCAGAGAAAGGGTCATGGCGGATTGTAACCGTAATTGGCGAGAGGGAGTCAAATCAAAGAGGTCTTTGGGTGGCCTGCGTGATAAAGAGAAGCCAGGTTTTGAAGAGTACCTTGATGGCACCTTGGGGGGGGGGGGGGGGTCACTGTTGTTCAAGCTGAGGTCGCGATCCCTGGAGCTGAGGGGAAAAATTGGGAAAGACGATGAAAGGGAGTGCCAGATGTGTAACTTGGGCATGGTGGAGACCCTGGAACACTTTCTTCTAGAATGCCCAAAGTATCAGTCTAAAAGAATGAGATTCACGGGGAGTATAATGGGGAAGTGGGATGGGAGAATGAAGGACATGTGGTTAGGGGGAGACTCAAAGGAGAGGGTTAATATGCTAATCGGAGAGATTGGGAAGAATGGGGCAAGGGATGTCATCAAGCAGTTCGTTTCCGAGTGTTGGGAGGAGAGGAAAAGCGTGGGAATAGGGAGGCAGTTGGGAATACAGGGGTAACCATGGCCTTCTCGTCCGAGAACCGCGACAAATAAGCGGCTGGCCAAAGTGTTATTATTATTACTACTCGGACAAGGATAATCGCCCGATCAAAATAAGTCCGTGGGTATTAAAGATGACAAGTGGAATAACAAGCAAGTAATTTCATTAAGTATTTTCAAATAGTGTGAGCAATGTTGGCCAGAAAAGTGAGGGTGCTGAAGACCCCCACCTAGCCTCGTGGCTCTGCGGCTTCTGTAACCTTCGTGTCACCAGTGGCGACATATCCTTCATTCTCCCATCCCATTGTTTGACTGATATTTAGGACATTATGAGAAAATGTTCGAGAATCCCCCTGACTCCCAAGCTACACATTTGTCAACCGTCATTCCACCCGCATCCACACCTTAGTGTGATACCTCAAATTTCTGGCTATAGTCGTTGAATAAATAGAGAATCTCTAATGAGTCCCAAGTTTATAGTGACATTTACGTAACAAGTTCAGTACATTAGATCTGGACCGAGCCTTTAGCGAAGTGCAAACTACAAACCTAATTTAACCCTTTCCACTCTGGTGTCAAATGGCAAGTTTTCAGCAACAATTATTTCCCATAATGCAGATTGATATTTAACAAAATATACCTTGTTTGACAAAGCTCAGTGGGCTCTGTCAAACAAGATATAATTGGTTACATTTATAGATAAACAACAGAAAAACAGAGTGATCAGAAAAAAATTATGTTGCACTACCAGCATCAGGGGTATATGAATGAGTTTCATGAATTCTACTATAAACTGGGGGTGGTGGTTGTTGAATATTCTATCGCACGCCAGAGTGGACACGGATAGGCAATACCGACGAGTACATATACAAACTATATATGTCCACCGCTCCCACCCACAGAACAGATGCCAGCAAGTCTGCTGGGTGCTGCTCGTGGTTTGACCCAACCCAAACCGACTGATAAGAATAGCACTGCAAAATCACACTAAACTCGTGCACGCGCCAATAACATCGACTCTAGAACAGTTACAAATATACACATGCAGTCGTGCCAGAGTGGATACGGATAGGCAATAACGACGAGAAGCATAAACGTTGTTCGCCCCACCCCCGGACACATGCCTGCATGGCCGCTGCTGTGCTGCTCGTGGCGTTACCCTGCCCCGAACGACTCACAAGAGATTTATAATCACAATAAAAGCGGGCGTGACAACTGTTATTTATTCCCAGTTCCTTATTCGACAGTCGTTATCAACCGATATCATCGGTTGATAACGAATGTCGAATAAAGAACTGGGAATAAGTAACAGTTGTAACGCCACTATAATAAACACGAATTTTTTTCCATAAGGCATTTTGCAATTTTGTACAACCACAGAGCACCACCTGTAGATTTTAGAGTATAAAATTATTATTATTATTTTTATTATTTTTCCTTTTCTTTTCTTATTATCATCAGTATTATTATTATCATTATTATTACTATTTCTCACTTTTTCTTAAACCCGATAAAATATGTCTAAATGAACTGAGTAACAAACAGCGCTTCCTATCAGGCCTCGAATTTCGAATTATGAGTTTAATGGTCTGGTAAAGGGACAAGTGGTGTGATGAACGCAAATATTGACCACACCGAGATGTATGTATATACAAATTAAACCATGAGATTTGTAATATAATTTGGACACAACAAATCGTTGCGTCAAAATTATATTTAGTGACTGTTTGTTTTGATTTGTACATTGGACTCGCTTTAGCTACTGGGGCGGGCCGCTGTGGCTCAGTGGTTAGGCCACTGGAAATCAAATAGAAAAATCCACGGTTCGATCCTGACCAGCGGTAAGAGTGGAATGCCCTTGAGCAAGGCACATAATTCTTGAGTACGGTGGCGTTGTGTACTTAGGCGTACTGTACGTCGATGGTGCACTTGTCTTTGTCACAACCCAAATTGTGAGGCACTGTCCCCGAGGCAGCCATCGGACTTACTCTTGTCGTTTCCAGTGTGTGAGCCGCCACTAACACCCAGCCACGCGGTGTTTTGTGGTAATCCACACCACATGTATTTTGGTATTAGGAGCGAACGCGGTGGCTCGTTGATTAGATTGTGGATCTTCAACCCGAAAGCTCCGCGGTTCGGTTCTGACCAGTAGTAACCGCGTTGTGTCCTTGGGCAAGGCACTTACTCCAGATTGCCCACCCGGGGGCACGATGGCTCTATATATTAAGGCGTACTGCACGTCGACGGTGTGCTTATCTTCAACCAATGCTAACCCTGCTTGTGTGGAGTTAGTACGTTGGGAGTATGGCGGTTGCTCGCCGTTGCTCGGTGGTTATCTCCAGGTACTCCGGCTTCCTCCAACCGTAAAACTGTCCGACACGAAGTGACCCTGGCTGTCCAAAGTGTCGTTAAACCCCAATAAATAAATCCACTTTTTAAAGCTTTTTCGAGAATATATTTTCGTTTTCAAGTTCTCCCCAATTACTGTCGATTAATAAATACAGTTAATAAAAGTGAATCACGTCAACAGGTCGGACAATCCGTGCATTGTCAGGATGTTAACCATATACACATCTCTGGAATCTCAGCGGATATATGGAAACTCTTTTTCAATGTGAAATGCCGGAAAGTAGGAAGGAAAATAAACACTTATTTTTTGTTTTCCTTTTAATTTATAAAGCTCAATCTTTGCTTGGTCTGAAACGATGTCCGGCTAAATATTTACTCCGGCGGTAAACATAATAATATCCAATTGCACAAGGCCCAGCAAGCCGTTTTGTAACATTTTACGAAGAGTTCTACATGAAGGAAATTGCTAAACTTCAAATGGAAATGTAAGAACAAAAACATTACACTGCCAATTTAAATCATACATCATTGGAAAGCATTTGTCATTTTCTGCATGAATCGATGTCCACCTATTCCAAAAATAATCATAGTTTTTTTTAAACCTCCACTTTAATTATTTTCTCCACGCACTAAAATCAGCTGGGTTAAAAATCAACCCAAATCAATTGGGTTGATACAATGCAGGCTATTGCGAAATGGCGGGTCCATTATTTTGTGTCTCCATCTTCCTACATGGCCTGGGAACCCGACCAATTCATTTAGAATTAATTCATGATTCTATGTCAAATTTACTTTATCATGATATGATGTTAATTACAAAATTTCATATATTATTCAATAAGTAGACTTCAGCTCTGAGTCTCGTCCTTGGCTTCCTAGTCCTTAGCTTCCTAAGTGGGTTAGTGTTTTACCTAATCAACTTAACTTAAGAGATTGTCCCAAGGAGGAAGTACTTTTTCAACAATCGACAGGTCTGTTATGTACATGTTGAAAAGTACACATAATTTAATATGCGTGTGGTCCAACCAGTAGTCTGACACATAGTAATATTTATCTGAATTTAAGGGGGGGGGGGGGGGACAGGTAGACATCCAATCTGGTTATGTCACCTCCCTACGATACACATGTTTATTCTTTTTTCATGGGATAATAGTTTGAAATAGTTTTCTACTGTTTTCTGTATTTTTACTATCTCCTGTTTTATGTATCTATTGCACTATTCGTATCCCATATAAAAATCAACCCATTTCAACTGAGTTAACCCTTTACCCAACGTAACGGCCAAAACCGGCCAGCGCTATTCTCAAATATCGCCAATTAATTTTCAGTATTTTTTCATTTTTTGTCTCAAAAACATAGGTTATGACCCCTCGTTGGAACGAGCTCGTCGAACTCGTTCCAACGAGGGGTCATAACCTATGTTTTTGAGACAAAAAATGAAAAAAAAATAGTTACTCAAGAATTTTTTTTGCAAGTGTCGTCTGCTTTTCATGTTAGGTAAAGGGTTAAGTAAATATGACTCAACCCAGTTGATTTGGGTTAATTTTTTTCCCAGCTTTGCATAACTCTGATCTTCGCGCATGCGTACCAGGGAGCCAGGGAGGGGGTGTAAAAATAGTTGCTCACGATTGCTGCATACAATGCAGGCTATGGCGGTATGGCGAGTCCATTATTTTGTATTTATAAGAAGGCTGAGTACTAATTGAATTCAACAGCCCTGGAGGGCTGTTGGATTAAATTAGAAAAGTATAATCCGCCCTTCCTTAATTATAAGTTGTCCATTATGTTGTTTGCTAACCGATCACCTAGTTTTCATTCACACAAAAATCCCCCGTGGGAACTCCGGCAAGTGGAACAGTGCTTGTTGATTGCGGTTAACAATTTCTGCTTTACTGGTAAAAGAGGACCCGGAGCAACGCCTGGGTGGAGGTCCTCTAAAATGGGAAACACAGGCATCAACGACTGGCTAAATTTGACTTCATACGAATGTGGCGGTAATGTGTGGCCAAAGATGCTGAAAGTGACATTAAAGTCTTTAAGACCAATAAATAGATAAACATTTGACGCAGACGATGTGCGTATTGGTTGAAAGGGTTAATGAAGTTCAACCTGAAAGTTCGATAAGAATTAATTGTTTTGAAACTGTCATGTGGCCGAATAATACAGTACAGTCGCCGTTGATCGTAATCCACGCGTGGGCAGTGATGTCCACGCATACGTTTAACCCTTTACCTGATATGAAAAGCAGACGACACTTCTTGAATAACTAATTTTTTTCATTTTTTGTCTCAAAAACATAGGTTATGACCCCTCGTTGGAACGAGCTCGTTCCAACGAGGGGTCATATCCTATGTTTTTGAGACAAAAAATGAAAATATAATGAAAATTTATTGGCGATTTTTGAGAATAGCGCTGGGCGGTTTTGGCCGTTACGTTGGGTAAAGGGTTAACAGGTAATAAAAATCATCATCAACAAAATTTTAATTAATGAAGCAGCGGGTTGTACCCGATGCTTCATTAATTAAATTTTTGATGATTATTCCTATAATTAATGTTTTTAATCTATTATTGCGTCCGTGGAAATACTGCTCACCCCGTGGGAAGTGATCAGTCCACACCGGACGTACTGTAGGTGTAATCCCAACAAGACGAATGGGGAAAATATATCAACAAGACGATCCAGCAAGACGAATCCCAAGAAGACGAAAATATTTTTTTAATTAATTATAGGGGAAATTAATTTTAGAAAGGAATAAAATGTGTATAAAAAGAATGTAACTTAAATAATTATACATAATACAGTCCAAACTCTGTTCTACAGAATAGTAAATTTACAATAAAAACCATTAGTGGTGCAGAGCAGCCTCTCTGACTTCACCTATATTTACGGCAATAAATGAACACTTACCTCCATATCAAACATGATGGCGGTGTCTAAATTGTCTCACGATGTACAATGAATCAGTGAATCGAGATCATATGGCAGTGTAAACATTATATATACCCTACCCACACACATTACGTTACACATTAAGATGATCTGGATACCAGTCTCACTTTCAAATAATTTATGCTTACCCACTATTAAACATTAAAACTCTTTACCTAACATGAAAAGCAGACGACAAAAAAATTCTTGAATAACTAATTTTTTTCATTTTTTGTCTCAAAAACATAGGTTATGACCCCTCGTTGGAACGAGCTCGACGAGCTCGTTCCAACGAGGGGTCATAACCCATGTTTTTGAGACAAAAAAATGAAAAAAATAATGAAAATTAATTGGCGATTTTTGAGAATAGCGCTGGCCAGTTTTGGCCGTTACGTTAGGTAAAGGGTTAAGGCGAGGGAGGAGATTTTGGGTATGGGTGGGTGTCGGATTTGAAGTTGCTTTAAATAGTCATTGTAAAAATTTGATACTCGCCCAGTTAAAAGACCTGCGTAGTAGGTGGGTAGTGGTTTTATATGTAGGCCAGTAAGGGAAGAGTGGATAACAGCTAATAAATGACAACGGGATGGATTCTCCACTCCGTCTAGTTTAATTTGACAATACTCCTATAACGTCTTGTACAATTGAATCAAATAAATCAAAACATTATTAAATATTCATTCAATTGTTCCTATTCCTGCTGATTGAATTGCATGTTTGCTGTAGCTCCCATCAAGCGAACTATATGACAGACAACCAGGGCCAAAGCCAATGGGACTGCAAGGGGGGGGGGGGGGGGGGGCGAAGCGCCCACTATGACTGTCTCCGATGGAAATTTTCAATGGCCGTCGGAAAAAAATTCTGACAGACAAAGCCTAGTCGTGCGGATGTCCATTTCTGATAGATTCTCTCGATCGTCGTACGGATGTCCATTTCTGATAGATTCTCTCGATCGTTCGACAATATTCCGAATATTACCGAAAGATCGAGAGAATCTGTACGAAATGAACATCGGAACGACATTATATTCCTCTTCTGCATTACAGTCTAGCTACAAAACACTCGATTCCTCGAGAGGCACCGAAAAACCACCTTGTCTTAACCATGCCCTACTGAGCTGCTAGAAAAGGCGGATACTCTAGAATCGTTATCAGAGGCTTGTCTTTTAAAAGTTTTCTCGGGGAAGGTCCCCCGAACCCCCACCAATGGGACGGGATAAGGCACATAGGTGGGGAAGAGTATGGGAGGGCGTCGCCCCTGAGGGCGGCCCCCTCCCATACTCTCCCCAAGCCCCATCTCGATGCTACGCACCTAGGGAATGACTTCGGCATACAGCTGCCACTTCGCCCCCTATGTCGGGTGATTTTAACGCTCCTAGCTTCGGCCCTGCAGACAACTGCTTGGAATTTGGAGGTCTCATTGAGAATGCCCTTAGGCAGGCCAGTGTCCAGGAAGTTGCAGATGCCATAGTTGTGAGCCTAGTGGAGGTCAGGGCTGGGGTCAATTACATTGAAAGTAATTAATTACAATTACAATTACATTGGGAAAATGCAATTACAATTACAATTACTTGTTTTTTAAAAGTAATTAATTACAATTACAATTACTTTTTGAAAATAATTAATTACTTTTAATTACTTTCAATTACTTTTTACAACTTTTTGGAGAAATCACTGACAAATTATCTTTTGGTGGACCCCAGGGTTAACATGGAGGTCTATCAACAGAACATTTGCAAGTGGTTTTTAAGCCCTTTCTCAGAAATTATGAATTTATATTGGTGGAAAATACAACTGTCAGGTGATTTGGCCATAATCCACCCTCAATGTAGTGTATACTTTATTGCAATATGAAATAACAAGAAACACTCAGTAAAGATCCATACATGTACTTTATTACTATTATGTGACTATTGCATTTTACCATCATTAGTTTTTGAAATGTATCGTCTCTAAGGGCACATCTATCAGGTTTAAACACTTTACCAGCAATACTAAAAAGTCTTTCCACAGGGGCGGATGATACAGGCATTGTCAAATATTTAGATGCCAGAATGGATAAAAGTGGATAAGTTTCTGAGTGAAGCTTCCAAAATGTTAATGGGTTTGATGTCATTTCTATGCATGGACTATGCAGATAATCATTTAACTCCTTATCTGAAGATGACTCAATAACTGCAGTGTCTGACTTTTCCATAAAACTGAAAAAGTCATTTGTGGAGTCACCTCTGTCATTTTTATATTTCTTGGCAGGGTTAACCTCTTTGGTGGATTTCAACTCATTCTCATGTTGGTTCATTTCTGTGATAATTTGTTGTTTCACTTTTCTTGTTTCTTCATTGTTACACCAACGAAGTTTAAACCTGGGGTCTAAAGTGGCAGCTAATTTATACTCAAGTTCATACTCATAATGGGATAATCTCTTTTCAATAGAGTCCCTCAACACTGAAATCATCTTATTATTGTATGTTGTCGTTAAATTATTCAGCTTGTGCCTTAAGCTTTGGGTAACTGGTGTTGCTAAACTTGCACTCACACTATTTTCCTGTTGTACCAAATTAGTGACATGTTCAAAAGGTTGCAAAATTTCACACAGTTCTTTTAATAATTTCCTTCGTAACTTGAAAGGTGAACTGTCTCCAGTTTATTCAACGTTTCTTCAGCAATATTCAGCACGGACCTGATCGTTATTATTTGTGAATTCCACCGAGTTGCATTTGCTGCCTGTAAACGTTTCTCACCTTCCAAAATGTCTGAAGCAAGGACAGATTTCCTGACATGACTCACAATTTTTGAGGCTTTAGTAATAAGATTTTTCATATGTTGGTTTGCACACTTTAAACCATCATTCACAACAAGTTGTAGAGTGTGTGCATAACAAGAGCCATGTTTTGGTAAAATGTTGAAGAATTCATCTTGTTCCAGTTTATCAAATTCACTATTTTCATCATCAATATTTTCTCCTGAAGAACAGTCAGATGTTTCACTTTCAAAGCCTGGTAGGCCAAACTTAAATGCTTTTAAAATATTTGATCCATTGTCTGTTATAATATTTGTGACCTTTTCTGATATATTATAGGATGATATTGCCTCCTCATATTCCTTCCTTATGTTCTCTGCTGTATGTCTCCCTTTAAATCTTTTGCATGCTATCATCACCGAGTACATATTCCAGTTTAGTATGTAGTGCCCAGTTATACCCAAGAAACCTTTCATTTGTCTGTTTGACCAAAGATCAACAGTTAAACACACACTTTTAGCTTTTTCAAGATGACTTGTCACATTGGCCTGAACCTTTAAGGCCTGTTCCCCCAGTAGCTTATCTGTACGATGTTTTCGACTAGGCATTTGATAGCGTGGGTCGAGGTTATCAACAAATTGACGGAATTCATTGCTATCCACAACAGACAACGGAAGAAGATTTCCAGATATAAATGAAATCAATGAGTCAGTAATCTTTTTTTGGTGATGATGATTAAGATCATATTCATTTGTTGTCTTCACAAAATTGACCATTGTAGTTTGTTCTGTACTGACATTACTCAGATTAGTACATTTGAGAGATTTTTCTGTGTTGAGGTAAACATCTCTGTGTTTTCTCTGAAATGATAAGATACAAAAGAATTAAACTTTTTACACTTGTACAGTAAAACTATTTGTAGCAAAATTTAGTCAATTAAATGATAGAAATGTGGCTGTTATTGGAACAAGCTCATTGTGCAGGGGATTAAATGACAGAAATGTGGATGTTATTGGAGCAAGCTCATTGAGCTTATTCCACTCACGCTCACATTTGTATAATTTCAGCACTAAAATTAATTGAAGCAAAATTAAGAGATGCAATTTTGTCATTTTTGCTTGTTGTAAAAAGTTTTATATACACTTCTAGCAAGCTGTTGGTGCCAGGGGTATAAACAATATAATAATACCAGAAATAACTGCTCAATGAAATATTATTACCTCATGACAAAATGCTGAGAAAAATTCTGAAAATTGTTTAAGATTGAGAATAAGTCTATATGAAATGAACCCACATGAGAACATAATTTGAAGTTTATTACACAACAACTCATTTATATAATAATAACTCTTTGGCCAGCCGCTGATTTGTCGCGGTCCTCATAAGAGAAGGCCATCATTTCCCCTGCACCCGACCCCCTCTTCCCCTCCTCTCCTCCCAGCATTCAGATATAAACTGCTTAATAGTGTCCCTCACTTCCTCTTTTTCTATTTCTTCAATAAGCATTCCTACCCTCTCCCTCGTGTCCCCCTTCAGCAAATCTATCCTTTGTTTCTTCACCCACTTCTGCATTATTCTTCCAGTAAATTTTATTCTATGAGGTATATACTGTGGGCATTCCAAGAGAAAATGTTCCAGGGTCCCCACTACTCCAGAGTGGCACATTTGGCATCCCTTTTCCCCATCTCTCCCAATTTTTCCCCGAAGCTCCAGTGATCTTGATCTCAGTTTGAACAGCAGTGACCCTCCAAAGGTGCCATCTAGGTACTTCTCAAAAGCTGGCTTTTCTTTATATTGTAACCCCTGCAGTGATCTTTTCACGCTAACCCCTGCTCGCCAGTTTCGATTGCAATCTTCCATGACTCTCTCTCTTTGACAAACCTTTTGCCTTCTTTCATTCCTACTTCTATATTTGTGACCTCTATAGAGTAATTGTCCATTAGTTCCCTCACATGTTTTGACCACCCCGTTTCTATATTAGAATTCCAAATGGTATCGAGCATCAGTTTGCACCACCGGTTGTCAGGCAGGTTTCTCAAGTAGTTAAAGTAACACAGTTTTCCCAAATCTACCCTGTCCTTGATTTTCATCCACCCAAGCTCCCCCTTACTGCTTCCAAAGCTGCAGCATTACTCGACCCTCTTATCCATCTGCCGGCATCATTCTGAGTACTTTCCAACTTCTTAATAACGGTTTGGTTTAATGGAATCACGTCCGTGCCATACGTTATACTTGGTAAACCCACCCTCTCCCACAGTGTTTTCCCCACAAAGACCTTATTGAAACTATTTTTCCCTAAAAGTTTTAGTTGGTTGAGAATTCTTTTCCCCTTCAGAATCAGTTTGGCTGAGTAATTTCTGTACACCCCTCTTCCCGTTATGTTTATGCTTACCCCTAGATACTCATACTCTTCCGTTTCTCCTACAGTGATTTGTTTGCTTTCCCCTTCGGGGATTGAGAACTCCCCCACTCTCCATCTCTTCGTCATATCTACCTTGCGTCCAACGGGTATTACCTTGCTTTTATTTTCATTTAGTTCGAGCCGCCAAGTGTTCCCATATCTACCAACAATTTCCAGCAGTTTCTTTAGCCCCTGTTCAGTTCTAGACATTAACACCATGTCGTCCGCAAAGAATAAGCCTGGTATCTTTATGTCTCCAACATTTAGCCCCTCCGCACTCTGAATTAGTTCGTCCCCTAAATCTTTAACATACAATGCAAACAAAATCGGTGAAAAGATACACCCCTGCTTGAGGCCTATATCCATAGGGACTCGTTTTGTAGTGATACTCCCTAGACTGAGTTGGCTTTGCACATCTGTATACAGTGCTTTCATGATTCCCACAAAGTCACCCCCCAGTCCGATGCCCTCGAGCTTTCGCCACATACCTTCCCTCCACACTCGGTCGCACGCTTTTTTCACATCTAGAAATGCCAGAAACATCTTTTTCTTTTCAGCCTTTGTTGATTCTATCAGTTGGGTGAGTGTAAATAGGTGATCAGTGACTCTTCGTCCTTTCCGGAAACCATTTTGAATTTCTCCTAAAAAACCTTTCTCTTCAATAACTTCCTCTAGTCTACCGTATATGACCTTACAGAATACTTTTCCGATGTTACTACTAACTGATATCCCCCTATAGTTATCTAGAACTTCCTTATCCCCCTTTTTGTGTATGAACGACACCTTACTTTCCCTCCACTCTCTGGGGACCTCTTGCTTTCGCAGAGCCAGGTTGAAAAGGTTTGTCAGGACTTCAATAAGTGCCTCCCCTCCATTTTTGAGGAATTCGTTCGGAATTTCATCAGTCCCTCCCGCTTTACCATTTTTTAATTTCGAGACCACGTTCCGCACTTCTTCTGCCGTTATTTCGCTACATACACGATTGGATAGGTTCTCCTCCACCAGTGTATTTCTTTTTGGTGGGGACCCACTGCCCCATCGCCTATCGTTTATCTTTTCCCAGTGCTTGACTAACTCTGAAGCGATACGGCCTTTATCTTCTGTACTTTCCCCATCCACTTTGATACTCTGCACACTACTTTTCCCCCGTTTATTTACCCAGTTCCAAAATACGTTTGAGCTCGAACCCCCCGTTTTCTTTATTGTTCTGGCAAGACTGCAATTGCGCTCCTTCCTATTATTATTCTTTATCTCATTCACCTTTCTCCGTGCCAGTTCATATTCTCCTTTCATTAGTCTCGTGTCATTGTTATCCACCCCTTTAAGTTTCCTACTTCTTCTGTAAGCAGCGCATTTTACTTTCCTTTCTTTTATAGCCTTTTTCAGTCCCTCGTTAACCCTGTATCCAAGCTCTCTCGTTGGGACCCTCACCCTTCCTATACAATCCTTCCCTGCCTCTGTTAGGCTATTTACTATGCCATCTGAAATACTCTGGACATTTGCATCCCTAGGTATACATTCAAGATTTGGTTTTAGTTTTTCCCGAAACTGCTTCCAGTCGGCTCCTTGTTTTAGTCTCCAAACTTCCTTGAAGGTATTTCTGTCTCTATTCGTCTTTTTGCCCATAATCTTAACTGTTATCAGGTTGTGATCACTACCCAAGTCATTTTTTCCCTCGTCATCTATTTCTACATCTATAACCTCCCTCCATACGCTAATGTCAGTGAGTATATAATCAATTATTGTTTTCTTATCGTTCCTCTCGTTCCTCTCCCAGGTCCATTTACCCTTTCATTTCGCATCCCTGTTCAGGATCTTTAAACCAAGCTCTTTTGATAGGTCCAACATCTTCCTCCCATTCGTGTTAATTTTCCTATCACCTCCCTGTATGCCCTCCTCCTTATCCCCGATGTGCCCATTGAAGTCCCCCATTAGGACAATACTGAACCCTCTGCTTCCAAGCTCTGTGATATTCGATCTAAGCGTTGTATATATTGAATCATTCCACTCGGGCTTACTTCCCTCCACTGCTAAGTATACAACACCAACGGCAACACTCCTGCTTCCTAACTTGATTTTTGCCCAGACTATTTCGTTGGATACTGGAATCTGAGTCCTTGCTTCTGTGAGATCTGTAATCAATGAGGGGTGTAATTCCTCTTTAGCGTAGATGCCAACACCCCCACCCCGTTTCTGACCCTCAGTTCGCCCAGCTCCTATCCACACGCAACCCTTCATCTGATCAACCCGCTCATCCCGTCGTATCCACGTCTCACTTAGACCCATTATATCGAAGTCTCCTTCGTCCATCATTGTTGATATTTCGCTTACTTTCTTGTGCAGACCCTGGATGTTGTAGTACCCAAACTTAATGAATCTTTGTTTTTTTGTCATCACTGGCACATTATTATAACCCTGGTATGTCCCTGTATTGTGCATGTTTGTTGTTCTTCCTATGCTCCCAGCATTTGTGCCCCTCTGGGTTATCGGCTGTGGTCCCCTACCCCCCTTTTCTCCAACAAAGGCCCAGCCACCTGTAAAATGTTTTGGCCCAACAGGTCTGTACCCATCCTACTTAAATGCAATCCGTCTCGCCCATACAATCTCCTTGTCCCCAGAATGAATCCCAGTGGTCAATGAAATGTATTCCCAAGTCTTTGCAGTGCTCTTCCAGCTCCTCGTTTAGTGCCATAATCCGCGAGTTCCTCTCATTCCCACCACCCATAACGGGGAGCACCCCTGAAACGATGATCCGAGCATTCCTGCTAAGTAGCTTACTAATTAGGTCCTTGTATGTGTCCACCAAACGAACTGATGTCCTCTCCCTGATGTTATTGGACCCCACATGTAATACCACTACCGGATCAGGCCCCGACCCAGCTACAATACCGTCCACTCTATCCCTCAGGTCCTCCACTTTAGCCCCCGGAAAGCACAGAACTGTTCTCTTTTTACTGTCCGGACCACAGACAACCTTGTCGATCCCCCGAACTATACTACTTCCGCAACCACCAACTTACTTTTGGCCCTCGCCCTATTTATCTCCTCTAGTCTCCTATTGTTTACAGCGTCCTCTTCCTCTCCAACAGCCCCACTCGGAATCAATATCGGTATCGGTATCTTTGACCTAGGATTACTCCTATCCTTGTCCCTCCGTCTCTTTCCAGGCCCTGAACTACCCGGACTGCTCCCCTGGTCTTCTCCCGGATCCCTCCTCCTTTTTCCTGGCCTAGACCCCAAGCTACTATCTGTTGCAACTACCTCCATCTCCTCCTCTGTCTCTTCCGAATCGAGCACATCAAATCTGTTTCTGGTGCTGCACTCCCCACTGCCTTTGGACTTTACACCCCTATCTACCTGCTTCTCTGGCCCCCCTTTACTGCCACTTTTGATAGTCCACGCCAAACGCTTTACAGCATTGCTCCGGCCTGGGCCCCCCTCATCTGTCCTACGTACTTTTCTAGCAGCCCCCACCTCATCACCTACCTCATTCACATCAAAGGTTCTACCCCCATGTTTCCTCTTGGAACCACCGACAACCTTCCATCCTTCTCGGAAAGCTACTTTCACAGGCGTAACTCCAGACAGCCCCGCCCTACCAAGTTTTCCCTTCAGCTCAGCAATCTCCCCCTCAAACTTAACAATTGTCTCAAGTAGGCGGAGGATTTCCTGACAGTTTGCACATACCTCTCCGTATCCCATCGAGCGACAGTCCCCATACATCATAGAACACTGTTTACAAACTTCAAGCCCAATATCGCCATCGGTGGCCCCACCAACCCGGCTCTGACCGACACCCCCAGTGACCTCTGTCTGCACACCAATACTTACCCCGCACACCAATACTTGTGACAGGTAATAGCTGAAGTGTACATTCCATAATTTTGTTACGTCTCCGGTCTCCAGCCATACCCTTCTCAGTGAATGAGTTAGATCAGAAAGTCAAGTTAATTGGTTTTCTTTCAGTACAGTTAATCCCCTAATTGAAACTCGAATTGGACCAAAGAAACTAAACATAGTTTTAGATTCAAGTGTTAATCTCCTAATTGAAACACAAATTGGGACAAAACAAACTAATGTAGTTTTGAATTAAAGTGTTCATGCCTTAACTGAAACTCATAAATACAGTTTATTGCAAAAATCTCCATTCAAATTTTATTTTGTTTTTAATTTTTGTCTCAAAAACATAGCTTATGACCCCTCATTGGAACAAGCTTATTCCAATGAGGGGTGAAAAGCTATGTTTTTGATTGAGACAAACATTGTTGAACATTTTTAGTCATTCGAGAATTTATTTTGCAAGTGTTGTCTGCTATTCACGTTGGGTAAAGTGTCAATTAATAATGTTAATTTTTAAAAATCTTACCTTTAGATGAGTTAGAAAGTTTGATGTACATTTCGATGATCCAGAAATAACTGATGTGCAGTGTTTGCATCTTGCTTTTATAGTTCCTGTTGCATTATCTGGTATGTCAAAATGCAAAGTTAAACTAGACATGTTTATAATGAAACACTAAGTGACAATGAGAATAAGTTGAAAGCAGGGGTATTTTATAACTCTGTGCAGCCATATTTTATTTTAAAAGACAAGCTTAACATTTTTTGTGTGAAAAAGACCAAAGAGAATTACTGTTAGAAGTATACATGAATATCAAAACAAAAGCCATTTGACATTCAAATGATTCTCTCAGCACAAGCACTCCAAGCAATGTTATTATCTAAACACACTCTTGCAAACAATTCATCAAACAAATCTCAACACCATAGATACTAATACTGTTATAAGAGAGACATAAGTATTGAAACATACTGGATTTTTTAACACTGAGTGTAAGTTTTGAAAATATTTTTTGATAAATGTAATTGAAAGTAATTGAAAAGTAATTGCAATTACAGGAGAATTTTCAATGTAATTAATTACATTACAATTACAAGTAATTGAAAAAATCCTCAATTACCAATTACAGCCAATTACTTAAAAAAAAGTAATTAATTACAGGTAATTACAATTACCAATTACAATTACCCCAGCCCTGGTGGAGGTCACTGAGGAAAGTATAGGAAAGGTTAGGGTGCCAACACGGGAACTTGGATACAATGTGAATGTCGAATTGAAAAAGGGTATAAAGAGCAGAAAAGTCAAGTGTGTTGCGTACAGGAGAAGTAGAAAACTCGAGGAGTGGAAAGCAACGAGGCCAGGTTAGGAAAACAAGAATACCAACAAGCGCAAAACAAAGTTAACAAGGTGGAACGCCACCGGTATCCCACGCCAAAGGGGTTTCTGAGTTGACAAAAGAGGGAAAAGGCCCATAACTCTAAAAAAAAATGGACAATACCTGTTACTTGTGAATATCCTTTCCCCCATTGTGGTCTATCGGCATACCAACGATCAGTTAAATCCAACATCCACTGGCTGAAATATGAAGGTCTAAAGTTGTTACGAACGGGCGGATGGACGACGGACGAACGGACAGATGGAACCCATTTATATATCCCCCGCGAAACTTCGTTTTGGCGGGGAATAACAAGATTAAAGACAAAAATCAGAGCGTGCGAAACTGCAACCGTATTAGGGCGACAAGAATGAATGGGGGATCGGGTTAAAACGTATTTTGGAATAGGGTGAATAAAAGAAATAAAGGAAGCAATTCAAGGAGCATTAAAGTAGAGGGCAGAAATGCAGATGCTCAAAACCAAATCGCACCAGAACTAGTCAAACACTGAGAAAAGGTAAACGACAGGCGATGGGGCATGGAAAACCCACCGGAGTGCTAAAATACTAATAATAACAGTTTGACCGGCCGGTGATTTGTCACAGATCTCGGGTGAGAAGGCCTTTAACCATGTGCTCACAAATGCCTCCCTATCCCAACGCCTCTTCGCTCCTCCCAACACGCGGAAACGAACTTCTTGATGACATACCCCATTCTTCCCAATCACTCCGATAAGCATACTGGCCCTCTCCTTTGTGTCACCAACTAACCAGATATCCTTCATTCTCCCAGTCCACTCCCTCATTATATTCTCAGTGAATCTTATTCTGTTAGACTGGTATTTTGGACATTCTAATAGAAAGTGTTCCAGGGTCCACAGTACTCCAAAATTACACATGTGGTACTTCAGCCACTCATTGTCATCATCCTTCCCACTTTTCCTCTACGTTCCAGCGACCGCGACCTCAGTTTGACCAGCAGTAACCAACAGAGCTGCCATCAAGGTACTCTTCAAAACCGGGCATCTCTTAATCATACAGGCCAAAGACCCCTTTGCTTTGACCCCATCTCGCCAATCACGGTTAGAATCCTCCATGACTCTTTCTCTGACGATTTGCTTACCCTGGGTGGTGCCCACTTCTTAGTACGGATCTCCATTGAATAGTTATCTGTCAACTCCCTCACTTGGTATATCCACCCTGTCTTTGCGTTCGAATTCCAGATATTCTTGAACTTTAATTTACTCCATCGGCTGTCAGTGAGATTTACCAAATAGTTGAGATAGTATAGTTTCATCCTGTACTTAATCCTCATCCACCAAAGATCGCTCCTTATTACTTCTAAATTTCGTCGTCTGAGTGCCAGAATGTCCTATGTCCCCTATGGGACATAGGACATTCTAACACTCAAGCGACGTAAAATGCTACGGCATTACTCAATCCCGTTATCCATCGGTCTGCATCGTTCTGCAGGGTTTCCAAGCTTTTTAAAGCCATTTGGCTGAGAGATATTATTTCCGTACCAAATGTTATACTTGGTACATCCACCATTTCCCAAATTGTTTTCCCTGCGAAAACTTATTGAAGCAATTTCTCCCTGTAAGTTTCATTTGATTAAGGATTCACTTCCTCTTCCAGTTAGTTTATTCTTGTGGCTTCGGTAGATGCCTTGCACCAAATACTTTTGTGATACAACCACTTTTGCAATAAAATTTATTTCAAAAGTGGTTAACGCGTACCAACCACTTTTTCAATAAAACCACTTTTGTAATAAACTAACCATTATTGTAATAAACTCATTTCGGTGATAAAACACGGACGTCCATTTTATAGTCGGACAATGGGGTGAGGTGGGGTGAGGGACTAGTTTACCTAAACATGTTTGTGTGTTGTTCGATGGAATAACGTGTCCATTCACCTATTGAAACTTGGTAGTGACTGAAGAAAGTACGAAAGCACTTTTACAATAAAATTTATTACAAAAGTGGTTATCGCGCACCAACCACTTTTGTAATAAAACCACTTTTGTAATAAACTAACCATTATTGTAATAAACTCATTTTGGTGATAAATCACGGACGTCCATTTTATAGTTGGACACTGGGGTGGGGTTAGGGACAAGTTTACCTAAACATGTTTGTATGTCGTGCAATGGAATAACGTGTCCATTCCATTCACCTGTTGAAACTTGGAAGTGACTGAAGTAACCACTTTTGCAATAAACTTTATTACAAAAGTGGTTATCGCGTACCAACCACTTTTGTACTAAACTAACCATTATTGTAACACACCTATTTTTGTGATGAATCACGAACGTTCATTTTATAGTTGGACATTGGGGTGGGTTGAGAGCTAGTTTACTTAAACATGTTTGTGTGTCGTTCAATGGAATAAAGTGTTCACTCAGCAGTTGAAACGTGGCAGTGTCTGGAGAAAGTACGCAACCACTTTTGCAATAAACTTTATTACAAAAGTGGTTATCGCGTACCAACCACTTTTGTAATAAAACTACTTTTGTAATAAACTAACCATTATTGTAATACATCTATTTTTGTGATGAATCATGGACGTCCATTTTATGGCCGGACGGTGTGTTTGTTTGGAGAGGGGGTAGCACAAAGTAGCGTCAAATCTATTCCCAAATTTGGTGGGCGCTAAAATCTTACTGCACACGCATGGATGGGGAAAGCTGGGTTTGACGTCTATCGCTTTTGATATGTCTGCCCGAATTCCTCCTACGGGCGCAGTTTCTCTTAAACCCCGTAGTTCCTATCGATCTTGTTGTCCCTTTTTATAGGTCGGGTTGAATTCTTCCGCACACTGTTAACCCCAAATGAGGCGAGAAAATTAGAAATTTTATTACACACTATTGACTGGTGTTAGTAAATTAACACAATACAGGTGGACGTGCATCAGCCACTGACATCGCTGAAGTTAAGCTCCGTTGAACCCGGTTAGTCTATTGATGGGGTGACCATTCAGTGATTGATTTGGTTTAACACTTCGTGCCCTTGGGCAGTGTACTTTACCTCGACTGCTCGCATGTGGAGCGGGTGGGGAAGCTGACGGTGTTCTGAGATGGACTGGTGTGCACGCGTCTTAACCTTAATTATCCTGACTGTGTTGTGCAGTGCGTAGTACTGATGTACAGTGCGTAGTGCAGTCTTGGCTTATATGACGATGGAGAGGTTATAGGGTCTCATCGCTGCTTGGTGGTTCTCTTCTTGTACATCGGCTTCCTCCACTCAAAAAACTGTCACCGACACAAAATGACTCAGATTATATAATTGTCGTAAAACACCAATAAATAAATAAATATATCAATAAATAAATAAATAAATAAATAAATAAATAAATAAATAAATAAATAAATAAATAGACCCACTGAATACCGTTTTTCGTCGAATGGACCAATGAATGCTGTGAAAATGAGCACATTGCGCGCAAAATCATATGTCTCAAAATGAAGATTATGAAAATGAGTTCAATGCATGCAAAATTATACATATCATAGCCTCATTTCGATATTTTTGGATCCACCGAGTCACTAACTAGGACTCATTAAATGGATTCTAAGGGAAAATCATTTTACATACAGGCACTTTCTGCTTTCAATGGAGATAACTCTTGTTATTTTTTTTAAACAATAAACAGAGAGGGAAAATGGAAGAAGAGGAGCCTCTGCCGCTTCTAGTGCCCTTAAATGCCCCCTCCCCACCCCCCCGGTTTCTGCTACCTGACCGCCCCTGTCCCTTGCAGCCCATACCTCAAGAGCCTCTGGTTCTCTGCCGCCTCATCCCGAGAGCTTCTGGTCCCCTTTGCCCCTGCCGCTGCCGTCCATCGTATCTGGAAGACGCGATATTTTCAGAAAAAATTCCATCCATGGATAGTTTTTTAGACATTGTCAAGCTGTTTTCGGTAATTCTATATTTAATATCGGTTGTTTTGGGTAATTCCATGTTTTCCCAAAACACACTCCGTACAAACATTGGATCCGGAACATTTCCACGTCCCAGCTACAACATTAACATGGTTACCAGAGTAAAATCCACTAAAATACACGAAAGTCGGGTTCATTTGTGTAATTCTATACAACCGGAACATACTCCCCTCGAATCAAACATACCCTCAAAACATACCCCCGATCTCATATCAAGAGGTAAGGTTTCGTCACCAGGCAACCACGTGATACTTGAGAAATCAAGATGGCGCCCCTATACACAAAATGGACGACCAAAATACGTGTCCCCATATACACCCAAGCTGCGCACGCGCATTCGAACCTCGTATCGCTATGGCAATGACGTCACAACATAATCACGTACATTGGTTACATGTTAACACAACATGGGCGCCCGCAGTCACGTGACATGACGTGACTTCCAAGATCCATCTGAATTACAAGAGGGCTGCCTTTGGCTGATCTACTGCTGTACTAAACGGCTGCTCTTAGGGATGTGATAGCAGGTCTGACTCTGCCACCGTGAAAAGGGGCTCACATCATATCACTTCTGACACATGAATCTAAACTTTCGCCGTTTTTTATTTATTTATTTTTTTTTTTGAATGAACATAAATATAACAAATATTGAGTATTCAGTAGTAAACTCAACTGCACGTTATCCCTCTGGTCTTGTCTCTCCGCGTGCCACAAGACAAGTAAAACATGCCCCTTTGCTTTTTGGTACACGAAAGAATGGCGCTACTTGGACGCTGGTGATAAACTGGATTCAACTTTGATCCCTTTGCATCCATGAAAAGGGTTCACCACTCGCCCGATTGCTCGCTCTGAAACGGAGTAATAAATTGCTTGCATTCGCACATGTAATCTTATCAAACATCTGAGTCTGAACCTTCAGGAACCTAATTTGGCACTGTAACAATTGACTACGGGCCGATTGGTATATTGCCATACCGGAAGGATGAGTGTTTCAGTTGGCAATATAACAGTTGGCAAATGTATAGTAGTCAAAAGAAATTTATTTACTCTGATCTAGACCTTCCACATAACACGAAACCAGTTACGCATGCCCCTGATCTTGTGCCGCATGGACGGACTGTGCAACGGTTAACTTATCCGTAGCAATAATCGTGTCTGAACTTTCATCGTTCTTGAAAAGAAATAACCTATGCTTAATGCAGAATAGTAACAGTGACCACTCATGCTCAATCTGACGCGATCCCTCCATGTGCTACCAACCAACTGAATATCTTGCTTCACATGGGACATTGACCCCCGATTGCAAAGTGGATCAGCGCATCAAAACCCGTGACCAGATATAAAAAAAAGATGTTTATTCCATTTTAGATTAATATTATTAACGCTTTCATTACCGCATTTGGCAACACAAAACTCCTTGTGTGCCAATCCTGCTGACATGGAATGTTTAGTCGAGCAAGCCAGTCAGCTGTACACAGAAGTTTTGTCCAACTGATGTAAACGTCCTGTCTTTTTCGAGTGACCTATTAAACAGATTTTGATAACTTGTGTAACTTGTTTTTCCTTTTTATTATTTTTTTTCGTTATAGGAATTTCACCGCCAGACAAATGCTGTGGTAGACATACCCCCTCAGACCCAACAATGCAGCAGTCTATTTTACCATGTATCGTGAGCTGCGCGCTTTTTAATTACCTACAGAATCCACTCGATAAGCAGTGTTACAACCGGTAATGTAATACAACCTATTATGCAATAAATTTATTGCATTATCGGTTTCGTTGGATGGCAAACCTAACCTATTATGCAATAAATTTATTACATTATTGGTTGCGTTGGATGGCAAACCTAACCTATAATGCAATAAACTTAAGTTTTCCATGCAAGACAACCGCTGATGTATTAACTGCAAATGCAATAAATTTATTACATTATCGGTTGCGTTGGATGGCAAACCCAACCTATTATGCAATGAATTTATTACATTATCGGTTGCGTTGGATGGCAAACCTAACCTATTATGCAATAAATTTATTACATTATCGGTTGCTTTGGGTGACAAATCTAGCCTATTATGCAGTAAATTTATTACATTATCGGTTGCTTTGGATGACAAATCTAGCCTATTATGCAGTAAATTTATTACATTATCGGTTGCTTTGGATGACAAATCTACCCTATTATGCAGTAAATTTATTAAATTGTCGGTTACGTTGAATGACAAACCTAACCTATTATACAATAAAGTTTATTGCATTATTGGTTGCTTTGGATGACAAACCTAACCTATTATGCAGTAAATTTATTACATTATCGGTTGCTTTGGATGACAAAACTAGCCTATTATGCAGTAAATTTATTAAATTGTCGGTTGCTTTGGATGACAAACCTAACCTATTGTGCAATAAATTTATTACGTCATCGGTTACGTTGAATGACAAGCCTAACATATTATACAATAAAATTTATTGCAAAAGTGGTTGCCTACTTTCTTCAGTCACTTCTAAGTTTCAACAGGTTAATGGACACGTTATTCCATTGAACGACACACAAACATGTTTAAGTAAACTCGTCCCTCACCCCACCCCAATGTCGGACAATAAAATGGACATCCGTGATTATCACCGAAATGAGTTTATTACAATAATGGTTAGTTTATTACAAAAGTGGTTTTATTACAAAAGTGGTTGGTACGCGATAACCACTTTTGTAATAAAATTTATTGCAAAAGTGGTTGCGTACTTTCTTCAGTCACTGCCTTTTAACTGGTGAATGGACACGTTATTCCATCGAACGACACACAAACATGTTTTGGTAAACTAGTTCCTCACCCCACCCCAATGTCCGACTATAAAATGGGCGTCCGTGATTTATCACCGAAATGAGTTTATTACAATAATGGTTAGTTTATTACAAAAGTGGTTTTATTACAAAAGCGGTTGATACGCGATAACCACTTTTGTGATAAAGTTTATTGAAAAAGTGGTTGCGTACTTTCTTCAGTCACTACCATGTTTTAACTGGTGAATGGACACGTTATTCCATCGAACGACACACAAACATGTTTAGGTAAACTAGTCCCTCACCCCACCCCAATGTCCGACTATAAAATGGACGTCCGTGATTTATCACCGAAATGAATTTATTACAATAATGGTTAGTTTATTACAAAAGTGGTTTTATTACAAAAGTGGTTGGTACGCGTTAACCACTTTTGTAATAAAGTTTATTGCACAAGTGGTTGCGAACTTTCTTCAGTCACTACCGTGTTTTAACTGGTGAATGGACACGTTATTCCATCGAACGACAAACAAACATGTTTAGGTAAACTAGTCCCTCACTCCACCCCAATGTCTGACTATAAAATGGACGTTCATGATTTATCACCGAAATGAGTTTATTACAATAATGGTTAGTTTATTTAAAAAGTGGTTTTATTACAAAAGTGGTTGGTACGCGTTAACCACTTTTGTAATAAATTTTATTGCAAAAGTGGTTGTATTACAAAAGTGGTTGGTACAATGCCTCTTCCCGAAATGCTTATATTTAACCCCAAATACTAGTAGCCATATGTCTCTCCCGCACTACGAGGTTTGTTGCCACCTTCCGGAATACAGAACCACCCCACTCTCCACTTTCTACTAAGTTCCACTTTACTACCCAAGGGTAAACTTTGCTTTTGCTTTCATTTAGTTCGAGTCTCCAGGGCGGATTGATTGGCGAGAGAGGTCAAAACAAAGTGGTCGCTGGTGGCCTGCGTGATAAAGAGAAGCCAGGTTTTGAAGCGTACCTTGATGGCAGCTTTGGGAGGGGGATCACTGCTGGTCAAGATGAGGTCGCGGTCGCTGGGGCTTAGGGGGAAATTGGGAAAGACAGTGAGAATGAGCGCCAAATGTGTAATTTAGGCGTTGTGGAGACCCTGGAATTCTTTCTATTAGAATGTCCCAAATACCAGTCTAAGAGAACAAGATTCACCGTGAGCATAATGAGGAAGTAACCTGGGAGATTGAAGGACATGTGGTTAGTGGGTGACGCAAAGGAAAGGGTTATTATGCTAATCGGGGAGATTGGGAAGAATGGGGTACGGGATGTCATCAAGCAGTTCGTCCCCGAGTGTTGGAAGGAGAGATGAGGCGTGGTGGATAAGGAGGTATTTGGGAACACAGGGCTAATCAAGGCCTTCTCACCTGAGAACCGCGACACATCAGCGGTAAAGTGTTAGTATTATCGTAGGTTGAGGGTAGTTTGAATTTTTTAAATCCCAAGGTCAACATAATAAAAAAAAGAGCACCGCTGAGGCGTGGCAAAATACGCCCGTTTTTTTTTTTTTTTTTTTGGTTGTCAAGTACAATTTAGACATGTTAATAGCATTTAGGTAATAGAGTAGACTCCTGTTAATTGAATGAAAATTTTGTAATATGTCGAAAAATTTCCTTGATAATCAGTGATAATCACCAAATTCGCAATGTTTATAGACATATTTGGCGTCAGTACATCCAATACAGACAACTAATCTATTATATGATTTTGTCTGAGCTCTATGAGCTCTGTCAAACAAGATATAATAGAATAAATGCACAGTTTATCTCTTGAAGACAGGAAAGTGACCAACATCTGTCAACTGAATACTCATATTAACTGAATAATTTTCATTGGCAAAGTGACTATTCAATTAACAGGGTTCCATTGCACTGTTGACAGTGCCAAGTTCTGTATCTCATGTAATGGGGGATACACAAAATAAAAATACAGCTTGGCATGTATTTTGAGGGTAATGTCCCTCAGTTTGTACAGCAAGGAGACTAGGTGGTGAACCATACCAAATATTATTGAAATGTAAGAACATTTGACTGAGTTCTGCCCAAGAGAGTGAGAACATATGTAAATAAAAATGAGCCGCTAAAGACGGAAATCGAACCCAACATGTATTTTGTTGTACTAAGTCCACACGCCAAATTTAAATCATCTCAAACGATTACAACTAAAGTTATCGTCTGGAAATAAGAACTTGGGCAAAATTCTCATAAATAAGGGCCATAGTAAGTAATAAATGAGAGTTCTAGGACAGAATTTACAAAAACTGTACACGTACATGTACGTGTACCGCCATAGGGATTCAGTGTTAAATCGTGTACAGAGTGTAAAAAATGGCAAAAATGTCGTTTTTTCATGGTGGTCTAGAACTCTCAGTGTTTTTTTTTACCGTTCGGATCGCACTTTCAACCGTTCAAACAACCGTTGGCGAACGTGTGAAATTCGACACATCGCTCGGAAGGTAAAAATGTATGAAAATTTGAAGAAAACGTAAATTTAAAAATTTTTGTCGACGTTCCCATCGCGGATCAGACCTTTCGATCTACAGTTGCTGAACGCAAGCAGAAAACGCATTGAGAGTTTTGGGACAGCATCAAAAATGCGTTTTGAGAGTTCTAGGACACCGACGTTCGCGATCGCGTTGCGGATGGTCGAGGGAGCGATCCGATCGGTGAAATACGATTGAGAGTTCTAGGACAGGAAAATCGATCTCAAAACGTTTTCTCGACGTTCGCCAACGGTGAAAAGTGAGTGTAAAGTGTAGTCACTCATCGAGGATTTTTAAAAAAAAAATTTAAAAACCGATTTCGGTCTCCGGTACATCAAAAAATGCGGTTTGAGAGTTCTGGACCACCACCACGTTCGCGATCGCGTTTCGGACGGTCTAGGGTGCGATCCGATCGGTGAAAAAACGATTTGTCGATTCACCTCGCGAGTTTTGTGAGGTGAATCGTGATAGAATCGGTTTTGAGGAGTTTTTTTCAATTTTGTATTCTGTGTAAATAAAATAGCTTTTTTCATTCAATAGAGTCGACTATAGATTGAGTCCAACTTTAGATGGATTTTAAGCGTGAAATTTGTGTTTAACTAACATTATGAAATCTTTGCAAAAATCCTTTCATTTTTTGTTCTTGTATAAATGAAAGGTTTTCGTTCAATGAATGACATTGAAAACTCGAGTTTTGGAAAATTAGAACCGATGGAAATCATCCGTTCACGTTTTGTCATAGCGAATTTTGTGAGATAAATCTTAATAAAACTGTTTGTAGAATTGTTTCATTCAAATAAAAATTCCACTATAAAGCGTTTTTCACTTAGATGAATTTTAAGATAAAATTGTATTATAAATTGACACTCATGTTTTGTTCCGGTGTGAATGAAAGGTTTTCATTCAATGGATGACATTGAAAACTCGAGTTTTGGAAAATTAGAACCAATGGAAATCGTCCGTTCACGTTTTGTCATAGCGAATTTTGTTAGATAAATCTTAATGAAATAGTTTGTAGAATTGTTTCATTGAAATAAAAATTTCACTATAAAGCGTTTTTCACTTAAATAAATTTTAAGAGATAAAATTGTATTATAAATTGACACTCATGTTTTGTTCCGGTGTGAATGAAAGGTTTTCGTTCAATGGATGACATTGAAAACTCGAGTTTTGGAAAATTAGAACCGATGGAAATCGTCCGTTCACGTTTTGTCATAGCGAATTTTGTGTGATAAATCTTAATAAAACAGTTTGTAGAATTGTTTCATTGAAATAAAAATTCCACTATAAAGCGTTTTTCACTTAAATAAATTTTAAGAGATAAAATTGTATTATAAATTGACACTCATGTTTTGTTCCGGTGTGAATGAAAGGTTTTCGTTCAATGGATCACATTGAAAACTCGAGTTTTGGAAAATTAGAACCGATGGAAATCGTCCGTTCACATTTTGTCATAGTGAATTTTGTGAGATAAATCTTAATAAAACAGTTTGTAGAATTGTTTCATTCAAATAAAAATTCCACTATAAAGCGTTTTTCACTTAGATGAATTTTAAGAGATAAAATTGTATTATAAATTGACACTCATGTTTTGTTCTGGTGTGAATGAAAGGATTTCGTTCAATAGATGACATTGAAAACTCGAGTTTTGAAAAATTAGAACCGATGGATACCGTCCGTTCACGTTTTGTCATAGCGAATTTTGTGTGATAAATCTTAATAAACAGTTTGCACAATTGTTTCATTCAAATAAAAATTTCACTATAAGCGTTTTTCACTTAGATGAATTTTAAGAGATAAAATTGTATTATAAATAGACACTCATGTTTTGTTCCGGTGTGAATGAAAGGTATTTCATTTTAATAATGGACAATAAATTTGCGTTTTCCACTCAGTCGGGTTTTAAGAGGTAATTGAATTTTAATCGACTTGATAATGTTTCGGAGATATGAAGGAACCCTTTTAATGAATATAATTATTCTCAAACGCGTTAAATCAGAAACCGGTTTCTTATGCGCTAAACTTTCAAACTTTTTCAAAGTCCTTCTGTTCATCACGAAGTGAATAATCAGTGATGGGATCTTTAACACGTTCGAGGGCAAAACGCATTTAGAGAGGTTTATTTTATAAATGATTTTCCTTAACTGGTTTTAGTTATTATGTATTAAAGACAGAAGATTTTTATTTACTTAAAATATAAAACATAAAAATAATTATACATTTAATTTGAGAATAATAAATAACTCACGTTAGCATACTCTAAAGGAAATATTAATAATTTTAAAAACGAAAAAATGTTTTTACACATCACAGATTCCAAGTGTAGAGATCAACTTCTCAACGAATATGAACGTGCTAAGAAGAGTATTCAATCAGCTGACAGAAGCAGACGATTGGGAAAAATGGAATTAAAATGTGAAACCACCGTTGACGAATTGAGGCCCTTAAAAGAAAGTTCTTTGAGAATGGGTTCGTTGCCCGGCAGTTTTGCGATGGGGTTTTCCTTTCAAAGATCATCACTGGATTACATTCCCATGAAGATCGAAACCGACGTGAGCGAAAGTGGCGATGCGGCTTCGACTATCACCATTGATAGTGTCGCGTCATCCGAGGATGGTGGTAAGAGAGATCTGTTGTATGGAATTTATAAGGATTCTGATGGTAGAACTTTTATAGGCAACACCGAAGTGCAAGAGGATGATGATAATTTAATCGTCGGTTCGAATAGGTACGAATTAACTCCTGGACTGCGCAAATTGCTCCTTTTCGACAAGCTTGGAGATTACACGGATCTGGATTTCGACAATTATGGCGACATTCTGGTTCAGACCCACGCCATGAAGAGAAATAACGATGTTAGAGAAACGAGACCCAAAGCCAATAGAGGTTACAAGTGGACAAAGGTGGTGAAACCCATATGGGATATGAATAAGAAGTTCGTTGAGTCGGTGATTGGCAAAGGGGTGAAAACCACTTTTCTTCCTAGCGATTCTAACGCTCTGTCTCAGAGATTGAGATTGTTGATGGCAAGTAGACAGGCTGGTAACACTGGATTAGATAATGAGATAGTGAGCATATGCGACAAATTGTTAAGGCAAAAGGTTTTGAATAAACACGATTATAAAAGGCTGATGAACGAATTGAAGGATTGATGTATATATAATAAGTAGAGAACAAACAAACAAACAAAAAATATAAAATAAAAAAACAGTAAATTTTACACTAGAAAATAATAAAAAGTATTTAAACAACAAATGATTTACCAGTGAAAAAACAAAATATATATTATAAAATAAAAATATGTTGGTGATAAAGAACAGGGGATACGTTAGAACTTACGTTCAAGGCGGTTCTGGCATCGTCGATTCTATAATGCGAGCATTCACGAGCAATGCAGGTAGAAAACTCGCATCAACCGAGTTAGAGGTCGGTAAGAAGACGGCTTTGGATGCTGGTAAGAAAGCCGCTTCCGAAGCTAGTGATAGGATCGCTTCTGTGGCTGGCAAGAGGGCAGCCAAAGTGTTGATCGATAAGTTGATCAGTCCGCCGGCGAAGCGAGCTACGTTAGAGTGATCGCCGAAAAGTTGGA
This sequence comes from Pictodentalium vernedei, assembly GCA_031216915.1. Taxonomy (NCBI): domain Eukaryota; kingdom Metazoa; phylum Mollusca; class Scaphopoda; order Dentaliida; family Dentaliidae; genus Pictodentalium; species Pictodentalium vernedei. The sequence continues at coordinate 302,371,872 of CM062296.1, read as the reverse complement.
AGGATTTTAAGGATGCTGTGGTACCCATACAAGATTTAGCCAAAATGACGAGTGGAACTGGATTGAAGAAAACTTGCGACGGTGTAATATAAATAAATAATAATACTTATAAAAACTGAGTTTGAAAAAACATAAAATTGTGTTTGAAAAAATCTAAAAATAACAAAAATAAACAAAGATGAACATTAAAGATATGTCTTGGAACGACGCCGCAATCAAGAGGTCGAATAACGAGTTCTTTCCCAAAAGCATAAGAGGCTTGATAGTGGGAAAATCGAATTGTGGAAAGGCCAATCTGTTGATGAATGTGTTGTCGCAACCTGACTGGTTGTATTATGACAGATTATTCATGTTTGGCAAGAGCTTGTTTCAACCCGAATACAGATTGCTTCGAGAGTGAATGGATCGTAGATTGCCTAAGGACGTCATAGCCAGAATCTTTCACAGTAGGGAGGAATTCAACACAAGTGAAGCTTCTCTTTCAACCATTTTGGATGGTGCAGCAATGGAATTGATGAAGAGAAATGCGTCTTCGAACGTCAAGTGTTGATTTTATGAGAACGCTAGCGACGTTCCAGATCCTAGAGAATTGAAATCGGAAGATAAGAATCTCATGATTTTCGACGATCTGCTTTTGGAGAGACAGAACCGATGCGAATCGTATTACGTTAGAGGTCGTCACACCAACGTGGACTGTTTCTACCTATCGCAGAATTATTTTCAATTGCCCAGACAGACGATAAGGGAGAATGCTAATTTACTGTGTCTCTTTTGCCAGGATCTCAAGAATCTCAATCACATCTATGGTGATCACGTTGCAAACGACATGAGCTTGGCGGAATTCAGGAGGTTCTGCAAGAGGGTTTGGGATGGTGGACTTTACAATTTCGTCGTGATCGATTTGACTAGCGAATTTAATCTCGGAAAATATCGGTGCGGATTCGACAAGTTTTATGTTTCTGATGATAATAAGATAGAGAGCGAAAACAAACAAATTAGAAAATAATAAATCATCAAATAATTTAGCTTTGAAAAAATAAAAATAGAAATTAAAAATATAATGTTCGAACAAGGAGAATTGTTAGAACAGATAGCCGAGAATATGGCTGCAAAACAATCCATTCAAATCGTGGTGAGTGGCGATTCGACTCGATTCGCGACGAAATTCGAACCTTCCATCGAATTGAATAGAGAGAAAAGATACGAGATGGTGTTGGTGAATCTGGAGACTTATTATTCCTTTCCCAACATCACTGAAAAGAATAACTCATTCAAGTATTCCGACGGAGTGGATTGGTTGGAGATTCGAATTCCCAAAGGAAGTTATGATATAGACGATTTGAACAATTACATTTAGATGCGAATGAAGACGGATGGAAAGGGAAGCAACAAAATTAGACTTGCTCCCAACCCTAATACCCTACAGACGATGTTGGATTTGGAAGATAATTTTCGAGTGGATTTCAAAACGGACGATGCTATAGGCAAGATGCTGGGATTCGATCGAAAGATGTATCGAGGCCACACGGCATCTGAAAATACGGTCGACATTCTCGCAGTCAATAGCATTCTGGTGAATGTGGACGTGATTGCTGGAAGCTACGTGAATGGTAGCACTCAACCGACGATCTATTCCTTTTTTCCAAACATGTCACCGGGTTATAAGACCGTGGAATGACCTCGAAATTTAGTTTATCTACCTGTGATTTCAGACATGTTGTATAGTCTCAAAACCACGTTGACAGATCAAAATGGTGAACTGTTAGATCTTCGTGGAGAGAGGGTGACTATACGATTTCACATAAGAGAAATATAAAAAGCCAAAAAAAAAAATATTGCGTATATATATAAATAAGAAATAAAATAAACGCAATATTAATTTACAAAAATTATTTAATATATATAATTATCATTAAAACAAAAAAAACAATTGAACAAAATATATTTAAAAAAAAAGAATTATGACACAATACGTGGTTAAAAACGTGAACATATCTGCAGGACAGAGGAAGAAACTTAAGAGAGCGTTAACAACTTGAGGCGAGGCAGTGAGATTCAAATTCACTCCCAAAGATCTGGAGAGTGGCGGTCAGGATTCGATCGCCTGGACCAGAAGTCAAATCAAAAGGATGGAGAAAGCGATTCGTGATGGAAGAGGGTTGACGGTGAGATTGAGTCCCGCTCAATTGAAATACAATTTGAGAATGAAAGACGGTTTCCTACCACTATTGGCAGGAATCACCACAAAAGCATTACCCTTTGCTGCAAAAGCATTACCCTTTCTCGGAAAGACTCTCGGCATGGGAGCTCTCTCGGGACTCGTGAGTTCGGCAGTTGAGAAATTAATGGGTGGCAGCAGATTGTTTTTGAAGAAGGGAGGAGCCGTATGTCACATCCACGTAAACGACAGTGGTGAAGGATTGTATCTAGAACCCATTAGAGGTGCCAACTCTTTGAGTGGAAATGATCTCTATCTGAAGAGTGGACGGAATGTTGAGCGACTTGGTAAGGGTTTGTTGTTTGGTGAGAATTCGCCATTTAAGAATATACCGATTTTGAGTATGTTATTATAATGTAAAAAAAAATATATAATTATATAAAATATAAAAATATAAATCATAGAAAGTATAAAAATAATATAAAATGGATAAAAAGGTGGAAAAACAATTAGACGATAATGATGAATATCGCGAGATAGAGTGCAAAAAAGATATGGAAAAACGATTAGATGCTAATGATGAATATTGTGGGATAGTGTGGGGAAAAGATGTGGAAAAACAATTAGACACTAATGATGGATATCTTAGGAAAGAACTGAAAAAAGAGCGGGATAGATGGTTGAAATTTAAAAGAATTAGACGTTTTCCACCGTCACCACTACCTTCTGAAGAGAATGGTAATGATGTGAGTGTTACCAAGAGATGCACCACATTCGTTCATAATTATGATTCAGATAAACAAATGTGTTCTCATAAAAATGTAATATATCACAAAAATAAGAAACGAAGAATCGACGCCGAAATTGAGAAAAAAGGAAACGTCATTATAATATATATGAGCGATAGTGAAGAAGAAGAAGAAGAAGAAGAAGGAAGAAGAAAAACAAAAAAACAAAAAAAAAGTAATGAGATCTAGAGAGGTTGATCATCTCTAGATCTCATTACTTTTTTTTCCTTCTTCTTTGCTAAAATCAGTCTCTCTATTGTTTATATTTCCAAGTCCGTTATTAGCATGTTGACGGTCGTTTCTTCGACTTTTTCGAAAATGTGTTGAATGTTTATCTTTACTTTTTTGAGTTTTTTTACATCGGTGAACGCACTCTCACCACCCGATTTGTTCACGAGTTCAAGAGAGATTTTTGGATATATGTAACTTCCGTAGGGCAACGACAAATCGACCTTGTCATATTCTCTATCTTTGATGATGACGATTTTCTGTAGATCGCTTTGGTACTCGTAAAACAAATCGAGCCTGGCTTCATCCAATTTCAAAGGCATGCTATATTTATCGTGTTTGTGCTCTAAGCCCTTTGTCTCGACCTCGTTCAATTCGATGGTGTCGTGTCGTTGTAATCTATAGATTTTATAACTGAATTTCTTACATGTTTCGACTCGTTTCAATTTCAATTTGCATCTTTTAGGTGTTGTTGTCATGAGCGATTATTTGTATTTTTTTTTGTTTTATGAATTATTGCAAATAATATATATTTTTGAATTTTGTATTTAAATAATAATTTGTTAAAAAAAGTTTGTTTTCTTTTTACTCTCTATATATATAAAAAGTTTTTTTTTAATTTTGAATTTTCTTTAATGTAAATTTTTTTTTTTTTGTAAAAGTTTTTTTCTCTTTATATATAAATAAAAAGTTAAAATTTAACATCCTTTTTTTTTCTCATATTAATTCAATTTTTTTCACGTTAAGGAACATAAAAAAATTGATTAATTTCATCGAAAAAACCCATTTTTTTGAAGGATAAAAACATATATATATAAAAACAATTTTAAAACTTTTTAACAAATTATTATTTAAATACAAAATTCAAAAAAAATATTCTTACAAATGAAGCAAACAAATAAAAAAATGGAAAATTTAAATGAGAAAACCGTACCTCAGTTAAACGAGATGTGTAGAGAATTAAACATTCCACATTTCAGAAATCATAGAAGCAAATCAAAAAAAATTGAAGTCATACAGGAATATCGTTTGTGAACCGATGGAAAGAAAAATATCGAAAGATCGGAGTGGATAAACTTAAACAGACTCGAATTACGAAAAAAATAAGCCAATGACAGTAACGCCTGACAATAGAAAATGAAAAGTGGAGCGTGATGAAATTAGAAAGATCATGCACGAGGAGATACATAGTTTGCTTGATGAAAAGGCAAACGAAATGTTGATAGCAACGACGTCAAAAAATGCTTTGGTTGTGAAAAATGAGAAGAAGAAAAAGATAGTAAAAGGAATCGAAATGCCGACGTCAGAAAAAAAAAAAAAACGTTTCGGTTGTGAAAAATAAGAAGATGACTAAACAAAAAGCCGTTGAAGAACTTCAAGTTTTCAAAAGAAAAACAAAAACTAAAATGAATGATGCGGCTCAGAATCTAGACAAACGAGATATATCGAACGAAATTCAACGAGCAATTGACGAAGGAAAAGGAGAAGAATATGTAGCACAACTTGTCATGGAAGCATTCCAATCGAATCCCGTAGAATGGGAGAGTGCGATCAAAGGCATTTTTAAAACTTTCGATGTGGTTCCCTGGTTCAAGAAAGCGGATCTGAAATTGTTCATGGAACGGGTGAAGAAAAAAGTACTGGATTTGTTTCGCGAACACATGAATGTGGGACAAAAAATTAAGATGATACTCCATTGCGTGATGAATAAAATCGACGTGAATTCCGGTGAGAGCATCGTGAAAAATGCATATTTCAGAACTAATGTTGAACCCATATTTCGAGGTTCAGATTTATCAGACGTTTTCGAAATGATGAAAGACAAGATGTTGACGTCTCTCACGAATTATCAACATGACGGTAGTAATTGGACGTTCGATGAGGTGTTGAAACTTGAAATTCATGTAACTAAAAACGATTCGTTGAAAGGGTCTTCCTACGTGGAATGGAATTACCGTATTTCTTAGCTAAAAAAAGCTGTGATCAACGTGAGAAATAAAGGTGATCAGTGTTTTAAATGGGCAGTCACCTCCACTTTATACCCCGTCAAAATCCATCCTGAGAGAGTTTCTCATTACGAGGAGACTTCTAAAAATCTTGATTGGACCGGAGTGACTTTTCCAATGCAGTTAAAACACATCGAACGTTTCAAGGTTCAAAATCCCACCGTAGCGGTGAACGTCTTGGGATACGATGATGAAAAATGAATGATCTATCCTCTCAGACAGACTTTGTATCTCGAAAGAGAAAAAATGATTATTTTATTATTGATTTCGAATGGTGACAATCTTCATTATTGTTGGGTTAAACATCCAAGCCGATTACTGTCAAGCCAGAGAAGTAAACATAATGGTGAGATATATTTATGTTGCAACTGCATGAACGCATTTCACAGCGAAAAATCGTTAGCGAAACATCAGGAATATTGCAACGAAAATCAAGGTGTCGCCATTGAAATGTCTAAACCCAACACCATCATGAACTTTGAAAATCACAATAGAAGGTTAAAAGTACCATTCGTCGTGTACGCCAATTTCGAATGCTTCACCATGAAAATGAGTTCCTGCCAACCCGATGCTCTTCGAAAGATATCAAAAACACATGCCTTCGGGTTATTGCATTTACATGAAATGGGTCCCTTCAACTACACGAAACAGTGTGAAGATGACGACGTGGCTCAAAGGTTCGTGGAAGAGTTAGAATCGAAAATTCAAATGTTATACGTTAAATTCAAAACTCCGGTGAAAATGATCATCACTCGGGAGCAGCAGGATGAAAATAACAGAGCCACCGAATGTCACATATGCAGACAATCGTTCGACGAGAATTCAAAGGAAAATAAGAAGGTTAGAGACCACGATCATTACACAGGTCTGTATCACGGTCCAGCTCACAGCAAGTGTAATTTAAAATATCGAGACGCCGTTTTCTATCCGGTGATATTTCACAATATCTCGGGTTATGACAATCATCTGTTTGTGAAAAATCTTGGCACCTCCGATGGAGAATTAAATTGCATCGCGAACAGTGAAGAAAGATACATTTCCATCATGAAATGGAAGTCCATGGAGAAGAAAAGAGTAATCAACGGAGAGACGTTGGAAGAAAAAACGAAATCCATTCGTAGAAGCATATGTTTCATCGCCAGTTTTAAATTCATGTTGACCGCTCTGGAAAAATTAGTCAATAACATGAGCAAGGATAAATTTAAAATCACGAGCAAACATTTTGGAGAATGAGTAGATGTCATGTTGAGGAAAGGAGTCTATCCTTATGATTACATGAACGATCTAAAGAGATTCGACGACACAGCACTACCTTTGAAAGAAGATTTTTATTCGAAATTATACGAATCCGACATTTCCGACGAGAATTATGAACATGCCAAAAACGTGTGGAAATCATTCGATATGAAAACCATGAGAGATTATCATGATCTCTATTTGAAGACCAACGTTCTGCTCTTGGCAGACGTGTTCGAAAATTTTCGAGACGTCTGTTGTCGAAATTATGATCTGGATCTGGCTTGGTATTTCACTGCACCCGGTCTGGTGTGGGACGCTTTGTTGAAGACCACCGAAGTCCAATTGGAATTATTATCTGACGTGGACATGTTGCTCATGTTCAAAAGGGCTGAGAGAGGTGGCGTCTCGATGATCTCCCACAGATATTCTGAAGCTAACAATCCCTACATGAAAGAAGGTTTCGATTTCAAAATGATCGAATAAATACATACAGTATTGGGATGCTAATAATCTGTACGGTTGGGTTATGAGTCATCCTTTACCGATTGGAAATTTCGAATGGGTGACGGAACTGGAAGAGATGCAAAAATGGAGAGACTATCCTTGCATTTTAGAAGTCGATTTGAACTATCCGGAAGAATTACACGATCTACATAACGATTATCCGCTGGCTCCCGAACGAATGGAACCTATTGAAGGAGACGAGGAAAAACTCATTCCCAATTTATTTAACAAACATAAGTACGTTGTCTACAGAGAGAATTTGAAACAATACGTCAATTACGGGATGGGATTAGTCAACATACATCACGTCATTCGATTCGACGAAGAGCCTTGGATGAAAAAATCCATTGATCTCAACACGAATCTCAGAATTCGAGCTGAGAACGATTTTGAAAAAGATTTCTTCAAACTCTTGAACAACTGCGTGTACAGTAAATCAATGGAAAACATCAGGAAGAGAACCGACGTTTCACTCGTCACGTCTGAGAAAAAAGCTAAAAAATTAGTGGCAAAACCCAATTACAAACATCAAACTATATTCAACGAAAATCTAGTGGCCGTTCACATGCAAAAGACACACCTGAAGTTCTACAAACCCTATTATCTCGGGCCGATCATCTTAGATATCAGCAAGCGATTGATGTACGAGTTTCACTATGATTATGTCAAACGAAAATTTGGTGATAAAGCCAAACTACTGTTCACCGACACGGACAGTTTAGTTTATAAGATAGAGACGAAAGAGATATATCTCCGGATGTGGCCGCGTGGTTCGACACAAGCAATTATCCCATCGATCACCCGTCCAACATTCAATCGAATGACAACAAGAAGGTGTTGGGTAAATTTAAGGACGAGAGCGGCGGTAAACAAATCATTGAATTCATAGGTTTGAGACCCAAACTGTATGCTTATCGTCTAGAAGGTGAAGAAATCAACACGTGCAAAGGGGTTAAAACGTGTGTGGTGAAGAAAAACATCTCTTTCCGAGAGTACAAAGATTGTCTGTTAGGAAGTGGTCCAGTGTATAAGACCATGAAATCGATTTGAAGCGAAAATCACGTCTTGTATTCCGAAATAGTCAACAAGATTTCACTGACGGCCGACGATGATAAGAGATTCGTGTTAGATGCACTCGGACATTGCACTTTGGATATGATTATGGATGATAGGATTCCAGATATGATTAAGGACGATAGGATTCCAGAGAATCAAGAGGAAATAGACGGATTCAAGATTATGGAAGTCGTTAGAGATATCGAGAGAGTTAGTTTAAAAAGAAAAAGAAAAAATATAAAAAAATAACGTCATTTTAGTGAATTATAATAAATAAATAAATTTTTAAAAAATATACACATTTATGAATAAGAAAATAGAGATATCCGTAGAAGGTGTCGTCTTACCTAATGAACCCCTATCCAACATCGATCTATTGAATGCAGCGAAGGATTTGAAAATCAAAGATTTTCTAGGCGTGTTTTCCAGAGATGCCTTGCCAAAGAGAAGCCCTCGAAAATCAGAATGTGGAATTTTAAATCTAGATGATTTATCAGGTGAAGGCACTCACTGGGAGGCGTGGTTCAAGAACAGGAAGAAGAATTATTATTTCGACAGCTATGGAATCTCGCCGCCAAAAGAAATAAAGAACTATTTCAACAAATCGATGGTTTGTTACAACACGGAATGAGTGCAAGTGTTTTGCGGCCACCTGTGTCTCTACGTTCTCAAGAGATGGTCTGAAGGAGATTGGTTTCAAGACATTCTCAATGATTTACATTAGAGAGAGATTTTTTTATAGTATATATAAAGGTAAAAAAATTATTTTAAAAAAATTTAATCGAATAAAAATGAAAAAATAAAAATAAGTGAAATAATTCATTTTTAATAAAGTGCGTTTGAAATATATTTTTAAAACAAAAAACCTCAAAACAACATGCCAGTCGATAAATTTGGTAGAAGTGACGACGAAAGTCGACCCAAAAAGAAGAGGAAGATGCTCGAAGTCGGCGATGGTTATGACGTTGCCAACTTGGATGAACGTTACATTCGGATATACGAACCTCGAGCGGAACCTTTGAACATGAATGATAAGAAGCTCTACAATCTTCCAAAGCCAATAGATCTCACAGATGCTGTGACTAAAAAATACATCAACAGGGGGAACGTGGATTTCGAACGAATCATGCTAGATAATTACGTGGATAAAGCCAGGACCGACGATCTCGATCTGAAATCTAAACATTTGGTGAACATCACGAATCCCATAGATTCCACCGATGCCGCAACCAAGAAATACGTGGACGACTCTCACGTGCCATTCAGCGAACATCTGAAAAGTAGATACGTTCAGAAAACAATGCACTCGGAATTGAACGCCAATTCTAACAAGATAAGGAACATGGCCAATCCCACAAATCCCAAGGATGTGGTGACTAAACACTATGTAGATCTGGAACTGAGAAAATCTCACAGACGAGAAATGAAATCGGATCTGAATGCAGGATTCAACAAGATATTGAATCTGTCGAAGGTCGACGATGCCGATGTGGACTCAACCGTGGTCAACAAGGGCTACGTGGATTCCACGTGATACAATCTCAAGAATTTTACATAGAATTGCAAGTGGACGATCTCTACCTGAACAAACAATCTGGCAGAACCATGGAGGGTGGTATCAACATGAACGGTCAGAATTTATTCGGTCTCAATCATCATCCTGAATTCAATTCCAGCACGGTCAGCAGGAAGTACGTGGCCAACAACTCGGTCTGGAGAAAGGGCGACATCATGGAAGGTAAACTAGATAAGGGTGGACCCGCTCTCACGAATCTACTGGATCCCGTGAACATGACGGACGCTTGACCCTAATTTCGGTGGTGGAGAAAGTCACATATGCTAGACAATTGATCACCGTGTGGGCCGAGGAGGCCGGCATGTTAGAGGAGGAAAAAGCTGAGTGGTCTTTCGGAAACGGAGGTAGCAGATCATAACATGGTCAGGTGAGATATCCCATGCCATTGGGAGGTGAAATCATATGAGTGGGTCTGACTTCCACGGATTTAAATAACAGAGCGGTCGTCGATCTCGCTGTGAACAGAGTAGAGAGCAATAAGAGATACAGCATTGAAAAGACTGAGAATCAACACGCGAATGTTAGCACGTTCGGCACACCTCTCAAAGTGAATGCCAGAGACAGGATTAATTTCGTTATGAAAACCAATAATCCCGAATCCGCCACTTCCGTGGTGAGCCTACTGATTGAACTAGATCCTTTGAACAAACAGTGAGCGCGTGGAAATAATTAATTAAAAAAATAATGAGTGATTATTAAAAACAAACAAAAAAAAAGTAAAGAGATTTAGAAAGATGTTCAATCTCTCTAGATCTCATTACTTCTTATTTTTTTTGTTTTTTTTTTGTTTTTAATAATTACTCATTACTTTTTATTTTTTTTCTTATTTTTTTCACACACGTCTCTCATCGAATCATCTTATTTCCATCCAATTCGACAGGACCAGGGCGAAGGCTTCGGTTCTTCTCAGCACATTCCTATCGAATTGCATCTTGATCTGAATGTCTAAGATGCTACTCTTGAGTCGTTCGCTCTGTTTACTGACATCGAATACGAACATGGGATACATCAACTTGTATTCGCCAGGAGATATATTAGGGTTGCTCATCAATTCGTCTAGACTGTGATACTTCTTTCTAAAATCTGCGGCATCGCCATACAGTCTGCAGAAATCGTTCTTGTCGAATGATGCATTGTAATCGATTGCTGGATATCTCGTGGCATTCAGAAACACTTGCATGTTTCTCAAATTGCAGTGATCAAATAGCGATGCATTCTTTTCCTGAGACCCGTCCCTATCGGTCTGAAATGCAACCAGGATGAAACGCGGTCTCTCAGAAGTAGATTTCACGGTCATTCTCCGATTGAAGTGATTCATGGAGAGTGGAATGTCTCAATCTAAATCCTACGGGTAATTTACTCTTGGATTCTATGATCTTGTAGAGACGCGTTTTTTCCATGATTGAAGGCTGCACATGCAAAACGAACCACGATATCTTGTGTAGAGTTATCTTACCTGCATCGGTCGCGGTGAGTCTCACTATTGCGTCGCCGTTTCCTTTTCGAATCAGCGTCAGATTGTGTTTGAATCTGTACATGGTCTTGTTGTGATCGTCTGCGAATCCAAAGATGTGTTTCAAAGGTATCCTGAATGAAAATGTTCCTTTAGGTCTGGATGTCTTGACGACATAGGCGAATATCGTGACGGCGCCTGATTAAGTCCTCTGGATTTCAAAAAATCATCTGGATACATCAAGAATCCGAACATCGTGGTGGCCTGATCGGGATGAAACACAGATTCTATCTCTTGTCCGGATAGCGAGTATTTTATATTACTGAATAGGTGCATGATGCCATTATTGGCTAGAGTAAGCGTGTCGTCGGCGGCGTAATCGGTCCCATCTTCCTTGGTGAGACGTCCCTGCACCACTATGTAACTCTCGCTAGGATGAACAAATAGATCTTGGGTTTCGATATTGATTCTTATCTCTCCTGCATTGTTCAAACTCATTCCAGTTATTGGTTCGTATTCGTGAACCTCGTATTCTTGAATACTTTCATCTTTCACTATGCTTTGTGCGATATCTAGTATATTTGCCATTTTGAAAGTTTTTTTTTTGTTTTTTGTTTATTAATTAGCTTGCTTTTTTATCTAAAAAATAGTTTTAATTATCTATTATTATTATTTTTTCTCTCCTTTATATATATATAAACAAGAAAATGTTAAAGAGAGTAAATAAAAAAATTTTGTTTTCTTTATTAAAACTTCGTATTCTGCAATTGTTGTTCGTAAAACTTTCCAATGATCTCTTCTCCATCCAAAGCTTCGATTTCGTAAGTCACCGGATCGGTGTAAAATATTTTGATTATCACAAAGATTTCTGAGGTCCATCGAGGAGTGTAACCCTTTTTGAAGTGCTCCTTATAAGCGCAGATTCTCACTCGATCGCCGACTGCAAATTTCGGCGTTCTAGACTTCTTCCAGATCTTAGATCTCTCAGGACATAGATTCACATAGACCCGTTTTTCGTTTTGAGGATCGCTAGCTTCCACGGGAGTCATCTTGATCGATCTATGTCGCGTATTGTTGTAATCTTTGACCAGACCATTCAGAGCGTATATGTATTTCTTGGTCGAATTCGCCATGAAGTATCTGTGCATCTTTTCCTTCATCGTTCAATTCCAACGTTCCATGATGCTGGCTTTCTCTTCGTTTTTGATTGAGTAGAGGTCGACTAATCGATGAATGTGCTTGTTGTAGAATTCCTTTCCCTTGTCCACCCACAATTTATTTGGTTTTCGAGAAGACGAGTCAAACACGCTCTTCAAAGCCTCCGCGATGTAAGGTCCCAATTTATTCTTCAAAGCTCTGATCCAACCATATTTGGAAAAAACATCGATGACCGTCAATAGATATTTGACGCCCTCGTTCCACCTCGAAAACAATCTCATGTCGACCAAGTCGGCAGACCAAATGTCATCCAGACCCTTCACAAACACTCTTCTCTTTCGAAATTTATGCATGATGGGTTTGTGTAACTCCTCGGCCAATTCGCTTGTCAATAATCGTTTCTTTTTCTTTTCCAATACGCTTTTATTTTTTGAATGCCCCATCCGAATCGACGTTTCGCACCGATCAGACTGCCGACCAGTGAACGTTCTATCTTCTCTCTCCTGGTCGGATTCGATATACCTCTCAATTTGGCCAACATGTTTTTATCACAGACGTCGTTGCGAGTCTTGGTGTTGGGATGTCCGGCGTAGCACAGATCATGATCATACACGGCCGCATCCACCCTATTCACTGGTTTGCTCCAAGATTTAGGCGTCAGATTGGCATTGAGTCTCTTGTTCAATTTCGTTCCGGGTCCCGTGAAACTGTGACCCGGCAGATGCATTTTGAAAGGTAGATTATTGATCATTTTATTCACGATGCCTTTACCTTTGTTTGTGTTCTTTTTTTGACGAATTGAGTCTTGATCGTACCACACACATCGCAAATTCCGCGAAGCATCTGTCTGTCATTTTTAGTCCGTACTTCTCGAGAATTACCCATCTCGGTAACTCTCTTACACTTTACGCAATACATTTTTTGAGATTTATTTAAATTAATTTCGTTTTTATTTTTTATTTTATTTATAAATTTAATATATTTTTATTAAATTCTGTTCTTATTATATATATAGTTTTTTTCAATCGCTGCTCTTGAGTTCTATCAACTTACTGAATTCCTCCCTGGCCTCTTTCCTCCCCTTTTCCAAGAGAGAATCCTTCATCTCTTCCTTGATGATCTGACGAGTCTTGATTCTCACGGCTTCTTTCATAGCATCATATTTCATTTTCTCACCCAATATCATGAAGTATTCTCCATCCGATATCCTACCATCTTTCAATGCCATCGAGATCATTTTGGATATCGTTTCGATCTTGGAGTCGGCCAAGACGTGAATCTTTTCGTGTTTCATTGCCTTCAGGTATAATTTCCTACTCAAAAAGTTTCCGAGCGTGCTAAACAATCCGGCGGCGAGAGCCACTCCTTCTATGGTCAACACGATCGGAATACTGACCACGGTCGACAACAATCCGATGCCAGCCGCGTGTAAACCCATGGAAATTGTGATGAGTGTCATGTCGACCGCGTTGACGGGAGACGCGAATACTTCTTCTTGAGAGAACGACGAGAATCTCTCTCTAGAGTCAGATACAACTGGATTCTACTGATTTGATCAATGCGATACCTCTCTCCTCTTTCTTTGTCTTCTGGCGATGGTGCTGTTGGCAAAACGCCGTTCGGCTTCTCATCCCCGTCATCATCTAACATCGGATACAATTTATTTCTGGTTCTCATTTTTTTTTTCTTTCTAATATTAGATAAAAAAATTATGTACGTATTTATTTTTATTTTCTATTCTCCCTTATTTATATCAACGAGAATCTTAGACGTATGCTTCCTTCAGCAATAATTTCATGATGCTCTTCTAAAGTCAGACTTCTACACGCCAATTTCAGTTCTTCCGAAACTCTTCCAAAACTTGATCATGTCGTCGATTTGAACACATGTGAATGTCGGTTCGAAATACTTGAGGACCATATCTTCCCTTCCCATCGTCAGACATGAATGATCCTTGTGATCGAAGTCTAGATGATCCCGACACCTGACGCATCGTTCTAACAAGAGGCGACCTAGTTGTTCGTTCATGCAGAATGCGTAGGCTCTCATCAGCATTTTTAAAAGAAACCTTGCTCTCAAAATCTGAGAAGCTTTCATGATTTACGTATATTTTATTATCTATTTCGATTAGATATTTATTTTTTTTAAATAACTATTTATTTATATATTTTTTTTCTCTCCTATATAAATATCAATCACTTTTTTATTTCCTCTTGACAAAACCGATTCTATCACGATTCACTTCACAAAACTCGCGAGGTGAATCGACAAATCGTTTTTTCACCGATCGGATCGCACCCTAGACCGTCTGAAACGCGATCGCGTAGGTGGTGGTGATCCAGAACTCTCAAACCGCATTTTTTTGATGTACCGGAGGCCGAAATCGGCTTTTAAAATTTTTTTTAAAAAATCCTCGATGACTGACTACACTTTAAACTCACTGTTCACCATTGGCGAACGTCGAGAAAACGTTTTGAGATCGATTTTCCTGTCCTAGAACTTTCAATCATATTTCACCGATCAGATCGCACCCTCGACCGTCCGAAACGCGATCGCGAACGTCGGTGTCCTAGAACTCTCAAAACGCATTTTTGATGCTGTCCTAAAACTCTCAATGCGTTTTCTGCTTGCGTTCACCAACGATAGATCGAAAGGTCTGATCCGCGATGGGAACGTCGACAAAATTTTTTAAATTTACGTTTTCTTCAAATTTTCATACATTTTTACCTTCCGAGCAATGTGTCGAATTTCACACGTTCCCCAACGGTTGTTTGAACGGTTAAAAGTGAGTTCCGAACGGTGAAAAAAACACTGAGAGTTCTTGACCACCATGAAAAAATGCCATTTTTTGCCATTTTTTACACTCTGTACACGATTTAACACTGAATCCCTATGGCGGTACACGTACATGTACGTGTACGTGTACAGTTTTTGTAAATTCTGTCCTAGAACTCTCATTTATTACCTACTGGCCATAACTCTTCTAAAAATGTGCCGCTAAAAACGGAAATCGAACCCAACCTGTATTTTGTTGTACTAAATCCATAAGCCAAGTTTAACTCAGCTCAAACCATTACAACTAAAGTTATCATCCGGAAACGAAATGTGTCCACGGACGGACAGACAGACGGACGGACGGCGAGACCATTTACATAATACGTCCCATTCTTCAAACGGGCGTATAAAAAGGAAAAAAAACCGTTTCAGGAGTACACACTACTGAAGTGACAACGTGACAATCGTTATTTATTCCCAGTTCCTTATTCGATATTCGTTATCAACCGATAAAATCTGTTGATAACGAATGTCGAATAAGGAACCGGGAATAAATAAGGGTTGCCACACCGGTTACTGAAGTGCACTGTGAATATCATGAAACCAATTCGCTCTGGAGAATGTTACAAGTAGAACGAAAAACTACTACCGAAGAACGTTATAAGCATAAATTGCGATGGCGAAATGTTTAGGCCATTGTTGCGAAAAGGTTATTAAAACCTTGTGAGGGGAAAAAGGGCATCAAAATGCTTTTATGGGACGTGATTAGATTATTTATCATTTTATGACAACTTGAACATTCTCATTGAACCATTCAACTTACATAGCGATTGTTAGCACTTTTTTCCTAAGCATTCAGGGACTTCCGCTTTACTCACAATCAAGAAATTTGAACCGTTTATCGCCTGCTACCTGAGAAAGACGTTATCGAGCGACTTTTTAAAATATCAACCCAATGTTGGAATGAGCCGAATAACGTTTTTCTTCAACATTTCAATTACAAGCTCATTTTAAGCGTATCCTTCTGAAATATTGGGAATATAATCTCCGTAAAAACACACCCACAAATGTAGACTCGACGAGCAGACTTATATATGGAAAAAACGAACTGGCCAGTGGCGCCATAGAGGGTAATGAGCCAAAAAAATTCGAGTTTGTCCGATTTGGACGAAATTTGAGTATGATGAAGAGCTAAAAAAAATTAGCATATAGCTGGGGGGCTTTTCGGCTTACCGACATTTTTGATGTTGTTTACGTCAATTGACGTTTTAGAAAGTTTAGACATTTTCCCCCACTTTTGAACCCCAAAATGCCAACTTCCGACTTACTAAAGCTGTATTTTTGAAACTTCAGATCTAACTTCCTACAAGACAGCTCTGACAAATAGCTGTGATTTTTTTTGTTAACCCTTTTCCTAACGCACACGACATCAACATTTGTTATTTTAATTACCTTTTTTCAAATTTTTCAAAAAATTTCCCCAAAACCATGTCATATGACCTCCTCATTGGAACGAGCTCAATGATATCACATGATATGATTTTGTAGAAATTTTCTGAACAATAATAATTTTTCAGCAGCTCAATTTCTAAATTACGCAGGCAGATGCGAGGATTCGTCAGTTAAAGGATTAACCCTTTACCCAACGTAACGGCAAAAAACGGCCAAAACCGGCCAGCGCTATTTACAAATATCGCCAATTAATTTTCATTATTTTTTCATTTTTTGTCTCAAAAACATAGGTTTATGACCCCTCTTTGGAACGAGCTCGTCGAGCTCGTTTCAATGAGGGGTCATAACCTATGTTTTTGAGACAAAAAATGAAAAACATTCGTTTGTCAAAAAAATTATTTGCAAGTGTCGTCTGCTTTTCATGTTAGGTAAAGGGTTAATAAAAGAACAGTTTTGACATAAAAACGTCATTTCTTAACCGTAGACATGCGTAGGCTAAACCTACATCTAGCGTTAGCTTAACGTAGATACCTACGTTTCATCAAGTTTGAAATGAAACTTGGAGAAACGCCAGATTTAAAAAAAAAAAAGAAAGATAATTCATGAAACGCCGACTAACGGCCAGCAGCGTCGTCGGTGGGGCCGTAGCTTTAGCAATTTCGATTTCATTTATACAAAAGGCGTAGGCTTTGATTTCTTAGAAATATAATCTCCCCTAAAAACCATATCCAAAAATGCTATCATTTTTCACTCGACGAAAAAAAAAATCCCTCGAAGCGAAATTTTGAAGTTATGACGCCATGGTGGAAAAAATCGAAGTTCACTGATTTGGATGAATTTTTAATAAATGTTATTGAGCTCAAAAAAATGAAAGATAGCTGTTTCTGAATTTTTTTATTTAACACCGTTTTTTGCGTTTTTACGTCATTTCAAATATTGACGTTTTGAAATATCGCCCATTTTGTTTCTAGCAGAACTCTGAAACTGCAGAAGATACCGCTACAATATTATGCAAACAGTTTATTCAACATTTTACTGGTGTCTAATGCAGTTTGGGCTCGAATGAAGTAACATGTTTGACACTGTGGCGTTAAAGGCGACCCGAGTCGCAAAACGTCAAAAATTAAATCTCAGTGGTTAAAACCCTTATTCTACGAGTGGTTTAAATCTGATTACCGGCCCTGGTACCTATTTATTTTATTTACACTCTTAATAAATAATCGACTTTGTCACTTAAAATGGAGAAAAAAACGATAGTTTCTATCTCAAACACATGGGTTTATTTTGTTGACATCAGTGCCGGTGGGCAGTACTTTTGGCTGTAAGAGAATGCTTGACTGACAACTAGACACATCGTCAAAGTTGATTGAATTTACTTTGCTTTTTCAGTCAAATTATTATAAACAATTCTTAAATTTTATTTTAAATATTTACTTGTAGGAATTGTTATGGAGGCTGGCTTATGCAGTAATTACAGTGTTGCATAAGCTGATAATCGCTGACTAGTTCTTTAGAAAACTGCTACACGATGCTTGCAAATCTTGTATTTATAAAAGGTTTAATTGCTGTTTTGGAGTTATGTTTATCCACCGTTGTTATGAATAACTGTTTTGTATATAATGTTGTTGATGTCTTGTTACCAGTAGTCTGGCTATACCGGCTGAGAGAGAAAGTATGGTTGGTTATTCCGCCGCTAAATGTAAATAAATGTTTAAAGTTGACAAGCGCTTTGAGTGAGCTAATGTTCCCCACAGTATACGCTTTATGGCAATATTTTAAACTTAATAAGTCATTGCACTTAATAGATAGCACCGCAAAACATCGTATGTTTGAATGAAACGGGGCGAAGTGTGAATATATCGAAGTTGGCAAATTAGGTCATGTCAAAGGTCAAGTTGGATGTAGTTCCTACTGTAGAAGTAAATTTTTGTAATGGAAATCCCATTGAAAAAGTTTTAACCGCAGTAGAAGCTTTACACCGGTAGTAGGGTTAAAAGCTCAAATTTAACACACGGGCTTTTCACAGGTAGTAACATGGGTGAGCATGGTATAAATTTTAATTTATTTTAGTATTTTATTATGCATAATTCAAACAGAAAGATGAAAAAATTTGAAATCCGACTTCAAAAGATTATGTAGTTTTGACACGATGTGATATTGGTCATACAGGACTAACACATTCCTTTTGGTAGAGGGTAATATGCGACCAGAGTGTGTTCCTTGCCAGGAGGTGTTGTCAGTGGAATATAATCTTTTATTTTATACTACACTGATTTGGATCATATCAGTGGGCAGTATTTCACTGGAGGATCTCCAAGAGATCTTTTTTATCATACAAGCTCACACAAAGTATTCTATTTTTGAAAGTAATCAACCTTTTTAATCAATTTTAATATTGTTTTAATCGTTTAAACTCGACTCTTCAAGTCTCAAATCATTAGGTTGATTTTGTAAGGTATTCACTATCTTAGAATCATCGCTCATTACTGTTCAAACTACACATATCTTTGTCATTCTATTGTAATTATTTTCTATTTTTAATCAATCACTTTTCTCCCTCATTGACAATGATAGTGTTCAACCGATGATCGGAACCGGCCACCATAATCGGTCGATTGTGGGCAATCGGAATGTAATCTTCAATAAAAACCATATCTAACAATTGTTGCCCTCCTCATTAATTCTTAACCCTTTGAACACTTGTGGTATCTTCCATGTCAGTTCAAATGCAGCAATCAGAAGAGTCCATATTCATTATTTGGTGGTAGACCAATCAATATTTTCAGTCTGAAACCTTAGGGCTGCACGTTTAAAATATTGATTGGTGTTAAAAATATATGACAAGCTATAAATAGCAACATAAAAGAATAATTTTACTTTGTAAGTTCAGCTCTCTTGTGTTGAAAGAAGGGTCGGATTATGTTACAGATGGGACTACATAGCGGGGGGGGGGGGGGGGGGTATCTTTTCGCACTATTAGATTAAATTTTTCTATTATATCCATATATTGAAAGTTTTCAGTCTCCTTATTTATTGCTTCTCATAAGCGAAACATTCCATATCAAAATGAAACTCGTCTTCAATCGCCCCCGAACCACAAACTTTATAATGTGTCTCTTTAAACCTGGATAGGGGGTCGTGAATGACTCCCATTCTCGATTAAGAGACTGTGGTTACTGACACGGAGTCGACTGAAGTCGTTTCTAACTTCCAGAGAACTGGTATGTATTAAGTATGCGCAGATCAAACCTACCATCTGATTAAATGTTGGAAAGGGCTCAGAGAGTTTTAAGTATGTCATAAATTTTATTAAACTTCCTCACATACAGTCGTACATAGAGGCCGTCCATATTTGGCTAAAGTGGGCATGGCAATAAAAGGGTTAAAACTTCATAGTTCTTCGTATCCGTGTTTGAAGCTCTTCCAACATGCGTATGCTTTGGTGTTTCTTGCCGATATTAACCCTTTACCTAACATGAAAAGCAGACGACACCTGCAAAAAAAATTATTGAATAACTAATTTTTTTCATTTTTTATCTCAAAAACATAGGTTATGACCCCTCGTTGGAACGAGCTCGACGAGCTCGTTCCAACGAGGGGTCATAACCTATGTTTTTGAGACAAAAAATGAAAATATTTTGGAAATTAATTGGCGATTTTTGAGAATAGCGCTGGCCGTTTTTGGCCGTAACGTTGGGTAAAGGGTTAAGGCTATCAGCGTCTGATTGTATAAGATTTTGCATTTTCATTTTGAGGTGTTTTAACTCTTACGCTGCTGAAAGCGACTATTGGCACCTATTTTACGATGATCATGTGTATGTCCTGGTATATGCGCAGATCAAACCTACCATCTGATTAAATGTTGGAAAGGGCTCAGAGACCCCTTTCCAACAATTAATTTGATGATAGAGTTTTAAGTATGTCATAATTTTTCCTCACATACAGTCGTACATAGAGGTCCTGCATATTTGGCTAAAGTAGGCATGGCAATAAAAGGGTTAAAACTTCATTAGTTCTTCGTATCCGTGTTTGAAAAGCCAACGAATTTAGTTTGTGTAACCTAAGCATTGGATCTGGCCCACAGTGGCGTAGCCAGGGAAGGGGTGGCTGAGGTGGCACATGCCACCCCACCGCCCAAGTTTATTGATGCATTTCATAACTTATAAATTATGGACACAAACGGACTCAGAGTCAAGGAAATTGTTTTTTTTTTGTCTCGATTTTTCCCCCCGGGAGCCCCCCCCCCCCCTTTTCCAGTGAGAGACGGTATACCCTCTTGTGCTCGACTCCATCTCGCTGGTACGTGGCTCGCATGATGCTGCGCATCCTATTCTGTATGCCCCATAGTAGTTCAGCTATCTGAACGTAGCTGCTACTCCCATGCGTAGGGAGGTAGCCACTACGTTCAGGCCGCTGAACTGCCCCCCCCCCCCCCCCCCCAGATATTACTCTTGCTCCCCAACTTTGATATCCTAGCTACGCGCCTGCTGGCCCATGGTAGCGTCAATGGTAACGTCGCGCATGATTAAATGAATGTAAAACATTTGAATCGCATTCACGTCAAGCAATTCATTTCAATACTTTCTCAATGAAAACGAAACTGAACGAGCGATTGTTTTTTTAATGTTTTGAATGAACGAGGGAGTGGTGTCACGACTATAATCTGTTCTTTTGGAAACATTAAACAACTCCGCATGGATTGCAACGTGATTTCTAGGAAACAATGCTCCAACGAACTATTTTAACAAATCATTGAGGAGGCGGAGGAAACTGAATATCCGAAACATTATCCCATCAATGACAGAAAATCTGTGAAAACTCAATGTTTAAAATCACAAGATAGTATGGATAACACAGTAGATTCAATGTGAGTAATATGTCTCGTATGTTTGAGGGAATATTTGGATGACCTCGGTGGATGACCTCGGAAGTGACGTCATGTCACGTGACCTAGTGGCGCCATGTTGTGTTGGCATAGTAAACCGCGTGAGCGGCCATGTTGTGACCTCATCCCCATAGTGATACATGGTGTGAGTGCGCATGCGCAACGCGTGTTGTTAGGGTGATACTTGTTTCCGTCGTCCATTTTGTATACTTGAGGCCGCCATCTTGGTTTGTATGGTAGCACGTGGTTGCTATGTTACCTAAACCCTTCTTATGGGACAGCGGTATGTTCGGAGGGTATGTTCGATTAAATAGGAGTATTTTCCCGAATCGCAGAATTACCGCAAACAAGCCGACTAGTTTTACTATTTCGAATTCTTTTAGAATCCTATTTAGGACCGCCATTCTTTTGGCTTATAATAGTAGCACGTAGTGCTATAGTACCAATGGGTCCCCTGGGGGTGTGTTCGATTGAACTAGAGTACATCTAATTACCCAAACAAACCCGACCACCCTTACAGACCACCAAAATATTCCACCAAACCACCCAAACGGACATGTGAAGCCCTATTTTGGGCATATAAAAATAACACGTTATGCTATAGTACCAAGGGGTACAGGGGTATGTTCTACTGAAATGAGTACAGGGCCTGATTTTCCCAGAATCCCATTTTTAATGCCTATTGCATATGTTTCTCTGTCACTAACAGTCTATCCAGTCCAAACTATCTCTGGTTCTCTCGTCCAAGTCTTACAATTACCAGTGCTTGATTTCCCATAATCTGTATGCAGAGTTATCTCCCTTCTGTATAATAAAAGCCTTTATCAATTGCCATATCCCCAGGCACCCCAATTTCGGCACCCCTTTTTGGAAAACACATGTGGCTATGGAATCCCTTTTTGTCATATGAGGCCATGAGGGCTATATAAAAGCCCCCAACGAGTGCTCATTTATTATCCCTCATAGCCTCATTGAATTTTGAGGTTATGAGGACCATTAAAAATCCCTCAATGAGGTATAATTTACTACGACTCTTAGCCTCATTTCAGTATTTGAGGATACCTATGGCCTGGTATTGGATTATTCGAGGATACCTCTTGGAGAATCCCTTTTTTGTCGTATGAGGCCATGAGGGCTATGTAAAAGCCCTCAATCAGTCCTCATACATTATCCCTCATAGCCTCATTGAATTTTGAGGTTATGAGGACCATTAAAAAACCCTCAATGAGGTATAATTTACTACGACTCTTAGCCTCATTTCAGTATTTGAGGATACCTATGGCCTGGTATTGTATTATTCGAGGATACCTATCGAGGATACCTTTTGGAGAATCCCTTTTTTGTCGTTTGAGGACATGAGGGCTATGTAAAAGCCCTCAATGAGTCCTCATTTATTATCCCTCATAGCCTCATTGAATTTTGAGGTTATGAGGACCATTAAAAATCCCTCAATGAGGTGTAATTTACTACGACTCTTAGCCTCATTTCAGTATTTGAGGATACCTATGGCCTGGTATTGTATTATTCGAGGATACCTATTGAGGATACCTTTTGGAGAATCTTTTTTTTGTCGTATGAGGCCATGAGGACCATGAGTAATCCCTCAGTGAGGTCTAATGTAGTCTCACCATCTTGTCGCCAAAGCTCCAGCTACTGGTGTATGGTCTATCTGTCGTATCATTAGCTTCTACAACAGTCTTGTTCCATTGCGGCCTTGTACCAGTACTATTGGCTTCTGTTATTCTGCCCCATATCTCACCCATTACTTCCTAGCTATACCTATCTCAGTCTCGACTTTTACATTGATCGAGGTTGAATCAGATTTCTGCTGTGTACATATAAGGCATTCCGTAATTGAGATTCCTAGCCGAGTCCGTAAAA
Source organism: Pictodentalium vernedei (assembly GCA_031216915.1). NCBI lineage: Eukaryota > Metazoa > Mollusca > Scaphopoda > Dentaliida > Dentaliidae > Pictodentalium > Pictodentalium vernedei. The sequence goes on along the minus strand of CM062296.1, from coordinate 302,348,713 downwards.
TTTGGATTCCGTGTTTTAACATCAACACTCGAGGGTATGGAAAGGGATTGATAACACCCAATTCAGCAATGACTACAAGACTCTTAACAGAGACAACCACCCACTACAAAATAACTAATGTACATAACGAAGATCCAACAGAACCACGATCGGAATGAACATAACAAAGTGAACAAAGTTTAGAACTGTAACCTAATGAAAATATAAACCCAATGTTAACCCTCTTGAACTGAATAGAACTGATTTATGAACATATACAACACAACTGTTCGAATGAAGTGAACGAAGATCCAACACAACCAAGATCTTAATGCCCAATAAATTGAACAAAGTTTTCAACTGAATGAACCCAATGTTAACCCTTTGAACTCCTTGAATGAACTTTATGTAGTTAAACCCCCTTTGAACTGTTTGAGTGAACTATATTTCTGAACTATAACCTAAATGAAGGTATTAACACCCTTTGAACTGAATAAATTTTTAAACTTAATGAAAATATAACAAATGTGATCTGAATTTTAACTGAATGAACTACTAAAATGAATTCTTCCAATAGGGAAGGGGAATACCCTCGAGTGTTGATGTTGAAACACGGAATTCAAATTTTACGGACTGGGCTAGGAATCTCAATTACGGAATGCCTTATATGTATACAGGGGAAATCTGATTCAAACTTGATCAATGCTATAGTCGAGACTGAGATAGGTATAGCTAGGAAGTAATGGATGAGATATGGGGCAGAATAACAGAATCCAATAGTACTGGTACAAGGCCGCAATGGAACAAGATTGTTGTAGAAGCTAATGATAGGACAGACAGACCATACACCAGTAGTTGGAGCTTTGGCGACAAGATGGAAGCGGTTGGTGAGACTACATTAGACCTCATTGAGAGGGATTACTCATGGACCTCGTGGCCTCATACGACAAAAAAGGGATTCTCCAAAAGGTATCCTCAATAGGTATCCTCGAATAATACAATACCAGGCCATAGGTATCCTCAAATACTGAAATGAGGCTAAGAGTCGTAGTAAATTATACCTCATTGAGGGTTTTTTAATGGTCCTCATAACCTCAAAATTCAATGAGGCTATGAGGGATAATAAATGAGGACTCATTGAGGGCTTTTACATAGCCCTCATGTCCTCAAACGACAAAAAAGGGATTCTCCAAAAGGTATCCTCGAATAATACAATACCAGGCCATAGGTATCCTCAAATACTGAAATGAGGCTAAGAGTCGTAGTAAATTATACCTCATTGAGAGATTTTTATTGGTCCTCATAACCTCAAAATTCAATGAGGCTATGAGGGATAATAAATGAGGACTTATTGAGGGCTTTTACATAGCCCTCATGGCCTCATATGACAAAAAAGGGATTCCATAGCCACAGGTGTTTTCCAAAAAGGGGTGCCGAAATTGGGGTACCTGGGGATATGGCCATTGATATAGGCTTTTATTATACAGAAGGGAGATAACTCTGCATACAGATTATGGGAAATCAAGCACTGGTAATTGTAAGACTTGTACGAGAGAACCAGAGATAGTTTGGACTGGATAGACTGTTAGTGATAGAGAAACATATGCAATAGGCATTAAAATGGGATTCTGGGAAAATCAAGCCCTGTACTCCAATTCAATAGAACATACCCCTGTACCCCTTGGTACTATAGCATAACGTGTTATTTTTATATGCCCAAAATAGGGCTTCACATGTCCGTTTGGATGGTTTGGTGGAGATTTTGGTGGTCTGTAAGGGAGGTCGAGTCTATTTGGGTAATTAGATATACTCTAGTTCAATCGAACACACCCCCAGGGGACCCCTTGGTACTATAGCACTACGTGCTACTATTATAAGCCAAAAGAATGGCGGTCCTAAATAGGGTTTTAAAAGAATTCGAAATAGTAAAACTAGTCGGCTTGTTTGCGGTAATTCGGCGAATCGGGAAAATACTCCTATTCAATCGAACATACCCTCCGAACATACCCCGTCCAATTGCAGAAAAATTGGGGTAACATAGCATCCACGTGCTGCCGTAGAAACCAAGATGGCGGCCTCCAGTATACAAAATGGACGACAGAAACAAGTATCACCCTAACAACATGCGTTGCGCATGCGCACTCACACCACGTATCACTATGGGGATGACGTCACAACATGGGCGGTCACGCGTGTTACCATGACAACACAACATGGCGCCACTAGATCACGTGACATGACGTCACTTCCGAGGTCATCCACCGAGGTCATCCAAATATTCCCTCAAACATACGAGACATACTACTAACGTGTAGCTTGGAATCAACACCAGATGCCAAACGACTGGAGACCATTACTCACACTCTTGACAGGAAGCAAGTAACATTTGATACTGACCATTGTAAACTCCAAATCTGGAGGAAAATATTAATCACCAGATACTTCAACCAGATGGGACAAATTGAAGAACTGCTGGTCAATTGGTCAGATTACAACAAGAACTAAGAAACAATTCTCATCAGTGATGAAAGTGACAAAACATTCACTCTGCAACTGCCAAGGCCAGACCTATTTAAAACATTTATACAAGTTCGTTTGAATGACAAAAAATTGCTCACAATTACCATCTATTATACCACATGCAAAATTCTCGTCCAAGGTATCACATGCCAACAGTGGACAGCAGGAGAGTTTGAGGCTCTGGCTTCGATAGTTGATAACATACATCAACAACAACATTCTAGTGAGGTGCAGTCTGAGGTATCAACACATGTTCATATTAAAAGCTTTCGAGACTCTGTTACAGATCTTCCACTTCCTAGAATCACACCTACATTACACGAAAACGACAAAAGTGATCAATCTGTCAGCCCAGTAAAAGCACAGAGGGTATCAAACAATGTGACTGTCTGTCCTACCATACATAAAACGACAAAAGTGATCAATCCATTATCCCAGTAAAAGCACAGAGGGTATCGAACAATGTGACTGCCCATCCTACCATACATAAAATGACAAAAGTGATCAATCAATCATCCCAGTAAAAACACAGAGGGTATCGAACAATGCGACTGTCCATCCTACCATACATAAAACGACAAAAGTGATCAATCCATCATCCCAGTAAAAACACAGAGGGTATCGAACAATGCGACTGTCCGTCCTACCATACATAAAACGACAAAAGTGATCAATCAATCATCCCAGTAAAAACACAGAGGGTATCGAACAATGCGACTGTCCGTCCTACCATACATAAAACGACAAAAGTGATCAATCAATCATCCCAGTAAAAACACAGAGGGTATCGAACAATGCGACTGTCCGTCCTACCATACATAAAACGACAAAAGTGATCAATCTGTCAGCCCAGTAAAAACACAAAGTGTATCGAACAATGTGACTGTCCTTCCTACCATACATAAAACGACAAAAGTGATCAATCTGTCAGCCCAGTAAAAACACAAAGTGTATCGAACAATGTGACTGTCCATCCTACCATACATAAAATGACAAAAGTGATCAATCCATCAGCCCAGTAAAAACACAAAGTTTATCGAACAATATGACTGTCCGTCCTACCATACATAAAACGACAAAAGTGATCAATCTGTCAGCCCAGTAAAAACACAGAGGGTATCGAACAATGTGACTGTCCATCCTACCATACATAAAACGACAAAAGTGATCAATCTGTCAGCCCAGTAAAAGCACAGAGGGTATCGAACAATGTGACTGTCCATCCTACCATACATAAAATGACAAACATGATCAATCCGTCAGCCCAGTAAAAACACAAAGTGTATCGAACAATGTGACTGTCCGTCCTACCATACAGAAAATGACAAAAGTGATCAATCCATCAGCCCAATAAAAACACAAACTGTATCGAACAATGTGACTGTCCATCCTACCATACATAAAATGACAAAAGTGATCAATCCATCAGCCCAGTAAAAACACAAAGTTTATCGAACAAAGGGGCTGTCAGTCCTACCATACATAAAACGACAAAAGTGATCAATCCATCAGCCCAGTAAAAACACAGAGGGTATCGAACAATGTGACTGTCCATCCTACCATACATAAAACGACAAAAGTGATCAATCTGTCAGCCCAGTAAAAGCACAGAGGGTATCAAACAATGTGACTGTCCGTCCTACTGTACATAAAATGACAAAAGTGATCAATTCGTCAGCCCAGTAAAAACACAAAGTGTATCGAACAATGTGGCTGTCCATCCTAACATTAGTAGGGGAAAATGGAGAAAGCCAGGCCACCACAACCATGGTGGTCTGGAAAGATAGGTAGCCTGGAAAAGTAGAGTTATTTTGGAAAAAAAACCTTAATTTTTCTGGTAAAAAAGTTGATTTTCTTGGAAAATGTTGTTCCCAAAAATAACTCAATTTTCGCCCGAAAAACCTGGGGGCGTTTTGGAAAATGTTTAAAATTCGAACATTTCTGGCCCACTTTCAATGGAATTTCCCGAAAATGTTAAAAATTCACCGGGTTGAAAAATTCACTTTTTTATAAATTTAACATTGATTTTCCCATTGGGGTGAATTTTTTCGAATTTCCTGGAATGGGGTTTTGCATGATTTGACCAGAGACAAGATTAGCACTGAGATTCCCATTGGCAAAAATTCTGAAAAGACATGCTTTTTTGCGGTCGTGAACTGGAAAGATATGTGATCCAGGCGTTGATTCCCACAGGAAAAGATTCTGGTTCGACAGGTGAATCCGTAAATTGGTCTGGTAAAGTTGACCATTTGAGATCGCGCGTCCGAGTCTAAAAATTAGCTCTATGGCAATCTGGGATGGATCGCGATTGAAGATGTGTATGTAATGAGTTGTGAGACGAATGATGATAAAATTGTTTTAAAAAAATAAAAATTGATTTCTTTCATTAAAGAAAAAAAACTGCAAAAAAGTAATATTTTTTTACAAATAATTATTATTATCATTTTAAAAAAACAAAACACAAAATTTAATATTTTATAAAAAAAATTCAACAAAACGACAACAAAAATAATCAGTTATGAAATTGACAATACCTAAAAAATCTGCATTAAAATTGAGGAGAGTCGAAAGATATTCAAAGTTCGATAGTGAAATTTATAGACTGCAATCGCATGACACCATCGAATTGAAGGACGTGGAGACGAGTGGGTTGACAGAGGAATACGACAGATATGTCTTACCTCTGAAATTGAACGGGGCTACTCTGGATTTAATGTACAGATGTCAAGATGATCTATTGGCCATCCTCTCGGAGAAGATAGAAAATTTTGATCCAGATGATTTGTTGCTGTTCTACAGGAGTAATATATATCCGAACATCTCTAAAGAAGTAGTTGATAGATTGAATCTGATCACCAAGGATGAACGAACATTCGAGAGAGTGAATTTCGTTTTCCAATGCATTTATCAGCGGGAGACGATAACTTTAAGGTTAACATGCTCGTCATGGATGTGAAATTATGAAAGGGAGTTAGTCCATTATAGGCAGATTTTTAATCTCGACTCGAAAACCTATTAAAGTGCTTTTCACTCAGACTGTTCATTTTTGCATGATAAAAATAACCGGATGTTTTCCCACTTTGAAGTGTGCACTGTTATATATAACCATGTACGTACCGCTGTGTGAACACTCAGATATTTTTATTGTGCTATTTTTATTTGAAAAATAGAACTGGTTTTCAAAACGCCTACATTCATTACTGAACGAAGTGAAAAATGTTAAGTTGATGGATTTTATTTAATATAAGTACAATCTGGGGCGAGTGTTTTTGGATGCGTGTAACTATTCACCTCTGTTTTGGAATGAAGTGGGAAGTGAGGCAGTACTCGTTTTCTGCGGTATACAATTTTTTTTCTTTACTGATGTCTCATTAAAAGATATATATATATATATATATATATATATATATATATATATATATATATATATATATATATATATATTAAATAAGAAATTTAAAAATTCACAAAAAATTTTTTAAAAAAACTAAAATATTATATATATTAAATAAGAAGTTTTAACATAAAAAGAATGACAAAAACAAAAACGTCTGTCGTGGAAAAGTTATATTCATCTACCATACCTGAGTTGAAAAAGTACTATAGAAATCTAAGAATTAAAAATTACAGCTGTTACGGAACTAAAGGACAATTGATTGAAGCCATGCGTGGGGAGACCTGTGATCTAACACTGGTGAAATTACAAGCCAAAGTGCGTCAGTCATTGAATTTGAAAGGTGTTAAATACATGAAAAAAGATGAATGCATTGGTCATTTGCTTGATGGAAAGGGAATGGACGAAAGTTCTACAGCAGCGACAAAAACTTGAATCATGAAAAAAATGAGAAGACAGTAACGACACAAAACAACGTTGACAAACGACTGTGGAAACTATGAAGAAGACTGTTAAATGAAAAGTCGAGCGGCAGGTTTTGAAAGAGAATGAAAAAAAAGAAAAGTGATGTGGTTCAAGATGACGATTCATTACAAAAAAAGCGATGGATGAAGTTGTGAGAGTGATGAATGAAAACGAGGGAGATGATGTGATAAAGGAAATCATAATCAAAGTGTTAGAGACATCATTGATTCCGATAGAATGAGATGTCACCATTAAAGGATTTTTTAAAACTTTCAATGCAATTACCAGTCTCGCAAATCTCGGTCCCAAATCATCATGGAACAGGCAAAGGGTGGAGTGTTGGATGTATTTCGAAAACATCTAGTTATGGTCTAAAAATAAAAATGATCTTGCATTGTCCGATGAAAAAGGTCGACGCAAACACGGGTGAGAGCATGGTGCAAGATGCCTATTTCCGTTCTAAAATTGAGACTGTGTTTAGAGATGATGAATTATCCGATGTTTACAAAGTGATGAAAGACGAGATGTTGGAATCTATGGCTATCTATCAAGACGGGGGGAAGTGGTTGGACGTTCGAGAAGGTATTGAATCTCGAGGTTCACGTGGACAGACACGACCCTTTCAGAACGTCTTCCTATATAAAATTGCCTTATTTCGTATCTAATAAAAATGCTGTGATTAACATGAAAAATGAAGAGGATAGTGAGTGTTTCAAATGGACGATCACATCGGCCTTATATCCCGTAGAAGAGCATACTAAAAGAGTTTCCAAGTATGCAGAGACTTGTAAAAATCTCGATTGGATGGGAGTACATTTCCCGACAGGGTTTGAAGACATCGAGCGTTTTGAAAAGTTAAATCCCACCATGGCCGTGAACGTCTTGGGATGCGACAATAAAAAATGAATAGTCTATCCTCTCAGACTGACTTTGCACAAAGAGAGAGAAAAGATTGTTAATTTATTATTAATTTCCGAGAGTGACAAGCAACATTATTGCTGGATTAAAAATATGAGACGATTGCTGTCGAAGCAGATTACAAAACGTAACGGTGAGAGATTTTTCTGTCTCAACTGCATGAGTTCATTCCGTTGTCAAGAATCATTGATGCATCGTCGGGAATATTGCAATGAAAAGCCAAGCGTTGCCATCGAAATGCCTAAACCTTACACTTACATGAACTTTTGCAACCACAAAAGAAGATTAGAACTGCCATTCATCATCTATGCCGATTTCGAATGTTTCACCACAAAAATGAATTCTTGCCAGCCCGACGAGCGTAGGAGTTACGCCAAAAAATATCAGAAACACGTACCTTAGGGCTATTATTATTACCTTGAAATGTTCTTTCGACGATCGAGAATCATCAGGTCCATCCATCTACACTAAACGTTCAGAATGCGACGGCATGGATCAAAAATTCGTGGAGGAGTTAGAATCGAAAATTCAAGAACTATACGAAAAATTTAAAAAATCCAAAGTCATAATCATCACGCCAGAGCAATGGCGAAAATACAAGGAAACCACTGAATGTCACATCTGTAGACAACCATTCAATAATAAGTCTGAAAATAATAAAAGAAAGTTAGAGATCACGATCACTACACCGGTCTGTTTCATGGTGCTGCTCACAACAAATGTAATTTAAGATTTTGAGACGCTCAGTTCTATCCAGTGATATTTTACAATCTCTCAGGCTATGACAGTCACCTATTCGTGAAAAATATGGGTGTCACCGATGAAGAGTTGAGCTGCATCACGCACAGTGACGAAAAATACATTACCATCACTAAATGGAAGGTTGTTGATAAAAAGAAAGTTGACGATGGATCATCTCAGAAAACGATTCCCATCTGTAGAGAGATACGTTTCATTGACAGTTATAAATTCATGTCGGTCAGTCTCGAAAAATTAGTCGACAGTTCGAATAGGGAGAAAGTCCAATATTTCTGACGATGATTACGAACACGTGCAAAAAGTGTGGAAATTATTCGACATGAAATCCATTAGAGATTATCACGACATCTATCTGAAAACTGACGTGCTTCTGTTGGCCAACGTGTTCGAAAATTTTCAACGAGTGTGTCGTCGACATTACGAACTAGATCCAGCTTGGTATTTAATGTCACCTGGACTTGCCTGGGATACTCTTTTGAAGACGACTGAAGTCCAATTGGAATTATTAATGGACGTCGACATGTTGCTCATGTTTGAAAAGGCTATGAGGGGTGACGTCTCTATGATTTCCACCAGATATGGTAAAGCTAATAATTCTCACATGGAAAAAGACTTCGATTCAGAAAAACCAAGTAAATACATACAGTATTGGGATGTTAATAATTTGTCTGGTTGGTCCATGAGTCATCCTTTACTGATTGGAAATTTCAAATGGGTCGAAACGTTAGAAGAAAAACAAAGATGGAGACACTATCCTTGTATTCTAGAAGTCGATTTGGACTATCCGGAAACGTTACACGATCTACACAATGATTATCTGCTGGTTCCCGAATGAATGGAAGTGAACGGTATCAAAAAACTCATTCCCAATTTAAATCACAAATGCAAGTACGTAGTCTATTGCGAAAATCTGAAATGTTACATCGATCACAGGATGAGATTAATCGATGTGCATCGAATCATTCGATTTGACGAGGAGCCTTGGATGAAAAAATACATCGATCTCAACACGATTTTAAGAATGCATGCTAAGTCCAACTTCGAAAAAGATTTCATCAAACTCATGAACAATTGCGTGTATGGTAAATCTATTGAAAACATTAGGAATAGAACCGACGTTCGACTCATCATGTCTGAAGAGAGGTCTCGAAACCCAATTATAAACATAGAATCATATTCGACAAAAATCTAGTGGCCGTACATATGCAAAAGATGTATCTGAAGTTCGACAAACCCTGTTATTGTGCGGAGCAGTCATCTTAGACATCAGCAAGCAGTTGATGTACGAGTTTCACTATGATTATGTCAATTCCAAATTTGGTTCGAATGCCAAACTATTGTTCACTGACACGTACAGTCTGGCTTATGATATAGAGACTAGAGACGTCTATGAGGACATAGTGCCAGACGTGAATGAATCATTCAACATGAGTAATTATCCCCATGATCACCCATCTAAGATTCCAACGGGTGTCAATAAAAAGGTGTTGGATAAATTCAAAGATGAGAGTGGTGGAAAACAGATCACCAACTTTGTGGGTTTGAGACCAAAATTGTATGCTTATCTCCTCGATGGTGGAGAGATCAAGAGATGTAAGCGTGTGTAACAAATAAAAACATCACTTTTAATGAGTATAAAGATTGTCTTTTCGAAGGTTCAACAGTGTATAAAAAGATGACTGTGATTCGGAGCGAAAACCATGAGATCTACACCAAAGAAATCAATAAGATTGGGTTGACAGCCAATAATGATAAGAGAATTATATGTGAGGATAAAATACACACTTTCGCACTCGGACATTACTATTCCATGATAATTCAACAAAATCGAGAGGATGAATGCAGTATGACTGAAGTCATCAAAATGTAGTAAGTTTAAAAAAAAACTTGCGAGTTATAAATTAAAAAAAAAAGAATAAAAAAAAAAATAAAAAACCAAAACAATATTTATGAATAAGAAAATAAAACACATATCCGTAGAAGGTGTCATCTTACCCAACGAACCCCTATCCAACATTCATCTGTCGAAGGTGGGGAAAGATTTAAAAATCAAACATTTCTAAGGTGTGTTTTCTAGAGATGCCTTACCGAGGAGAAAAGACAATTTGGAATGTGGAATTTTAAATCTGGATGATATCAGAGATGAGGACACGCATTGGGTCACGTGGTTTTTGAACTGGAATAAAAATTATTATTTTGATAGCTGCGGAATCTCACAGCTGATAGAAATAAGGAACTATTTAACATCAGTTATTTGCAACACCGAATGAGTGCAAGTGCCGGATCGAGTGGTTTGCGGTCACCTATGTCTCTACATTCTCAAGAGATGGTCGGAAGGAGATCACTTTCAGGATATTCTCAATGATTTACATTAAAGGAGGAGAAAAAAATTGATATAGATAAATAAATAAAGAATATTTAAAAAAAAGAAAGTTATAATTAAAATAATAAAAAAACAAATACAAAAAAATTAAGTAATAATAAAAAAAACAAAACAAACATGCCAGTTGATAAATTTGGTCACGCTGACAATAATGAAGGTCCCTCTAGAAAGAAAAGAAAAATGGTCGAAGTTGGCGGCGGTGACATTGCCAACTTGGACAAACAATACGTCCAGAGATACGAACCTCGAGAAGAACCTTTAAACTTAAACAATAAGAAAATCTACAATCTTCCCAAACTGATCTATCTGGCAGATGCCGCAACTAAAAAATACGTCGATAGAGGAGACGAAAACTTCCAGCAGAACATGAGAGATAATTATGTGAATAAAGACATGATGGACGATTTCGACTTGAAATCTAAATGAGTGGTGAATCTAGTGGATCCTAGAGATTCGACCGATGCCACCACTAAAAGATATGCAGACGATGCTCATGCAAGATTCAGTAAACATTTGAGAGATTGCTACATTCCTAAAGTGAGGCAGTCCAAATTGAACGCGAATTCTAACAAGATAACCAACGTGCCCATTCCCACGAAACCCAATGATGTAGCGACCAAACAATATGTAGACTTGGAACTGAGAAAGAATAACGTCGACGAGCCAGAAATGAAATCAGATCTGGATGCGGGATTCAACAAGATATTGAATCTGTCCCAGATTGACGATGTGGATGAAGACTCGATGGTGGTTAACAAAGGCTACATGGATTCTGCCCTACAGGATTCTCAATCCCATCTGGAATCTCAAGTCGATGAATTGTATCTGAACAAAAAATACAGAGGAACCATGGAAGCAGGCATCGACATGGACGGTTACAATCTATTTGGTCTCGACGACGAACCGGAATTCGCTTCCAGCGTGGTCAACAGACAATACTTGGACAAACATACGGTCTGGAGAAAGGGTGATATCATGGAAGGCAAACTGGACATGGGAGGACACACATTCACGAATCTGGCGGATCTCGTGCACATGTCGGATGCCTGCACTCTGATCTCCTTCGTGGAAAAGATAAAATACGCCAGACAATTGATCACTATTTGGGCCAAGGAGAGTGGCACATTAGAAGAGGAAAAAGCCAAATGGTCCTTCAGAAACGGAGGTAACAGACTGCTGCATGGTCAGATAGGATATCCCATGCCGGCGGGAGGCGAGATTATTCAAATGAGTCTGGCTTCTATGGACTTGAACAATAGAGCAGTCGTCAATCTCGTGGTGAATGGTGTGGAAACCGATAAGAGGTACAGAGTCAAAAAGATGAAGGACCAACACTCGAACACCAGCGTCTTCGGTATGCCTCTCAAGGTGCAGATGAGGGATAGGATCAATTTCAAGACAAAAACCAATAATCTCGAAGCTGTCACTTCCGTGGTTTCTCTGTTGATCGAACTCGATCCTCTGAACAAACAGGGGGAAAAAAAATTATCAAAAGAGACATTATAATCGATGGCTCGATATCTCATGGCGTTTAGAAATACCTGCATGTTTCTCAAGTGACAATGATCAAACAGGGAAGGATTTTCTCTTGAGACCCATCCCTATCAGTCTGAAATGCCACTACGATGAATCGTGGTCTTTGCAAAGTTGATTTCACAGTCAATCTCCAATCAAAGTGATTGGTGGATGATGGAATACTAGCTTTGTCGCACTGTCTCATTCTAAATCCCACGGGTAATTTACTCTTCGATTCTATAATCTTGTAGAGACGTATTTTCTCCACGACTGAAGGAACGAACCAAGATATCTTGTTCAGATTATCTTACCCGCATTGGTCGCGGTGAGTCTTGTGATGACTTTGTCGTTTCCTTTTTGAATCAACGTCAGACTGTGTTTGAATAAATAGAGAATCTTATCGTAATCTTCTGTGAATCCGAATAAGTGTTTCAGAGGTATCCTGAACGAGAACGTTCCTCTGGGTCTCGACGTCTTGACGAGGTAGTCGAATCTCATGGCTCCACAGTGTACAGGCATGAGCTGCACTCATGTCGGCGACGGTGTCTTTCACCCACAATTGATTGAGTCCTTTAGATTTCGAAAAATCGCCCGGATACGTCAGGAGTCCATAGATCGTGTTGGCCTGTCCAGGATGAAACATGAATTCTATTTCTTGTCTCCAGAGCATGTATTTTATATTACTGAACAGATGCATCATGCCATTATTGGCTAGAGTGACTACGTCATCATCGGCATAATCGCTTCCGTCTTCCTTGGTGAGATGTCCCTGTATCACTATGTAACTTTCGCTGGTATGGACGAACAGATCTTGAGTCTCGACGTTGATTCTTATCTCTCCGGCATTGTTCAGATTGATTCCAGTCATTGGTTCATACTCATGAACTTCGTATTCTTGAATGCTTTCATCTTTCAATAGACCTTTGGTTATATCTAATATATTCGTCATGTTTTTTTGGTTTTGTTGTTAATTCGTTTGCTTTTTTTATTATAAATTGTTTTTTTTTTTATTATTATTTTATTTATTTTTTTTATTTTTTTACTATATATGTGTAAAAAAAAAGTGAAAGGTTTTTTCACAATGCCGTCTTCTGCAATTCTTGTTCATAAATATTCCAATGATTTCTCTGCTGCCATCTTTGTCATCCTTTAATGCTTTTATTTTGTAAGTCACTGGATCTGTGTGAAATATTGTAATGATCATAAAGATATCCTCGGTCCATTGAGGAGTGTAACCTTTCATGAAGAGTGACTTATACGAAGTGATTCTCACTCGATCGCCGACTGCAAATTTCGGTGGTCTGGACTGCTTCTTGGTCTTAATCCTTTTGGGATAGAGATTCGCGAAGACGAATCTTTTGTTTTGAGGATCGCTAGTATCCATGGGAATCATCTTGATCAATCTGCATCGCATGTTGTTGCATTCTTCGACCAGTTCATCCAGGACGTAGATATATTTCTTGGTCGAATTGGCCATGATATACTTGTGCATTTTTTCCTTCATGGTTCTATTTAAACGTTGGATCACGTTAGCTTTCCCTTTGTTTTTGACAGAATAGAGGTTGATGAATGAATGAACGTGACTGTTGTAAAATTCCTTCCCCTTGTCCACCCACAATTTATTCATTTTTCGAGAAGACGATGCGAATATGCTCTTCAGAGCCTCGACAATGCAAGCTCCTGATTTATTCTTCAGAGTTCTCATCCATCTGTATTTCGAAAACACGTTGATAACCGTCAGTATGTATTTAATGCCCTCGTTCCATCTCGAATCTGATTTCATGTCGACCAGATCTGATCCAGACCCTTCACGAGCACCCTTCTCCTTCGAAATTTATGCATGACGGGCTTGTGTAGTTTATTCGCCAATGCATTCGTTAATAATATTTTCTGGACACTTTTTTTTTATCACCCCATCCGAATCGACATTTGGTACCGATCACTTTACCGACCAGCGAACGTTCGAGTCTCTCTCTCCTAGTGGGAATCGGTATATTTTTCATTTCTGTCAACATGTTTTTATCACAGATTCGATTACGAGTCTCGACATTGGAATGTTTAGCGTAGCACAGATCGTGAGCGTAAGTGGCCGAATCCACCCTATTAATGGGTTTGCTCCAAGATTTGGGAGTCAGATCTCGATTCAATCTCTTATTTCATTTTGTGCCGGGTCCCGTGAATTGAGTCCTGGCAGATGCATTTCAAAGGATAGATTATTAATCATTCTATTTGTCAGGCTGGCACCACATTTGATGAATTGCGTCTTGGTCAAACTGCACACTTTACACGTTCTGCGAAGCATGAGTCTGTTATTTTTTGTAAGTGCTTTTTTAACGTTAAACGTTACTCTCTTCCATTTGACACAATACATTTGTTGTTTTTTTCGTATATATTTAATTATTTATTTTCGTATTTTTTTTTAATTTATATATAAATAATTTTTTTTTCTTATATATATATATATATATATATATATATATATATATATATATATATATTGTCAATCGACTGCTTTCGGAATCTTTTTGGGATCCAACAATTTATGAAACAATCATCTCGCTTCTTCCCTATCTTTTTCCATGAGAAAATCCTTCAGTTGTTCCTTGATGATCTGACAACTCTTGCCTCTTATATTCGCTTTCATGACTTCGTATTTTTGTTCTTCGTTCAATATGTCGATGTATCTACCATCCAGAATCCTACTGTCTTTCAATGCCAGGGAGAACTTATCCGACATGGTGTTGATCTTTGCATCGGCCTAAACGCTGATGTTTTGTGCTTCCTGGCCTTTACAGATAATTTCTTAGCGAAAACTTTTTTGATCTTTGCATTGGCCAAAACACTGATGTTTTAATGCTTCCTGGCCTTCACAGATAATTTCTTAGCGAAAAATTTTCCCATCGTACTAACGAATCCGGCAGTCAAAGCCAATCCTTCTATGGCCAACACGACCAGAAGAGAAATGATGGTGGTCGACATCCAGTCGATGATTCCAGCAACATTAATACCCATAGAGGCCACGATGAGAGTCAAATCCACACCATTTACAAATTTCTCTAATCTCGAATATTTCTTATTGAGCAAATGATGAGAATCTCTCTCTTGCGTCAGATACGATTGAATTCTATTGATTTGTTCAATTCAATACCGCTGCCCCATGTGGTCACTTTCTCCTCGTTCTAGCGGTGATGGTAGAAAAGGTGCTGTGAGCTTGACGCTCAATTTCTCTAATGATGGATATATTTTTCTACATCGAGTTTCCATTTTCAGTTTTTTTACTTATTTATTTATTTATTTATATCTATATCAGATTATATCTCAGTTGAGCGGGACTCAGTCTCACCATCATTCTGTTTGATTCTGAATCACTTTCTCCATCCTTTTGATTTGAGTTTTAGTCCAGGCGATCCGATCGCAACCACCACTATCCAGACCTTGAAGACTGAAGTTTAGCTTTCTGTCCTTCGAATATGTTCACGTTTTTAATTACGTATTGACTCTTTTTTTTTATTTGATTATATATTTATTTTGTTTTAAATTATTAATATTATAAGTTTTTTTTTTTTAAATTATCAATATTATAAGTTTCTTTTTTGTTTTATTTCTTATATAATATATAAATAAAAACCTAAAACTTCTTTAAATAAAAAAAAATATATTTTTTTTAAGATATAATTTTCAAATTATTTATTTATTTTTTTCATATCTCTCTGATGTGAAATCATATAGTCACTCTCTCACCACAAAGATCACACATATCACCGTTCTGATCCGTCATCGTGGTTTCAATGCTATACAACATGTCCAGAATCACGGATAAATAGACAAGATTTTGAGGTCGCTCCACAATCTTATAACCCGGCAAAATGTCTGGAAAAAACAAGTAGATCATAGGCTGAGTGCTACCATAGACGTAACTTCCCATTGACATTCACTAAAATGCTATTGACCACAAGAATGTCAACCATATTTTTGGATGCGGTGTGACCTCGATACATCTTTTGATCAAATCCCAACATTTCACTGATCGAATCTTCTGCACTAAAATCTACTTATCTCCCAAGTCTAATATCATCTGTAGAGTACTCGTATTGGGAGCGAGTCTTATCATCTTGCTTCTGTGACCATTGGTCTTCAGTCTTGTCTGGATGTGATGGTTCAGATCATCTATGTCATAACTCCCTTTGGGAAATAGAATCTCGAACCGATCCACTCCGTTGGAATACTTGAACACGTTATTCTTTTCGGTGACGTTGGGAAACGAATAGTAGGTCTCGAGATTAACCAACACCATCTTATATCTCTTTTCCTTCTTCAATTCAATGGAAGGTTTGAATTTCGTAGTGAATCAAGTCGTGTCGTGAATCACTACAATTTGAAAGGACTGTTTCACAGCCGTATTCTCGACTATCTGTTCTAATAGATGTTCTGACATTTTTTTTTATTATTTATTATTTTTTATTGATATATTTTATGTTTTATCGATATTTTTTATTTTCTTTTTTATTTTTATTTTCTTCTCTATTATTATCGGAAATATAAAAAAAATCGTCGAATGTGCTTCGATATTTTCCATTGTTAAATTCACTAGCCAAATCGATCACCACGAATTTGTGAAGTCCTTTGTTCTTACATAATCTCCTGAATTCTTCCCTGCTCATGTTGTTGGCCACGTGATCTCCATAGATGTGATTGAGATTCTTGAGATCCTAATGAAAGAGACACAGAAAATTAGCATTCTCCCTTATCGTCTGTCTTGGCAGTAAAAAATAATTCTGAGACAGATAGAAACAATTCACGTTGCTGTGACGTCCTTGAACGTAATATGATTCGTATTGATTCTGTCTCTCCAACAGCAGATTGTCGAAGATCATGAGATTCTTATTCTCCGACTTCAACTGTCTGGGATCGGGAACGTCATCGGCATTCTAGTAAAACAGACATTCCACATTCGAACACCCGACGTTTCTCCTAGTCAATTCGCTCACCACCCCTTCCAATATATTCGAAGTCTTGTGTCCTTCAAATTCGTCTTGATTGTCGAAGATTCTCGCCATGACGTCCTTGGGTAATTTGCGATTCATGCACTCTCAAAGCAATCTGTATTCCGGTTGAAAGAGACTATTGCCGAAAAACGAAAATCTGTCGTAATCCAACCAGTTGGGTTGCAACAATAGATTCATCAAGAGATTGGTCTTTCCGCAATTCGATTTTCCCCCTGTAAGACCTCTTATGCTCTTGGGAAAGAACTCGTGATTCAACCTCTTGGTCATCGCATCATTCCAAGACATGTCTTTGATATTCATTTTTTTTCCAGTTTTTTTTAACTATGTTTTAAATTCAGTTTTGAACTATGTCTTTTTTTCCTATTTTTTTTTATTTTAATTCCTATGTTATATATATTATTTATAAAGAGTTTTTTTTATTTATAAATCACTTTCAATCCCGATCCTTTCGTCATTTTAGCTAAGTCTTGTATCGGTACGACATCATAATAGAAGTCTCGCCAACTTTTCGGTTCAATTCTCGATTGTTTGGCAGGTGGTGGAGTTATCAATTTATTAATCAACACGTTGGCACCTCTCTTGCCAGCTTCTGAAGCTATTCTACTGCTCACTTCGGTCGCAGCTTTCTTACCCGCATCGATCACAGTCTTCTTTCCAATTTTGAGAGTGCTCGAGGCAATCTGTTTTGCGGCATCGCCAGTGAATTTACGAGTTAAAAATTGCATCATTGAATCCACAATGCCCGATCCACCAAAGACGTAAGATCTAGCCTGTCCCTTGTTATTTATCACTAACATTTTTTTGGTTGTTTTTTTTAATATATATATATATATATATATATTTTATTTACTTAATATTTTTTTTTCTTCTTTTCTCGTACTATTTTATATTTTCAAATGATTCATCAACTCTTTACAATCCTTCCTAGTCAAGACCTTCTGCCTCAACAATTCGTTGCACATGCTCACTATCTCGTTATCCACTTCAGTGTTACCAGCCTCTCTGCTGGCCATCAACAATCTCAATCTCTCCGAAAAGGCATAGGGACTGTGCAGAACAAATTTCGTATCGTTGTTCCTCTTCATGGCGTGGGTCTGAACCAGAATGTGTCTGTAATTTTGGTAATCCTCATTGGTGTAATCTCTGGGTTTCTGGTGACAGAGCAGATTATACAGTCCCTCAGTCATTTCGTACCTGTTCGAACCAACGATCAAAATAGTCATCTTTATGTGATACTTCCGTGTCACCCACGAAAATTTCATTGCTATCACGACGTAATCCGTACATCGGATCTTTCAAGGTTTCATTATTACTATCATCAGATCTGATGCTGCTAACAGTGCTTGAAGCATCGCTATCGACGGTACTTCGATGGGTCTCGATTCCCGTCAGAGTATATTCGGACAAAGTTCTCGGCATAAAACTATTGGGGAGTGAAGCCATCCTCTGAGAACCTTCTTTTATGGGTCTCAGTTCCTCGACGATCTCTTTCCTGGCTCGTTCCTGAACCTCGGTGTCGGGTCTGAACAACTTGGTCATCTCTCGTCTCAATAACGTCTCTCCCAATCGCCTGGCCTATCCTGTGCCTGAATATTCTTCTTACTCTGAATTAATTCATGAACCAAGTCATCCCTTCACTTCGAATCTTTGATGTGTAGAAGCATCGATTTATTTATTTTTTTTTTTTTTTAATGAAAAACAGTTATTTTTTGTATTCTTATTTTTTTTTTAATGTTGTTTTTTTATATATATATTGTATATTTTGTTGTTTTTTTTAATGAAAGAAATCAATTTTTATTTTTTTAGAACAATTTTATCATCATTCGTCTCAGAACTTATAATATACACATCTTCAATCGTGATCCATCCCAGATCGCCATAGAGCTAATTTTTAGACTCGGATGCAGGATCTCAAACGGTCAACTTTACCAGATCAATTTATGGATTCACCTGTTGAACCAGAATCTTTTCCTATGGGAATCAACGCCTGGATCGCATGTTTTTCCAGTTCGCGACCACAAAAAAGCATGTCTTTTCGGAATTTTTGCCAATGGGAATCTCAGTGCTAATCTTGTCTCCGGTCAAATCGTGCAAAACCCCACTCCAGGAAATTCGAAAAAATTCACCCCAGTGGGAAAATCAGTGTTGAATTTATGAAAAAGTGAATTTTTCAACCCGGTGAATTTTTAGACATTTTCGGGAAATTCTGACGAAAGTGGACCAGAAATGTTCGAATTTTAAACATTTTCCGGAACAAACCCAGGGTTTTCGGGCGAAAATTGAGTTATTTTGGGGAAAAACCCAACATTTTCCAAGAAAATCAACTTTTTTACCAGAAAAATTGAGGTTTTTTCCAAAATAACTCAACTTTTCCAGGCCACCTAACTTTCTAGACCACCATATTTGTGGATACCAGGCTCTCTCCGTTTCCCCCTACTCACATTGAATATGGATCAGCAGCAACATCTGATGAGCTTGTGAAAACTGTAAAGTTGTTAGAGGAAAAAAAATGTGATCTTCACAACAGCATCGACACATTCTTTCTACAAACAATCAACAGTACACAAGAAAATATGAACATTCTCACCAACAGTTTGACAAAACTTCATAATGCTATTGAGCTATTACAGGAAAAAGCTAAAACACTGAGTGACAAGACAATTGATCAACTGGCAAACAAAATCAGAATGCTTGAGTTGAAAGTTAACTCACAGGCTACGGAAAACCGAAAGGTGTTAACAAATTCGAAGGCAATTCCGCAGCTAACTGAAAAGCTGTCCTTAGTTGAAGCTGAAAACAAACACCTTCAGAAAAATATTGACATTCTCAATAACAAGTTCGATATCATAACGGCACGTATAAACCTATTAGACACACCATATATGGTCATTTCTAAAGAACATTCTGAAGATTCCATAATACTTAAGGACAAATACGAAGAAGGAGATCGAGGGGAAATGCTCATAAACCATGGACCTACCACTGATTTGACCCCGTTATCTACAAAACGAACATTCAAAAAGGATGGTTGTGTGTCAGACCATACCAACGAAACGTTTATGCGTAAAAAAATTTCAGACCGGTACATCAAACAAACATATTAGCCATCAGCTATCAATGCTGGCTCCCAGCAACAGCAGGATTCAAATACATTCCATCTTCCAAAAAGTCATCAGAGTGAGCAGGCTATTCTCATAGTTGGAACTTCTATATTGTTCGCAGTGTTGTCCCATCCAAAATGTACTCTACACGAGCCGTGAAAGTTGTAACCCTAATGGACAAATCAATTCAAGGAGCTGCCACGTTCTTCCAAAAGCAATCTTCTGTCCCAAGGACAGTTCTATTGCAAGTGGGGAGTAATGATTTAACCCACAAATCTCATGAAGAGTGTGCAACTGAACTGAAGTCTCTACTTGACATATTGAACAGTAAGTACTTCAATCCAAAAATTGTTGTGGCGGGAATTCTTCCGCGGTATAATGCCTCTCAAGGAATAATCATGGACTATGAAATAAAACGACTGAGCCTGAACAAACTAATTTTTTGACTTGTGCAAGGAAATGGATGTTACCTATTCTATCCCACCATTTTTGAATGCACAAGACTTCAGTGATGGAACTCATCCGAACAATGTTGGCATGAAAAAGGTTATCTTCAATTATAAGAAAGCAATATATGGTGCAACTATTTACACCCGATTTCAACAAGGTCAAATAATTCGGGTCAACAATCATCAAGCGAATAACACAGGTAACCTTGATGATAGAATGATAGAACACTGCACATCCAATACAGAACCCCCACTGACATTAGAACAAGTAGTAGAAATCACGCTGAAAAACTCAACATGTTTCAATCATTTCTTGAAAATATGCAGCTGCAGTTTGAGATGGTATTCGTGGATACGACCATGCAATAACGCTATAAAGTCCCTTTATATTAAATTATGGCTGGTATGTGTTCTGCGACATTCTTCAAACACATATATTATACGTGTTTGGGGAGCGTTGCAGCTTACATACGGGCCATGACTTGATACAAAATGAAACACAATGAGGAATTGAACACTTTGTTTAAATACTTAAGTACGTAATTGAGCATTAACACATGATTACTATAAAAAAGTTCTGAAGATATTCTACTTTCCTGCATTTTGACATTGCGCTATCTTAGATTAATATTTTCAATCGCAGATTCCAACGCATGAGTCCATAAAGCCTATATAGTCCTTTTGAAGAGAAAGCTAGTTTTTATGTATTAAGGTTCCAAACACAGGGCATTATCAATCCACATCTTTTAACAATCCATTATACATTGGGTAAAGCAACAGAATAAATTACCCCAAAAATCTATCAATTTCTGCCTGGAACTTTCATGGTCTCGGAGACAAACTTGATAACCCAGGCATGATTTCCAGTTTATCAAAGTATGACATAAATATTTTGAGTGAAACGTGTTGTACTGCTTCTAAAAACTATAGATTAGAAGGATACACCCTAAAAACACAAATTGTAAGACCAAAAAAGGAAGGTGCTAGACGTAACAGTGGGGGAATTGCCATTTTGGTAAAGAAATCCGTGAGCAGGGGGATTTCCACCACAAACCACCCAAGTGGTAATAATAATACAGTTTGGCAAAAACTATGTAGCAACTTTTTTCAGCTCCAACATGACGTCTTCCTGTGTGCTGTGTATATCCCACCTAGGGAATCGGAATATTTTGATGACGACTTCTCAAAATTATACACTGACATTGCACACTATTCTGGTCAAGGAGAAATATTGTTGATGGGTGACTGCAATGCCAGAACTGGTACGATGTGCGACTGCATCGCCGATGATGATGTTACACATATTCCTGTTTCTGACGCCTACGAGGCAGATGTTTCCTTACACAGACAAAACATGGACCAGGAATCCAATGAGCATGACCGTAGTATCACGTATATTTGCACCACAACTGGCATTGGTATAGTGAATGGGAGGTTTGCGGGAGACATGTTAGGATATTTCACCTTCTTCAGCAAGAATGAAAAAAGTGCGGTTGACTTGGGGTTAGCAAGCCGTCAGTTACTACCAAGCATTAAATACTTTCGAACGCATTTTCGGAGCTATCTCTCAGATCACTGTCAGATAGGTCTTGCACTTGCTTGCAATCCAGAAAGATGTCCCACTGTGAGGGGTAACACATGGCCTGTCCAGAAACCACGAAAATGAAATGAAAACTCTCTTAATGTCCCCATTAGACCGAGCATCAACAACTGACGTGATGAACACAGTACTCGACTTCATGCAACAACCAGACTGCAATACTAAAAATGACATTGACGCTGCTACAGCGAATTTGACTGATGTTATACACAGTCTGTCTGGACAACGTCCCAGACTGACAAGCAAATCCCAAAAGCACAAAAAACCCTTTAAAAACCGATGGTATAATGTTGACCTCCTCAGCATGGCAAGGACACTCAAACAACGAGGTCGCAGTGTTTTGCTATACCCTAATGATAACAGTATTTTAAATCATTACCACAGTCTAAAAAGACAGTATTATAAAAAGGTCAAACAACTGAAAAGAAAGGAGATATTTCAAATAACTGAGAAGCTCCACTCAATTAGCACCGCCGATCCAAAGGCTTTTTGGGATACCAAACGAAAATATAATTGCAACAAAAATACGCTTCAGCTGCCAGAGGATATTGAACATTGGGCTAAACACTTCAAAAACCCAAGTGGGGACAGTAGTCAACCACACAACTGCTTTCAGCATCACGTTGATAGCAAACTCAAGGTGATTGAACGATCCCTTGAAACTAATGACACAACAGATAGAGCATTCACTATAAGTGAAGTCAAGCACACATTGTCTAAATTATTTAATAATAAATCATCAGGCCCCGATTTAATAATCAATGAAACACTGAAATACGGTAGAGACTTATTAGCAGGTCCCATTGCAAAATTATTCAATAATATACTGAGCAGTCGCAGTTATCCAGAATCGTGGAGTAAATCATACATAACTACAATCTATAAATCGGGTGATAAGAGCCTGCCACCCAACTACATGGGCATTTCGATTACAAGCTGTCTTGCCAAAGTTTTCAGTCAACTACTAAATGAGAGGTTGTTAGAACAATACGAAAATAAACTAACGAATGCCCAACATGGTTTTAGGAAGGGATTTAGAACTTCAGATTGCATCTTTGTGTTAAAAACCTTAATAAAAAAAATACATTTCAAAACAGAACAAGAAAGTATATGCGGTTTGGCGGACTACATAAAAGCGTTTGACTCTGTTTGGAGAAGGGGCATGCTATACAAACTATCACAGCTAGGTATTGGAAGAAATTACTACAATGTTATCAAATCAATGTACTCAAAACAAAGCTCAAGTTTAAAATTTGAAAATAAAAGGACTGAATACTTTGACAGCCCAGTAGGTGTCAAACAAGGCAATTCTTTGAGTCCTACCCTTTTTAATCTCTTTATAAATAACCTCCCAGAGAGTATATTAAATGCAACAGACCAACTTGAACTTGAAAACAGTGTCGTCCTATGTTTACTCTTTGCTGATGACCTCGTTCTTCGTAGTACATCAGACAAGGGTCTCCAGAAAAAAACTAAACAGTCTGCATGAATATAATGACAACTGGAGGCTAACATTAAACGCCGACAAAACTAAATGCATGGTATTCTCAAATTCTAGAACACCAACTCCTAGTAAGACCACTTATAAGGGCCAAAATATCCAACTAGTGGACGCCTATGCATATCTGGGTTTAAAGGTAAATAATAAGGGTGATTTTAGTTTAGCCCAGTCAGATCTTTCCAGGAAAGGAATGAAAGCTGCATTCAATCGTTTTTAAGGCTCTACCTCTAAGAGACATTCTCCAAAAATCGGGATCAAACTCTTGCATTCTGTAATTCACCCCATATTAACCTATAATGCAGAAATTTGGTTTACAGATGTAGCTAAAACACTTATGGGCTCCAGAGCAAGGGCAAATAAGTCATAAAAAAATATGAACCTACTTAAATTACTTGATCAATATGACTATGAACAATGCCAATCAAAATTTGGTTAACAGCTACTTAGTGTTCCAAAAATCACCAGTAACAGTGGTTGCTTGATAGGACTGGGGCAGTTGCCACTTACAGCAAATATCATCAATAAAATCCAAAAATACAACGAACACTTAGAAAATTGTTCTGACGGCACACTGCTTGGACTGGCTGTAGCAGAAGACAAAAAATTGACTGGTAAAGAGTTTTCTCATGGGTCGATACCATTAATTCATGTCAAGTATTAACTAATGATATGTCTGCTCAAAATAATACTGATGTAACTAAAAATTTCTTTGAATAGGCCAGGAACTCGTCCCTCTTCGATGACACCAGAACAAGAGGTGGAAATAAACTCAGAACGTACAGACTGATCCACTCAAAACCTATACTTGCAACCTATCTTTCCTGCTGTAAAGTGAAAAAGCACAGAGAGGCTCTAACAAAGTTGCGCTTAAGCTGCCACAAATTGGGTATTGAGAGAGGAAGATATTTTAATCTACCCGAATGTGTTCGTCTGTGTGCAGAGTGTGAGGACATAGACGATGAGCAACAGCTTCTTCTCCATTGCAGACTGCTCACTGACGAACGCACTCAACTCGTGTCTAGCTTTCGTAAAACTGATAACACATTCGACGGCAAAACTGACCAGGAGAAATTCAAGTCATTGATGATCTGTGATGACCCAGAGTTCATCAATACACTAGCCTGTTATACTTATAATGGCCTAAAGTGTAAAGGGATATGGAACCCCAAGTCAACTAAGTCGAAGCCCCATCTTGCATTTCTTTAACATTCGTATGGATGATACTCAGTTGCTCATAAACCCAGTCTCACAGGGCAACTGGTCTCATCAAATTAATTCAGTTTGGAATCTGTATTTCACGAGCGGCTGCTCCTTGAACTTGGGTGGCAGTCTCTGGAGGAGAGAAGATTTGTTAAATCCATGAGTACGTTTTACAATATCGTGCATGGAAATGCATCGAGATTTCTTCAAAATATACTACCACCTACCTTTCGTGACGTGACTCGGCACAATTTACGAGATGCTGACAATTTTGTACAGTATAACATGCGAACTGAGTTATTCAAACGGTCATTTTTCCCAGCCTGTATTGCTATCTGGAATAATTATTCACATACTGTTAAAAGCAGCCCTTCGGTCTATTCATTCCGACGTCTTATATCACGAAGACCCGTTAAACCACCCTCATATTTCAATTTTGGGAAAAGAATAGTCAATGTTGTGCACTGTAAGCTTAGAAATGGGTGTAGTGATCTCAACTCAGATAAATATGAGAACTATTTAATTGATTCTCCTCGTTGTTCGTGTGGGGGCGGTTTTGAGGATGCTAACCACTTTTTCTTCTCCTGTCCAAACTATGACAATATAAGAATTATCATGTTTCAGACCTTGACAAAATTCAATATTACAAGGGTACAGCAGATTTTATATGGCGAAGGTAGCCTCACAAAAAGAAACAATGAGATAATTTTTTCTGCTGTACAGCGCTATATTTCAGATTCAAGGAGATTTAACTAGCGTGTTAGATGAGCCGTATGTACGATGCAGCTCTTGATTTCAGGGGAGAGGGCGAGACTTCGACTGGGTCACTATTTCACTAACTTCGTAGTCTGAACAAGAACCGCAGTAGTTCATTCCATTTCTGGTCCTTTGAATTTCAGCTTGCCATTAATTTTGATATGCTTTCCGCGTCGTTCAAGGGGGGGGGGGGGGGGGGGGTAGGGGAGGAGGGGGCTGTGGTATCAAGTTACATGTTATATATGATTTTATTATTATTTTTTCTCTCTCTTATTTTGTGCTTTTTTGACAGTATTTTTGTTTTGTTTTTCCCCAATTACTAGTTTTGTTCAGTAATTAATTGCATTGCAGTTGTTTTGCTGTCATGTAAAGCTATATGAACTTTATGTATGGGAGAGGAGTGTTTCTAAGTGGTAAGCACTTGTACTCCAATCCCTTTTGCGATTTTGTGAGCAAATAAAATATGTTTAAACTAAGTTTGGAAAAAAAATTGCATGTTTAACTGTATTCATTTGTAAGATATGTTGTTTTAAAACTTTTTACTTGTTGTACACTCGACCATTATTGGTGTAAGAGTACATATACAATAAATAAATAAATAAAATTAACGAAGAGTCTGGTTTCAATTTCAATATCCAACAAAGAAAACACGGATATATTCAGAAGCATAATCTCGGGGAGTGGAGGGGTGGGGGGGGGGGGAGGGGGGAGTCAAACCGCAAAATTATTTATCTCGTCGCAATAGTCGGGCAAAGTACTATCGCGCAGTTATAATTTGTCCAGGTGGCAAATTTAGCTGAAAAGAACGGTTGGGCACAAAACGGAGTTTTTGAACACATGGTCCTAGATATCCAGACACTTGGAAACCCCAATATATCCAGTGTAATAATACTTTAACACTTTGGCAATCTCCTGATTTGTCGCGGTTCTCTCATTTCGGCGACTTGTGTCGATCAGTTGGTCTCGCTTTACATTTTTCTTCAGAACCACTGTACAGAAAATGTTGAAACTGAAACTTTCAACAGTTGTTAAGAATGGTATGATGGACGTCCTGCACCATTTTTGACCCATGAAATGAAATGGAATGGGACTAACTATCTATGTATCAGCTACAACTTCTCATTTTATAAGATATTTAATTTTATTAGACAGAATTTTTTACAGTTGTTGGGGATGTCATACTGAAGATCCTGCACCTCGTTTTGACCTCTTACCTATCAATATAGCCATACAAATATGAATGTAACAGAAATATTCGAAGTCTGTGTATATAATCATTAAGATTGAAAGTTTCAACAGTGGTTGGTTCTGTACCACTTTAGAATCCTTTGCTTATCAATAGAGCCATACAAATGATACGGATGTCACCAGGGGGCGGGGGGGGGGGGGAGTAGTAGTGTTCGTATGTTTCAGGGAATATTGGCTGGACCTCGGTACCGGACCTCGGAAGTGACGTCATGTCACGTGACCCAGTGGCGCCATGTAGTGTTGTCATGGTAACCCGCGTGAGCGGCCATGTTGTGGCGTCATCTCCATAGAGATACGTGGTGTTAGTGCGCATGCGCAGCGCGTGTTGTTAGGGTGATACGTGTTTCCGTCGTCCATTTTGTATACGGGAGGCCGCCATCTTGGTTTCTATGGTAGCACGTGGTTGCTATGTTACCCAATTTTTCTGCAATAAGACGGGGTATGTTCGGAGGGTGTGTTCCTTTGTAGAAGAGTAAATCTAATTACCACAAACAACCCGACAATCATTTCAAATCACCAAAATCTATCCCAACTTTTACTATTTCGAATTCTTTCAGAATTCTCTGCTTCTATCTATATATGCAATAGTTATCGTTTGTCTGGCCATGTTCCTTTATTCTAGAGTATACTCCAGTAGCGTGGAAGAGCCTATCAACTGAACAGTTTACCTTATTACTGCTATATTTACCAATTTCTGGTCTATTCTCGTTAGTTCTGACCCTATTCCAAGTACTCTTGTGGTATCCTTTATCTAGATCCTTTATATAGATTATAATCAATCAGATTGCTTGATTTCCCATAATCTGTATGCAGAGTTATCTCCCTTCTGTATAATAAAAGCCTATATCCAATGGCAATATCCCTGGACACCCCAATTTCGGCAACCCTTTTTTTAAAAAAACATATGGCTTTCGGCACCCCTTTTTGTCATATGCGCTTATGTGAAAAAGGCGCAATGTGACACAATATGCCCTATCACATAGGCACATGCTTTATGTGCCGATATGTGCTTATGTGAAAAGGCACAATGTGACACAATATGCCCTATCACATAGGCACATACGGGTATTTGAGGATACCTATGACCTGGTATTGTATTATTTGAGGATACCTATCGAGGATACCTATTGGAGAATCCCTTTTTGTCATATGTGCTTATGTGAAAAGGCACATTGTGACACAATATGCCCTATCACATAGGCACATACGGGTATTTGAGGATACCTATGGCCTGGTATTGTATTATTTGTTATTATTATATTTATTATTATAACATAAAACGCCTAACTGCATGCACGATGTGCCGCCCCAAACATTCATTCACCCGGCCTGTTCCTGTAAACCATCGAATCCATCCACGACCAAGTGGTCCACTATGTCTGCATACCCACTCATTGATCTTGATCTCCCGCTGCCGCATCAATGTTACCCAACCCAAAACTTATACCCCACAACGATCAAGTGACGTCAACACACAAATCTGACAATCTGGTGGCCGACCCCCCCCCCCCCCCATCCCACTCAAACTCCCACAATCCACGTGTTGCCCAACCCAAACTACGCATTCGATCCAGTACTTGACCAGCAATCCGACATTACCACTCGACCCGACTTGTCACGGTTTTGTGAGACACTATCCACATATTTCGGTCGCGATCCTACCCAAATACGCCAGCCCCCCCCCCCCCCCCCCCCCCCCCGTTCCAATCACCCTTCGCGACATAGGTGCCAAATACCCCATTTCAGCCAGGAATTCAAAGATAAGAGGTACAGGTACCTTCTGATGGGAAGGGGTCCAGAAAATAACTGAAAGGACAGAGACGGAAGCGCGGAAGGGAAGGAAGAATCCGAGAGCCACTTGCTTGCCATATATAGTATAGCACCTTTCAAACGTTATATCTTTTCGGAAGAAATTTCATCATATTGCACTAAATTAAAATTCCGGCTCCAATAGAGAGTCCAAATATGACTTGAATCTGCCCCCCCCCCCCCACCCCCCGATGTTGTATACCAAATATGAGAGGATTCTGACTGGTAAATCTGAAGAAGAAGATTTTTAAAGAATATTTCACGTATTGCACAAAGTTAAAATTCGGGCTCCCTAAATATTAACCCAGGGACTCGATTTAAACAAACTTGAATCCGCCCCCCCCCCCCCCCCCCCCCCTAGAGAGGTTGTGTGCCAAATATGAAAAGATTCTGACTGGTGGATCTGAATTAGATTTTTAAAGAATATTCAACGTATTGCACTAAGTTAAAATTCAGGCTCCAATAGGGAGCCCAAATATTAACCCAGGGACTCGATTTGAACAAACTTGAATCTGACCCCCTTGGAGATGCTGCATAGCAACTATGAAACGATTCTGACCACTGGATCTGAAGAGGAAGATTTTTTTTGGTATTTTATGGGAGCTATCAGAGTTATGCCCCTTGTGGTGCCCCCTGTGGGCGTGGCAACTTTGTATGAACAAACTTGAATTGACATATGATAGGGAACATGCTCACCAGATTTGGTTCAATTTGAGGAGAAGTCGATAATGTAAAGTTAACTCCGGACGACGGACGGGCGGACGGACGACGGACAGAAAGTGATTAGTAAAGCTCCCCTTGAGCTTCGCTCAGGTGAGCTAAAAATTCATAAAGACCCTTTGAAAAAAGAGTGCCACTTTTTCCACCCCTCACCAGCTGTCTGCTGCCCTTGCGTGGCATCCAATCATACCCAGTGTGCCATTTTTTTTTCGTTCGTGTGTACCAAGATGTATTGAAAACTTGTGTGATTTCTTCCTGTGCTTTTTTTTATCAAGGAACCGATTTCACACCTAATGGCGTGAGAATTTAGTGAAAATCCAATAGGCCTATCACCATCAAATCATCAGAGAGGGCGGATTTTTTTGATTATTGATTCCAGAACTTATTTCCTTTGTTGAAATATGAACAGTTCAAAATACATAAACTATTTATATTTTGCACCCCCCCCCCCCCACCCCCACCCACACACACACTCAAAAAATCAATAAATAAACGAATAAATAAATAAAGTAAAATGAAATGAACAAATCTACTTCATCTATGCTGGATCCAGGAGATACACAGACCTAAAGTGAAAAATATTCATCCACATTAACCCTTTGTCTAACGCATCCGCCCCATCCGCCCGTGTAATTTGCAGAATGAGCCGTTGGAAAACATTTATTTTTCAAAACTTTTCAACAAAATCATATCATGTGACCTCTCATGGAAACGTACTCACTGAGCTCGTTCCAATGGGGGTTTACATGATATGCCCTAACATCAAATCAGATCTTTTGCAGGAATGATCAATTTGCGATGTTTCATCATTTTGTAACTGTGAATGATGGAATTAACTCACGATAATGATTTTACATGATGCAATTTTCTTGAAGTGCCTTTCGAGGATTGTTTTTATTACGATAAGTAAACGTACTATAAAAATCTAATACCGATTGACAACATGCATACTTATGAAGCTCGATATTGCGTACACTGTAGTTGTAAATGGTAACAGCTGGAATTTTTGCCGATTTGAAATCGAGTTGGAATTTGGGAAGTAAAGGAAACATCAGCATCGCCAAAGAAGCTCTAAAATTCAGATAGATGGAATTTCCACCTATAGGACATTTTGGCCAGGATTGGGGGGGGGGGGGGGGGGTTACATACCACCTGTCGCCACGTCCCTGATTAAGCATCAAACAGATCAAAGAAAACATCTACTGGATTTCGATCTGCCGATGAACTTCATCAAACAACATTAAAAAAAAACCGAACAAAAATAACAAATTATGTACGATTAAAATTTTGAGAAAAGATTTTCCTGAATGTTTGTCGGACTGCAGCGATATGGTGTTGTACTCAGAAGAGGAAGAAACAAAAAACCGTTGTCCTCTGCATGGAGCTCCCTGTTGCTAATTAGAGATGGACGGTATGCCATTCGGTATCGGTATCGAGCAAATACCGATTTACCGTACCGAGGGAATGTCAAAATACCGAAATTTAGGTGTTGAAAGATATTCCCGATATTGGTTAAAAAATAAGAGGACAAACAACAAAACATTACGCAAAATTTACGAGAAGGAGAACCCGTGGATTATGTATTTCTAAAGGCAGATCCAATGGTTTCGCGCACCGAAGGCGCACAGGGACGTTGTTGGGCAAGCCCCTTTCGACCCTCTTTGACGGTATAATTTTTGTCTTGTCTGAACGTGACAAAGGATGAAAGGGGCCGGGTCCAGTTAGCAGCGTTTGTTCTTTTTTTGTTTCTTTTTCTTTTTTTGTGGAGGGGCAAGAATTTTTCTCATGTGCTGATGAAAACCTTGATCGCGGATCCTAATTGCTTAAAGTTCAAAGTCGAAGTACTCTTGTAGTAATGTTCTTTGTTCTTGTCCCTTGTAGTTGTTTTTGACGTATTTTCTGTAATGATTGGTGGAACCGATGAAATCTATTTTTAAGCTGCCGAAGTGTGTGATGGCCTGCTAGTCAATATTTTCTATGAATTCAGCTGATAGTAAATCTGAGTGGTCTTCTTTTTCTCCCTCCTCCTCCGAGCAGTGGCCTGATAGGTCCGGGCAGGAAGGAGATCCAGGTTGGGATAGGTGGACTTCCATCTCACCACCTACCTGGTGAGGAGGGGGTGGCGTGGGAGGCGAAGGTGGTGGGGATTCGACGTTAATCTCACGATAATCTCACTCCCCGTTTCCTATTTCATGTTTCTTCGTCTCCGCCTTTCTCCAATCGAGCAAGTCTTCCAAGCGCCGGGAATCCCTGCGCTTGGTTGATGGGCTCTTCTTCTTTCTCTTTTTCATCTCTGATGAACAAGCCACCGGGTGAGGACCAGTGTGAGAGGGGATCCTCTCACCAAAGGTACTACCTCTCCCCGATGGTGGTTTGGTGGTCTCCTCCGCTGCAAATTCCAAAGTCAGGTGGACACTCTTGCCTTTCATCTGGAGAGTCTAGTTGAGAAGGCAAGAGACGTCCAGAGCTGATGAAGCTTTCTTCAGTTTAAGTGGTATCTCCAGATTAGCCATGCAAAGCAATAGGTCTTCATGCTTTGAGGTCAAAGGTGTGAATAACCGCCATTCATTTTATGTAACAAAGAAGCTGAGAGAAAATACCCAAGGGGTATTTTCTCTCAGCTTTTTTGTTACATTCAATGACCAATAGCGAGTGCCTGTGTTGTTTCCACCATAGCTGTGTATAGAATAATTTCAACATCATCATAAGTGTTGTACCCCCATCATATAGAATAATATGATAGGGGTACAACACCAAGTTGTATATACAACGATTTTTAACATTATTGTAACTGTTTTTTAAAATAGTTACTGTGATGTTGAAGATTGTTGTGTGCAGTACCTCCATCAAAAAGAACAAAAGTAGGTCCCACGTTGTGTATACAATGATTTTCAACATTATTATAACTGATGTGCCCCCATCATATAGAATAACAATAAGCCCCAAGTTGTGTATACAATAATTTTCAACATTATTATAACTGTTGTACTCCTGTAACATTATTATAAGTGTTGTGCCCCCATCATATAGAATAACATAGATCCCAAGTTGTGTGTACAATGATTTTCAACATTATTGTAACTATTGTACCCCCATCATATAGAATAACAGCAAGCACCAAGTTGTGTATACAATTATTTTCAACATTATAATAACTGTTGTACTTCCCTCCATATAGAAAAACAGTAAGCCCCAAGTTGTGTATCCAACAATTTTCAATTTTTGTACTCCCCATCATAGGGAATGATAGTAGGCCCCAAGCTGTGAAAACAATCTTCAACATTGTTACAATTGTTGTCTTACCATATAAAAGAAGAACAGTAATGTATTTACTGCCTCCACCTCTCACTCAACAACATATATGTCAACTGCAGTCTCGTTTCCTCGCCCTTGTTAAGGCGAAGGTTATAGTATTTTATATACTTAACTGGTTAGGTTATTAAAACCGCCGTACCACCTCCCACTGCCACTCCCACACATGTAACACCAGTAATGCCGTTGGACCATCAGTGGTGGGACTAGCACTTATAACTATAGTATGAAACATTCCAGTCCACTCCACATATGCCAATTGTAGTATATCTTATATTTGCACTGGGGGACCTAATACTGGGTAACTATACCTGCTTAGAATCCCCCTCCTCCTCCTCCCCCGCTATGTAATACCAGTAATGCTATGAACCCTCGGTGGTGGGACCAGCACATGTTACTATAGCAATACACATTCCTATCCACCCCACACACCAATTGTAGTATGTGTTATATTTG
Organism: Pictodentalium vernedei; assembly: GCA_031216915.1. Classification (NCBI taxonomy): domain Eukaryota; kingdom Metazoa; phylum Mollusca; class Scaphopoda; order Dentaliida; family Dentaliidae; genus Pictodentalium; species Pictodentalium vernedei. The sequence continues at coordinate 302,315,622 of CM062296.1, read as the reverse complement.
CACTGAGGGACCTAATATTGGGTAACTACACATGTTTAGAATACTTAAACTGTTATTTTTTATTAGAATAATTAAACGATTATTTTTTATTCATTTTTTTTCTAGTGCAAACCAACTGCAGTAACCTAACAGTTGTAGGGCTTATACCACAGCCACATCACCCATCTCGTCACCCAATAGCACAAGCCATCAGAAAAGACTGCATGCTGCTATGGCTTCACCTGCTGATGAGCCAACAAAGGCATGTCTATCGATATCTCTTGTCTATCCACCAACACATGTAGCTATAGCAATAAACATTCCCAACCAATCCACAAATATCAACTACAGTATATCTTATATTTGCATTGGGGGGGGGGGGGGGGGGGGCAATATTTGGTAACTATACCAGACTTGAGTATTGAAACTGCTATTTGTTTTTAACTGATCCAGTACAAACCACTTGCAAACTTACATTGTAGAATGGTGGGCGGTCAGTGGCGCGAAAAGCGCCTATAGTTTTTCCAACAAATTTCCCCCAGACCCCAAATGTATCAACTGTAATATATGTAATGCAATGTTTACTACAAGGAATCTAGCATTATTTAAATGTACATGTTTAAAATAATGATATGTTTACAGTGGTCAACGGGTTCTGTTGTACTGTATAAAAGGACCCGTTGACCAACGCGCGGGATCAAGGTCCTGTAACAGGAGGAGAGATAAGTGCGGGAGCCGGGGTTCCAGCCGTCGACCTCTAGCACACAAAGTGCGACCAATTTACCACGAGACTAAGAGATCCGGCGGTTGGTAAATGGCCTTTATACCTCGACCGCTACACTACTCTCCTCTTCTTTTGAGATTCACCACATGCAGAGTGAGAAGTCGTAGTGTTCGGACGTGTTTTTCATTTGCTCCTGCAATGCGGACTTAACATCTGGTCAAAGAGCACTGACCACTGAAGATAACTGATTGATAACTGATAATATAATAGCTAAATATAACTATGAGTGGAATTACTGTTGCTACAGACCATACAATTACAAATACTGGAAATACTGAGACTGATAATGAAATGAATAATGAAGAATTTATTAATGTGAATAATGAAATTGTGGACAGAAACCATTTTAACGAGGAACAGATGACGACTGGAAGAGATAACGAACAATCTGTTGTTTCAAATTTGGATAGTGCACACTTTTTTAGTCCCCCAAGAAAGAATCTCTTCATTCTGATGAAGACACATACATTTCGATCCGCAAGTATACAGAAGAAGTCTCCTTGGTTACGAATCGAAATTAAGCTTTTTTATTGTTTACTAATCATATATATTTCATTTTCAGGTCATTTTATTCAACTTTGTGGGGAGTTAGTTTAGTATAGTAACTGGGACAAAGTTAGGAGGCCTTAAATAAAACTGTGAGCGCTAAGTTGTCGAACGGTTCGTCGTGTTGCCTTTTGTCGCGTGTTTACAATTTTCCCTGTCCGATCGCGTAATTTTGTCTTGATGATGGCGAGCAAGTCTGTTCAGACGGAGGTAAGTATGGAGGTAAATACGTGTAATATCGCGGTCCAGGTCAACGGTGCCAACGGAGTAAGTATTGGTGTGCAGACAGAGGTCACTGGGGGTGTCGGTCAGAGCCGGGTTGGTGGGGCCACCGATGGCGATATTGGGCTTGAAGTTTGTAAACAGTGTTCTATGATGTATGGGGACTGTCGCTCGATGGGATATGGAGAGGTATGTGCAAACTGTCAGGAAATCCTCCGCCTACTTGAGACAATTGTTAAGTTTGAGGGGGAGATTGCTGAGCTGAAGGGAAAACTTGGTAGGGCGGGGCTGTCTGGAGTTACGCCTGTGAAAGTGGCTTTCCGAGAAGGATGGAAGGTTGTCGGTGGTTCCAAGAGGAAACATGGGGGTAGAACCTTTGATGTGAATGAGGTAGGTGATGAGGTGGGGGCTGCTAGAAAAGTACGTAGGACAGATGAGGGGGGCCCAGGCCGGAGCAATGCTGTAAAGCGTTTGGCGTGGACTACCAAAAGTGGTAGGAAAGGGGGGCCAGAGAAGCAGGTAGATAGGGGTGTAAAGTCCAAAGGCAGTGGGGAGTGCAGCACCAGAAACAGATTTGATGTGCTCGATTCGGAAGAGACAGAGGAGGAGATGGAGGTAGTTGCAACAGATAGTAGCTTGGGGTCTAGGCCAGGAAAAAGGAGGAGGGATCCGGGGGAAGACCAGGGGAGTAGTCCAGGTAGCTCAGGGCCTGGAAAGAGACGGAGGGACAAGGATAGGAGTAATCCTAGGTCAAAGATACCGATACCGATATTGATTCCGAGTGGGGCTGTTGGAGAGGAAGAGGACGCTGTAAACAATAGGAGACTAGAGGAGATAAATAGGGCGAGGTCCAAAAGTAAGTTGGTGGTTGCGGGAAGTAGCATAGTTCGGGGGATCGACAAGGTTGTCTGTGGTCCGGACAGTAAAAATAGAACACTTCTATGCTTTCCGGGGGCTAAAGTGGAGGACCTGAGGGATAGAGTGGACGGTATTGTAGCTGGGTCGGGGCCTGATCCGGTAGTGGTATTACATGTGGGGTCCAATAACATCAGGGAGAGGAAATCAGTTCGTTTGGTGGACACATACAAGGACCTAATTAGTAAGCTACTTAGCAGGAATGCTCGGATCATCGTTTCAGGGGTGCTCCCCGTTATGGGTGGTGGGAATGAGAGGAACTCGCGGATTATGGCACTAAACGAGGAGCTGGGAGAGCACTGCAAAGACTTGGGAGTACATTTCATTGACCACTGGGATTCATTCTGGGGACAAGGAGAGTTGTATGGGCGAGACGGATTGCATTTAAGTAGGATGGGTACAGACCTGTTGGGCCAAAAAATCTTACAGGTGGCTGGACCTTTTTTGGAGAAAAGGGGGGTAGGGGACCACAGCCGGTAACCCAGAGTGGCACAAATGTTGGGAACATAGGAAGAACAACAAACATGCACAATACAGGGACATACCAGGGTTATAATAATGTGCCAGTGATGACAAAAAAACAAAGATTCATTAAGTTTGGGTACTGTAACATCCAGGGTCTGCACAAGAAAGTAAGCGAAATATCAACAATGATGGACGAAGGAGACTTCGATATAATGGGTCTAAGTGAGACGTGGATACGACGGGATGAGCGGGTTGATCAGATGAAGGGTTGCGTGTGGATAGGAGCTGGGCGAACTGAGGGTCAGAAACGGGGTGGGGGTGTTTGGCATCTACGCTAAAGAGGAATTACAGCCCTCATTGATTACAGATCTCACAGAAGCAAGGACTCAGATTCCAGTATCCAACGAAATAGTCTGGGCAAAAATCAAGTTAGGAAGCAGGAGTGTTGCCGTTGGTGTTGTATACTTAGCAGTGGAGGGAAGTAAGCCCGAGTGGAATGATTCAATATATACAACTCTTAGATCGAATATCACAGAGCTTGGGAGCAGAGGGTTCAGTATTGTCCTAATGGGGGACTTCAATGGGCACATCGGGGATAAGGAGGAGGGCATACAGGGAGGTGATAGGAAAATTAACACGAATGGGAGGAAGATGTTGGACCTATCAAAAGAGCTTGGTTTAAAGATCCTGAACAGGGATGCGAAATGTAAGGGTAAATGGACCTGGGAGAGGAACGATAAGAAAACAATAATTGATTATATACTCACTGACATTAGCGTATGGAGGGAGGTTATAGATGTAGAAATAGATGACGAGGGAAAAAATGACTTGGGTAGTGATCACAACCTGATAACAGTTAAGATTATGGGCAAAAAGACTAATAGAGACAGAAATACCTTCAAGGAAGTTTGGGGACTAAAACAAGGAGCCGACTGGAAGCAGTTTCGGGAAAAACTAAAACCAAATCTTGATGCAAATGTCCAGAGTATTTCAGATGGCATAGTAAATAGCCTAACAGAGGCAGGGAAGGAGTGTATAGGAAGGGTGAGGGTCCCAACGAGAGAGCTTGGATACAGGGTTAACGAGGGACTGAAAAAGGCTATAAAAGAAAGGAAGGTAAAATGCGCTGCTTACAGAAGAAGTAGGAAGCTTAAAGGGGTGGATAACAATGACACGAGACTAATGAAAGGAGAATATGAACTGGCACGGAAAAAGGTGAATGAGATAAAGGATAATAATAGGAAGGAGCGCAATTGCAGTCTTGCCAGAACAATAAAGAAAACGGGGGGTTCGAGCTCAAACGTATTTTGGAACTGGGTAAATAAACGGGGGAAAAGTAGTGTGCAGAGTATCAAAGTGGATGGGGAAAGTACAGAAGATAAAGGCCGTATCGCTTCAGAGTTAGTCAAGCACTGGGAAAAGATAAACGATAGGCGATGGGGCAGTGGGTCCCCACCAAAAAGAAATACACTGGTGGAGGAGAACCTATCCAATCGTGTATGTAGCGAAATAACGGCAGAAGAAGTGCGGAACGTGGTCTCGAAATTAAAAAATGGTAAAGCGGGAGGGACTGATGAAATTCCGAACGAATTCCTCAAAAATGGAGGGGAGGCACTTATTGAAGTCCTGACAAACCTTTTCAACCTGGCTCTGCGAAAGCAAGAGGTCCCCAGAGAGTGGAGGGAAAGTAAGGTGTCGTTCATACACAAAAAGGGGGATAAGGAAGTTCTAGATAACTATAGGGGGATATCAGTTAGTAGTAACATCGGAAAAGTATTCCTGTAAGGTCATATACGGTAGACTAGAGGAAGTTATAGAAGAGAAAGGTTTTTTAGGAGAAATTCAAAATGGTTTCAGGAAAGGACGAAGAGTCACTGATCACCTATTTTACACTCACACCAACTGATAGAATCAACAAAGGCTGAAAAGAAAAAGATGTTTCTGGCATTTCTAGATGTGAAAAAGCGTACGACCGAGTGTGGAGGGAAGGTATGTGGCGGAAGCTCGAGGGCATCGGACTGGGGGGTGACTTTGTGGGAATCATGAAAGCACTGTATACAGATGTGCAAAGCCAACTCAGTCTAGGGAGTATCACTACAAAACGAGTCCCTATGGATATAGGCCTCAAGCAGGGGTGTATTTTTTCACCGATTTTGTTTGCATTGTATGTTAAAGATTTAGGGGACGAACTAATTCAGAGTGCGGAGGGGGTAAATGTTGGAGACATAAAGATACCAGGCTTATTCTTTGCGGACGACATGGTGTTAATGTCTAGAACTGAACAGGGGCTAGAGAAACTGCTGGAAATTGTTGGTAGATAGGGAACACTTGGCGGCTCGAACTAATGAAAATAAAAGCAAGGTAATACCCGTTGGACGCAAGGTAGATATGACGAAGAGATGGAGAGTGGGGGAGTTCTCAATCCCCGAAGGGGAAAGCAAACAAATCACTGTAGGAGAAACGGGAGAGTATGAGTATCTAGGGGTAAGCATAAATATAACGGGAAGAGGGTGTACAGAAATTACTCAGCCAAACTGATTCTGAAGGGGAAAAGAATCCTGAACCAACTAAAACTTTTAGGGAAAAATAGTTTCAACAAGGTCTTTGTGGGGAAAACACTGTGGGAGAGGGTGGGTTTACCAAGTATAACGTATGGCACGGACGTGATTCCATTAAACCAAACCGTTACTAAGAAGTTGGAAAATACTCAAAATGATGCCGGCAGGATGGATAACAGGGTCGAGTAATGCTGCAGCTTTGGAAGCAGTAAGGGGGGAGCTTGGGTGGATGAAAATCAAGGACAGGGTAGATTTGGGAAAACTGTGTTACTTTAACTACTTGAGAAACCTGCCTGACAACCGGTGGTGCAAATTGATGCTCGATACCATTTGGAATTCTAATATAGAAACGGGGTGGTCAAAACATGTGAGGGAACTAATGGACAATTACTCTATAGAGGTCACAAACATAGAAGTAGGAATGAAAGAAGGCAAAAGGTTTGTCAAGAGAGAGTCATGGAAGATTGCAATCGAAACTGGCGAGCAGGGGTTAGCGTGAAAAGATCACTGCAGGGGTTACAATATAAAGAAAAGCCAGCTTTTGAGAAGTACCTAGATGGCACCTTTGGAGGGTCACTGCTGTTCAAACTGAGATCAAGATCACTGAAGCTTCGGGGGAACATTGGGAGAGATGGGGAAAAGGGGATGCCAAATGTGCCACTCTGGAGTAGTGAGACCCTGGAACATTTTCTCTTGGAATGCCCACAGTATATACCTCATAGAATAAAATTTACTGGAAGAATAATGCAGAAGTGGGGTGAAGAAACAAAGGATAGATGGCTGAAGGGGACACGAGGGAGAGGTAGGAATGCTTATTGAAGAAATTGAAAAAGAGGAAGTGAGGGACACTATTAAGCAGTTTATATCTGAATGCTGGGAGGAGAGGAGGGAAGAGGGGGTGGGGTGCAGGGGGAATGATGGCCTTCTCTTATGAGGACCGCGACAAATCAGCGGCTGGCCAAGAGTTATTATTATTACAGCTATACAGGATACCGAGCTTCAAAATTTAATTATAAATAAGCAAGACACAAGAGCGTGGGAATAGGGAGGCAGTTGGGAGTACAGGGGTAACCATGGCCTTCTCGTCCGAGAACCGCGACAAATCAGCGGCTGGCCAAAGTATTATTATATTATTACAAGAGACGTTAATTTCCGAGAAGAAGAACAAAACTATGTTTTGAATGTGCCCAAAGTTTTAAAGAGGAAAACAAAACGCCCTAGTTGAGGACATTCACAAATTCAAACGAAAAATCAAGGGAAATGTGTCGTTCTTACACAGGATACAAAAAATTTGAAAATTATTCCAAGGGATTAACACTTGGATATTGGAATGAAACAACTGAGACCGAAAGACGTGGAGTAATCTGATAGGGGCAAATACGTAAAGGATCATATCATTACTTTGTTATGAGGTAGTCCAAACTTGGTCCCAAAGTCCGTAATATACTTTTTTGGTTTGGTACCAAAAAAATTATATTACGGACTTTGGGTCCAAGTTCAGAGAGAGAGAGAGAGAGAGAGAGAGAGAGAGAAGAGAGAGAGAGAGAGAGAGAGAGAGAGAGAGAGAGAGAGAGAGAGAGAGAGAGAGAGATGTGTTCATCAGCTAGCCCGAGGCTTTGGGCTAAGTGTGTATGGGAAATTATTGGGAATAAAAAAAGAGAGGGGTGTGTGTGTGTGTGAAAGAGAGTGACTGAATGTGTTTGTGTGTGAGGGTGGATGGAAATGCATGCGAGATGGTTGGGGGGGGGGGGCAACTGGGAGGGGGGGGGGGTCAAAGCCTTCGTTTTTTTTATTTGCCCCCCCCCCCCCTCCCCGTAGCGCCGCCACTGAATCTGTCAAAGATAAGAAGGGTGTAATAGTAGAAGACAAGTTGTGTGTCCCACGAACTAGATTAGGTAAAGTGCGAATTCACATTTTTCGGACAACTAACACAATAATGCTCCATGGTAGCAAAGCCAATATTCGATGGTGGATTATTCCAGAGTTGCCTCTAGTATTTGAATTTGGGTTTAACAGTGAATATGAAAGAGGAGACATTCAGGATGTTGTGACTCTTGTTGAAAAGGACGATACGACAGAAATCCTTCCAACGCCTTCCCCGAATTCTACGCTAAGAGGGTAAGGTGGTTCCTAAACTTAGAACATGTTTTATACCTCACCCAGGCTCTCTAGCACAAACATAACAAAGAAAATCGTCGGTCACACCCATTCAATTTGACATTCCTCGGGAAGCACGTGCTATTTTGAAATCCGTAGCAAAATTGTATACGGTTGGGTGGACAACAATAACATGTCATTAAACTCTTTGCACGACTTCTTGTCCACAAACATGCAACATTAGAACTATTATATTTCATCCTTTATTCTATTTTCTCACATTTGTTTCTATTATACTTTCTTTTTTGACTCAGTATATTTTGAACTGAATGAACAGTTTCACAAGCCATAACTTAATATTAACTGTAGCGCCCTTTTGAACTCAATTAACCTATGAACTATACCAATTTTTCTTTTTATTAGGGAGAGGAGAATGCCCTGCAGTGTTAATGTCGAATCACGGAATCTCATTTCACAGAGTCGGGTAGGAATCCCACTTACAGAATCCTTTTTTAGGATATGTCTGTGGTTACAGAATCCTCCTTTCGTCCTGTGTGCCTATGTGCTGAATTTGTTCTGCGCACATTGTGCGCAGAACAAATTCAGCACATAGGCACACAGGACCCAAAGTCCGGCACATCCAACATGTGTCTATGCGCTGGGTATGATGTGCACTCATTGTGACACATTGTGCACTAGCACATCTTATCAACCACCAGTCCCACGCTCCGTGGAATCCCTTCTTAGGATACGTCTATGGTTACAGAATACCTTTTTCGTCGAATGTGCTTATGTGATGGATGTGTTGTGCGCACATTGAGCGAAGGCACACAAGCACACATCGGCACATCCAGCATGTGTCTATGTGCAGCATGTGATGTGTACACATTGTGCACTAGTACACAAGCACATCTCCGTACCACCAACAAACCTTTTTTTTATGTAGGGTACCCTAGCGTGCACTAGGTCAAAGGAATGTAAATACCAATACGGGCTCAGATAAATAGAGCAATCTGGTTGCGCCTGTTAAGGGCCCGACCGATGGCAGAGTCGAGACAGGTTCAGACGTAGCTAGGAAGTATGAAGTAGTGCTACAAGTCAGTAGTAATGGTACAAGGCAAAAGGGTGGTAGAAGACAGCAGTATTGGGTAAATACAGTGAAAGCCAAGTATGATAGTGATATGAACTGGGACCCGTAGCGGTAGTAGTGTAATGATAGGTACTGGGAGTCAAAGTGCCACAATTCAATAGTAATGGCACAAAGATGTTAGAACACTGAGTAACGATGAATACAATAGAGGCCAATCATAGGATAGACACCTGAAGTTGTGGTAGAAGTGTCATTGTGGTAAGACTACCGCGAGTTGAATAGGAGCTTGGATTTCCACTTATGGAATTTCACTTACAGAATCCTCTTTTGGGAATTCCTATAGAATCCCTGTTTGAGAAACGTCTGTGGCTATAAAATCCCTCTTTTCCCGAGATGAGCATAAGAGTCGTAAGAGGAATCACTCTTTCGAATAATTACTCGATGGCTTACTTGCTCGATTAGACTCGGGCCATTCGAGCAATACTTATCCCAGTTCGATTGATTCTTGGCTTCAGGAATCATGTAGAACTTCGTTATACACAGAGTAGATAACTCTGTATGGGTATTACAGATCACGGGAAATGAAGCGATCCGACCAGTGATTATAAGATTTGGACGAGGGTAGAGGTCAGAAACAGAGACAGCTCAGACTAAACAGACTGTTAGGATGGTCAAAATAAGTGCCAGTAATAGGCAAAACAGGTCAGGAAATAGAAGAATAAGCCACAGAATAGATCGGGATAGGCAGAAGAAACGAGGCTCCATCCCCCTCTCCTGCTACTTTGGATCTGCATGAAACCTTAGATGCATGTCCAGTATGGCACGGCCCTTCAGGCACATAATAGATGGTGTCTACACATTCTGCTAATGAGTTATGGTGCTTTTTCATTAATTCACTTTTCTGTCTGTCCTACTCAGCTTGGATAATGCCACATTGGACGATACGTGATGGGGTATACCCAGTGCAGTTGCTCAGTGCTGGTTTTGCATGACCAATATTAATACAAAGCATGAGCAACAAAGCTTGTAGGTGTACTGAACTTTTGTCATCTGCAAGTGTGATATCATTTGCTTAAATCTTTGTACGGAATGATGGTTTCAGATTATATCAACTAGACCACTCTGATTCCGAACTGGGATATCAAATCTTAAGAATATAAGAACAAAAATATATGTCCCAATTATTTTCACTATTAGTTTGGTTATCACGTTGACTGACACTTTTGTAGAACATTTGAGACATTGCAGTTTGCTGGGCTCCGGTATTGACCACAAGATCAGACCAGCTTCATTGATGTCACATTTTCTTTTTTGAAGTGATAGGTACTAGACATGAACACAACTTAAATGGATTGTAATGTGTGACCATACACAAGACAAGTTATCATACACTTTCATATATATACCGGTACATGGTTTGTTGATCGTGCTCTGTATGATCCTTGGAGATTGGGAACTTGTTTTTTTTTGCTCAGGTTGAGCACGCCTTTATTTATTCATATAAACCTAAGGAATTTATTTACAAACCGCACATTCCAAAAAAGCTGTTCTGCATATATTTCGGCTTTCCGTCACCCACCTATCTAAACGCTAGGTTTAGTGGAATTCAGACAGATTTTACATCAAGAAAGAGTGAAAACTGTTCACAATGATACAGTCTAGGCATAAGAATTGCTTTATATCATTCTGAGCTCGTTTGGGAGTTGGGACTCTCACTTGGACATCAACATAAACATTGAAAAAATTACATGATCTGAGAAAACACATTTTTGACACACTGAGACCTACCCACCCTTCACGTTTTGTCTGCAATATCTCTCCACCCCCCCCCCCCCCCCGTCATACATATTGCACTAAAATAAAAGTTGGGCTCCCAAATATGAACCCAAAGACTTGATTTGAACAAATGTAAATCTGACTTCTCCGGGAAAGCTGAATACTAAATATCAAAAGATTCTGACTGGTTGGTCTGAGAAAGAATTTTAAAGAATTTTCCTCATACACTAAGTTCAAACTTGGCTTCCCATAAGGAGCCCAAATGTGAACCTATGGGCTTGATTTGAACAAACATAAAAAATAAGACCTCTCTGAGGAAGGTAAATACTAAATATCAAAAGATTCTAATCTCCGGATCTGAGGAAGGAGATTTCTAAAGACTATTCCTCATATTGTACTCAGTTAAAATTTTGGCTCCCATTGGGAGCCAAATAAAAACATAGGGACTTGATTTGAACAAACCTGAATCTGATCCTCCTTAGGATGATGTATACCAAATATCATAAGATACTGCTTCGTGGCTCTGGAGAAGGAAAGGGCTAATAAGGGAAGGGCAATAACTCTCTTAATAACTGCCTTTTCTACAAATCACCATGGCTCTCAAGCTTACTAATAATTACTTTTCAAGTTATCACAAAAACATTGAAGTAAACGGGAATAATAAAGGACCTTTACTCCCTCAACTTCTCAAGAAGTCTTTGCAGTTTTCGAATATGTCCGATGCAAGATCAAAATTTAATGAAATCTGGTGATTACTGTTCAAGTTACTGCATAAGCAATACAATTCAAGAACAATTCCAAAAACAAAGGGTAATAACTCTCTTAATTTCCATCACACAGTGGTGTTCACACAACATGTCCAAGACATTAATACGAAATGGCACTTGAATGAAATATGATAACAGTTGTTCAAGTTATCACACAAGTGTTCTGAATGGAAGGAAGGGTGGATGGATGGATGAAGAAACAGATGGATGGATCTCTGCACTATAACTATGTGGGGGTGGGGAGGAGATGGAAGGGGAGGGGAGGGGGATAATAAGTACTGTGAGAGAATTTTCCAACATGCTTTTATTATTTTAAATGACACTTGCAAACAAAATTCTTGGATAACTAAATTTTTTCTTCTTTTTTTTTGTCTAAAACATAGCTTATGACACCTTATTGGAATGAGCTCGTTTCAGTGAGGTGTCATCAACTATGTTTTTGAGACAAGAAATGAAAAAATAATGGAAATAATGTTTGTGAGGAGTGCTGGCCAGTTTTTGCCATTACGTTGGGTAAAGGGTTAAAAAACTTCAGGCTTTTAAATTCATTTATTTTTGCCCTAATTTGGGCAGATAAAAGTCAGAAATAACATCCTTATCCTGTTATGTTTTATTGCCATGCCTTTCTTTGTGGTCTATGGCCATATAATGGGTAGTTATTCTCAAATGTATTAGAGGCACAGAGAATTTATATATTTTTCTTGATGTCTTCACACCTTCTCTAATTTGGGCACACCTGTAAATGGTGTGAAATTGGGGTAATCTGAAGGCCTGAACTTTATATAAGAAATATGGTAAGTTGTTCAAGTTATCACACAAGTGTAAATTGTAATGGATGGATGGATGGATGGATGGATGGATGGATGGATGGATGGACAGAGCTCTGCACTGAGGAGAGGGGGGGGGGGGGGGTTAAAATGTACTATAACAACATTTTCTAACAGAATTTTATTATTTAAATACACAAAAAAAGAAGATGCTCATGTTATATATTTATTTACACAATTTTTAACCAACAGCAGAAATACATCTTCTCTCAGATGTAACCAACACACCCATCTTCCATTTTAATAATTTCCATATCTACCATTATTTCAAGGATATGTACAAATTCAATACTTAATAATATTAACAAAGCAATATAAAACAACAGAGTGGAAACATGAAAACAATACAGTTCTCGGCTGAAATAAAAAAAAGTGAATGTTAATTCAGAGCTCTATACAAGAGTTTTGTATAAAGGGCGTACTCTTGGAGAAGAAAACTCCTTGAGTTTTCTAAGGATTTTTCAACCTCTTTCAAGGATCTGAAAATGTTTTAAACATTTCTGAGTTTGTGTATGAATAATACTGGTTAACAATTTTTACACATGTATTCCCCAGTATTCCCAGGAAATTTTCTAACTCTACAAGTGTTGGGAAAGGGTCTTGAGGTCCTTGTCGTTGAAAAAATTTGCATCATAGAGGATGAGAATTGGGAATTCCTTTGATCGTTTGAAAATCACAGTTGAGCCACAACAGCCCTCCTCAAATAGTAGAGGATGCTATATTGACTGATTTTAATGGGCAATTTAATATTTAAGTCAAATACAGAGCTATTTGTTTTGTAGGTTTAGAAGATCCCCTTAACCCTTTACCTAACATGAAAAGCAGACGACACTTGCAAAAAAATTTTTTGAATAACTAATTTTTTTCATTTTTTGTCTTAAAAACATAGGTTATGACCCCTTGTTGAGCTCATTTCAATGAGGGGTCATAATCTATGTTTTTGAGACAAAAAATGAAAAAAATAATGTAAATTAATTGATGATTTTTAAGAATAGCACTGGCCTGTTTTGGTCATTACGTTGGGTAAAGGGTTAACCCTCTGCACACTGATGCCAACATATCTGAATTTCAGGCTGCAAAGTTTTCCCATAAAGCTGCAAGAAATAACAAGAGGGCCAATGCAAAGCATGTGCCAATGCCCCTGACTCGCCAGACATTTTCTAAGTCGAAAGAGTGAAAAAGGGACATAACACTGGAAAACATTTGTGGAAGAAACTCACGGTATACAGGTATTATTCCCCCATGATGCTCTATCACAACACCAAATACCATTCAAATTGTAGTAGCAGTGGCTGAGATACAAGGTAAAATGTTGGTACAGACTGACGAATGGGGAGGTCTCCACTAGATACCACTTTGACTTTTCAAGTCGGGGGCATAATAATTAATTTAATCATGTTGGGCAGAGCTCATTGAGCTCTGTCAAACAAGACTGAATTGGTTATATTCTTAAATGTATTTTGGGAAAAATGGTTACCAGAAATTTTTGTACATTGACATCAGTGTGCAGACGGTTAATTTAGTTTTGCAGGAGTCATGGGGAGTGGGGGCAATGGCTCTCCTTAAATTAACTAGGCTTGCTTTAAAAATATTTCTTGGCCTGAATGAATTAATCAAAATCTACCTTCTGCAGGGTGTATTTCCCAAAAGAGTACATGCACCTACATAGATTTTCTGTCAAACTAAGGGAACACCACCCTTCTGGGTCATAATCCCTATAACAGATACCAAATTTGGGATTACAGGCGCCAAACTGGTAGCACCTTGTCATGCAGGTTTGTAGGAAATTTATTTATTTATTTATTGGTGTTTAAGGTCACATATTTCTGCACAATGGCTAACCGTGACAACAACATGGACATAAAATCAAGTTAAGTCAATCGTTTGAGCCCTTGTTGCCCATTTTAGAGGGCTTGCACCCCAAGCATGGTGACTGGGTCCTATTTTAACAGTAAAATGGAGCTTGTTTACCACAGTAAACAAGCACTGCTTCACTTCTCGGGGGCCACAGGGAGGTTTGTAGAAAAACTAGAATTTTTTTAAATCTCTCCAATGAGTCAATGTTAGATATGAAGTCATCAACGGAAAGAGAGCATTTGTTTCAGTGTATATCGTACAACCATTTTGGCCTATACTGTACATTGCTGTTAGTTTATTGAGGTTTTAGAATACTTTCAGCATCTAAGTCTATACTATGATCATAGCACAAGTTTATAGACAAGTTTAGTCAATCAGTTATTTACCCTTTTCCTAACATATTGCCAAAACTGATCAGGCTAGTCATAAAAATTGCCATTCAAATTTTTTATGTTAAATTTTTGCCTCAGAGACATAGACACAGCTTATGACCCCTCATTGGAATAAGCTCAGTGAGATCATTCCAATGAAGAGTCATAAGCATTTTTTTAGGCAAAACATGGAAAAAATATATTTCATGAATCTGTCTTCTATCTGTGTTGGGTAAAATGCTAAACATGATATAATTAATTGAATTCTGAATTTCTCACTGAGAGAACAGTTCTTTCTAATTTTTTTGTTAATGTTTAAGCTCACAACCACAAAATAAATACAAAGTCAAGTTCAGCCAATTGCAGACAGATAAGTCCCCACTTTTACGAACTCTCCCCACAAATGTATATTACCAGGTCCTGTTATAGAAGTAAACAAAACTGGTTTCAGTCATAAGCAAGCACTATCCAAAGACACTGCACAAGCAAGCCTGAACATAAGAAAACTGTCATTTGCAAACTGAGGTCCCCAGAGGATGAATTTGCTGATGCTATCCCATACAGTGGGACAATTTATCCTCTAGATACATTTTTCTGTTTTGGCATGAGACCTTGATTCTGACTGAGGTTCACAGAGGGTAAATTTTGTGATGCTACCTTGTGCAGGGTAGCATCACTAAATTGACCCTCTGGGGACCTCCTTCTGCAGATGACAGTCTGCTTATTTTCAGGCTTGCACAAGTGACATAGTTACTCAGATTCACAACCCATGATCACAAGTCTCACTTACTAACCAATTAGACCACAAAAAAAAATCAAACAAATATCCATGTCAATATCCTGATTCACTGGGAGAGTGCTCAATTATTTTTCAAAGGTGATTTGTAACATGAATATTTTTTACAAAAATACCATGCCTCCAAAAAGGATAGCTTTAGTTTAGCAAAATTTTAAAATGTCCCATTACAATTTAATGGAGAGTGCCTATTGGTATTCTCCAATAAATTGTCGTAAATCAATTTTATCTCAACATTATGTTCTTCACTGATAAGCATGCAACATGCTAATGCCTATTGTGTAAAATCACCAAGGTGGCAAACCACACTTTTCAATAGAGCCACAATAATGGTCTCTAGCACTCAACAAGTTAAATCAAATACAGTGGAACCCTGTTAATTGAATAGCCACTTTGCCAATGAAAAATATTCAATTAACAGGAGTACGGGATTGTGTCACTTTCCTGTATTCTAGAGATAAACTTAGCATTTATTCTATTATATCTTGTTTGACAGCTCTGTCAGACAAGATATAATAGTTTAAATGCCTATGTTGGATGTACTGAGGCCAAATAGGTCTATAAACAAAGGAAAACTGGGAAGAGTCAGGTAATTTCTTTACAGGTTACAAGATTTTTTATTCAATTAACAGGAGTTTACTCTATAATCAATATTCCATATTTATTTATTTATTTATTGGTGTTTAAGGTCACATATTTTTGCACCACGGCTAATCATGACCACAACATGAGTATCAACTCAAGACCAGGGGTGAGCATTAATAAGCCATGTTGCCCATTTTAAAGAGGATTTGCACCTCCCATGCATTGGTGACAGGGTCCTATTTTACCAGTAAAACAAAGCCTGTTTACTGCAATGAACAGGCACTGCTTCACTTCCCAGGGTTCCAACGGGGAACCTATATTCAATTAACAGGTCAAATTTGTACTGGAGGTATGGTAAATGGTTTTGTGTTGGGAAATTATATTCAATTAAGAGGGTTATTCAGTTGAGAGATATCTAATTAAGTGGGCTCCACTTAATAAGCTGAAGACAGATTCAGACATATGTGAATATTACCAATGTTGTTTTTATTACAAAATGGGAAATCCCTAGAAATTTCCCAATTTCACAAACTTACTGGAACAAGCATTCAACAGGAGACAGCAGTGATCCAGATACCTTTTAGCCAGTGTGAGACGAGCCAACAATTTTCTGACAGACCATTTTTTCGACAGATTTGCAAACCAAATTTCTACCATTATGATGGGTTATCAATGAAAGTTTCAATGACACTGTAGCTTAACTTGACTGCGTGTTGTGTTTATGAAAGGATTATGCAATACGACAAGAATTGTGATAATTGAGAATATGTTAATTTCTGTTCCCTGTATGCTATGTTTTCAATAAAAATAATCTGAGGTGTAGACTGTACTCAAGAATTGAGGGGTGGGTAAATGTGGCCCTCACAGTTAATGTATGTCAACCAAAGTTACCAGGTTACAGTGAAATTATTCCAAAATGACTCTAAACGAGTTACAATTACAATGAAATCCCTTCATGAATATAGTCTGTGGACATGCTAAAGATTTTTGGGTCTGTGTAGCCATCATGGTTGCCTGATCACAACCAAAAGGGAACATCCTCATCTAGACATTATTATACTGAGTCATCCTACTAAGTTACAATGAAATCCTTCATAAATACGACCTGTAGACTATGTTAAACGTTTTGGGGCTTCGGGCCCCTGTAGCTGTCACAGTTGACCGATCGCGACCAAAAGGGGACATTCTCATCTAGACATTATGTGAAGTCAGCATACCAAGTTACAATGAAATTCCTCCATAAATATGACCTGTATACTGTGCTTAAGGTTTTCAGGTTTTGGGCTGGTGCAGCTGTTATGGTTGACAGATCATGACCAAAAGGGAACGTTCTCATCTAGAAATTATACAGAGTCATCCTACCAAGTTACACTGAAATCCCTTCATAAATACGACCTGTAGACTGTGCTAAAGGTTTTCAGGTTTTGGGCTTTGGCAGCCATCACAGTTGACCAATCGCGACCAAAAGGGAATGTTCTCATCTAGACATGACCTCAAACCTGCATATGAAATTTCAGGATAATTGGACGAGAACTACGGGGTGTAGCCTGTGCTAAAGGAAAACGTGAACAGACACATGATGGCAATAGCTTATCTTGACTTTGTCAAGTTAAGCTAAAAATTCAGTCTACAAACCTATGTTTTAGTCAAAATATGAATTATTTTCCTTCTATTTTGCAAAGTTTTATCAAAAAAAAGCCTCAAATCTTTCCTAACAGGCCAAAAATATCCAACAAAATTTTTGGTTGGGGGATATTGCCACCCCCACCCCCATCCACCCCAACACCCTGTATATACATCACCAGACAAGACACATCTTGTGGGAGACCCATATTGATACCAGTCCAAGTAAACAGATTGAAAAGTACAACTGCAACAATAATAATATGCAAATGATTTCAAAATACATTAAAAGAATGAAAAGGAGATTTTACTATATTATTATCAAAGGAAAGTCCCAAAATATGCACATTTCTTCATAACAAAAACAAATATATATTAACCCTTTACCCAACGTACCGTCAAAAACGGCCAGTGCTATTCACAAAAATCGGCAATTAATTTTTATTATTTTTTCAGTTTTTGTCTCAAAAACATATTTTTGGGACAAAAAATGAAAAAAATTACTTATTCAAGAGTTTTGTTTGCAAAGGTCATCTGCTTTTCATGTTAGGTAAAGGGTTACAAAGATAGCATGATCAACACAAAGCTGAATAAAAACAAGATTTTTTGATTCGAGTTTATCATCACTTTTAATTTTTCAGTGGGATCCTGTTAATTGAAAAGCCACCTTGTCAGCAATAATTATTCAGTTAACAGGAGTGTTCAATTCAGTGGGATTTGGTCACTTTCCTGTATTCTAGAGATAAACTGAGCATTTCTTCTATTATCTCTTGTTTGACAGAGCTCATATAGCTCTGTCAAACAAAATTTTATAGATAAAATGCCTATATATACTGGATGTACTGAATGCAAATAGGTTGTCAAAACAAGGGGAATTTAGTGACTGTCAGGGTATTTCTTGACATATTACAAGATTTTTTATTTAATTCACAGGAGTTTACTCTATAACCAACAAGCAATTAACATGTCAAATTTCTAGAATGTTAAATGTTTTTTTGTGTTTGAAAGTTATATTCAATTAACAGGGTTATTCAATTGGGAGATATTCAAATTTATGTATGTATTTATTTATTGGGATTTAACAACACTTTCGACAGCCAGGGTCACCTCATGTTGGACAATTTTATGGGCTCAGGAAGCATGAGTACCCAGAGAGAACCACAGAGCAACGAAGAGCATCTGTCACACTCCCCAACATACTAACTCTACACAAGCTGGGTTAGCACTGACTGAAGACAACAAGTGCACTATTGATGTGTAGTATGCCTTAGTACATGGTACGTCTTAGTACTTAGTACATGGTGCCCCTGTGCCCCAATGTGGGCAATCAGGATTAAAAGCCTTGCCCAAGGACACAAAAAATTTACCCTTAGCAGGCACTGAACCGTGGACTCTCGGTTTAAAGTCCCATACCATAACCACTAAGCCACCACGCTCCCGAGAGATATCCAATTAAGTGGGCTCCACTGTACTGTAACGTTAATGGAATGCAGAAATGAAGATGAGGCATTTAACTCTTAAAACACTGAGTATTTTCAAAATATTTTTCATCAAATCTAGTCATGGCTGCTCTAAAGCAGCCATGACTAAATTTAATGAAAAATTATGTCAGTTTGACTCTAAAAATTGGTGGTTAAAAGGTTGACACAATTTGTAGGTGAAAATTGGGTTGAGTGTGCTCAAAAGTTCTTTTAGTGGCAAGTGATTTCCTGTCCTGGGCAGGAATATCTGCCATCAGCATGCAAGGAGTTAGACCACTGGAGAATATAAGAAGAGCAATACAAAGCATGTCATATGCCCCCGACGGTGTCATAAAAAAGGTAGGTAAGTCTCTCGGGGGCACAACCAAATCAAAAGGAAGCTTCCTGTAGACACCAATAAAGAATAAAAAAACAAGAGGCCCCAGGGGGCCTGAGGGCGCTCACCTGACATGGTAGCCTAAATATCAACCCAGAGAATTGATTTCCACAAGTTGCATCTGCTCCTCCTAATAAAAGCTGAAACCAAATATCCAAATATTCTGACCAGTGGATCTAAAAAAAGATTTTTAAAGAATATTCCTCATATTGAACTAAGTCATAATTCGGGCTCCCACAGGGAGCCCATATATGAACCCAGGGACTTGGCTTTAACAAACCTGAAACTCACACCCCTAAGGATTCTGCACACCAATTATCAAAACATTCCAACTGCTGGATCTGAAGAAGAAGATTTTTAAAGAAAATTCCTCATTTTGAACCAAGTTACAATTCGAGCTCCCACAATCAGCCAAAATATGGACCTAGGGACATGGCTTGAACAAACTTGAATCTTACCCCCCTAAGGATGCTGCATAAAAAATATCAAAAGCATTCATCTGCTGGATCTGAAGATTTTTAAAGAAAATTCCTCATTTTGAACTAAGCTGTCATTCAGGCTCCCATAGTGAGCCCAAATATGAACCAAGGGACTTGGCTTGAACAAACTTGAATCTCAGCCCCCTAAGGTTGCTCCTTGCCAAATATCAAAACATTCCAACTGCTGAATCTGAAGAAGAAGATTTTTAAAGAAAAATTCCTCATATTGACTACGTTATAATTTGGCCCAAATATAGTCCCATGGACTTGGCTTTAACACACTTGAATCCCCCTCCCCCCCCCCCCCCCCCCCCCCCCCAAGGATGCTACTCACCACATATCAAACCATTCCGACTGTTGGATCTGAAGAAGAAGATTTTTTAAGAAAATTCCTCATTTCGAACAAAGTTACAATTCAAGCTCCCACAGTGAGCCCAAATATGGACCTAGGGACATGGCTTGAACAAACTTGCATCTCACCCCCCTAAGGATGCTGCATACCAAATATCACAAGATTCTGCCTGCTGGATCTTGAGAAGAAGATTTGCCTGAAATGCACTAAGTTCAAATTTGGGCTCCTATACTGAGCCCAAATATAAACCCAGGGGGCCGATTTGAATAAACTTGAATCAGATCCACCCCACAATGTTGCACACCAAATATCACAAGATTCTGCCTGCTGGATCTGGAGAATATTTTTGAAGAAATTTGCCTGAAATGCACTAAGTTTGAATTTGGGCTTCTATAGTGAGCCCAAATATGAATCCAGGTGGCCGATTTGAACAAATTGGAATCAGATCCACCCCACAATGTTGCATACCAAATATCAAAAGATTCTGCCTGCAGGATCTGGAGAAGAAGATTTTTTAAGAAATTTGCCTGAAATGCCCTAAGTTCGAATTCGAGCTTCTATAGTGAGCCCAAATATGAATCTAGGGAGCCGATTTGAACAAAATAGAATCAGATAAACCCCACAATGTTGCATACCAAACATCAAAAGATTCTGCCTGCTGGATCTGGAGAAGAAGATTTTTTAAGAAATTTGCCTGAAAAGCACTAAGTTCAAATTTGGGCTCCTATACTGAGCCCAAATATAAACCCAGGGGGCCGATTTGAACAAACTTGAATCAGATCCACCCCACAATGTTGCATACCCAATATCAAAAGATTCTGCCTGCTGGATCTTGAGAAGAAGATTTTCAAAGAAATTTGCCTGAAATGCACTAAGTTCAAATTTGGGCTCCTATACTGAGCCCAAATATAAACCCAAGGGGCCGATTTGAACAAACTTGAATCAGATCCACCCCACAATGTTGTATACCAAATATCAAAAGATTCTGCCTGCTGGATGTGGAGAAGAAGATTTTCAAAGAAATTTGCCTGAAATGCAGTAAGTTCAAATTTGGGCTCCTATACTGAGCCCAAATATAAACCCAGGGGGCCAATTCGAACAAACTTGAATCAGATCCACCCCACAATGTTGCATGCCAAATATCAAAAGATTCTGCCTGCTGGATCTGGAGAAGAAGATTTTTTAAGAAATTTGTCTGAAATGCACTAAGTTCGAAATTGGGCTCCTATACTGAGCCCAAATATGAACCCAGGGGGCCGATTTGAACAAACTTGAATCAGATCCACCCTACAATGTTGCATACCAAATATCAAAAGATTCTGCCTGCTGGATCTGGAGAAGAAGATTTTTTAATGTTTTTCCCATTGCCTACAGTGTTAAAAAGTGCTGACTCAGCACTTTTTCAAAGTCCCGAAACTGTACCCTATGATAAAACCGATGGCAATTTTGCAGTTTTGGAGATATGGGCGTTTTAATTTTTTTCTATTTTTAGCTCCTGTGGTTCCCATGGGGCTACGGGAAAAAAAAAAATCAGCATAAATTAGGTACTTATGGCCCAATAAGCCCTCACATAAAATTTGGTTCAAATCAGCCTCTCGGTTTAGAAAATAGAAATTTTGGGCGGGGCAAAAAATTTTGCCCCTCCCATAACGACGCCAAGTATAGCCCCACAAACTTCTCTTGAACAAATCTGAGTCTACTCCTCAAAAGGAAGCTGCACACCAAATATCAAGTCTCTGCTACTGCTGGTTCATGAGAAGAAGATTTTTTAAGATTTCAGCACACTTTTTGGGTGCGGCCCTACCCACGGGCGAGGCAACTTGATTTGAACAAAATCAAATTGCGATGTCATAACAAACTATTATCTCAAATATCAATTAAACTGGTTCAGCGGTTTGGGAGGAGAAGACGCAAACACCATGTTCACGGATGACGGACGGTGAGTGATCACTATAGCTCTCCTGAAAGTCAGGTGAGCTAAAAATTGATTTGAGTCAGCATTCATTAGTTATTGGACAGAAAACAAATTCAATCTGGCCACCATGGTGGCCATATTGAATTGGCTAGCTGATCCAAAATCAAGAAGAAGCTTCCTCTAGACACCACTAATGCATAACCAAAAACTGAAATTGATTTGAGCCAGTATTCATTAGTTATTTGACAGAAACCAAATTCAAGATGGCCACCATGAAGCCATAATGAACTAGCCACTGGTGGCCATTTTGCTTCAGTTGATTGGTCAGGAATCGAAAGGAAGCTTCTTGTAGATACCAACAATGCATAATTACACAAGATCAGTCTTTCAGAACTTTAGTTATAGAGCAGAAACCAATTTCAAGTGTATTTAACATTGGCGGTCACGATGGCCTTGACCTTTGGCAAATCATACCTAACCCACATATGAAGTTTGGTAAAGATCCGGCTGGTAGAACTTTAGTTAATTGACGGAATGCAGCAGAAATCCGCTTCAAGTACATTTAATGTTGAAGGTCACAGTAACCTTGTCCTTTGGCACATCAACATCAAAATGAATAGGGTTCTCCCTCATACCATACCTAACCTCCATACTGACTTATATCAAGATCAGTCTTGCAGAACTTTAGTTATAGAGCAGAAACCAATTTCAAGTGTATTAAGGTCACTGTGACCTTGACCTTTGGCACATCATGGTCAAAATAAATAGGCTTCTTCCACTCATCATACCTAGCCCAAATATGAAGTTTGGTAAAGATCCGGTTGGTAGAACTTTAGTTAATTGACAGAATGCAAAAAGTTAACAGGCAAACAACGCCGGACATGGTGATAACATAATGTCCCCTCCTCAAAGAGGCCAGGGACATAAAGACAGTCCTTATTAGCAGTCAACACATACACAATTATTTATCCAATGAAAATCTATTATTAGTTATACAGGTCTTTGGCAGGTTACCATGTCAGAATTCTATGATATTTTATTAATTTATTGGTGTTTTATGTCATTTTAAGCATCAATAGCTATCTCACAGCGATGCTTTCTGAAATTAAGAAGTAGGGGAACAGGGCTCAACATTTCAGTAATCATCCACAATTTGCCAGGTTCTTCACAGGAAAATTTAAAAATTTATTACTGAAGAATTGCATTCTTGTTGAGTTTTTGTGAGAAAATTTATTACTTTGATCTAGCCAGATAATCAGGACGATTTACCCTCACTCAAATTTAATGAGAACAACATGGAAATGTCACTCTGGTGAGACATGATTGAGTTACCAACAAAAAATGAAAGTGTCAATGACACTGTTGCTCAACTTGTGTAAGACATGTACATGTATAGTATGTGGCACAGCAATGACACACATCTAGGTAATGACCTGATAACAAAGGTACATGTAAAGTACTGTAAAGGTCTGCACATAAATACTGACCGTAGCCTGTAACAAATGTACAGGTAAAGTATTGTATAGGTGGGTGACAGTTAGATGCTAAACTAGAAAAGAAATCTCCATAGAGTTAATGTTACAATGGGGATCCTTATATGGTGCACCATAAGCCAAATGTTAGCAGCTGTTTTGGCCTGTTTGATTAATAAATATTTGTCTAATCCTACTTAAAATATAGGTATTTGAATTTTTTATCTTTAGTTCATAGGGTTCCCACAGGTGAGGTTTTATTTTTCTCATTGGAAATAGAAAATCGGGTTGTGCTAATAATGTTTACCCTCCCCAAAGAACATCAAATATTTACCCAGGAACTTGGCTTCAACACATTTGAATATACACATCCTAGGGATGCTGAATTCAAGAAACATTATTTTGTCTGGTGTTTTTGGAAAAGATTTTTAATTATCTCCCTTTTTGGGTCACCGAGTGGGTCTGACTGAACCCAAAAATATTTGTTCTCATACCACAGTGATAACAAAGGCACCCAATACATTTATAGCAAACATTACTGACATAAAAAATCTTCTTTACAGGTTCTGTACCAAAAATGTAATACACACAATTCTCATAAATATGACTGCCAACAGGCATTTTGAATTTTGGGCACAGCCCAAAAGCACCTTTTACCATCCCATGATGATAACAAACGTAGTCCTAGAAGTTCTATACAAAAAACTGATTGCACCTAATTTCGGTAAAAAATGGTTGCCGGCAGCAATCCTGAATTTTAGACCGCACCCAAAAACACTTGTTCTCGTCCCAAGGTGATAACAAAGGTACCCAAGAATTTCCGTGAAGACCAGTTCATAAATACAGCCTATAGCCCGAGCCGTATTGACATGTGCACTTACTGTGTATAAACAGCACTGAATAAATCAAAGTTCATCTAATTTGCATAATTTCTGCATGAGAAAAAACCTGTATTATATGTGATGCATTCCATGTTACTAAACACTCATACAAAAATTTATTCAAATCAGAACTTTTATACAGAAGTTCTGTACAACAAAACTGATTGCACTAATTTCAGTACAAAATGGCTGCCAGTGGCCATCTTGAATTTTGGACTGCACCCCAAAACACTCATTCTCGTCCCATGGTGATAACAAAGGTACCCAAGAAGTTTTGTAAAGATCAGTTCATAAATATGGCCTCAAGCCCGAGCCGTATTGAATAGTTGATAGACGGACGACGGGTCACGACAAAACCTAAAATTTGACTACAACAAAGTTGAGCTAAAAATTTATGTGTACGTTACCAAGGATGGCACTTTGTGTATTTATATCCAACCTTTATTCCGACATGAGGTTACCCTGATTGTTGAAAGTGTCATTAAAATCTAATAAATAAAATAAAAATGTGATTTCCCATAGACTTTCCATGGCAACTATGAGCTGCAATTGTGGCCATGTTTGCAACATTACATCAACATTACATGAGGATCATTGATAGAAGGTGTCCCAGTCCTCAATCATGTGAAGTTTCAAAACATTTGGCTTTGTAGTTTCAGAGGGGAAGAATTTTGCAAAATCCATCTGTCAGAATCAGAGAATGTCTCTGGAGGCCATATTTTCCAACCAATGGGAACAAAAAGAGGAGTGTTTGTAGAGGGCCTCCTATAGACCATTCCTGCTATGTTTGGTTCACGTTGGCTCAATAGTTCCAGAGAAGAAGATGAAAATGTGATTTCCCATAGAGTTTCTATAGCAACTATAAGCCGTAATTGTGGCCATGGTTGCAACACGATCAACATTAAATGAGGAACATTGGTAGAGGGTGTCCAGTCATTAACCATGCAAAGTTTCAAAACATTTGGCCCTGTGGTTTCAGAGGAGAAGATTTTTCAAAATCCACCAATGGGAATCAAAAAATGCTTGTGGCAGCCATGTTTTTCAATGCACGGTAACAAAAATGAGGAGCATTTACAGAAGACCTCCCATAGACTATCCCTGCCAGGTTTGGTTCACGTCGGCTCAGAAGTTCCAGAGAAGAAAATGAAAATGTGATTTCCCATAGGGTTTCTATAGTAACTATAAGCCGCAACTGTGGCCATGTTTACAACCCAATCAACATTAAATGAGGATCGTTGGTAGAGGGTGTCCCAGTCACACATTTGACCCTGTGGTTTCAGAGGAGACGATTTTTCAAAATCCACCAATCAGATTCAAAGAATGCCTCTGGCGGCCATGTTTTTCAACCCACAGGAACAAAATGAGGATTGTTTGAAGAGGACCTCCTATAGACTATCCCTACCAGGTTTGTTTTCACATCGCCTCAGTAGTTCCAGAGAAGAAGATGAAAATGTGATTTCCCATAGAGTTTCTATAGTAACTATAAGCCGCAATTGTGGCCATGTTTACAACCCAATCAACATTAAATGAGGATTGTTGGTAGAGAGGGTCCCAATCATCATTTATGTGAAGTATCAAAACATTTGACCTGGCAGTTTCAGAGGAGAAAATTTTTGAAAATCCACCAATCAGAATCAAAGAATGCCTCTGGCAGCCATGTTTTTCAACCCACAGGAACAAAATGAGGATCGTTTGTAGAGGACCTCCCAAAGACCATCCCTGCCAAGTTTGGTTCACTTCGGCTCAGTAGTTCCAGAGAACAAGATGAAAATGTGATCTCCCATAGGGTTTGTATAGTAATTATAAGCCGCAATTGCGGCCATGTTTGTAACCCGATCAGCATTAAATGAGGATCGTTGGTAGTGGGGGTCCCTGTCATTATTTATATGAAGTTTCAAAACATTTGGCCTGGCAGTTTCAGAGGAGAAGATTTTTGAAAATCCACCAACCAGAATCAAAGAATGCCTCTGGAAGCCATGTTTTTCATCCGACGGGAACAAAATGAGGACCGTTTGTAGAGGACCTCCCATAGACCATTCCTGCCAAGTTTGATTCACACCGGCTCAGCGGTTACAGAGAAGAAGATGAAAATGTGAAAAGTATACGGATGCCAGATGACGACGGCAGACGCCAAGTGATCAGAAAAGCTCACATGGCCATTTAGGGCAGGTGAGCTAATAAATAAATAAATAAATAAATAAATAAATAAATAAATAAATAATCCAACCTATATACATTATTATGGTTTGGAAAACAAGTGACTTACTGACAACTAAAATGGGTTTAAAAACAGCTAGCAAGACGAAGGAGTGTGTTAGATATTCGCCAAAATCTGGCAATTCTAGGTCTTGCATTTGTGGGGGAACGGTGTTCCCCTCAGAAAAATGTAGGGAAATGACATTCCTCCAAATTGCCCGAGGAAAGCATTATTGCTTTCTCATGACCACAACATCAGTATGAAGTCAAATTTAGCCAACAGTTTATACTTTAGAGGACTTCCATCCCAGGCGTTAGTTACCTGGTCCATTTTACCAAACAAGAGGCCCCAAGGGGCCTGAGGGCGCTCACCTGACATGGTAGCCTAAATTTATATCAACCCAGAGAATTGATTTCAACAAGTTGCATCTGCTCCTCCTAAGAAAAGCTTATACCAAATATCCAAGATTCTGACCAGTGGATCTAAAAAAAAAAAGATTTTTAAAGAATATTCCTCATATTGAACTAAGTTATAATTCAGGCTCCCACAGGGAGCCCATATATGAACCCAGGGACTTGGCTTTAACAAACTTGAATCTCACCCCCCTAAGGATGCTGCACACCAAATATCAAAACATTCCGACTGCTGGATCTGAAGAAGAAGATTTTTAAAGAAAAGTCCTCATTTTGAACTAAGTTACAATTCGAGCTCCCACAGTGAGTCCAAATATGGACCTAGGCACATGGCTGAAGAAGAAGATTTTGAAAGATAAGTCCTCATTTTGAACTAAGTTACAATTCGAGCTCCCACAGTGAGTCCAAATATGGACCTAGAGACATGGCTTGAACAAACGTGAATCTCACCCCCTAAGGATGCTGCATACCAAATATCAAAACATTCCGACTGCTGGATCTGAAGAAGATTTTTAAAGAAAATTCCTCATTTTGAACTAAGTTAAAATTCGGGCTACCACAGTGAGCCCAAATATGAACCCAGGGACTTGGCTTGAACAAACTTGAATCTCACCCCCCTAAGCATGGTGCATACCCAATATCAGAAGATTCTGCCTGCTGGATCTTGAGAAGAAGATTTTCAAAGAAATTTGCCTGAAATGCACTAAGTTCAAATTTGGGCTCCTATTCTGAGCCCAAATATAAACCCAGGGGGCCGATTTGAACAAACTTGAATCAGATCCACCCCACAATGTTGCATACCAAATATCAAAAGATTCTTCCTGCTGGATCTGGAGAAGATTTTTTAAGAAATATGCCTGAAATGCACTAAGTTAAAATTTGGGCTCCTATACGGAGCCCAAATATAAACCCAGGGGGCCGATTTGAACAAACTTGAATCAGATCCACCCCACAATGTTGCTTACCAAATATGAAAAGATTCTGAAGCTGGATCTGGAGAAGAAGATTTTTTAAGAAATTTGCCTGAAATGCACTAAGTTCGAATTCGAGCTTCTATAGTGAGCCCAAATATGAATCTAGGAAGCCGATTTGAACAAACTTGAATCAGATCCACCCCACAATGTTGCATACCAAATATCAAAAGATTCTGCCTGCTGGATCTGGAGAAGAAGATTTTTTAATAAATTTGCCCGAAATGCACTAAGTCCGAATTCGGGCTTCTATATTAAGCCCAAATATGAATCCAGGGGGCCGATTTGAACAAACTTGAATCAGATCCACCCCGCAATGTTGCATACCAAATATCAAAAGATTCTGCCTGCTGGATCTGGAGAAGAAGATTTTTGAAGAAATTTGCCCGAAATGCACTAAGTTTGAATTCGAGCTTCTATAGTGAGCCCAAATATGAATCCAGGGGGCCGATTTGAACAAACTTGAATCAGATCCACCCCGCAATGTTGCATACCAAATATCAAAAGATTCTGCCTGCTGGATCTGGAGAAGATGATTTTTTAAGAAATTTGCATGAAATGCACTAAGTTCGAATTCAAGCTTCTATAGTAAGCCCAAATATGAATCTAGGGAGCCGATTTGAACAAATTTGCATCAGATCCATCCCACAATGTTGCATACCAAATATCAAAAGATTCTGCCTGCTGGATCTGGAGAAGAAAATTTTTTAAGAAATTTGCCTGAAATGCACTAAGTTCGAATTCGAGCTTCTATAGTGAGCCCAAATATGAATCTAGGAAGCCGATTTGAACAAACTTGAATCAGATCCACCCCACAATGTTGCATACCAAATATCCAAAGATTCTGCCTGCTGGATCTGGAGAAGAAGATTTTTTAATAAATTTGCTTGAAATGCACTAAGTTCAAATCTGGGCTCCTATACGGAGCCCAAATATAAACCCAGGGGGCCGATTTGAACAAACTTGAATCAGATCCACCCCACAATGTTGCTTACCAAATATGAAAAGATTCTGAAGCTGGATCTGGAGAAGAAGATTTTTTAAGAAATTTGCCTGAAATGCACTAAGTTCGAATTCGAGCTTCTATAGTGAGCCCAAATATGAATCTAGGAAGCCGATTTGAACAAACTTGAATCAGATCCACCCCACAATGTTGCATACCAAATATCAAAAGATTCTGCCTGCTGGATCTGGAGAAGAAGATTTTTTAATAAATTTGCCCGAAATGCACTAAGTCCGAATTCGGGCTTCTATATTAAGCCCAAATATGAATCCAGGGGGCCGATTTGAACAAACTTGAATCAGATCCACCCCGCAATGTTGCATACCAAATATCAAAAGATTCTGCCTGCTGGATCTGGAGAAGAAGATTTTTGAAGAAATTTGCCCGAAATGCACTAAGTTTGAATTCGAGCTTCTATAGTGAGCCCAAATATGAATCCAGGGGGCCGATTTGAACAAACTTGAATCAGATCCACCCCGCAATGTTGCATACCAAATATCAAAAGATTCTGCCTGCTGGATCTGGAGAAGATGATTTTTTAAGAAATTTGCATGAAATGCACTAAGTTCGAATTCAAGCTTCTATAGTAAGCCCAAATATGAATCTAGGGAGCCGATTTGAACAAATTTGCATCAGATCCATCCCACAATGTTGCATACCAAATATCAAAAGATTCTGCCTGCTGGATCTGGAGAAGAAAATTTTTTAAGAAATTTGCCTGAAATGCACTAAGTTCGAATTCGAGCTTCTATAGTGAGCCCAAATATGAATCTAGGAAGCCGATTTGAACAAACTTGAATCAGATCCACCCCACAATGTTGCATACCAAATATCCAAAGATTCTGCCTGCTGGATCTGGAGAAGAAGATTTTTTAATAAATTTGCTTGAAATGCACTAAGTTCAAATTTGGGCTCCTATACGGAGCCCAAATATAAACCCAGGGGGCCGATTTGAACAAACTTGAATCAGATCCACCCCACAATGTTGCTTACCAAATATGAAAAGATTCTGCCTACTGGATCTGGAGAAGAAGATTTTTTAAGAAATTTGCCTGAAATGCACTAAGTTCGAATTCGGGCTTCTATAGTAAGCCCAAATATGAATCCAGGGAGCCGATTTGAACAAACTTGAATCAGATCTACCCCGCAACGTTGCATACCAAATATCAAAAGATTCTGCCTGCTGGATCTGGAGAAGAAGATTTTTTAAGAAATTTGCCTGAAATGCACTAAATTCGAATTCGAGCTCCTATAGTGAGCCCAAATATGAATCTAGGGAGCCGATTTGAACAAACTTGAATCAGATCCACCCTACAATGTTGCATACCAAATATCAAAAGATTCTGCCTGCTGGATCTGGAGAAGAAGATTTTCAAAGAAATTTGCCTGAAATGCAGTAAGTTCAAATTTGGGCTCCTATACTGAGCCCAAATATAAACCCAGGGGGCCGATTTGAACAAACTTGAATCAGATTCACCCCACAATGTTGCATACCAAATATCAAAAGATTCTGCCTGCTGGATCTGGAGAAGAAGATTTTTTAAGAAATTTGCCTGAAATGCACTAAGTTTGAAATCAGGCTCCTATACTGAGCCCAAATATGAACCCAGGGGGCCGATTTGAACAAACTTGAATCAGATCCACCCTACAATGTTGCATACCAAATATCAAAAGATTCTGCCTGCTGGATCTGGAGAAGAAGATTTTTTAATGTTTTTCCCATTGCCTACAGTGTTAAAAAGTGCTGACTCAGCACTTTTTCAAAGTCCCGAAACTGTACCCTATGATAAAACCGATGGCAATTTTTTTTTACCAATCCTTTCTGTTGGTCCTAAGGAAGCTGCACACCAAATAAAAATTCTCAGTGCCGTGCAGTTTTGGAGATATGGGCGTTTTAAATTTTTTCTATTTTTAGCTCCAAATCAGCCTCTCGGTTTGGAAAATAGAAATTTTGGGCGGGGCAAAAAATTTTGCCCCTCCCATAACGACGCCAAGTATAGCCCCACAAACTTCTCTTGAACAAATCTGAGTCTACACCTCAAAAAGAAGCTGCACACCAAATATCAAGTCTCTGCTACTGCTGGTTCTTGAGAAGAAGATTTACAAAGATTTTGGTGCCCCTTGGGGGCGTGGCACCACCCAGGAGGAGGGGCAACTTCATTTGAACAAATCTGAATTGGCATTAGGTAATAAACATTTAGCTAACATTTGAATAAAATTGGGCTAGTGGTTTAGGAGGAGAAGTCGATAATGTAAAGTTAATGCCGGACGGACAACGACGGACAGAAAGTGATTAGTAAAGCCCCCCTTGAGCTTCGCTCAGGTGAGCTAAAAAACAGAACTTGTTTACCACGGTAAACAAGCACTGCTCCACTTTTTGAGGTTTCCACCAGAGAGGAATAAAATGTACCTGAGCTGCAGGCTAAGAGTACATGTAGTTGTAAACCCTTCTAAAGACCTGTGTAATGAATTTGTCATGCTGGAAAGTTTTTGTAATCACATTAACCCTTCACATTCAGATGTCAAAATGACACAGTTTTCAGCAGCAAACATTTCCAATAATGCAGTTTGATATTTAGCCAAATATACCTTGTATATCAGTGAGCTCTGTCAAACAAGATATAATTGGTTCAATTCATAGTTAAACAAGAGAAAATGAGCGACTGGAGAAATTCTGTTGCACTACCAGACTGCTAAAACAAACATTATTATTATTATTATTATAAACTTTCACCTGCTGAGTTACTATTTAATCTTAGTTGCCACTAAGTTTGGCCAGCATCATTCACAAATCTTTGCATGTTTACATCATAACTCTATCTTTGACAAAACAGCCTTTTCTGAACAATTTCCAGATGGGATGTATCTCCCTTGATAACTCAGAATGTTGCATTGTTTTATGTTACCCAGCAAAAACATGAACATAACTGAAGGTTCCTCAGCAATGTGACCAATAACAATTAACCCCAATAAAAATCCAAATCATTATTTGCCAAACTAAACAGCGGCAGTCCAAAACTCAACCAGTTAAGAAATGGCTTAACTGAGAGAGCCATTAAACCCTTATTTGATATGTAATAATGAAGATCTTTCCAAATTTCTTGCATCACTAGACAGGAATATATATATATACAGAGTGACACTATGCCACAAGTCAATTTCCCATAGCAACAAAATGCCATGAAACAGAAGGCTGCAATTTTGTAAAATTTAAAATTAAGTTATTTATATTTTTCTAGAATTTTTATATTAATTTTGTCAAGTTTGTACATTAAATCATTAAGAAAAGGTTTTTTTTTGCATGTTTAACCCTTTACGTAACAAACTGGCTGCATCCTCTCACGTAATTTACAAAGTGAGCCATTGGAAAACAATTATTTTTCAATTTATTTTTTATTTTTCAAAAAACCAAAAACTTTCACCAAAACCATATCATGTGATACCCTAATTGAGCTCGTTCCAATGAGGGATCACATGATATGGTTTGGAAAATTTGAAAAAATAATATTTAAAATAATAAGTTTTGATACCATGTACTTTGACTAAAGGCTTAATTGGCAATATACCTACACTATGGCATAAGAAATGTACATTGAGTAGAATAGATTGATATTAAAACACCAGCATTTCCAGACAGAAGGACAAATTAGAAAAAACCTGCACCGATTATGTGGAAACAGTTAAAGGGTTTCATTTTCATGTAACCCTTAAACTTTAAAGGTCTATTTCCGACTTTTACAACCTCAGAACAGGTGCCCTTAACATGCCCTCATGAGGAGGTTCTGTTGACAATAGGCAAATTATCTAGGCAGCGGTTTCATGTTACAGTCTTGGTTGCCAGTTAAGGCAGCCAGGACATAACTAGAAATCACTGCTAAACCTCTGGACATATAAAGGCTGCGTGCTGGTGGGAATTCACTGCATGCACATGATCTTTTTGTGTGTAGATTACCTCCTTCATGAATGATCTAATTTTGATCAAACCCCACAAACATTATGACTAACATAAGTGGGCATCCACTTATTCCAAAATGTTTGATCTGCAACAATTTTAACCAGGTTATCTTCCATGAACTTGGATTTATTATTAGCCTGAAGTGGGGGTATGCATTGTCTTCCAAAAAACTAAGAAATCTTGAGACTGAAAATTATTTATTTTTTTATTCATGTATATTTATTTGCATGTGTTTTCAAGGAAGCATGAATAAAACACAGTGTCTGCATATTATTTTGTTTGTAGAAATCTAGTTTGCTCTGTTTGTGGATGGTATTTATTTTCTCGAAAAAGGTGCATAAATATATCAAACAAAACTAAATAAAAAACTAGAAAAACTGTGAGCACTGCTCACTAAATGATACCACCCACACCCACCAAGAAACAAATTACAAAAATAAAAGTGTGTTTAATGTAGAGAGCACAAACACTGATACCCCCTCCCCCCCCCCCCCCCCCCCCCCCCCCCCCCCATTTTTCAATATGTGAAACTGTAAAAATGAAAATATCTGAAAACAAAATAGAAGGTACACATCTTCACTGTATGTAAAAGAACGTTTGAAGGTTTCATTGAAATCCGTTCACTAGTTTAAAAGAGGTCACGAATAGCAAATGTCAACAATCCCCACACGCAAGCTTGAATTAACAAAGCATATGGGAAATCCTAAAAATGAAAATATCTGAAAACAAATCAGGAGGTGCACATCTTCTATATATGTAAACGATCGTCTGAAAGTTTCAATGAAATCTGTTCAATGGTTTAAGAGGAGTTGCGGATAGCAGATCAGTACAGAATGTCAATTGAATTTGACAAAGTTCATTTTTCAATATAGGAAACTGTACAAAAGAAAATATCTGAAAACAAAATAGGAGGTGCACATCCATCTTCAATGTATATAAAAGAATGTCTGAGAGTTTCAATGAAATCTGTTCACTGCTTTAAGAGGAGTTGCAGATTCCCCCCATTGGAATATGAAAATATCTGAAAGAAAAATAGGAGGTGCACATCTTCAGTTTATGTAAAAGAACGTCTGAGAGTTCCAATGGAGTTTGTTCAATGGTTTAAGAGGAGTAGTGGATAGCAGATCTATACCCCTTCCTATTAAAACCTGAATTGACAAAGACCATATTTTAATATGTGGGAACTGTAAATATGAAAATATCTGAAAAGAAAATAGGAGGTGCACATCTTCAATGTATGTACAAGAATGTCTGAAAGTTTTAATGAAATCCGTTCACTGGTTTAGGAGTTGCAGATAGCAGATGTGTACCCCCCTAAAGCATAACAGACGGACAGATGGACGTACGAATGAAGTGAACACTATATACCATCCACTTTTCAAGTGGGTGGTATAATAAATGTAAAAGCCTCCTTACCACCTTGATGAGAAAATTAATTGCATGTCAACCAAGTGTATTTGTTTGTTTGTCTGTCAAATTTGCTTGCTTACCAGTACAGTACATATGTATGTAGGATTTGCTGGCCAGTGCAGTGCCTTATGTATGTAGGGTTTGCTTAGCAGTGCAGTGCAGTGCAGTGCCTTACATATGTAGGGTTTCCTCAACAGCACAGTGTATTATGTATGTAGGGTTTGCTTATCAATGTAGTACCCTATATATGTTGGATTTGCTTTCCAGCAGAGTGACTTGTGTATGATGGGTTTGCTTAACAGCA
This sequence comes from Pictodentalium vernedei, assembly GCA_031216915.1. NCBI lineage: Eukaryota > Metazoa > Mollusca > Scaphopoda > Dentaliida > Dentaliidae > Pictodentalium > Pictodentalium vernedei. Next base: position 302,281,155 of record CM062296.1, on the reverse strand, counting down.
CAGTGCCTTGCATATGTCGGGTTTGTTTACCAACACCGTGCCTTACGTTTGTAGAGTTTACTTACCAACACCATTGCAGTGCCATATGTATGTATAGTTTGCTTACCAACTCAGTGCTTCCCAGTGCAGTGCCTTATGTATGTACTGTTATCTTACCAGTGCAGTGCCTAAAGTATGCAGGGTTTACTCACCAGTGCAGTGCCTTACACATGTAGGGTTTGCTTACAAGCTCTGTGCCATGCCTATGTAAGGTGTGATTACCAACAGTGCCTTATATATGTATGGTTTGCTTTCCAGAACAGTGCTTTACTTATGTAGGGTTTACTTACCAGTGCAGTGCCTTATATATGTAGGGTTTGTTTACCAGCAAAGTGGCTTTTGTATGTAGGATTTCCTTACCAGCACATTGCCTAATGTACGTAGGGTTTGCACTTAACCCTGATTGTCCACATGGGGGGGAGGGGGGGGGGGGGGAACGATGACTAAGGCATACTGCACGTTGATGGTGCGCATGTCTTCAACAAATGTAACTCTGCCTGTGCTGCAGTGTACGAGTTACGATGTTGGGGAGCAGGCAGCTGCTTGTCGTTGCTTGGTGGTTCTCTCTAGTTACTCTGGTATCCTCCACCCGTAAAACTGTCACCAACACAATATGACTTTGGCTGTTAAAGTCTTGTTAAACCTCAATAAATAAATAAAATAAATCTGCAACTATGTAAATGTAAATAGGGTAGTTACTGATGAAAAATTAATCTAAGGACCCAAGGGTAAAACATGATTAAATGTGCTTTTACTGTTATCGCTTGTTATTGTACATGTATCAGTACTTTGTGATGTTTGTTGATCAACAGGGTTCCTTATAGTGTTCATCTAACCTCACGTTAACTACAAACTTTCCATTTTTACCTCAAAAACAGGCTTATGGCCCTAATTGGGATATAAACACTAGTTTTGAGGCAAAAAGGGAAATTTTGTAGTTGGGAAAAGATTAACTCTTGCATGCTGCTGGAGGATATTCCTGCCAGGATGGGATTTCTCCTGCAACCGAAATAAGTAAATTTTGGGCAAATTTAATCAGATTCCCCCCCCCCCCTCCCCCTGTAAATTAAATGAATTTTTTTCACAAATGATTTACCTAGTTAAATTTAGTTGAATTGTTCAGCAAATCTACTCATGCCTGCTTAACAGCAGCCATTATAAGAAAATCATTATAAGAAAATCAAATCCATTGATATCTGTTCAAGTTATTGTGCTAACAAGCTGAAAAAAGGCAAAAATTAAATAATTAAGGGCCTTAACTCTGCTCAGTATGGACGAACGGTACCAGTATTTTCCTTGATCCACCCCTTTCCTTGTGTTTGATTTTGCGTCATTGTATCGTTGTGGCTTTTTGTTGTGATATTTTGTTGCTGTGGCAAACCTGCCTATGGCATAGTACTGTGCTGCATAATGCCATGCTGCAAAATGAGGGGTCATCTAATACCTCTTATATATTCTCAAGATAGTATACATAGCATTATGCACAGAATTATATGCTGAAGGTAGAAAGTTGCAAAAATCTGTGTAAAAAAAATCCCAATAACTGATCACTGAATTACAAATGTGGCTAATTGTTTACATTTTTTTCATATCACATAATGAAACCATTTCAACATTTGTAAACAGTACATGCCCTGTATAAGAAATGAATAAATGTACAATCAATCTGCTGTCATTTGCAGCAAGGAATTAATTGTGCCATCTTTGTTCCCTCTATTTGCTTCAAACACTGACTTTATCACCTCTTCCTCCATATCTGGAAACATTTCTTTCACCTGTTTTAAATCCTCTTCTGTGTTCAAAGGCTGGGTTGGTTGTCTGACAGCTTGACCACCTGTAATTATAAAAATCAACTGCGGTTCAGGGATTTTTCTGTCGACTTCGGGAAGGGGTCTGAGGTCCATGCCATTTGGGAACATTTGAGTGATGGGGCTCCAATTGGGAATTTGATATGGAGGGGTAAAACACACAAAGACTAAGAAATGTTATATTCAAACTGAACAGCGATCAATAAGACTGATGCATATTTACTACAAGTAAGTTCAATAACAAAAAGTCACATGGAATACTGTTCACCCCAGTCTCTATAGACTCTATAGTCTCTATTAAATAAACTGTACTCATACTATTAGTGAATATAGTTCAACTCCTTGCATGCTGCTGGCGGATATTCCTGCCTGGGACAAGAAGTCTCTTGCTTTTAAAATAAGTAAAATTTGAGGATATTTAACCAAATTTTCCCCTGTAAATTGCATAGACGTTTTGACCAATGATTTCTTGTGTCAAGTTTTCAGGAATTTTTCATCAAATCTTGTCATGGCTGCTTCAAAGCAGCCATGACTAGATCTGATGAAAAATCCATGAAAGTTAAAAAATTTATAGTAATTTATATATTTTTTATACTTACCAATGACCCAGACTTAGCTGGTGCTAACTCTTAAATATTTAGGGCCAAACACAAATTTTACCCCCAATCCCCAAAATTTGCATCAAAAACTGAAAATTACATGTCCTATATGGTCCTCCATACCTTTACTCCACTGCACATGCGCAGTGTCAAGGAGGTCTCGAAATTGGTGCAATTATCATTCTTACAACCAGTGCCTGGTAAGCGTTATGTACTCAGCGGGGAGGTATGAGTTCCCAACTCATGGGAGGGCCATCCCCATCTGGGTCATTGGTAAGTATAAAAAATATATAAATTACTATAAATTTTTTAACATTTTTATACTGTACCAATGACCCAGACTTAGCTGAATAGTAAAAAGGTTGGAGGGCCTAGGACATAAGGAAAATCCAATAGGCTCAACTACATATAACCGAATTATCCCCTCAAGGAGAAAGGAGAAATAGGCTTTACATGTATCTTTCTCATTTGCATCAAAACGAGAAAGACACAACACCATTCTGTAATTGAGCACAATAACATCAATGATCTCTATTAACCTCCAGTATAACCCATTATGCTAATATTTTTAAAGGAAAGCCAATAAATAAAGGAAGTCCAGAGAAATGAGACTCTTTATACTCATTAAAAGTGTCCGAGGTTTGTATATTAACGCCCGTATGACACGTGACATATACAAATGCTTCACACCAAGCTACACTTTTAAAATATTACATGGATGAGTAAACATTAGCTTTACACTTTAAAATCATCCCGGTACCGACTCGGAATTACTGACTCCAGGAGAGGTATTCCCTTGCTTTACACTATAAAGCAGGTGACCTAAGGAAACATCCTCCCCCCCCCCCTTTCCCCTTGCCCTCGATCAAATACTCCAGAGCGAAGAGGTCAGCAGGACAGTGTCACTGTCAGAACAGAAAGCCTGCATAACTATAGTTACAACTGTTTGGTGGACGACATTCTGAGCAACAGATAACGGACCTAAACCATGCAGATCTCCAGAAATGGACTCAATATTTCTAAGATACAAATTCATGAAAATGGAAGGCTGAGACCAATATGCAGCCCTCATTAGATTTGTAATAGCAACACTATTAGCGTAAGCCAAAGATGTAGAAAGAACTCTTACTTCATGAGCTGAAATTTTAAGCACAGACTGCTCAGTTGAAGATATATATCATAAGCAGTACGGATAGTTAATTGAATCCATCTAGCAATAGAATGGACCGAAAGGTGAAGGAAGCTTCCACGGCATATCCCACAACAGACACCTGAGTGACACCTCCATGGTCTCTGTGGAGATAGAGATGCTACCAACAGAACTGCATTGAGACTGTTTAACTTGAGCAATATCTGCTGAATCAACGGCACTGGAGGATACGCATATCCTATCATTCTGTCTCACGTAAGAGCGTCTATTGCAAACAATCGAGGATCCGAACATGGTGACACATACGTTTGCAACTGATTGTTGAGATGCGTCACAAAAAAGGCCATCATTGGCCACTCTCATTGGTAGCAAATCTGATTGAATACTCATTTGTTGAAAGTCCATTCTGACAGCAACAAGTGGCCTCTCCACGAAAGGGAGTCCACTAGTACGTTCAAACGACCCGGAGTATGACGGACCGATAGAAGAACTTGATGTTCAAGTACAAACAGAAGGACTCATTCTGTTAACTTGAATAACAGAATGGAATGAGTGCCACCCTGGTTCCGAATATACTCTAATACCGTCGAATTGTAGGACAGAATTTGCACATGAGCATTCTGAATAACGTTCATCCAATGACATAGCGCAAGCCACATTGACATCATTCTTTGATGTTTATGTGCTTGATTAGGAACTGCGGATCCCAAAGATCCTGGCACTTCAAATCCGTTGGGCTCAATGTTGCGTCCCAACCTGTTTGACTGGCATCCGTCAAAACTTAAAACTCGGATCCGGCAATTGCAGCGGAACTCCCTGAGTTAACCACTGAATATCTGCCCAAGTCTGAATCTCTTGTTCACTTGATTTGACAAGAAGATGTCCGTATCAAGCAAATAAATCTTCACCCTCCAATTTTGAGTCAGAAAAATTTGGAGAGGACGAGTGCGTAGCCGCCCCATTGGAATAAAGTACGCGGCAGCTCAGCACAAACCTATCAGTCTCATGAAATCTCTCACTGTAACTTTGTCTGTGAAGACAATAGCGAGCGTAACAACTGATTAATTTCGCTCTGGTTAACGGCAGACAAACGGGATTTGTTGTGCGTCTTGAAACTCATCCCCCAGTGGGTGAATGACTTGGATGCCCCCAGATCCGACTTCTCCTCGTTTACTTATGAAACCGAGGCGTCGGAGCAATAGAAGCAGATTCTGCACATCGTTCTGAAGAGTAAACTCATTACCATACCTCTGAAGAATGCCGCCCAGGTAGGCTGACGTTACCGCAGACGAATGAGCTCATTACCGAGTTCATTATTCGAGTGAAAGCCCAGGCCGCTAGATTCAGACCGAAGCACATTGCTCGGAGCTGATACACGACTCCTACGATGGCAAAGCGAAGATACTTTCTGAACGCCTGATGTACCATGACGTGAAAGTACGCATCTTTGAGATCTATGCATTAGGCATAGTCGTTCACCCGAATACTCGCTCTGACCGATCGGATGGTCTCCATATAGAGTCTTGGAGCCACGATCAGCTTGTTTATCCAGCTCAGATTTATGAGTGGACAAAACGAGCCATCTGGTTTCGGAACCAGAAAAGGATGGTTGTAGAAATCTGGAGATTCCTGGATTTCTACGATCTCTATCGCGATCTTCTCCAGAAGAGACTGGACTTCTGATGGAAGCGAGCCTTTTCCTGCGGACTTGATGAAAGTCCATCATGGACTTCGAGTTAACTGAGTTTTCCTTTGAAGGACAAGTTAGTCCTTCCGAAATCACCCATCGAACCCAAGGGACGTCAGTAATCTACTCCCAATTGGTTGAAAAACTCGACAGTCTTCTGCCCACTGGAACACGGTAGAGGATAATACCATTACCTCCTGGTCCTGCGAGGCTTGTGGAAGGAGAAACCATGTCCTCCATGGCCCGCACCTCGCCCCGTCGACCTAGGGGCATCTGACCGGAAGTCTTGGCCAGTATACAGCCCTTACCTGAGTGGCTACTCTGACGGTCTCTAGAGTAAGACCTAAAGGACGAATAGGAACCTCTATATGAACTTACCTTGGACGTATTCGCCCCAGAAGTGCCTGTCCTACTCTTCTCCGCTGAATCCAACTTATTGGAAGCGCATTTAAATAGCAGAGAGTCTGAAGCTTTCTTAGATATCTGATCACAGATTGCAGAAAGCTTGCCATCAAAGAGAAGCTCTCTGGAGACCAGAGCGACTCTGAGAGAGTTTTTCACCTTACTATCCACACGCATGGATGTAGCCTGGGCCATGACACGTCTAACCAATTCCATATTGCCACTGAAAGGGCGGAGTTATACGTGGAGAATGCTGAGGCCCTTGAAAGAACTCTTAAGGAGGTTGTACATCCTGGAATTCTTTTCTTTCTAGACGTAATGATAACGCTCTGGTAAGGTGATCTGCGTACAACAATGCGTCTAAGCTAGCCCTGTTAGACGATATTGTCGTTTCCAACATCGTGGTTGGAATTGACACAGACGACAGTATAGACAATACTAGGTCTTCGGCCTGGTCATCTAGATGCAGAGGAACTCTCAGAATGCTCTGTCCTGCCATTTCGAATTATTCCTTGAATTGATGAAAGGCAGATGTAGAGCATTTGCCGATAAGAAACCGAACCTGCCCGTTATGGTAGCAAGTTATATATAGCGTCATTCAATAGTTCAAATGTCTGTGAGACATTTCTGGACTGTGTTGGAAACTCAGGGACGATGTCCATAAACCGATTAAAGAATTCTGTGTCCAGTGGCGCTGTCAGTCTCTTATCCGGCAATGCAGCATTTTGGTCCGGAGGAACAACGTCAGATGATAATGCCGGATGCACTCTACGGCATTTTAATGGTGTTCCAAAAGGGAAAATTACAACTCCTCCATATCCCATTCGCCATCCTGTTGGACCACTTAAAATTCTTGGTCGTCTGTGCCTGAACCTGCAGCGGAACGTACCGACCCAGCTTCCTCAGATAATTCCTGATCCGACAGAGTTTCTGTCGGATGCTAGGATGCTGCGATAATTTGTGCTATCTAGCATGTCCGTAGCGGAGGCCTGTGGTGCTGCGGTCTTACAGGATTTAGCCGCTGGAAGCTCCTTGGACATTGACTCCTGCATACTTCTTATATGCGAACGTCCGGAGTAAGAAGGCCTCGTATCCTTGGCTACTGGATGGTGTGACCTAGACGCCATAGAATCACTGGTCGGCGATGTTGATTGGATATCACTGGTCACGTAGCCAAGGTGCAGTCGTGTGTGCTGCCGTGAGGATGAGGAAGCCCAAAGAGCAGTCTCTCCGGAATGTCTATATAACGGAGCATCCCGAGCGGTGGACGTATGCTCCGACTGAGGAACGTTTTGTACCACAATATCTGAGCCCAAATGTTGTTGTACGAGAGAGGGACCTCTCTCACTCGCAGCCCGGATGGACCTGGACTGAGGAATGTTTTGTACCACAACATCTGAGCCCAAATGTTGTACGAGAGAGGGACCTCTCTCGCTCGCAGCCCATATGGACCTGGACGAGCTAGGAACTGGACTAATAGGCTTCCTCCGTACCATCCTCATATCCATCATCACTGGGTGTGCACATTGTATTTTTATAGTGCTCGCATCACCCAAATCTCCTTCCTGGAGCACAAAGGACGAACCCGGCTGCTGAGCCATTCTATGAATGGTCACTACACCGGGCGAGCTAGCGGACGCCAACGCCGTCGATCCTACTTGGGACCTCTTAGGCAATTGACGTATCTGCAGGAGCACTTTTACCGCTAGCTCTTCATTTGACTGTGACAATGGAAGCACACTTTTGAAGACATCATGGTAACATCACCCTGTTCATGTTTGTTAATGAGGCCTGTGGAGCTGTGGTCCTATGTAATTATCCGCTGGAAGCTCCAAGGACGTTCATTCCTGCATTTATATGCTATGCGAACGTCCCAACTGGAAAGGCCTGGTGTCGTTGGCTAGCAGATGGAGTGACCTGGTTGACGTGTATTCCCTGGTTGGCGAAGCAGAAGCACCATGGACATTCATTCCTGCATTTATATAATATGCGAACGTCTCCTGGAAATCTGTGGTCACATAGCCAAGGTGCGGTCGTGTGTGTTGACGTGAGGATGAGGAAGCCAATATTTATAACAGCCGCGTCGGACCGTCTATGTGACGGAGCGTCCCAAGCAGGAGGAGTGGACATAAGCTCCGACTAACGAACGAACATACAACAACATCGCGGCACAGATGTTGATGTAAGAGAGAGGGGGCCTCTCTCGCTCGCAGTCCGGGTGGACCTGGATGAGCTAGCTACCGGACTGACAGGTTTTCTCCGCACTATCCTCGGATCTGTCGTTGCTGGGTGTGCACATTTCATGTTTTATAGTGCTCGCATCACCCAAACTGCTTCACTGGACCGCAACAGACGAACCTGGCTGCCGATCCATTTGACACAGTGCAGACTAGCAGACGATCAATGCCTTCGATCCTACTAGGGAACTCTTCGGCAATTGTCGTATTATCTTGAGCACTTTTCCGCTAGCCCTAATATTGCAACGACGGAGACACACTTGTTGAAGACATCACGGAAACATCACCCTGATCTTGTTCTTCTGAAAAAGAGACTGATAAAGTAGAGTGACCCTGCGGAGAGAGGACCGGAATGGACCCCTCACCGCTAACAAGATACCGTCACACACGTCTCCAACGTTGTCATTCCAATCAACACACACAGAGCAAGAATTAGTGCGAATACATTGTCTACAAGAAACGCATGAACCTGAGAATTAGAGGAAGATTTCCTCGCATTACAATTTGAACAATATTTTTTCATCAAGAAAAAATATACACAGTCTAGTACTCGCACTAACCCTTGAAACAAAGATACATAATAATAATATAATCCATTATAATCATTTCGAAAGAAAATAATTTCAAAAAAAAAAAATTTTTGAAAAGATTTTCAGAAGAGCCCAAGTTCCCAATGGGAACAATGAGCCCAAATGGATCCCAAAAAAGCCTAAGAGTGGACAAAATTTTTAAAATCATTTCAGAAAATTAATGTAACACTTACGGACAATATAATGTATCTTGCTATGAACTGAACTAAGCAGAAGACAAGCAATCACTCTCAGAAGTAACCGTTGTCAACATAAACAAAAAGTGTACAAAAACCAGAAACATGACTCCAGGCACCAGTAAACATGGCCCGAAATCAGTACTATCTGATGCAAAACACAGGCTTCCAGAGGAGAAACAGTAGAACATCAGATGGTAGATGCAGACCAAAATGCCTAAACACCCAAGGGTGAGGACGTAAAGATGGGGAAAAACAGAATATTTATTCTGTTACCAAGCCAAAACTCCCAAGAAATTTTAGTAATCAACATTACAAAAAATATGCCAAAAGCATGGGAGAATAGCAAGGGGAGAATAAAGGAAAGGGAGAGAGGAAACACTAATCAAACAATGGTACATTCATAGCAAGAATGACAAAATCAGGGCCATGCCTCAAAAATAGGCAACATGAAATAATTTCGTAAAAAAGTTAAAAAATTTATAGTAATTTCTATATTTTTTATACTTACCAATGACCCAGACATAGCTGGTGCTAACTCTTAAAATATAGGGCCAAACACAAATTTTGCCCCCCAATCCCCAAAATTTGCATCTAAAACCAAAGAAAACATGTCCTGAAAGGCCCTCCACACTTCGCCTCTACTGCGCATGCGCAGTGTCAAGGACGTTCCGAAATTGGCGCCATTAATCATTCTAATAACCAGTGCCTGGTAAGCGCTATGTACTCAGCGGGGAGGCAAGAGTTCCCAACTCCTGGGAGGGCCATCCCCGTCTGGGTCATTGGTAATATAAAAAATATAGAAATTACTATAAATTTTTTAACATTTTTATACTGTACCAATGACCCAGACATAGCTGAATAGTAAAAAGGCTGGAGGGCCAAGGACATAGAGCAAAATGGAATACGCTCAATAATATAAAAGAGAGTCATCCCGTGTAGGGAAAAAGAAGTAATAGGCCTTACATGTATCTTTCTTATTTATGATAAATTAGAAAGATACAACACCTTCCAAAATTGAGCTTCATACATCCATGTACTCTATTAATATCCAATATAATCCTTATACTAATAATTTTTAAAGTAAGCCAATAAATAAAGTAAGTCTAGAGAATAGAGACTCTTATACTCCTAAAAGTGTCTGAGGATTGCATAATCATGTCCATAGACATATGCAATATTCAAAAGCTATACTTTAAAAACTAAGACTTGAATGAATTTTAAAAACATAAACTTCTCACTAAACAACCATCCCAATAACAACTCAGAATTACTAACTCCGGAGGAGGTATCCCCTTGTTTTCATAGTAAAACAGGTGACCCAAGGGAACACCCCCCCCCCTTTTTCTTGCCCTGGGTCAAATAGCCCAGAGCAAAGAGGGCAGCAGAACGGAGACACTGCCGAAACAGACAGCCTACCTAGCTATAGTAGCAACTGTTAAGTGAATGACATTCTGAGCAGTAGATAATAGACCTAACAATAGAGGCCTCCAGAAATGGACTCGATATTTCTGAGATAAAAATTCATGAATGTGGATGGCTGAGTGCAATGAGCAGCCTTCAAAAATCTATAATAGCGACACTATTAATGTAAGCCCAAGATGTAGAAGAACTCTTACTTCATGAGCCGAAATCTTAAGCACAACTGCTAAGTCAATGATATACCATAAGCAGTACCGATAGTTAATAAAATCCATTAACAATAGAATGGAGCGTAACGTCCTTCTACTAGGCATCAAAGACAGAAGAAGCTTACGCCCATAGTAATAAACAGATATCTGTTTATAAATACATAAACTCTACCCGGAAAGAGTAAAGGCCTATGCCCGTACGAAGATGGAAGGACCTTAATAACAATAGGTTCCGGATATTAATTAGGAGCCTAACTCTTATGCAAAAATCCAACCTAAATAGTAACGGAAGTAGTGATTCCGAAACTACGAAAGTGAAAATCATCCATCGATAGTGCATGAAACTCACTGACTCTTCAGTAAAAGAGAAACCAACAGAATTACTGTCTAAAAGGTCAGAATTTGAAAACTACTGTTTCCAGAGGCTCAAATGATTACTTAGCTAAATAAGAACCGAAGTTAAATTCCATATAAGAATTTAATCTAAAGATTCTAAGTCTATTTATCAAAAAGTTACTAACTGACTTAGATAAAGAGACATAAGACTCAATTGTAAACTATCCTAGAGTGCATAGGTATGAGGTAACATAAACCTATAACCTTAATAATAACAGGCTGCAGTAGATCTTGTGAAACAAGTATACTAAAAAATTGCAATGAGTAGTATGGAGGGATCAACAATATGAACATAGTGATCCCTACACCAACGACGGAAGAGCCTCCACTTTAGCCGCATAGAAAAGCGAAGAAGAGGATCTCCTATAGTAAGAAATCGCATCCAAAGCTCGTCCAGTACAATGCTTACAATGCAATACGGACCACACAATGGAATACATGAAGGTTGCGACCTTGCGGGTTGTGATAAAGATGACACGATTTACCCAGTGAAAAAAGATCCTCACATTGAGGAAGATTTCACGTTAAGTCCCACAGTAGACAAGAGAGTAAATTACCCATGATCTCTGTGAAGATAGAGATGCTATCAACAGAAATGTATTGTGGTTGTTTATCTTAGCAATACCTGCTGAAACAACAGCGCCGGAGGATACACGTATCCTATCATTCCGTCCTATAGATCAATAGAGCGTTAACAACATTAGCTCAGAGATCTGGACAAGCCAACACATACGTCTGCAATAGATTAGCAAGCTGTGTCGTAAATAAATCATCATTGGGTGCTCCCATAGATAGCAAATCTGATTGAATACTTGTTTGTTGAGAGTCCATTCTGACAGCAACAAGCGACCCCTAAGTGAACGGGAGTCCGGTAAAACAATCAGATGACCCGGAATATGACGGACCAAAACAGAACTTGGTGTACTATAACCAACAGACGGATTCTTTCCATTAAATTGAATAACGGAAACGAAAGAGTGCCTCCCTGGTTCCGGAGATACGCCACTACTGTCGAATTAACGGACAGGATTTGGGCATGCGTTTCTGAATAATGTTTATGCAATGACATAAAGCAAGCCTAAAAAACATTATTCCGCGGAAGATAATTGGTTGCTAAGAGACTGCGGAACCCAAAGACCCTGGCACTTCAAATCCGTTGGGATCAGTATTATATCCCAATCTGTTTGACTGGCAACCGTCATAACAGCAACACTCGGGTCCGGCAACTGCAGTGGCACTCTCTGAGTCAACCACCGAATGTTTGCCCCAATCTGAATCTCTTGTAACACTAGATAGACAAGAGAACGTGTAAATCGAGCAATTCATGGATTGCCGAAAAGTTGCCGTCGAAGAGAAGCTTCTCCGAGAACGAAGCGACTCTGAGAGAGTTCTTAACCTTACTATCCACGCGCGTGGATGTAGCTAGGGCTGCGTCACGTCTAACCAACTCCAATCAGCCACTGAAGGGCGGAGTTATACGTGAACAAACTACTGCCCTCAAAAGAAATTACATTGAGAATAATATCCCATAAATCTTTTATTGAAGACGTAATGATAACGCCTCATGTATGATAAAGCGTCTAAGTTAAGTCTACTAGACATCATTGTCGTTTCCAACATTGAAGTTGGAAAAGACATAGACGGCGAAAAAGAATATTTCCAGTCTTTAACCACACCGTCTAGACGCATATGAACTCTCGGTATGCCCTGCACTGCCAAAATAAACTATACGTATAGATGATAAAACGGCAGAAATGAGCAACGCGGACAAGAAACTAAACTATCATGCTTGGTAGCAGGCTTGTATGCATATATAGCGTCGAAAAATAAAACACATGTTGTAATGAAATTATTGGACTGTGTCGGTGAGTCAGGGACAATGTCCCCGAACCGATCGAAAATTTTGAGTCCAATGACGCTATAAGTCTCTTATCCAACATCGCAGCAATGTAGTCCGAAATAACAATCACTGGAAGATAATGCCAGAAGATATGAATGGCAGCTTCCGATACTACAAAAGGGAAAACTCGAAATCTTTCGAATCCCTTTCGCCATCCTGTCGGACCCTATAAAGCGTTCGGTCGTCCGTACCTGATGCAACCGCGGACCGCACCGACCCAGCGCCGTCGGATAATTCCTGATTCGACCAAGAAACTGTCAATTGCTGGGATGCTGCGAAACAACTGTGCTAACTCGGATAGCATGTCCGTCACTGAGGCCTGAGGAGAAGCGGTCCTACAATGCATTGCCGCTGAAAGCTCCGTGATCGTTACCCCGTGCATACTACCAATATGCGAGCGAACGGAGTGTATAGGCCTCGTGTCCCTTGGCTACCGGATGGCACGACCTATTCGCCGTGGAATCACTGAATGACGAAACTGATCGGATACTCGAGGTCACGTAGCCAATGTGCGGTCGTGTGCCCTGCTGTGAGGATGAGGAAGCATTATGGACAGTCTCTCGGACTGTCAATATAACGGAGCGTCCCGACCGACAGACATATGCTCCGAATGTAAAATATCAGAACCACAACATGCGGTCCCCTATGTTGTTGGACGAGAGAGGGACCTCTCTCGCTCACAGCCCGGACGGACCTGGACAAGCCAGGAACCGGACTAACAGGCTTCCTCCGATCTGTCCTCAATCTGCCGTCACTGGTTGAGTACTAAAGTAATTAAAGTGCTCGCATCACCCAAATCTCCTTCCTAGACCGCAACGGACGAACCCGGCAGCCGAACCATTCGATGAATGCACGCTACACCGGGTGAGCTAGCGAATGTCACTCCGTAGGCGATAGACATATTCCATGAGCACTTATTGCCGCTAGCTCTTCATTAACTATGACGACAGAGGCACACTTTTGAAAGACATCTCCGTAACTTTGCGAACAAGAAACCAGAAATGCTTGGTTATAGCAAGCATATAATAATAATATATATAGCGTCGTTCAATAATTCGAAAGTTTGTGTGACATTATTGGACTATGTCGGAACAGAGGGACGATGTCCCTGAACCGAACCAAAAAAGTCCACCGACGCTATCAGTTTCTTATCCGGCATCGCAGCAATCTGGTCCGACGAAAGAAGCTGTAGAAGACCAAGTCAGATGACATACACAACAGCATATGTAGTTCCGAAAGGGAAAGCTCGAAATCCTCCGAATCCCTTTCGGTATCCCGTCAGACCGGATGAAATATTCGGACGTCCGTACCCACTTCCGCGGAGCGTCCCGACCCAGCATCGTCGGATAAAAAATATGCGACAGATTCGGTTGATGCTGGGATGCTGCGATAAACTGTGCTATAGGAAAGCACGTCCGTTCCCGAGGCCTGTGCAGTAGCGGTCTTACGATGCATTGCCGCCGGAAGCTCCGTGTACGTTGACTCCCGCACACTTCCTATGCGAACGTCCGGAGTCTGCAGGCCTCGTGTCCCTGGCTACCGGATGGTGTGACCTGGTCGCTGATGATTCTCTGACTGGCGAAGCTGACTGGATATCCGTGGTCACGTAGCCAAGAGCGGTCGTGTGCGCTACCATGGGAATGAGGAAGCCTTATTGACAGTCTACTCCGGACTGACTATGTGTCGGAGCGTCCCGAGCGACGGACGTATGCTCCGAATGCGAAACATTTTGTACCACAACATCTGGGGCCAGATGTTGTTGTACGAGAGAGGGGCCTCTCTCGCTCGCCGTCCGGATGGACCACAATGAGCTATGAACCGGACTAAAAGGCTTCCTCCGTTCTCCCTCCGATCCGCCGTCACTGGGTGTGCATTAGGTTGATTTATAGTGCTCGCATCACCCCAAAATTCCTTCTAGACCGCAACGGACGAACCCGGCTGCCTAACCATTCGGTGAATGGACGCTACACCGGGCGAGCTAGCGGACGTCAAAGGCCGTCGAACCTACTAGGGTCCTCTTAGGCAATTGGCGTATTTACATGAGCACTTTTCCGCTAGCCCTTCATTAATTGTGACGACGGAGGCACACTGTTGGAAGACATCACAGATACATCACCCTAATCTTGATCGTCTGAAATAGAAATTGATAAAGTAGAGTGACCCTGCGGGGAAAGGACCGGAGTGTCCAATTCCCCAATAACATACCGCTTCCCATATTGTCATCAAAATCATACGATACAGAACAGGAGTTAATGCGAGTACACTGACCACATATAGAATGATTATAAAGTCAGAGGAAGACTTCCTCTGAATACAATTGATCAATATCCTTTCAATGTGAAAAGAAAACAAGTCCTGGTACTCGCACTAACCCCTGGCAATCAAAATACATAATAATAATATGATCCATTAATATAGAAAAAATAATTGAAATCAAAATATTTTGAAAAAATATTTTTTCAGAACAGCCCAAGTTTCTGAAAAGTAACGTTGAGCCCCAATGGATCCCAAGCCTAAGTGTGGACAAAAATTTTTAAAAATATTTTAAACAATTTATTCAACACTTACGAACAATAATAATGTATCTAGTTATGATTAAAATAACATCAAGATATTATTTTCCAAAAATCCCCCCCTCACACAGAGGGCTGTTGTAAATGTAAACAATGAGTGTAAAAACACTAAAATAAGACTCCAGGCACCCAGGCCCGAAATCAGTTACCAAAAATACACTATCTGATGAAAAACAGAGACTTCCAGGGAAGAAACTGCAGAACATCAGATGGTAGATGCAGAACACAACGCCTAACCACCCGTAGGTGAAGACGTAAACATGGGGAAAAGAATAGAATTCATTCTGTTATTCAGCTAAAACTCCCAAGAAAATTTAGTAATAATAATTACAAAAACTATGCCAAAAGCATGGGAGAATAGCAAGGGGGGACTTAAAGGACAGGGAGAGAGGAAAACACTTAAAAAACAGTGTAACTAAATAATCAGAATGACAACAAAATGGCTGCTGCCTCGAAAATAGGTAACTTAACATAATTTCATTAAAAAATTTTAAGTTACAGCCCTGATTATATTCTGTCACACATTTTTTCCTCTCCTCCTTCTCTATCCTCCTTAGAATCACCATTTCACTAATATTTATGTGTCTGGCATCATTTAAACTGAGATTTACAAGCACAAAGATCAGTCAGATGTTAACTGATGAAGGGCCAAACTTAGAATGATTAATGGCGCCAATTTCGGAATGTCCTTGACACTGCGCATGCGCAGTAGAGGCGAAGTGTGGAGGGCCTTTCAGGACATGTTTTCTTTGGTTTTAGATGCAAATTTTGGGGATTGGGGGGCAAAATTTGTGTTTGGCCCTATATTTTAAGAGTTAGCACCAGCTATGTCTGGGTCATTGGTACAGTATAAAAATATAAAGTAACTTGACAATCCAAGCAATATTTTTCAAGTTATTGAATGCCAAAGAAAATGGATACGGACGCCGGACGGACAGACGGACGGACGGACAAAGGATGGACAAACGACGGATGGTCACCCCGGATGCCGGCATTATGTGTACCATACATAGTATGGGTACACATAAAAATGATGACATCAGGCATATGTCCCGAAATTGGGAAACATAAAGTAATTTTATAAATATTATAAAGTTACAGACCTGAATGTCCAAAACCACCATTGAACACTTCCTTCATCCAATAACAGCATTGTATCCACCAATTCTTGCATTGATTTGTGTCTGGCATCCTCAAAAAGGAGATTTTAAAGCACAGATGTCATTTCATTGTTGATGACTTTTAAGGCCAAACAAAGAATGATGTTGGCACCAATTCCGGTCACTTCCTGATGTCCGCACATGCGTGGAGAGTAAATGTATGGAGGGCTAGATAGGACTTATAATCTTCGGTTTTGCAAGCAAATTTTGGGGATGGGCGGGGGTGGGGGGGGGGGGTCAAAAAAATTTGTGTTTGGCCCTTAATAACTTTTGAGTTAAGAACCAGCTAGTCTGGGCCAGGGACCAGCCTAGGGAGGAATTTTAGGGAGACTTCATGTCTTCCTCCAGAAAAAATAGGGAGATTGCAGTCAAGAAGGGAGACTTCATAGGCAAGTGGGGAAAATTAAGAATATTTATGTCCCCCACCCCCTCCCCCTGCCGCTCCTTCATATTTTCAGCTTGTGGTCCTCCATAAGTGTCTGGTTAATCCAAGTCCAGTTGTCTATGATGCATCTTTGCTTGGTTAAAAATCACAACGTAATTATTGACTGAAAATACCCACTGTTACCCTCTCCTTCATGACCCCTCCCCTCTTCTTTGTGCCAATCCCCCCAGCACCCTCCTGTGGTTGACTTTCACTGAAGTCTACTAAGCTAATAACTTCCTAAGTCTGAATGTGTGAACAGGACCAGATGTAAGAAGGTTGCTTGGAAGGTACTTTGTTTGTTAATAAACAAAATACATTCTGGTGTCGAGTATTTTGTAAAATAAACGTCATTCTGCATCATTTTTATGGCATTGCGGTGTCATTCCGCGTCATTTTGTGTCATTCCAGTGTTTAGGAGGACTCCTTTTTTCAAGATCTTCACATGCACACTTGTGCCCTGTACAAAGTTTTTCTTGCCATCACCAAAGCTTTTTCTCATGTGTTTTATTTTAATTCCATTCGTGTTTTTCTGGGAATAGAGGGCCCAACAGTTAACCATCGTCAGCAAAACAAATTAAAAATGCAGTGTTAGAAAATACGTCCGTTGTGTATACATTTTCGGCATCCTAAGTGATGTACCCTACTTTCAAACTGGGTTATTTTGTTGAGTTACTTAAGTCACCTATTTTCATTTCGACAGTTGAAGCTCCGACTGAATGAACGAAATAGAAGTTAAAAAATTTATAGTAATTTATATATTTTTTATACTTACCAATTACCCAGACTTAGCTGGTGCTAACTCCTTAAATTCTAGGGCCAAATGCAAATTTTGGCTCCCAATCCTCATAATTTGCATCAAAATCCAAAAATTCAATGTCCTATGTGGTCCTCCATACTTTTTATCCACTGCACATGCGCAGTGTCAAGGAGGTCTCGAAATTGGCGCCAAAGGTCATTCTTACAACCAGTGCCTGGTAAGGGGTACGTAATTAGCGGTAAACTCAGATCTACGTTTGTAAATACGTATAGCTCTAACAGGACAGAGTAAAGGCCTATGCCCATCTGAAGACGGAAGAGCCTTAATAACAACAGGTTCCGGATACTTATTAGGAGCCTGATTCTTAGCCAAAAATCCAACATTAGTAGTCAAGGTAATAGTATTACCTACACTACGATAGTGAGAATCATCAACAGATAGTTCATGAAGCTCACTAACTCTTTTAGCCGAAGAGAAGGCTAAGAGAAAAGCTGTCTTATAAAATAAGAATTTGAAGTCCACCGTGTCAATAGGCTCAAATGGCGCTTCTTTTAGCTTAAAAATAACCCAAGCTAAATTCCACATAGGAATTAATCTAAGGGTTCTAGGTCTGTTTATCGAAAAGTTTTTCACTAACTGAGATAAAGAGACATTAGATCCAATCTGTGAACTATCATGATGTGCATAGGTATCAGATAGCATAGACCTATAATCCTTAATGGTAACAGGCTGCAGTTTGATCTCATCTAACAGGTAGACTAGAAAATTAGCAATGTCTGGAATGGAGGGATCATAAATATCAACAGAATGATCCCTATACCACGGTGAGAAAACCTTACACTTAGCAGCATAATTTAGCGAAGAGGAGGTCCTCCTACAGTTAGAAATTGCGTCCACTGCTCGTCCTGTAAAATGCTTGCCGTGCAAGAAGTACTGCGCAACGGAAATGTGTGAAGGTTGAGACCTTGTGGGTTGTGATGCAGAGTGCGTGATTTCCCCTGTGAAAGAAGATCCTCCCGTGGAGGAAGCTTCCGCGACATGTCCCACAACAGACACCTGAGTAGATTTATCCATGGTCTTTGGGGTGACAGAGATGCTATCAACAGAATTTTGCAGTGAGATTGCTTTATCTTGAGCAATATCTGCTGAATCAATGGCACTGGAGGATACGCATATCCTATCATTCCATCCCAAAAGATCGAGAGAGCGTCTACTGCAAATGCTCAAGGATCTGGACAAGGCAACACATACGTCTGTAACTGATTGTTGAGATGCGTCGCAAATAAGTCTATCATCGGACGCTCCCATTGGTAGCAAATCTGATTGAATACTCGTTTGTTGAGAGTACATTCTCACGGCAACATGCAACCCCTCCGAGAAAGGGAGTCTGCCAAAACGTTCAGACGACCCGGAATATGGCGGTAGGAGAACTTGATGCTCTAGAACAAACAGAAAGATTCTTTCCATTAAGCAGAATAATGGAATGGAATGAGTGCCTCCCTGGTTCCAAATATACTCTACTACCGTCGAGTTGTCAAACAGAATTTGCACGTGAATTCTGAATGATGTTCATCCAATGACGTAGCGCAAGCCAAATCGAAATCATTTCTTTGATATTTATGTGCTTGTTTAGGAACTGCAGATCCCAAAGACCCTGGCACTTCGAATCTGTTGGGCTCAATGTTGCACCCCAACCTGTTTGACTGGCATCCGTCATAATCATAAAACTCGGATCTGGTGATTGCAGTGGAACTCCCCGAGTTAACCACTGAATATCTGCCCAAATCTGAATCTCTTGTTTCACTTGATTTGACAAGACGATGTTTGTATCGAGCAAATGAATCTTCACACTCCAATTCTGAGTCAGAAAGATTTGGAGTGGCCAGGTACGTAGCTGCCCCATCGGAATAAGATTCGCGGTGGCTCCGCACAAACCTATCAGTCGCTTGAATTCTCTCGCTGTAACTATGTCGGAGTGAAGACAAAAGCCAGCGTAACAACTGATTAATTTCGCTCTGGTTAACGGCAGATGAACGAGATTGTTATGCATCTCGAAACTCAATCCCAGGTGGGTGAATGACTTGGACGGCACCAGATCCGACTTCTTCCCGTTTACTATAAAACCGAGACGTCGGAGCAATTGGAGCAGATTCTGAACATCGTTCTGAAGCATTAACTCATTGCCATACCTCTGAAGAATGTCATTCAGGTAGGCCGACGTTACCACAGACGAATGATCTCGGAAATAAGTCATTACCGAGTTCATTATTCGAGTGAAAGCCCAGGGCACTAAATTCAGACTGAAGCACATTGCTCGGAACTGATAAACGACACCTAGGACAACAAAGCAAAGATACTTTCTGAATGCCGGATGTACCATGACGTGGAAGTACGCATCCTTGAGATCTATGCTCGCAGCACAGTCATTCACTTGAATGCCTGCTCTGACCGATCGACTGGTCTCCATATAAAATTTTGGAGCCACGATCAGCTTGTTTATCCAGCTCAGATCTATAACTGGACGAAATGAGATGTCTGGTTTCGGAACCAGAAACAGATGGCTGTAGAAACCTGGAGATTCCTGGTTTTCTACAACCTCTATCGCATTCTTCTCTAGAAGAGATTGGACTTCTGATAGAAGCAAACCTCTCTTCTGAGGATTTGACGGTATCTGAGTCCATCTTGGACTTCGAGTTAACAGAGGTTTTCTTTTGAAGGACAGTTTTAGCCCTTCTGAAATCACCCCTCAAACCCAAGGGTCGTCCGTAATCGACAACCAACTGGTTAAGAAACTTGATGGCCTTCCGCCCACTGGAACACGATAGAGGTTTGCACCATCACCTCCTGGATCTGCGATGCTTGCAGGAGGAGAAACTACGTCCTCCAAGACCCGCACCTCGCCCCGTCGACCTAGGGGGCATCTGACCGGTTGTCTCAGCCAGTATTATGGCCCCTACCTGAGTTGCTACCTTGACGGCCTCTGGAGTAAGACCTAGAGGACTTATAAGAACCTCTGTAGGAACTTCCCTTCGACGTACTCGCCCCAGAAGTGCCTGTCTTACTCTTCTCCACTGAATCTGACTTTTTAGAAGCTGACTTGCAGCAGAGAGTCTGAAGCTTTCTTAGTAATCTGATCGTAGATTATGGAAAGCTTGCCGTCGAAGAGAAGCTATCTGCAGACCGGAGCGACTCGAAGAGAGTTTTTCACCTTACGATCCACCCGAGTGGATGCAGCCAGGGCAGCATCACGTCTGACTAACTCCAGATTTGCCACTGAAAGGGCGGAGTTATACGTAGAGTATGCTATGGCCCCCGAAAAAACTCTTAAGGAAGTCTGTACATCCTAGAATTCTTTTCCTTCGAGACGTAATGATAACGCTCTGGTAAGGTAATCTGCATACGATAATGCATCTAAGCTGATCCTGTTAGACGAGATTGTCATTTCCAACGTAGTGGCTGAAATAGACATAGATGACGGCAAAGACAATTCTAGGTCTTCCGCCTGGTCATCCAGACACAGAGGAACTCTCGGAATGCCCTGTCCTGCCATTTCAAATTTATTCCTTGAATTGATGAAAGGCAGCTGTAGAGCATTGGCCGCTAAGAAACCGGACTTGCCCGTCTTGGAGGCAAGTTTGAATATAGCGTCATTCAAAAGTTCAAATGTCTGCGAGACATTTCTGGACTGGGTCGGAAACTCAGGGGCCATGTCCCTAATCCGACCGAAGAAATCTGTGTCCAGTGACGCTATCAGTTTCTTATCCAGCAACGCAGCATTCTGGTCCGGAGGAACAACATCAGGAAGGTATTGCCGGATAAATCTGCATCTACCTTATGTTGCTCAGAAAGGGAAAATTTCAACTCCTCTGAATCCCTTTTGCCATCAGACTGGACCACTTGATAATCTCGTTCTTCCCTTCCTGACTCTGCAGCGGAACAAACCGAACCAGCTTCCTCAGACAATTCCTGGTCCGAAAAAGTTTCTGACGGCTGCTGGGATGCTGCGATGAGATGAGCTATCTGCGATAGCAAGTCCTTTACAGAGGCCTGTGGAGCCGCGGTCTTACGTGATTTAGCTGCTGGAAGCTCCTGGGACACTGAATCCTGCATACTTCTTTTATGCGAATGTCCCGACTGTAAAGGCCTCATATCCCTGGCTACTGGATGGCGTGACCTGGTCGACGTGGAATCCCTGGTCGGTGAAGTTGGCTGGATATCAGCGGTCATGTAGCCAAGGTGCGGTCGTGTGTGCTGCCGTGAGGATGAGGAAGCCAATAGACTAGTCTCTTCGGACTGTCTATGCAACGGAGCATCCCGAGCAGGTGGAGTGGACATATGCTCCGACTGATGAACGTTACGTACAACAACAGCTGGGCCCAGATGTTGCTGTAAGAGAGGGGGGCCTCTCTCGCTCGTGGTCTGGGTAGACCTGGACAAGCTAGCTACCGGACTAACAGGCTTCCTCCGTATTATCCTTGGATCCGTCGTCGCTGGGTGTGCACATTCAATGTTTATAGTGCTCGCATCATCCAGAACTCCTTCCCTGGATGGCAACGGACGAACCCGGCTGCCGAGCCATTCCATGAATGGTTGCTTCACCAGGCAAGCTAGCGGACGACAATTCCGTCGATCCTACTTGAGGCCTCTTAGGCAATTGTCATATGTCCATGAGCACTTTAGCCGCTAGCTCTTCGTTAGACTGCGACGACGGAGGCACACTTCTTGAAGACATCACGGAAACATCACCCTGTTCTTGTTCCTCTGAAAAAAGAGACTGAAAAACTAGAGTGACCCTGTGGAGAGAGGACCGGCATGGACCTCTCACCGCTAACAATATACCGTGACACATGTCTCCAATGTTTGTCATCCCAATTGACACACACTGAGCAAGAATTAGTGTGAGTACATTGACTACAAGAAACACAATGAACATGAGAATCAGAGGAAGACTTCCTCGCATTACAATTTGAACAATTTTCTTTCATCATGAAAAAATATAAACAGTCATAGAACTTGCATTAACCCTTGAAAACAAAGATACATAATATAATATAATCCATTATAACATTTCGAAAAAATAATTCAAAAGAAAAAAATTTTTCGAAAAAATTTCAGGAGAGCCCAAGTTCCCAATGGGAACAATGAGCCCAAATGGATCCCAAAAAAAGCCTAAGTGTGGACAAAAATTTTAAAACATATTTAAAAATTAATGTAACACTTACGGACAATATTAATGTACTTGGCTATGAGCAGAACTAAACAGAAGACAAGTAATCACTATCAGAAGTAACCATTGTCAACGAAAACAAAAGTGTACAAAATCGGAAACATGACTCCAGGCACTGTAAACATGGCCCAAAATCAGTTACCAATTTAAACACTATCCGATGTAAAACAGAGACTTCCAGAGAAGAAACTGCAGTACATCAGATGGTAGATGCAGACCAAAATGCCTAACCACCCAAGGGTGAGGACGTAAACATGGGGAAAAAGAGAATAATCATTCTGTTACCAAGCCAAAACTCCGAAGAAATTTTAGTAAAAAAAATTACAAAAATTATGCCATAAACATGGGAGAATAGCAAGGGGGGAATAAAGGAAAGGGAGAGAGGAAACACTGAACAAACAAAGGTAAATTCATAGCAAGAACGACAACATCAGGCCCATGTCCCGAAATTAGGGAACATGAAATAATTTCGTAAAAAAGTTATGTTACAGCCCTCAACACATCCTGCCACTGTTTCTTCCTCTCATCCTTCTATTTCCTCGTTAGATCCATCATTTCTTTCATAATTATGTGTCTGGCATCATTTAAACTGAGATTTACAAGCACAAATATCAGTGAGGTGTTACTGATTTTAGAGCCAAACAAAGAATGACATTTGTCGCCAATTTCGAGACCTCCTTGACACTGCGCATGCGCAGTGGATAAAAAGTATGAAGGACCACATAGGACATTGAATTTTCAGATTTTGATGCAAATTTTGGAGATTGGGGGGCAAAATTAGTGTTTGGCCCTAGAATTTAAGGAGTTAGCACCAGCTAAGTCTGGGTCATTGGTACAGTATAAAAATATAAAAAATCTGTGTGATTTCAAATAAATGGTCGCTTATTTGACAAACAGAAATACTCATTTATCACACTCAAGCACATTCTATTCTTGAAAATAATCGTTTTTGTGTAAACTTCGGATCACTCAGTTCAGACTTTCCTCATTCTGGACAATTTTTGGAGGGCGACTTATAATCGCCCCGACTATTTTTCTAGGCGACTTAGGGCTTAGGAGGGCGACATAATTGCCCTAGTCGCCCTCATGACTGGTCCCTGGTCTAGGCCATTGGTGTTCTGTGTAAAAATATACATAGGTTATGATCCCTCATTGGAATGAGCTCAAAGAGCTCATTCCAATGAGGGGTCATAAGCTATATTTTGGACCCGACTATTTTTCTAGGCGACTTAGGGCTTAGGAGGGCGACATAATTGCCCTAGTCGCCCTCATGACTGGTCCCTGGTCTAGGCCATTGGTGTTCTGTGTAAAAATATACATAGGTTATGACCCCTCATTGGAATGAGCTCAAAGAGCTCATTCCAATGAGGGGTCATAAGCTATATTTTGGAGTCAAAAATGAAAAAAATAATGAAAGTTAAAAAATTTATAGTAATTTATATATTTTTTATACTTACCAATGACCCAGACTTAGCTGGTGCTAACTCTAACAAAACCAGGGCCAAACACAAATTTTGCCCCCCAATCCCCAAAATTTGCATCCAAAACAAAAAGAAATCATGTCCTAAAGGACCTCCATACTACGCCTCTACTGCGCATGCGCAGTGACGCAGACGTCCCGAAATTGGCGCCAATTATCATTCTTACTGGCAGTGCCTGGTCAGCGCTATGTACTCAGCGGGGAGGCAAGAGTTCCCAACTCCAGGGAGGGCCATCCCCGTCTGGGTCATTGGTAAGTATAAAAAATATATAAATTACTATAAATTTTTTAACATTTTTATACTGTACCAATGACCCAGACTTAGCTGAATAGTAAACAGGCTGGAGGGCCTAGGACATAGAGGAAAATCCAATAAGCTCAACTATATAGTAAAGAGGTAACCCCTTAAGGAGAAAAGGAGTATTAGGCTTTACATGTATCTTTCTTATTTAATATTAAATTAGAAAGATACACTACCCTTAATAATTGAGCACAATAACATTCATGTTCTCTATTAACATCCAGTATAACCCTTATACTAATTATTTTTAAAGCAAGCCAATAAATAAAGTAGTCCAGAGAATTGAGACTCTTTATAGTCATTTAAAAGTGTCCGAGTATTGTATATTAAAGCCCGTTTGACACTTGACATATACAAATGCTTCACACCGAGCTACACTTTAAAAATAAGACATGAATGAATTTAAACATTAATATTACACTTTAAAACCATCCCGGAAGCGACTCAGAAATACTGACTTGGAGGAGGCATTCCCTTGCTTTTCACTATAAAGCAGGTGACCTAAGGGAACACCCCCCCCCCCCCTTCCCCTTGCCCTGGGTCAAATAGCCCAGAGCGAAGAGGGCAGCTGGACGGAGTCACTGCCGGAACAGAAAGCCTGCATAACTATAGTTGCAACTGTTTAGTGGACGACATTCTGAGCAACAGATAACGGACCTAAACAATGCAGGTCTCCAGAAATGGACTCAATATTTCTGAGATAAAAATTCGTAAATGTGGATGGCTGAGACCAATAAGCAGCCTTCATTAAATCTGTAATAGCAACACTATTAGCATAAGCCCAGGAAGTAGAAAGAGCTCTTACTTCATGAGCAGAAATCTTAAGCACAGACTGCTGAGAAGAAGATAAATCTTCATAAGCAGTACGGATAGTTAACTGAATCCATCTAGCAATAGAATGGACTGAAATGTCCTTTCTATTAGGCATCAAAGACAGAAAGAAACGTTTCTGTCCCTTTCTGATAAACTGAGATCTCTATAGATACGTAGTGCTCTAACAGGACAGAGTAAAGGCCTACGCCCGTCTGAAGACGGAAGAGCCTTAATAACAATAGGTTCCGGATATTTATTAGGAGCCTGATTCTTAGCTAAAAAACCCACATTAGTAGTGAAGGTGATAGTGTTCCCAACACTACGATAATGAGAATCATCCACCGATAGTGCATGAAGCTCACTGACTCTTCTAGCAGAAGAGAAAGCTAAGAGAAAAGCTGTCTTATAAGATAAGAATTTGAAATCTACTGTCCCAAGAGGTTCAAATGGCTTTTCCTTCAATTTAAGGAGAACCCAAGCTAAATTCCACTTAGGAATTAATCTAAGAGTTCTGGGTCTATTTATCGAAAAGTTTCTAACCAACTTCGATAAAGAGACATTAGATCCAATTTGTAAACTATCATGATGTGCATAGGTATCAGATAACATAGATCTATAACCCTTTATAGTAACAGGCTGCAGTTTGATTTCGTCAAACAAGTATACTAGAAAGTTTGCAATGTCTGGTATAGAGGGATCGAATATATCTACAGAATGATCCCTACACCAACGACGAAAAACCTTCCACTTAGCCGCATAGTTTAGCGAAGAGGAGGTCCTCCTACAGTTAGAAATCGCGTCCACTGCTCGTCCTGTAAAGTGCTTGCCATGCAAGAAGGACCGCACAACGGAAAAACGTGAAGGTTGAGACCTTGCGGGTTGTGATGGAGTTGGCGCGATTTCCCCTGCGAAAGAAGATCCTCCCGTGGAGGAAGCTTCTGCGGTAAGTCCCACAACAGACACCTGAGTAGATTTATCCACGGTCTCTGTGGCGACAGAGATGCTACCAACAGAATCTTGCATTGAGATTGTTTTATCTTTAGCAATACTTGTTGAATTAACGGCGCTGGAGGATACGCATATCCTATCATTCCATCCCAAGGGATCGACAGAGCGTCTACTGCAAATGCTCTTGGATCCGGACACGGAGACACATACGTCTGCAACTGATTGTTGAGATGTGTCGCAAATAAGTCTATCATTGGCCGTTCCCATTGGTAGCAAATCTGATTGAATACTTGTTTGTTGAGAGTCCACTCCGACGGCAACAAGCGACCCTTTTGTGAAAGGGAGTCTGCTAGCACATTCAGACGACCCGGTATGTGACGGACCGAAAGAAGAACGTGATGTTCTAACGCAAACAGAAGGATTCTTTCCGTTAGATTGAACAACGGAACTGAATGAGTGCCTCCCTGATTCCGTATATACGCCACTACAGTCGTATTGTCGGATAGGATTTGGACATGAGCATCGTGAATAATGTCCATCCAGTGACGTAACGCAAGCCAAATTGACATCATTTCCTTGATGTTTATGTGCTTGCACAGGAATTGCGGATCCCAAAGACCCTGGCATCTCGAATCCGTTGGGATTAATGATGCACCCCAACCTGTTTGACTGGCATCCGTCATAACGGTAAAACTCGGATCCGGCAACTGCAGCGGAACTCCTTGAGTTAACCACTGAATGTTTGCCCAAGTCTGAATCTCTTGTTTCACTTGATCTGACAAGACAACGTCTACATCGAGCGAATGAATTTTCACACTCCAATTCTGAGTCAGGAAAATTTGAAGAGGACGTGTGCGTAACCGCCCCATCGGAATGAGATCCGCGGCGGCTCCGCACAGACCTATCAGTCTCATAAATTCTCTCGCCGTGACTTTGTCTGCGTGCAGACAATAGCGAGCGTAACAACTGACTAATTTCGCTCTGGTTAACGGCAGACGAACGAGATTGTTGTGCGTCTCGAAGCTCATTCCCAGATGAGTGAATGACTTGGACGGCACCAGATCCGACTTCTCCTCGTTTACTATAAAACCGAGACGTCGGAGCAATAGAAGAAGATTCTGAACATCGTTCTGAAGCGTTAACTCGTTGCCGTACCTCTGAAGAATGTCGTCCAGGTAGGCCGACGTTACCGCAGACGAATGAGCTCGGAAGTAGATCATTACCGAGTTCATTACCTGAGTGAAAGCCCAGGGTGCTAGATTCAATCCGAAGCACATCGCCCGGAATTGATACACCACTCCTAGGACTGCGAAGCGTAGATACTTTCGGAATGTCGGATGTACCATGACGTGAAAGTACGCATCTTTGAGATCTATGCTCGTTGCATAATCGTTCACCCGAATACTCGCTCTGACCGATCGAATCGTCTCCATATAAAACTTCGGAGCGACGATCAGCTTGTTTATCCAGCTCAAATCTATGACTGGACGGAACGAGCCGTCTGGTTTCGGAACCAGAAACAGATGGCTGTAGAATCCCGGAGATTCCTGGTTTTCTACGACCTCTACCGCGTTCTTCATTAAAAGAGACTGCACCTCTGATAACAGAGCGTCTCTTTTCTGCGGATTTGACGGAAGATGAGTCCACTTTGGACTTCGAGTTAATGGAGGCTTTCATTTGAAGGATATCTTTAGACCTTCCGAAGTCACTCCTCTCACCCAAGGGTCGTCCGCAATCGACGCCCATTCTTGTGAAAAGCTCGACAACCTTCCGCCAACTGGAACGCGATAGAGGTTTAAGCCATCACCTCCTGGACCTGCGAGGCCTGCAGTAGGAGAAACCACGTCTTCCACGACCCGCACCTCGCCCCGTCGACCTCAGGGCGTGCGACCGATTGTCCCGGCCTGAAGGACGTCCCGAACGAGAGTCGCTATCCTGACGGTCTCTCGAATAAGACCAAGAGGACGCACCGGAACCTCTATAGGAACCTCTCTTGGGCGCATTAGACCCAGAAGTGCCTGTCTTATTCGTGTCTGCTGTATCCGACTTCTTGGGAGCAGATTTGAACAACAGAGAATCCTTAGCTTTCTTTGTAATTTTATCATAAATAGCGGAAAGCTTGCCGTCAAAGAGAAGTTCTCCTGAGACCGAAGCAACTCTAAGAGAGTTCTTCACCTTAGAATCCACTAGTGTGGATGTAGCTAGGGCTGCGTCACGTCTAACCAACTCCAGATTTGCCACTGAAAGGGCGGAGTTACACGTGGAATAAGCTACTGCCCTTGAAAGAAGTCTTAAAGAGGATTGTATATCCTGAAACTCTTTCCCCTGAAGGCGCAGTGATAACGCCTTAGTAAGGTGATCTGCGTAAGATAAGGCATCTAAATTGGCTCTGTTAGACGCAATAGCTGTTTCCAACACCGCGGTTGGAATAGAAGCTGACGACGGTAATGAAAGCTCTAAGTCTTCCGCCTCGTCGTCCATACGCAGAGGAACTCTCGGTATACCCTGTCCTGCCGTATCGAATTTATTCCTTGCATTAATGAAAGGCAGGTTGAGAGTATTAGCGGACAAGAAACCTGCTTTCCCCGTCCTGGAAGCAAGTTTAAATATAGCGTCGTTCAATAATTCAAATGTTCTTGCAACATTATTGGACTGCGACGGAAACTCGGGAGCGATGTCCCTGAACCGCTCAAAAAATTCAGAGTCCAATGACGCTATAATTCTCTTGTCCGGAAGCGCAGCAGTCTGGCCCGACGGAACAACTTGAGGGAGAAAGTGCCGGATGAAGTCCATGGCAGCTTTATGTTGTTCCGAAAGGGATAGCTCCAAGTCATCCATATCCCTTTCACCATCCGGTCGGACCTCATGATGTTCCCGGTCGTCCGCCCCCGATGCTTTGGCGGAGCGTACCGACTCAGCGCCATCGGATAATTCTCGACCCGACACCGTTTCTGTCGGCTGCTGGGATGCTGCGATAAGCTGTGCTATCTGCACAAGAATGTCCGGCGTCGAGACCTGCGGAGGCGCAGTCTTTCGCTGCTTCGCCGAGGGCAGCTCCGCATCAGATGGCTCCTGCATACTTTTCCTTTGCGAACGTCCGGAGTCCATCGGTCTCGAATCCCTGGCTGCCAGATGGTGTGACCTGGTCGCCGAAGAATCCTTGATCGGCGAAGCTGGTAATATATCGGCGGTCACGCAGCCAAGGTGCGGTCGTGTGCGCTGACGAGAAGAGGAAGCCTTAACAGTCTCTGCGGACTGCTTATACAACGGAGCGTCCCGAGCGACGGACGTATGCTCCGCTAAAGACACATTTTGAACCACAACATCTGGTCCCAGATGTTGTTGTACGAGAGAGGGGCCTCTCTCGCTCGCGGCCCGGCTGGACCTGGACGAGCTAGGAACCAGACTCAAAGGCTTCCTCCGTTCTCGCTTACTATCCGCCGTCACTGGGTGTGCATCTATTATGTTTATAGTGCTCGCATCACCCAAAATTTCCTCTTGGACCACATCGGATGAACCTGGCTGCCGAACCATTCGGTGAATGGACGCTACACCGGGCGAGCTAGCGGACGACATTTGTCTAATCTCCATGAGCACTTTTGCCGCTAGCTCTGAATTCATTTGTGACGACGGATGCACACTTGAAGAAGATAACATGGAAACATCACCCTGTTCTGGTTCCTCTGAAATAGAAACTGAGAGAGTAGAGTGACCTTGCGGAGAAAGAGCCGGCATCGCTCTTTCTCCGGAAACAACATATCGTGACACACGTTTCCCATGTTCTCATCCCAATGTTCACATGTAGGACAGGGATTAATGCGAGAACACTGACTACAATTAATACAATGATCATGAAAGTCAGAGGAAGATTTCTTCCTATTACAATTTGAACAATGTCCCTTCATTGTGAAAGAACAACAATAAGTCCTAGTTACTCGCAAAAACCCCTGACACAAAGATACATAATAACATGATCCATTAATAAATGAAAAAACAATTGCAAAACAAAATAATTTTGAAAAAATATTTTTTCAGCGAAGCCCAAGTTGCTGAAAAGTAACGTTGAGCCCCGATGGATCCGATGGCAAAGTGTGGTCAAAAATTTTAAATTTATATTAAATAATTAATGAGACACTTTCGGATAATATAAATGTATCTTATAGTGATATAAACTACAGCAAAGGCAAACAGCCCCCCTCAAAAAAGGCTGTTGCCAATGAAAACAAACAGTGTAAAAACACCAGAAAACATGACTCCAGGCACTGAAAAAACTGGCCCGGAATCAGTCATCAATTACACTCTATCTGATGCAAAACAGAGACTCCCAGGGGAGAATCTGCAGAACATCAGATGGAAGATGCAGAACACAAACGTTATACACCCATGGGTGAAAACGTAACTATAGGGAAAATAACAGAAAACATTCTGTAACCAAGCAACTCTCCCAGGAAATTTTAGAAATGAAATTTCTCAAAAATATGCCAAAAGCATGGGAGAATTGCAAGGGGGGACTTTAGAAGGCTAGGGGAGAGGAAACACTGAATAAGCAGTGCAACAATTAGCAAGAATGACAACAAGAGGCCCATGCCTCGAAAATAGGCAACTTAACATAATTTCATCAAAAAATTTTAAGTACAGCCCTGATTATTTTTTGTCACATCTTTTTCCTCTCCTCCTTCTATCCTCCTTAGAATCACATTTTCTCCAAAAATTACGTGTCTGGCATCCTTTAAACTGAGATTTACAAGCACAAAGATCAGTGAGATGTTGACTGATGAAGGGCCAAACAGAGAATGATAATTGGCGCCAATTTCGGGACGTCTGCGTCACTGCGCATGCGCAGTAGAGGCGTAGTATGGAGGTCCTTTAGGACATGATTTCTTTTTGTTTTGGATGCAAATTTTGGGGATTGGGGGGCAAAATTTGTGTTTGGCCCTGGTTTTGTTAGAGTTAGCACCAGCTAAGTCTGGGTCATTGGTACAGTATAAAAATATTGTATGGTGATTTTTTTAAATAGCGCTGGGCCAGTTTGGCCATTAGGTTTGATAAAAGGTTAATAAGTTGGAGAGTCTGACAGTTTTTACACCTCTGCTCTGTGGCATTCTCTGGGTACTCTGGCTACCTCTGTCTGTAAAACTGTCTGACACAATGGGACCCTGGCTGTTAATAGTGTTATTAAACCCCAATAAACTAAATTAAACTAAACTGCTTCTTTTGCTATACCTTCTTTGATGATTTTTGAATAGTATTTGGTCAATTTAGCAAAATATAAACAAAAACACATTACAAACCTATCGGCTGTGCTTGAGGATAATAAACTGGAACAACCACAGGATTTGGAGCATAGGTATAGGAAGGCTGTATGTTTTGGATTGCCTGAAAGAAAAACATATTCAAAATCATGGAAAAAATAAAATGGTAAAAACCTTTTAAAGGTGAAGAGGAAATAAGTAGTAAACCTGATAAAAAAAACTTAGTTTAGTTTAGTTTAGTTTCCGCTGGCCCAAAAATTCCAAATAGGTAATGTAGGAATTTTTTTTTAAATTTTTCAGTATAGTGAATACTCAGGAGGAGGTTCAATGTTTCAGTTTTAATCACAGATATATGGAAGTAATGATAAAAAAGTTATAAAAAAGTAATAAATATCACTCAGTTATTTTTCAGACTTTTATATTACATTACTATCACATGTAATAAAAAAAATCTATATTACTTATTACTTTATAAATTGTAATATATTATATTATATTACTTATTATCCCAGCCCTGGATAATGGAAGTAATAATAAATGCCTTTAACCTGGTCAATTCGAATACATATTTTGTGCCTCAAAAAATGACTTAAACCTTTACCCAATGCACAGAATATCCAAATTTATTATTTTAATTATTGTTTTTTTTTAATTTTTCCAAAAATTTCAACAAAACCATATGATGTGACCAATCACTGGAAAGACAAAAGTGGCAAATATATGCCCGCCCTTTCCCAATTTTATCGGGGAGCATGAAAAACAAGAATACTGTGGTGCCCATTAAACTGAGTATCTCTTGAGTGAAGCTGTTAACTGAATACAACTTCCAAAAACAAAATCATTTACCACACATTCAGTACAAATTTAACCTGTGAATAGCATATAATACAGAGAGAATTTACCCTAACAAACATCAAATTCCTCTTGCTTATAGATCTATTTGTCCTCAGTATATGAAATATAGGCATTTAATCTATTATATCTTGTTTGACAGAGCTCCAAGAGCTCTGTCAAACAAGATATAATAGAATAAACACTCAGTTTATCTTTAGAATACAGGAAAGGGATCAATTATCCCTTTTTGTTGAAACCTCCTGTTGATCGAATAATTTTCACGGGCAAAATGACTATTCAATTAACATGGTTCCAATTACTACAGTTTATTTCTTTTTTTCATTCATTACCTCTTTGCCTACCTAACATAAATGCCATATCAGCACTATTTCAAACTAGATGCATCAGTATAACATGTATTCCCCAGTGAGCTAAAAATGTCTGAAAAGTTAAAAAATTTATAGTAATTTATATATTTTTTATACTTACCAATGACCCAGACTTAGCTGGTGCTAACTCTAACAAAACCAGGGCCAAACACAAATTTTGCCCCCCAATCCCCAAAATTTGCATCCAAAACAAAAAGAAATCATGTCCTAAAGGACCTCCATACTACGCCTCTACTGCGCATGCGCAGTGGCGCAGACATCCCGAAATTGGCGCCAATTATCATTCTTACTTGCAGTGCCTGGTCAGCGCTATGTACTCAGCGGGGAGGCAAGAGTTCCCAACTCCAGGGAGGGCCATCCCCGTCTGGGTCATTGGTAAGTATAAAAAATATATAAATTACTATAAATTTTTTAACATTTTTATACTGTACCAATGACCCAGACTTAGCTGAATAGTAAACAGGCTGGAGGGCCTAGGACATAGAGGAAAATCCAATAAGCTCAACTATATAGTAAAGAGGTAACCCCTTAAGGAGAAAAGGAGTATTAGGCTTTACATGTATCTTTCTTATTTAATATTAAATTAGAAAGATACACTACCCTTAATAATTGAGCACAATAACATACATGTTCTCTATTAACATCCAGTATATCCCTTATACTAATTATTTTTAAAGCAAGCCAATAAATAAAGTAGTCCAGAGAAGTGAGACTCTTTATAGTCATTTAAAAGTGTCCGAGTATTGTATATTAAAGCCCGTTTGACACTTGACATATACAAATGCTTCACATCGAGCTACACTTTAAAAATAAGACATGAATGAATTTAGCATTAATATTACACTTTAAAACCATCCCGGAAGCGACTCAGAAATACTGACTTGGAGGAGGCATTCCCTTGCTTTTCACTATAAAGCAGGTTACCTAAGGGAACACCCGCCCCCCCTTCCCCTTGCCCTGGGTCAAATAGCCCAGAGCGAAGAGGGCAGCCGGACGGAGTCACTGCCGGAACAGAAAGCCTGCATAACTATAGTTGCAACTGTTTAGTGGACGACATTCTGCGCAACAGATAATGGACCTAAACAATGCAGGTCTCCAGAAATGGACTCAATATTTCTGAGATAAAAATTCATAAATGTGGATGGCTGAGACCAATAAGCAGCCTTCATTAAATCTGTAATAGCAACACTATTAGCATAAGCCCAGGAAGTAGAAAGAGCTCTTACTTCATGAGCAGAAATCTTAAGCACAGGCTGCTGAGAAGAAGATAAATTTTCATAAGCAGTACGGATAGTTAATTGAATCCATCTAGCAATAGAATGGACCGAAATGTCCTTTCTATTAGGCATCAAAGACAGAAAGAAACGTTTCCGTCCCTTTCTGATAAACTGAGATCTCTGTTTATAGATACGTAATGCTCTAACAGGACAGAGTAAAGGCCTACGCCCATCTGAAGACGGAAGAGCCTTAATAACAATAGGTTCCGGATATTTATTAGGAGCCTGATTCTTAGCTAAAAAACCCACATTAGTAGTGAAGGTGATAGTGTTCCCAACACTACGATAGTGAGAATCATCCACCGACAGTGCATGAAGCTCACTGACTCTTCTAGCAGAAGAGAAAGCTAAGAGAAAAGCTGTCTTATAAGATAAGAATTTGAAATCTACTGTCCCAAGAGGTTCAAATGGCTTTTCCTTCAATTTAAGAAGAACCCAAGCTAAATTCCACTTAGGAATTAATCAAAGAGTTCTGGGTCTATTTATCGAAAAGTTTCTAACCAACTTAGATAAAGAGACATTAGATCCAATTTGTAAACTATCATGATGTGCATAGGTATCAGATAACATAGATCTATAACCCTTTATAGTAACAGGCTGCAGTTTGATTTCGTCAAACAAGTATACTAGAAAGTTTGCAATGTCTGGTATAGAGGGATCGAATATATCTACAGAATGATCCCTACACCAACGACGAAAAACCTTCCACTTAGCCGCATAGTTTAGCGAAGAGGAGGTCCTCCTACAGTTAGAAATCGCGTCCACTGCTCGTCCTGTAAAGTGTTTGCCATGCAAGAAGGACCGCACAACGGAAAAACGTGAAGGTTGAGACCTTGCGGGTTGTGATGGAGTTGGCGCGATTTCCCCTGCGAAAGAAGATCCTCCCGTGGAGGAAGCTTTCGCGGTAGGTCCCACAACAGACACCTGAGTAGATTTATCCACGGTCTCTGTGGCGACAGAGATGCTACCAACAGAATCTTGCATTGAGATTGTTTTATCTTTAGCAATACTTGTTGAATTAACGGCACTGGAGGATACGCATATCCTATCATTCCGTCCCAAGGGATCGACAGAGCGTCTACTGCAAATGCTCTTGGATCCGGACACGGAGACACATACGTCTGCAACTGATTGTTGAGATGTGTCGCAAATAAGTCTATCATTGGCCGTTCCCATTGGTAGCAAATCTGATTGAATACTTGTTTGTTGAGAGTCCACTCCGACGGCAACAAGCGACCCTTTTGTGAAAGGGAGTCTGCTAGCACATTCAGACGACCCGGTATGTGACGGACCGAAAGAAGAACGTGATGTTCTAGCGCAAACAGAAGGATTCTTTCCGTTATATTGAACAACGGAACTGAATGAGTGCCTCCCTGATTCCGTATATACGCCACTATTGTCGTATTGTCGGATAGGATTTGGACATGAGCATTGTGAATAATGTCCATCCAGTGACGTAACGCAAGCCAAATTGACATCATTTCCTTGATGTTTATGTGCTTGCACAGGAATTGCGGATCCCAAAGACCCTGGCATCTCGAATCCGTTGGGATTAATGATGCACCCCAACCTGTTTGACTGGCATCCGTCATAATGGTAAAACTCGGATCCGGCAACTGCAGCGGTACTCCCTGAGTTAACCACTGAATGTTTGCCCAAGTCTGAATCTCTTGTTTCACTTGATCTGACAAGAGAACGTCTACATCGAGCGAATGAATTTTCACACTCCAATTCTGAGTCAAGAAAATTTGAAGAGGACGTGTGCGTAACCGCCCCATCGGAATGAGATCCGCGGCGGCTCCGCACAGACCTATCAGTCTCATAAATTCTCTCGCCGTGACTTTGTCTGCGTGCAGACAATAGCGAGCGTAACAACTGACTAATTTCGCTCTGGTTAACGGCAGACGAACAAGATTGTTGTGCGTCTCGAAGCTCATTCCCAGATGAGTGAATGACTTGGATGGCACCAGATCCGACTTCTCCTCGTTTACTATAAAACCGAGACGTCGGAGCAATAGAAGAAGATTCTGAACATCGTTCTGAAGCGTTAACTCGTTGCCGTACCTCTGAAAAATGTCGTCCAGGTAGGCCGACGTTACCGCAGACGAATGAGCTCGGAAATAGATCATTACCGAGTTCATTACCCGAGTGAAAGCCCAGGGTGCTAGATTCAATCCGAAGCACATCGCCCGGAATTGATACACCACTCCTAGGACTGCGAAGCGTAGGTACTTTCGGAATGTCGGATGTACCATGACGTGAAAGTACGCATCTTTGAGATCTATGCTCATTGCATAATCGTTCACCCGAATACTCGCTCTGACCGATCGAATCGTCTCCATATAAAACTTCAGAGCGACGATCAGCTTGTTTATCCAGCTCAAATCTATGACTGGACGGAACGAGCCGTCTGGTTTCGGAACCAGAAACAGATGGCTGTAGAATCCCGGAGATTCCTGGTTTTCTACGACCTCTACCGCGTTCTTCATTAAAAGAGACTGCACCTCTGATAACAGAGCGTCTCTTTTCTGCGGATTTGACGGAAGATGAGTCCACTTTGGACTTCAAGTTAATGGAGGCTTTCGTTTGAAGGATATCTTTAGACCTTCCGAAGTCACTCCTCTCACCCAAGGGTCGTCCGTAATCGACGCCCATTCTTGTGAAAAGCTCGACAACCTTCCGCCAACCGGTACGCGATAGAGGTTTAAGCCATCACCTCCTGGACCTGCGAGGCCTGCGGTAGGAGAAACCACGTCCTCCACGGCCCGCACCTCGCCCCGTCGACCTCGGGGCGTCTGACCGATTGTCCCGGCCTGAAGGACGTCCCGAACGAGAGTCGCTACCCTGACGGTCTCTCGAATAAGACCAAGAGGACGCACCGGAACCTCTATAGGAACCTCTCTTGGGCGCATTAGACCCAGAAGTGCCTGTCTTATTCGTGTCTGCTGTATCCGACTTCTTAGGAGCAGATTTGAACAACAGAGAATCCTTAGCTTTCTTTGTAATTTTATCATAAATAGCAGAAAGCTTGCCGTCAAAGAGAAGTTCTCCTGAGACCGAAGCGACTCTAAGAGAGTTCTTCACCTTAGTATCCACTAGTGTGGATGTAGCTAGGGCTGCGTCACGTCTAACCAACTCCAGATTTGCCACTGAAAGGGCGGAGTTACACGTGGAATAAGCTACTGCCCTTGAAAGAAGTCTTAAAGAGGATTGTATATCCTGAAACTCTTTCCCTTGAAGGCGCAGTGATAATGCCTTAGTAAGGTGATCTGCGTAAGATAAGGCATCTAAATTGGCTCTGTTAGACGCAATAGTTGTTTCCAACACCGCGGTTGGAATAGAAGCCGACGACGGTAATGATAGCTCTAAGTCTTCCGCCTCGTCGTCCATACACAGAGGAACTCTCGGTATACCCTGTCCTGCCGTATCGAATTTATTCCTTGCATTAATGAAAGGCAGGTTGAGAGTATTAGCGGACAAGAAACCTGCTTTCCCCGTCTTGGAAGCAAGTTTAAATATAGCGTCGTTCAATAATTCAAATGTTCTTGCAACATTATTGGACTGCGACGGAAACTCGGGAGCGATGTCCCTGAACCGCTCAAAAAATTCAGAGTCCAATGACGCTATAATCCTCTTGTCCGGAACCGCAGCAGTCTGGCCCGACGGAACAACTTCAGGGAGAAAGTGCCGGATGAAGTCCACGGCAGCTTTATGTTGTTCCAAAAGGGATAGCTCCAAGTCATCCGTATCCCTTTCACCATCCGGTCGGACCTCATGATGTTCCCGGTCGTCCGCCCCCGATGCTTCGGCAGAGCGTACCGACCCAGCGCCGTCGGATAATTCTCGATCCGACACCGTTTCTGTCGGCTGCTGGGATGCTGCGATAAGCTGTGCTATCTGCACAAGAATGTCCGGCGTCGAGACCTGCGGAGGCGCAGTCTTTCGCTGCTTCGCCGAGGGCAGCTCCGCATCAGATGGCTCCCGCATACTTTTCCTATGCGAACGTCCGGAGTCCATCGGTCTCGAATCCCTGGCTGCCGGATGGTGTGACCTGGTCGCCGAAGAATCCTTGATCGGCGAAGCTGGCAATATATCGGCGGTCACGCAGCCAAGGTGCGGTCGTGTGCGCCGACGAGAAGAGGAAGCCTTAACAGTCTCCGCGGACTGCTTATACAACGGAGCGTCCCAAGCGACGGACGTATGCTCCGCTAAAGACACATTCTGTACCACAACATCTGGTCCCAGATGTTGTTGTACGAGAGAGGGGCCTCTCTCGCTCGCGGCCCGGCTGGACCTGGACGAGCTAGGAACCGGACTCAAAGGCTTCCTCCGTTCTCGCTTACTATCCGCCGTCACTGGGTGTGCATCTATTATGTTTATAGTGCTCGCATCACCCAAAATTTCCTCCTGGACCGCATCGGACGAACCCGGCTGCCGAACCATTCGGTGAATGGATGCTACACCGGGCGAGCTAGCGGACGACATATGTCTAATCTCCATGAGCACTTTTGCCGCTAGCTCTGAATTCATTTGTGACGACGGACGCACACTTGTAGAAGATAACATGGAAACATCACCCTGTTCTTGTTCCTCTGAAATAGAAACTGAGAGAGTAGAGTGACCTTGCGGAGAAAGAGCCGGCATAGCTCTTTCTCCAGAAACAACATATCGTGACACACGTTTCCAATGTTTCTCATCCCAATATTCACATATAGGACAGGGATTAATGCGAGAACACTGACTACAATTAATACGAAGATCATGAAAATCAGAGGAAGATTTCTTCCTATTACAATTTGAACAAAGTCCCTTCATTGTGAAAGAACAACAACAGGTCCTAGTTACTCGCAAAGACCCCTGACACAAAGATACATAATAACATGATCCATTAATAAATGAAAAAACAATTACATATCAAAATAATTTTGAAAAAATATTTTTTCAGCGAAGCCCAAGTTGCTGAAAAGTAACGTTGAGCCCCGATGGATCCGATGGCAAAGTGTGGTCAAAAATTTTAAATTTATATTAAATAATTAATGAGACACTTACGGATAATATAAATGTATCTTATAATGATATAAACTACAGCAAAGGCAAACAGCCCCCCTCAAAAAAGGCTGTTGCCAATGAAAACAAACAGTGTAAAACACCAGAAAACATGACTCCAGGCACTGAAAAAACTGGCCCGGAATCAGTCATCAAATTACACTCTATCTGATGCAAAACAGAGACTCCCAGGGGAGAATCTGCAGAACATCAGATGGAAGATGCAGAACACAAACGTTATACACCCATGGGTGAAAACGTAACTATGGGGAAAACAACAGAAAACATTCTGTAACCAAGCAAACTCCCAGGAAATTTTAGAAATGAACTTTCTCAAAAATATGCCAAAAGCATGGGAGAATTGCAAGGGGGGACTTTAGAAGGCTAGGGGAGAGGAAACACTGAATAAGCAGTGCAACATTTAGCAAGAATGACAACAAGAGGCCCATGCCTCGAAAATAGGCAACTTAACATAATTTCATCAAAAAATTTTAAGTACAGCCCTGATTATTTTTTGTCACTTCTTTTTCCTCTCCACCTTCTATCCTCCTTAGAATCACATTTTCTCCAAAAATTACGTGTCTGGCATCCTTTAAACTGAGATTTACAAGCACAAAGATCAGTGAGATGTTGACTGATGAAGGGCCAAACAGAGAATGATAATTGGCACCAATTTCGGGACGTCTGCGTCACTGCGCATGCGCAGTAGAGGCGTAGTATGGAGGTCCTTTAGGACATGATTTCTTTTTGTTTTGGATGCAAATTTTGGGGATTGGGGGGCAAAATTTGTGTTTGGCCCTGGTTTTGTTAGAGTTAGCACCAGCTAAGTCTGGGTCATTGGTACAGTATAAAAATACTGATTCTCTGATGTTTCACATCATAAACTAAGTTCAAGGTCATTAACTCCACAAAAAAATAATCGACCATGATCAAACTCAAACTCGATTTGTAGGTACCCATGATAAAGCCATATACCAGAAATCAGCCAAGTATCTCAATGTATGGTGAAAAAAAGTCCAAAACACTGTTATTTTGGAATGATGGAATGATGGAAACACAGAATGAAAAAATGATGGAATGACAGATGGACAGGGGTAAAACTATATGCCCCCAGTAATTTTATGGTGGAGGCATAAGAAACGCCATTCAAATTTTATTATTTTTTAAATTTCTTCCCTAAAAAAATATGTTTTTGAAGCAAAAAGTTAATTTATTTTAGTTATTTAAGAACTGTTTTTTAAAATGTTTGCAAGTCAAATAAACTGATGATGTGATGTAGCTGCACTCAAAATAGTTTTCCTATTGCACTATTTACATGTATTTCAATAATACTGTTTGAACTAAACAAATCTATAATTACAGATATCTTACCGTGAATGACATAACTAAGTTCAATGCTCCTTCCTTCTCATCCCCTTGTTTCCCACTGAGGTTGTACCAATCATCAACAGTTTCACCACCTAATACTTTCTGTGGAATGGTGATATAGGACCAAGCTATTCGCTCATCCATTGTTATTGATCTCTGGAATGGAAAATTTTCAATCAACACTATAAATCTGTGAAAATCATATTAATTAGAAAATAGATATTTCCTCACCACAGATAATTCCCCACCTGGTATGGATGGACATTTCTCCACCATGGCTATTTATAAGCTCAGTAGTTATTAAAGATCAATTTTATTGTGATAATAAAGGTAACATAAGATATGAGGTGTCATGCACAATTTTATTTGATATTATACAATTATGGACTTTTGTGGTGGTGAATATGATTTGATATGAATGTAAACAAGAGGCCCCACGGGGCCTAAAGTGCTCACCTTGAACAGAACACAATATAAACAGAGTCCAAGAATGAGTCTACATTAGGCATTCCATCTCCATAGGATACATTGTCAATCCTTGCACCTCTCAGGAGTGACTAAAATAGTCTGAGCATCATGCCTTTTCTTCAGTTGATCATAAGTAAAATGTAGAGCTCCCCTATGAAGCCCCTTGATACAACCTGTGTAGATTAATCTTAGTTACACACCTCTAGTCTACAGGGTACTGAATACAAAATTTCTAATTCTTCAGCTACACGGCCAGTTCCAGCTCCCAAAAGGAGCCCAAATATTAGCCCAAGCTCTCAATTTGAACAAAGTTGAATCGGATCTCCCTCAATTTGAACAAAGTTGAATCGGATCTCCCCAGAGATGTTGAATACCAAATAATGCATTCTGACTGTTGGATATGAAGAAGAAAATTTTTAAAGAAATTTCTTCATATAGCACTAAGTTAAAATTTGGGCTACCAAATATTAACCTACAGACCCGATTTGAACAAACTTGAGTCTGCCCACCACCCCCCCCCCCCCCCCCCGCCCCCCTAGAGATGTTGTATACCAAATATGAAAGCATTCTGACTAGATGATCTGAAGAAGAAGATTTTTGAAGAAATTTACTCATATTGCCGTAAATTAAAAGTCGGGCTACCATAGGGGGCCCAAATATTAACCCAGGGAACCAATTTGAACAAACTTGAATCTGACTCTCCTAGAGATGTTGTAAACCAAATATGAAAGGATTCTGACAGGTGAATCTGAATAAGATTATTTTTGAAGAAATTCCCTCATATTGTACTATGTTAAATTTACGGTTCCAATATGGAGCCCAAATATTAACCCAGGCACTTGAATTGAACAAACTTGAATATGAACACCTTGAGATGCTGTATACCAAATATGAAAGATTCTGGCTGGTTGATCTGAAGAAGAAGATTTTAAAAGAAATTTCCTCATATTGCACTAAGTTAAAATTTGGGCTACCTCAGCGAGCCTAAAAATATACCTAGGGAGCCGATTTGAACAAACTTGAATCTGACCACCCTAGAGAAGTTGTATACCAAATATGAAAACATTCTGACTGGTGGATCTAAAGAAGAAGATTTTTAAAAATTATCCCCCATATTGAACTAAGTTAAAATTTTGGCTTCCATAGGAAGCCCAAATATTAACCTAGGGACTTGGTTTGGACAATCTTGAATCTGCCCCTCATAACAATGATGTATACCAAACATTAAAAGATTCTGACTGATGGTTCTGAAGAAGATTTTTTAAATAATATTCCCATATTGCCCTAAGTTAAAAATTTGGGTTCCTGTATTGAGCCCAAATATGAACCAATGGGCTTTATTTTAACAAACTTGTATCTGACCACCCTATGAATGCTGTATACCAAATATCAAAAGATTCTGACCATTGGTTCTGAAGAAAATATTTTTTTAGTTTTTGCAAATATGATGAGTCAGCATTTTTTTTATGCCCCTCTACAGAACACCATAACTTAACCGATGGCAATTTTGTTTTACCATTCAATTCTACTGATCCTAAGGATGCTTCATACCATATAACAGCTCTCTGTTCCATGTGGTTTGGGAAATATGAGAGTTTGAAAATATTTCTATTTTTATCTCCTGGGGTTCCCATGGGGTTGCAGGAATTTTTTTGCACGAGTCAAGTACTTATGACCCAATAATACCACATACTGAATTTGGTTCAAATTGGACAATCGGTTCAGAAAATAGAAATTTTGGGTGGGGCCAAAAGTCTTACCCCTCCCATCTCGAAGTCAAATATTGCTTCATGAACTCCGTTTCAACAAATTTGATTCTACACCTCAAAAGGAAGTTCCGTAACAAATATCAAGTCATTGTACCCACTGGTTCATGAGAAGAAGATTTTAAAAATATTTTGGAACATTTTCCTCCACCCCCTCTCTATGGGGCTGAGCATGTTGAGTTCAACAAAAATGCAATGCCCCTTCGGGACCATCACTCACACAAACTTTCACTTGGACTGGCAGAGTGGGTTTGGAGGAGAAGATCAAAACATGGTGTTGCCGGATGGAGAACAATGGAGAACAATGAGATTAGCTCAGCTTGACTTTGTCAAGGTGAGCTAAAAACTTATATTGGCCGAGGCATTAGACGAGGTCAATATAAGATTTTTAGGTTCATATCACATCATAATTACCACCACAAAAGTTCATAACTGTTTTATTATATACAACATCCTCAAAAAAATAATCTTCTATTTGTCAATTAAAAGTTCAATTATATCAACCAGAAATACCTTTATTTAACAATAAAATAGTTATCATCATCTGCAGAATAACATAAAAATGAGATGGAAGTCATATTGACTGTGTATGCACATTGATTGAAATAGAACTAGAAAGGGGATTTCCAAAAGCTATAAAGTTGCTATTCACTGGAAAACCGGTGTACATGAATTTTTGAGTACCAGTCACATGTATAAGATCTATCCAATAGAAATGTGGTTTATATTTATAAAGTATATAATAAATTTCATTTATTTCTTCTGCCATGCTGCCTTTAAGAGATTATAACATCTATGTAGAGGAAATATATACTGAATTCTGTGTCAATGCATTTTATTTGAAATATTTAAATTACATTCCTTTGAGAGAAAATGAAAATACATGTGACTATAAAGGTTTCAGCATATATTTATACATCCTGGTTAAGTCCTGTACAACTCACTGACCCTTCAGAAACAAATATACTCTAAACAATTCAGGGATTCATTAGGATGTCTACAGGAGATGAATATGGGACTCTTTCCCAAAGGCATTTCGTCATGATTTTCCCAATTCAAACCAAATATTTCCCAATCTCAGTCGTCATTCAATAAAAGTTAAATTCTTCTTCAACTCTTGAAGGTCTAATTTTGACTTTCATCACTTTTTATTGCAACAAAAAAGGTGCCTCAACAGGCAGGTTGCAGATAGGTTTGCAAGTTACAACCCAAGAACCTTGTGAGTTGTATCTAGGCTAGTCTTGGCTGCCTGCACAGGCAGCCAAGACTTGCCTAGAC
Organism: Pictodentalium vernedei; assembly: GCA_031216915.1. NCBI lineage: Eukaryota > Metazoa > Mollusca > Scaphopoda > Dentaliida > Dentaliidae > Pictodentalium > Pictodentalium vernedei. The sequence continues at coordinate 302,237,176 of CM062296.1, read as the reverse complement.
AAAACTTCAAAACCACAGAATGCAGAATATCGCATAAATATCTTCTCATTTAATAATATAGGAACAATTTATTTAATAGAGATTACACAGAATGATCATTATCTCATGTGACTGTTTGTAATAAAACGTACTACATGAAAGATACATGTAGTAGCTTCTGCATTAATGTTCTCAATTCAATATGAAAGTAACATTTCTTATTCTTTGTTTCTTTTCCCAAATTCCCAATTAGAGCCTTCATGAAACAAATTTTCCTAATTGCATGGGCCCTGACCCTTTTCCAAAGAGGGCAGAAGAACCCCTGAAATTCTACCAAACATATAAATATACAATGGACTTTCCACAATTCTGTTGAAAAACAATAAGAAGCCCAATGATTGTTCAAAACAATGTTTGATAACAACAGTGTATGATGTTAAAAACATAGGGATTACAATTATTTTTAAAACTGGAAACAGTGTTTGATGTTAGAATTAGATGTTTGAATAAAATATGGTGATTGTAAAATGTCTTTACAAACTAGAAAGTGTTCGATTGTGAAGAAATCTCTAGTGGGAAAATTCTCCACTAGAGAATTAAGCAAAGTGGATAAACCTCCGATGGGAAAATATCCAGGTGAGGAAATGTCCACTTTGATAGGTGGGGGGACATGTCAGATGGGGAAATGCTATCATACCTTTCAACCAAACTATTCAACCAGCATAAAGCAGTATATATACTTGTGCCAAATTTGAACACGAACTGATGACTTCTCGAGTACAGTGGAACCCTGCTAATTGAATTGCCACTTTGCTAATGAAAATTATTCAGTTAACAGAAGTATTCAATTAACAGGGATTGTGCCACTTTCCTGTATTCTAGAGATAAAATTAACATTTATTCTATTATATCTTGTTTGACAGAGCTCCATGAGATATAATAGATTAAATGTCTGTATTGGAGCTCTGTCAAACAAGATATAATAGATTAAATGTCAGTATTGGATATACTGCAGCTAAATATGTCTATAAACAAAGGAAAACTGGGGTGAGTCAGGGTAATTTCGCAACAGGTTACAAGATTTTTTTATTCAATTAACAGGAGTTTACTCAATAACCTTTATTCAATTAACAGGTCAAATTTGTACTGGTGGTATGGAAATGGTTTTGTGTTGGGAAATTATATTCAATTAACAGGTTTATTCAATTAAGAGATATTCAATTAAGTGGGCTCCACTGTACATGTATATCATCAATATACAAACATTCCCACAACTTTGGTTTATAGATAAAGATAGTGTAACTGCATAATGCAATCATATTTTTTTCATCGAAATGCAGTTGTAGAATTCTGACAACAATATTGGTAATAAGGCTGTTAAAATAAATTCATAGCAGAAGAAATAGGGGAAGGGTGCGATTAAACTATACCTTCTTATCTTACAATAAGAATAAATTGGGTAATTACTGGAATACAGCTTGTATCAGGAAGTCCCCGATACAGCATCTGTATCTTGCATCTGCATATTACAACGACGTGCTTGGTTATGATTTGTACATTACATTCTAGAACATTATAAGCTGCCTGAATGCATGTGTGAGGCACCCTGTACATTTCTTTGTACAAAAAGAGTACAATTATTAAATTATGGAACCACACTGATTTTGTGCTTTTGTTTCTGAATCACTGGAAGCATTCAAGCTGGAACAAAACAGAGTTAAACTGTTAAAGAACATAGTCTTTCAAAGTGTTGAACCTGGATTGTATGTGCTCAGTAAGTTTATCCGAGGATTGCAAAAGGTCGAGACAGCCAAAGAATGAAATCTGATATTACAATGCCAGTTAACCATTTACTTAATGTACAACACGATATCACATTTTAGTATTTTAACCCCATGCACACTGATGTCAAAATATCTAAATTTCAGGCAGAAAAAATTTCCCACAATGCAACTAGAAATTTAACCAATTCAATCTCGTTTGACAGAGCTCATTGAGCTCTGTCAAATGAGATTGAATTGGTTAAATTTCTAGATGCATTATGGGAAAAAACAGCTTCCTGAAATTTTGGTATTTTGACATCAGAGTGAAGTGGGTTAATGAGGTTTTTTTGTGAAAAATATTTTCCAAAAATTTCAACAAAACCATATCAAGTGACCCTCATTGGAATGAGCTCATCAATCTCCTTTTAATGAAGATCACATGATAAGGGTTTGTTGAACTTTTTGAAAAAATAATGTTTTTTCAAGTGCTCAATTTGTAAATTAGGTGGGAGGATGTGCTTCTTGATTCATTAGGTAAAATGTTAATCAAGTTATTACAGTTGAGAATTGTAAGATAAACCTATCATCACCATTATGTTTAGGTGTAAAATACTGTATCAGAGTCAAGCTCTTATTTCTGAGGCCATATCTCGACGAGTCTGATACAACATTTTGTGTATAAACCAGGCCCATCTCCAGAACACTTTTGGTACTGGTATACCGGTTTGGGTGCCCAAACTCCAGGTGCCCAAACTCATTGTATTTGTGTATAATCTCCATCCCATAGTCCACTAAAACGGTCAAAATTCAGAAAAGATTATACATGACTAAAACCAACATGAAGCCAATCTCTTGAAACCAGAACTAGGATACTTTAGCTAACTAAAAATATGCATGAGGCAACTGCACTCTGATCCCCCCCCCCCCCCCCCCAAAAAAAATACACGGAACATGTATGCAGAAAGCATGTGGAGGCATTACAGTAATTTCAACTTTTGTGTCTTTTACCCCTTTACCCAACGCAGACAATATCGAAATTTATTATTTTAAATATCATTTTTTGAAATACTTCAAAAAAATTCAACAAAACCATATCATGTGACCCCTCGTTGGAACGAGCAAAACCATATCATGTGACCCCTCATTGGAACGAGCTCGTTCCAATGAGGGGTCATATGATATGGTTCGTTGAAAGTTTTTGAAAAATAATATTTTTTCAACTGCAGAATTTGCATATTACGCAGGCGGATGCGGCCGATTCATTGGGTAAAGGGTTAAAAACATTGGGTTCAGTATGGTAATCCTACTTTCAGTTTCCATCTCTACTGCCTTCATCCCTGGATAAGGCTCTGTAAACATGATGGTGATAATATGTATTTATTGTGCATCGTTCACAAAATTTTTATTTGCTATACTGAATCCATTCAGTACAGGAATGGCTGAAACATAATCATAACATCTTTCTCTTTATAATCTAAAAGGGTGCAGAAAAGTATGTGTACAAGTTTCTGTTGCTAAAGTGAGAGAAATTCATCTTACCTCATCAAATATTTCTACATACATCGAATCAACACCATTTGGTAAATAACTATAAAAAAAAAAAAAAAAAAAGTTAAAAAATTTATAGTAATTTAAATATTTATTATACTTAACCAATGACCCAGACTTAGCTGGTGCAAACTCCATTAAATTCAGGGCCAAACACAAATTTTACACCCCCCTCCCCCCACCCCAATCCCCAAAATTTGCATCAAAAACCGAAAATTAGATGTCCTAGTAGGTCCTTCATACTTTTACTCCACTGCGCATACGCAGTGTCAAGGAGGTCTCGAAATTGGCACCAAAATGTCATTCTTACAACCAGTGCCTGGTAAGTGTTATGTACACAGCGGGGAGGCAAAAGTTTCCGACTCCTGGGAGGGCCATCCCCATCTGGGTCATTGGTAAGTATAAAAAATATATAAATTACTATACATTTTTTAACATTTTTATACTGTACCAATGACCCAGACTTAGCTGAATAGTAAAAAGGCTGGAGGGCCTAGGACATAAAGGAAAATCCAATAGGCTCAATTACATATGACAGAATTATCCCCTCAAGGAGAAAAGGAGAGATAGGATTTACAAGTATCTTTCTTATTCTTATCAAAGAAGAAAAACACAATACCATTCCGTAATTGAGCACAATAACATCAATGATTTCTATTAATATCCAGTATAACCCATTATACTAATAATTATTTTTAAAGGTAAGCTAATAAATAAAGGCAGTCCAGAGAAATGAGACTCTTTATACTCATTAAAAGTGACCGAGGATTGTATATTAACGCTCGTTTGACAGGTGACATATACAAATGCTTCACATCGAGCTACACTTTAAAAATATTACATGACATGAGTAAACATTAGCTTTACACTTTAAAACCATCCCGGTACCGACTCTGAATTACTGACTCTGGGGGAGGTATTCCCTTGCTTTTCACTATAAAGCAGGTGACCTAAGGGAACACCCCCCCCCCCCCCCCCCCCCACTTCCCCTTGCCCTGGGTCAAATGCCCCAGCACGAAGAGGGCAGCAGGACAGAGTCACTGCCGGAACAGAAAGCCTACATAACTATAGTTGCAACTGTTTAGTGGACGATATTCTGAGCAACTGATAACGGACCTAAACAATGAAGATCTCCAGAAATGGACTCAATATTTCTAAGATAAAAATTCGTGAAAGTGGAAGGCTGAGACCAATATGCAGCCTTCATTAAATCTGTAATAGCAACACTATTAGCATAAGCCTAAGATGTTGAAAGAGCTCTTACTTCATGAGCCGAAATCTCAAGTGCAGACTGCTGAGATGAAGATAACTTTTCATAAGCAGTACGTATAGTTAATTGAATCCATCTAGCAATAGAATGAACCACAGTGTTCTTTCTATTAGGCATCAAAGACAAAAAGAAACGATTACGTCCCTTTCTAATGAACTCAGACCTACGTTTATAAATACGTATTGCTCTAACAGGACAGAGAAAAGGCCTACGCCCATCAGAAGATGGAAAGGCCCTAACAACAATAGGTTCAGGATACTTATTAGGAGCCCGATTCTTAGCCAATAATCCAACATTAGTAGTAAAGTTAATAGTATTACCTACACTACGATAGTGAGAATCATCCACAGATAAAGCATGAAGCTCACTAACTCTTCTAGCAGAAGAGAAGGCTAAGAGAAAAGCTGTTTTATATGTTGAGAATTTGAAGTCCACTGTGTCAAGAGGCTCAAAAGGTGCTTCCTTTAGCTTAAGAAGAACCCATGCTAAATTCCACTTCGGAATTAATCTAAGGGTTCTAGGTCTATTTATCGAAAAGTTTCTTACTAATTTAGATAAAGAGACATTAGATCCAATCATTAATGTATCATGGTGTGCATAGGTATCAGATAACATAGGCCTATAACCCTTGATAGTAACAGGCTGCAGTTTGATCTCATCAAACAAATAGACCAGAAAATTTGCAATGTCAGGAATGGAGGGATCATATATATCCACAGAGTGATCCCAACACCACTCACGAAAAACCTTCCATTTTGCAGCATAATTTAGCGAAGAGGAGGTCCTCCTGCAGTTAGAAATTGCATCCACTGCTTGTCCTGTAAAACGCTTACTGTGCAAGAAGGACCGCACAACGGAAATACGTGAAGGTTGAGACCTTGCAGATTGTGGTGAAGAGTGCGCGATTTCACCTGCGACAGAAGATCCTCCCATGGAGGAAGCTTCCGAGGCATGTCCCACAACAGACACCTGAGTCGATTTATCCACGGTCTCTGCAGAGACAGAGATGCCACCAACAGAATCTTGCACTGGGATTGCTTTATCTTGAGCAATATCTGCTGAATCAACGGCGCTGGAGGATACGCATATCCTATTATCCCATCCCACGAGATCGATGGAGCATCTACTGCAAACGCTCGAGGATCCGGACATGGGGACACATACATCTGCAACTGATTGTTGAGATGCATTGCAAACAAATCTATCATTGGCCGCTCCCATTGGTAGCAAATCTGATTGAAAACCTGTTTGTAGAGAGTCCACTCCGACGGCAACAGGCGACCCCTCCGTGAAAGGGAGTCTGCTAACACATTCAGATGACCCGGAATATGACGGACCGATAGGAGAACTTGATGTTCTAGAACAAACAGAAGGATTCTTTCTGTTAGCTTGAACAATGGAATGGAATGAGTGCCTCCCTGATTCTGAATATATGCTACCACCGTTGTATTGTCGGATAGAATTTGGACAGGTGCATTCTGAATAACGTGCATCCAATGACACAACGCAAGCAAAATTGACATCATTTCTTTGATATTTAGGTGCTTGCATAAAAACTGTGGATCCCAAAGACCCTGGCACCTCGAATCCGAAGGGCATAGTGTCGCACCCCAACCTGTTTGACTGGCATCCGTCATAATAGTAAAACTCTGATCCGGCAATTGCAGTGGAACTCCCTGAGTTAACCACTGAATGTTTGCCCAAGTCTGAATCTCTTGTTTCACTTGGCTTGACAAGAGGATGTCCGTATCAAGCGAATGAGTCTTCGCCTTCCAATTCTGAGTCAGAAAGATTTGGAGAGGACGAGTGCGTAGCTGCCCCATTGGAATGAGATCCGCGGCTGCTCTGCACAGACCTTTCAGTCTCATGAATTCTCTCGCTGTAACCTTCTCTGAGTTTAGACAATAGCGAGAGTAACAACTGACTAACTTCACTCTGGTTAACGGCAGACGAACGAGATTGTTGTGCGTCTCGAAGCTCATCCCCAGGTGGGTGAATGACTTGGACGGCACCAGATCAGACTTCTGCTCGTTTACTATGAAACTGAGATGTCGGAGTAATAGAAACAGATTCTGCACATCGTTCAGAAGCGTTACCTCATTGCCGTACTTTTGAAGAATATCGTCCAGGTAGGCCGACATTACCGCAGACGAATGAGCTCGGAAGTAAGTCATTACTGAGTTCATTATTCGAGTGAAAGCCCAGGGCGCTAGATTCAGACCAAAGCACATCGCATGGAACTGATATACGACACCTAGGACAGCGAAACGAAGATACTTCCTGAACGCCGGATGTACCATGACATGAAAGTATGCATCCTTGAGATCTATGCTTGCGGCATAGTCGTTCACTCGATTGCTCGCTCTGACTGATCGAATGATCTCCATATAAAATTTTGGAGCCACAATCAGCTTGTTTATCCAGCTTAAATCTATTACTGGACGGAACGAGCCATCTGGTTTCAGAACCAGAAAAAGATGGCTGTAGAAACCTAGAGATTCCTGGTTTTCTACGACCTCTATCGCGTTCTACAGTAAGAGAGACTGGACTTCTGAAAGAAGAGCATCTCTTTTTAGAATATTCGACGGAAGTTGAGTCCATCTTGGACTTCGAGTTAATGGAGGCTTTCCTTTGAAGGACAGTTTCAGTCCTTCGGCAATCACCCTTCGAACCCAAGGGTCCTCTGTAATCAATTCCAAATTTTGTAAATAACTCGACAACCTTCCACCCACAGGAACGCGACACGTCCTCCCCAACCCGCACCTCGCACCGTCAACCTAGGGGCGTCTGACCTATTATTACGGCCAGCGTTTTTGTAGATTTGACGCAAGTTGAGTCCATCTTGGACTTTGAGTTAACAGAGGTTTTCCTTTGAAGGACAGTTTCAGTCCTTCCACTATAACCCTTCAAACCCAAGGGTCCTCCGTAATTAATTCCCAATTTTCTTAGAAACTCGACAACCTTCCGCCCACTGGAACGCGACAGAGGTTTACACCATCACCTCCTGGACCTGCCATGCTTGCGAAAGGAGAAACCACGTCCTCCATGGCCCGCTCCTCGCGCCGTCGACCTAGGGGTGTCTGACCTGTTATTACGGCCAGCGTTACAGCCCCTACAAGAGTCGCTGCCTTGACGGTCTCCAGAATAAGGCCTAGAAGACGCGTACGAACCTCTATAAGAACTTCCCCTGGACGTACCCGTCCCAGAAGTTCCTGGCCTACTCTTCTCCGCTGATTCCGACTTTTTAGAAGCAGACTTAAATAACAGAGAGTCTGAAGCTTTCTTAGTAAATAAATAGCAGAAAGCTTGCCGTCAAAGAGAAGTTCTCCGGAGTCTGGAGTGACTCTAAGAGAGTTTTTCACCTTACTGTCCACTCTCGTGGATGTAGCTAGGGCTCTGTCATGTCTAACCAACTCCAGATTACCCACTGAAAGGGCGGAGTTATACGTGGAAAAGGCAATAGCCCTTGACAGAACTCTCAAGGAAGTTTGTACGTCCTGAAATTCTTGTCCTTCAAGGCGTAATGACAACGCTCTGTGTACGAAAATGCGTCTAAATTTGCTCTATTAGACGAAACTGTCGTTTCCAATGTAGAGCCTTGAATAGACATAGACGACGGCATGGATAATTCAAGGTCTTCAGCCTGGTCGTCTAGACGCAGAGGAACTCTCTGAACGCCCTGCCCTGCCCTGTCCTGCCATTTCAAATCTATTTCTTGAATTAATGAAAGGCAGATTAAGAGCATTAGCCGTAAGGAAGGCTGACTTGCCCATTTTGAAAGCAAGTTTACTGATAGCGTCGTTCAAAAGCTTGAATGTCCGTGAGACATTCCTGGACTGAGACGGAAACTAAGGGACGGAGACCCTAAACCGATTGAAAAAATCGGTGTCCAGTGGTGCTATAAGCCTCCTATCTGGCTGCGCAGCATGCTGGTCTGCTGGAACATCTTCCGGAAGGAAATGCCGGATTAACTCGATGGCGATTTTATGTTGTTCCGAAAGGGAGAATTCCAACTCGGCAGTATCCTTTTCACCATCGTGACGGACCTCATGAATGTCTCAGTTGTCCGCTCCAGATCCAGCTGCGGAACAAACCGACCCAGCATCATCAGATAATTATTGCTCCGACAGAGCTTCTGCCGGCTGCTGGAATGCTGCTATGATCTGTGCTATCTGCGATAGCATGTCCATTAACAAGGCCTGCGGAGCTGCGGTCTTATGGGATTTTGCCGCTGGAAGCTCCGTAGACGTTGTCTCCTGAAACTCCTTTTATGCAAACGTCCGGAAGAAGAAGGCCTTGTATCCTTGGCTACAGGATGGCGTGATCTGGCTGTCGAGGAATCTCTGCGGCGATGCTGGCTGGATATCGGCGGTCACGTAGCCAAGGTGCAGTCAAGTGCGCTGTTGTAAGGATGAAGAAGCCAATGAAACAGTCTCGCCGGACTGTCTATACACCGGAGCGTCCCGAGGGGTGGACGTAAGCTCCGACTGAGGAACATTATGTACCACAACATCCGGACCGTGATGTTGTTGTACGAGAGAGTGACCTCTCTCACTCGCAGCCCATGCGGAGCTGGACGAGCTAGGAACCGAACCCAAAGGCTTCTTCCGTCCAATCCTGAGTTCCGTTGTCACTGGGTGTGCCTGTGGTAAGTTTATAGTACTCGCAACATCCGAAATTCCTTCCTGGACCGCAACTGACGAACCCGGGTGCTGACCTATTCGGTGAATGGATGCGACACCGGGCAAGCTAGCGGACGTAGATGCCAATGCCATCGACCCTACTTGGGGCCTCTTAGGCAATTGCCATATATCCATGAGCACTTTAGCCGCTAGCTCTTCTCTGGACTGTGATGACGGACGCGCACTTGTAGACGACATCATGGAAACATCACCCTGTTCTTGTTCCTCTGAAAAAGAGAGTGAAAAACTAGAGTGACCCTGCGGTGAGAGGACCGGTATGGTCCTCTCCCCGCTAACAACATACTGTGACACACGCGTCCAACGTTTGTCATCCCAGTTGATACACACTGAACAAGGATTAGTGCGAGTACATTGACTACAATTAATACAAAAATCATGAGAATCAGAGGAAGATTTCCTTCCATTACAATTTGAGCAATAATCTTTCATAGTGAAAAAAAAACAGTCATAGTACTCGCAATAAGCCTTGAAAACAAAGATACATAACATAATAATCCACTATAATAATACGAAAAAATAATTCAGAAAGAAAAAATTTTGAAAAAATTTATTCAGAAGAGCCCAAGTTCCCAAAGGAAACCCTGAGCCCAAATGGATCCCAAAAAAGCCTAAGTGTGGACAAAAATTTTAAATCATTTTGAAAAATTAATGTAACACTTACGGACAATATTAATGTATCTTACTATGAATTAAACTAGGTAGAAGACAAGAAATCACTATCAGAAGGAACTGTTGTCAACGTAAACAAAAAGTGTAAACAAACCAGAAACATGACTCCAGGCACTGGAACCATGGCCCGAAATCAGTGACTAATTTAAACACTATCTGATGCTAAACACAGCCTTCCCCTGAAGAAACTGCAGAGCATCAGATGGTAGATGCAGACCAAAACGCCTAAACACCCAAAGGTGAGGACGTAAACATGGGGAAAAAACAGAAAATAATTCTGTTACCAAGCCAAAACTCCCAAGAAATTTTAGTAATAAACATTACAAATGAAATTGTCAATGACACTGTAGCTCAACTTGTCAAGACAAAGACATGTACATGTATAGTATGTGACACAGCAATGACAAATGACAAACATCTAGGTAATGACCTGATAACAAAGGTACATATAAAGTATTGTAACGGTCTGTACATAAATACTCATCGTTCCCTGTAACAAATGTATAGGTAAAGTATTGTAAAGGTGGGTGACAGTCAGATGCTAAACTAGAAAAAAATCTGAGTCCCAGAGTGGGTCTGACTGAACCCCAAAATATTTGTTCTCATAGCATAGTGATAACAAAGGCACCCCAAAACACACTCATTCCTGTCCCAAGGTGAAAACAAAGGTACCCAAGAAGTTTCGTGAAGATCAGTTCACAAATATGAGCTGTGTAGAAGTTGTGACAAAAAACTAATTGGACCTAATTTCGGTACAAAATGGCCACTGGCAGCCATCTTGAATTTTGGACCGCACCCAAAAACACTCGTTCTCATCCCACGGTCATAACAAAGGTACCCAAGAAGTTTTGTGAAGATCGGTTCATAAATACAGACTCTAGCCCGAGCCGTATTGACATGTGTACTTACTGTGTGTAAGTAGCACTGAAAAAAATCAAAGTTCATCTAATTTGCATAATTTCTGCACGAGGCAAAAACCCGTATTATATGTGATGTATCCCATGGTACTAAACATTCACACAAAAAATTATTCAAATCAGCGCTTTCATATGGAAGTTCTGTGCAAAAATCTAATTGCACCAAATTTTGTACAAAATGGCTGCCATCGGCCATCTTGAATTACGGACCGGCCCCAAAAACACTCGTTCTTGTCCACCGGTGATAACAAAGGTACCCAAGCAGATTCGTAGAGATCGGTTCATAAATACAGCCTCTAGCCCGAGCCGTATTGGCATTTGCACTTACAGCGCTGAAAGTAACACCAAAAAACATCAAAGTTAGTCTAATTTGCATAATTTCTGCACGAGAAAAAAACCTGTACTATATGTGATGTATTCTATGTTACTAAACATTCATAAAAAAATTTATTCAAATCAGAACTTTCATACAGAAGTTCTGTACAAAAGACTGATTGCACTAATTTTGGTACAAAATGGCTGCTGGTGGCCATCTTGAATTTCGGACACACCCCAAAACACTCGTTCTCATCCCACGGTGATAACAAAGGCACCCAAGAAGTTTCGTAAAAATCGGTTCATAAATACGGCCTCTAGTCTGAGCCGTATAGAAGTTGTGTACAAAAAATGGATTAGACCTAATTTCGGTACAAAATGGCCACTGGCAGCCATCTTGAATTTTGGACCGCACCCAGAAACACTTGTTCTCATCCCAAGGTGATAACAAAGGTACCCAACACGTTTCGTGAAGATCGGTTCATAAATACTGACTCTAGCCCGAGTCGTATTGACATGTGTACTTACTGTGTGTAAGTAGCACTGAAAAAATCAAAGTTCATCTAATTTGCATAATTTCTGCACAAGAAAAAAACCCGTATTATATGTGATGTATCCCATGGTACTAAACATTCACACAAAAAATTATTCAAATCAGTGCTTTCATATGGAAGTTCTGTGCAAAATCTGATTGCACCAAATTTTGTACAAAATGGCTGCCATCGGCCATCTTGAATTTTGGACTGGACCCAAAAACACTCGTTCTCGTCCCACGGTGATAACAAAGGTACCCAAGGAGTTTCGTAAAGATCGGCTCATAAATACGGCCTCTAGCCCAAGCCGTATTGGCATTTGCACTTACAGTGCTGAAAGTAACACCAAAAAACATCTAAGTTAGTCTAATTTGCATAATTTACGCACGAGAAAAAACCCGTATTATATGTGATGTATCCCATGGTACTAAACATTCATACAAAAAACTATTCAAATCAGAGCTTTCATATGGAAGTTCTGTACAAAAAACAGATTTCTGCATCGTCGGTACAAAATGGCGGCTGGCAGCCATCTTATATTTTGGACCGCACCCAACAACACTCGTTCTCGTTCCACGGTCATAAAAAAGGTACCCAAGAAGTTTTGTAAAGATCGGTTCATAAATACGGCCTCTAGCCCGAGCCGTATCCAAGTGTTGACGGACAGACGGACAGACAGACAACGGGCCATGGCATAAGCTCAAATTTGGCTTCGCCAAAGTTGAGCTAAAAATAAGCCAAAAGCATGGGAGAATAGCTAGGGGGGAATGAAGGAAAGAGAGAGAGGAAACACTGATCAAACAATGGAACATTTATAGCAAGAATGACAACAACAGGGCCATGGCTCGAAAATAGGCAACATGAAATAATTTCGTAAAATAATTATAAGTTACAGCCCTGAACATCTGAAACCACTGTTTTTCCTCTCCTTATCCTATATCCTCTTCATATCCACCATTTCTCTCATAATTATGTGTCTGGCATCATTAAAACTGAGATTTAGAGCACAAATATCAGTGACGTGACACTGATTTCAGGGCCAAACAAAGAATGACATTTTTGCGCCAATTTCGAGACCTTCTTGACACTGCGCATGTGCAGTGGAGTAAAAGTATGGAGGACCTACTAGGACATCTAATTTTTGGTTTTTGATGCAAATTTGGGGGATTGGGAGGGTGGGGCAAAATTTGTGTTTGGCCTTGAATTTAATGAAGTTTGCACTAGCTAAGTCTGGGTCATTGGTACAGTATAAAAATATACAAATTTAGATATTTGAGGAGTAGACTTGACTGATAGATACAGACTGACCGATCGACAGAGCATCTGACTGACTGGCAGACAGACTTCACTGACCAAACACCATCGATTCATTTGCAGATAGAAAGACTTGAACACTGTTCTTTTTCTTTCAATTTTAGCATTTGAAGAAATATATCATACCTGGGAGGGGTTTTTGAAAATAGTTATCACTGCTAGTTAGGCCACAATAAAAAAAAACATGCCGATAGGATCACCCATCCAATGTCAAGTTGTGGCAGCACAAAAGTGGGTTTAATCATTATCAACTTATCATCCGGAAACCAATTGTTTACAATTTCCTATGCAAAGGGTCACTGTGACCTTGACCTTTGACCTAGCGAGTCCAAAATAAATAGGGGTCTTCCACTCACCTATGCCAACCTACCTATGAAGTTTCATGAATGTGGGTCAAACCATTATCAAGTTATCATCCGGAAACCAATTGTTTACAATTTACTATGTTGAAGGTCACTGTGACCTTGACCTTTCACCCAGCGAGTCCAAAATAAATAGGCTTCTTCTTCTCATGAAGGCCAACCTACATATGAAGTATCGTGAACATGGGTCGAACAATTATCAAGTTATCAACCGGAAACCAATTGTTTTGATTTAATATGTTCAGGGTCACTGTGACCTTGACCTTTGACTTAGTGAGTCCAAAATAAATAGGGTTCTTCCTCTAACCGATGCCAAACTACCTATGAAGTTTCATGAATGTGGGTCAAACCATTATCAAGTTATCATCCAGAAGCCATTCATCAAACTTTAAGTCGAGTTTGACTTTGTCACAACTCGACTAAAAATTGCTAGATTTTCTGCTGGATTTTCATCCAAATTTTTTTTAAAAAGTGGAGAGGGTGGATAGGTGAACTTTATAATAACAGGAATACTGCCGCAAAAATGTGGGTCTATTTATTAAAGGGTGGACTGGATGATTAGTGTTTAGTGGTACTTGTAGTGTAAGAGGCCATATTATGTCACAACAGAATAACACCATTAGGATAGGCAATTACAGTATGGCTGCCGTGGACTGGTCACTTTCCTCGGGTGGGTAATATTTCCACAGACGCAATAATATAAGATTCCAAACACTAATTATAGGAATAATCATCAAAAATTAATTAAATGAAGCAATGTGCACAACCCGGTGCTTCATTAATTAAAATTTTTCTGATGATGATTTTTATTACCTGGTAAACGTATACGTGGTCATCACTGACTGTGCATGCATTATGACCAGTCCAAGGCGACTGTACTGTATTTGTACCTCTGCTCAACTTATTATTGGACATTATTTATTAGATACGATTTTCTTTGCAAAAAATTGTTATTGTGCATTATTGTGCATGGCTGATGTGACTTCAAACACAGCTGTTATGATGCAAATCTTGGCCTACATGAATGAAGCTAGAGTGGTCCTCCTTAATACATTACTAGGGGAAGCCATTTTGTTTACTGCAAAATCATTCACCATTATTCACCAAAAGTAATCAATCAGTAAAATTGACTTTACCAGGCAAAAGGGAGTAGTTTTGGTATGGTGAGGAATGAATGAAGGCAAAAAGTAAGGATTAGGCCCCAAAAAGTAGATCTTCTGTTTCTCAGGCCATTTTGTTGTAAAATTGCATGTGGACAGGCATTTTTTTTATTTTATTTTTTATTTTTGTCATTATTTCTTTGCCATCAAAAGTTCATGTTCTTGGTTTGTTTTATGTTTTAGGCCTCATAATCTACAGGATAGCATGGGTGGTGGTGTATTTCGTCCCTTGAGTGCAAGAAGGCTTTACAATTGCAACAAATTTATCAATTTTATAAACTTAGGTAAAATATTAGACATAAACCATTTAATTTTTATTTTTTTTAAGTTTGCACTGGTTATAAAAAGAGAGCAGCCAAAATGACCATGCAGGTGGGACTGGGAAACAGATTTTTAACTTTTTTAGGCCTCAGGTGGATGAATGGAAGGAAGATGAGACTTGTACACAAAATTCAATGCAAACTAATGTTCAGAGTCAAAAGCAGAAATTCGTCAAAGAGATTTTGCAGCTATTTGAATGTCACACATTTGGGAAGCCAAGTCATTGACTTAGCTGAACTAGGAGAAGTGGGAACTTCAGATTTTATGAAAAGAATGAGAAACAATAACAATGTCAGAAAACTGTACAAAATTTGAGAACAATTTGCAATTATTTGATTTGGCTTAATAAAAATTTTAATTTTACAGTAAATTTCCTTTCTTATTATACCTACCACAGTTGTTTACTACAGGCTTGCACTTCAGTGGAAGTCCCTAACTCGGAAAATCTACTTTCTACTTTGATCTTTCCCAAGCGATTTGGGAAAGAAAAGTGGTGCAAAAGCACCAAGTAAAAATAAGTCAAAACTGGGTCGAGTGCTACCGACGCACACCCAGTAGGGGACACTCTTGTCCTAGTACAGATCCACGACTTCCAGTACCAGTGTGTAGATGTGTGGCCAATGACTCATTCTTTTGAATCCGCAAACACTGGAGTTATGTGATCAGCGGGGTGCAAAGATTCCTACCCAAATAAGAAGACAGGAGGGCCTCCATGTAAACAATTGTGATAGGTATAATAAGAAAGGAAATTTACTATAAAATTAAAAATTTTTATCAACCTACCCTACAATTGTTTATTACAGGCTGAATAGACAACAGGAGGAGGGAATCACATAACCAACCCCCACATAACCCGACTGCACTGGAACTGTGAACAGAAGTAGAGATGAGCCGATTAGTAAAATGCTCCATCAGACGAATGCCGATTATTTTAGACAACAATCAGTTGATCCCAAATGCCGATGTCAGATGGTTTCTTTATTATTCAAGCTTACTGCAGAAGCTGGCTGATTTACAGTAAGTAATCAGAATTTAATTTATGTGCCATTAATCCCCATCAACCCAGAAGATAACATACTTTTAATACTCACTTAAATAAGTTAAATAACAGACATCAAAGGGTTAATTTTATGTCAATGAAGCACCATCAGTGCAGTATATTTTCAATTTAAAATAAACAGCTAACAACTGAGTCGAGAACTCATCACGTACATCGTCATGGTAAATTGTGTTCTGAACTTTTGATGCGGTTTACATCAACATTGGCAACAATTCATTTCAAAGTCGGGTCTTTGTCGAATGGCCCCCTGCACGGGCTTTGAACATTCAATTATCACAGACAAACAGTCTTTGAAGTTAACTATCAAAGGCATTCAAAATGCAGCTGAAAAAAAAAAATCAGAGAACAAAGAACACAAGCATGTTTTTGTTTTCTCCGAATTAATGCCAGTACTACAATTCCCGTGTGCCTAAAACTGAATGAAAGTGTCAATGACACTGTAGCTCAACTTGTCAAGACATGTTCATGTATAGTATGTGACACAGCAATGACAAACATCTCGGTAATGACCTGATAACAAAGGTACATATAAAGTATTGTAACGGTCTCTACATAAATACTGACCATAGCCTGTAACAAATGTATAGGTAAAGTATTGTAAAGGTGGGTGACAGTCAGATGCTAAACTAGAAAAGAAATCTTGGCATCCCAGAGTGGGTCTGACTGAACCCCAAAATATTTGTTCTCATTACACAGTAATAACAAAGGCACCCCAAACACACACTTATTCCTGTCTCAAGGTGAAAACAAAGGTACCCAAGAAGTTTCGTGAAGATCAGTTCATAAATACGAGCTGTATAGAAGTTGTGACAAAAAACTGATTGGACCTAATTTCGGTACAAAATGGCCACTGGCAGCCATCTTGAATTTTGGACAGCACTCAGAA
The DNA here is from genome assembly GCA_031216915.1 of Pictodentalium vernedei. Taxonomy (NCBI): domain Eukaryota; kingdom Metazoa; phylum Mollusca; class Scaphopoda; order Dentaliida; family Dentaliidae; genus Pictodentalium; species Pictodentalium vernedei. Next base: position 302,220,376 of record CM062296.1, on the reverse strand, counting down.
ACACTCGTTCTCGTCCCAAGGTGATAACAAAGATACCCAAGAAGTTTCGTGAAGATCGGTTGATAAATACAGCTTCTAGCCCGAGCCGTATTGACATGTGCACTTACAGTGTATAAGTAGCACTAAATAAATCAAAATTCATCTAATTTGCATAATTTCTGCACAAGAAAAAAACCTGTAATGTATGTGATGTATTCCATGTTACTAAACATTCATACAAAAATTTATTCAAATCAGAACTTTCATACAGAAGTTCTGTACAAAAGACTGATTGCACTAATTTTGGTACAAAATGGCTGCTAGTGGCCATCTTGAATTTCGGACCACACCCAAAAACACCCATTCTCATTCCACGGTGATAACAAAGGTACCCAAGAAGTTTCGTAAAGATCGGTTCATAAATACGGCCTCTAGCCTGAGCCGTACAGAAGTTGTGTACAAGAAACTGATTAGACCTAATTTCGGTACAAAATGGCCACTGGCAGCCATCCTGAAATTTGGACCGCACCCAGAAACACTCGTTCTCGTCCCAAGGTGATAACAGAGGTACCCAAGAAGTTTCGTGAAGATCAGTTGATAAATACAGCCTCTAGCCCAAGCCGTATTGACATGTGTACTTACTGTGTGTAAGTAGCACTGAAAAATCAAAGTTCATCTAATTTGCAAAATTTCTTCACGAGAAAAAAACACGTATTATATGTGATGTATCCCATGGTACTAAACATTCACAAAAAAAAATTTTCAAATGAGCGCTTTCATATGGAAGTTCTGTGCAAAAATCTGATTGCACCTAATTTTGTACAAAATGGCTGCCATCTTGAATTTCGGACCGCACCCAAAAACACTCGTTCTCGTCCCACGGTGATACCAAAGGTACTCAAGAAGTTTCGTAAAGATCGGTTTATAAATACAGCCTCTAGCGAGAGCCGTATTGGCATTTGCACTTACAGTGCTGAAGGTAACACTAAATACATCAAAGTTAGTCTAATTTGCATAATTTACGTACGAGAAAAAAACCTGTATTATATGTCATGTATCCCATGGTACTAAACATTCATACAAAAAATTATTCAAATCAGCACTTTCATATGGAAGTTCTGGGCAAAAATCTGATTTCGCCTAAGTCTGTACAAAATGGCCACCTTGAATTTCGGATCGGACCCCAAAACACCTGTTCTCATCCCACGGTCATACCAAAGGTACCCAAGAAGTTTCGTAAACATCGGTTCATAAATACGGCCTCTAGCCCGAGCCATATTGAATTGTGGTTAGACAGACGGACGACTGGCCATGGCATAAGCTCAAATTTGGCTTCGCCAAAGTTGAGCTAAAAACAGGCAGGCGGAAAATTGATATAAACTTGATAGCGGTTTTTCACCCTTGAATGTATATAAATATATTTGGAAAAAAATGTTTTGTGAAAATCAAAAGCAACGTTGGAACCACACGTTTTAAAGTGGGAGTTTCTTTTCAGTAAATCCATATATGGGATTGTGTCACACGAGTCATGACTTTGCACTGCATTATCTATTTTTATCACGTGCTCCACACATTTCAACATGAGAAAAATTCAATGGCTTCATGTTGATAAATCCCACCCTGAATGGCCCGATATTAAACTTACTGCACCCAAACCTCTCACAGTTAACACGGATTACTAATATGGAGGAATTATCTGTCCAATATGGGAATAAAGAATGCCATTATATATTTAATGAGATGATGAGTGTGGTTGAAAAAAATATTGCGACATTTTGCAGAATGCAGTACAGTTTGGGCAGTGAAGAGCATCCATATTCACATGATGGATAAAAAACAACTCAGTACACAGTTACACAATCAAAATCTTTAATATAATATTCTGCCTTTCCTATCACGAACCAGCACTTACCTGATATCAGTAACCGAGGAGTGACATACCGATCGCTTGCTACTGGTTGTCCCATGAAGGGGAAGAAAGTTCGTTACAGATCATCCATAACACTTTCACTTTCACTGAGTTTCGGACAATCGGCGAGAGCCGATGTTGAACCATCGAGTGCCAATAGTGAACCAATGGGTGCTTATCGGCCGAGTGCCGATGTTACACCGATTAATCGTCTCATCTCTAAGAAGAGTTCCCTAGGCCTATCAAACCATAGCATCACAAAAATTAGTAAAAGACAATTGAGAGATGTGGCATATGGCTCTGTGTGACGCACAGACAGAAAGGACAGTAAAACAGCACAGGGCTGGAACTAACCTTGTTAACCTAGGGTAGACAACAGCCTGAGCAGAAGAAAGAAGGCCCAAAGAAAAAAAAGATCCTCAGACTGCTCCTGCAACTGACGAAGATAGAAGGTGGAGAAAGTAGAAGCATTTCTCCAGTAGGCTGCCTGCATAACAGCTGACAACTTGACAGAGTTAGCATAAGCCCAGGAGGTAGACAAGGCACGCACCTTGTGGGCAGAAATATGATTGGTAATACAATCATCAGTCGCTAGACGAGCGTAGGCCACACGAATAGCAAGACAAATCCATCATGAAATGGATTGAGGAGAGATCTTCTGTCGACCAGGAATAAGAGACAGAAAGAATCGTTTCCTGCCTTCCTAATGAACTGCATCCGGTTGAGATAAATGCGAAGAGCACGAACCAGACAGATCTAGAGCAAAGGACAATTACCCTCAGCAGAAGGAAGAGCCGTGGTACAGATAGGAGGTGGTGTTGTTTCTGGTATATGATTCTTGGCCAGAAAGGAGCAATCAGTGGTAAAAGTAACATTGTTGGCGGAGCTCTTGAAAAAGGCCAGATCAATCGAGAGGGCATGAAGCTCACTAACCCATCTGGCTGAGGCAAAAGCCATCAGAAAAGCCATCTTGTATGTGAGAAAAGTCAAACTGCATATCCACCTGGGATAAAGGTTCGAACAGCCCCCCTCCCCCCTCTCCCTCCCTCCAAAGCAAAGCAGCACCCAAGAAAGATTCCATCTTGGGGTAAGCTGCAAAATTCTAGGCCTTTTCAAAGAAAAGTGCTGAATAAGCTTGCAGAGGTATGGATTAGTGCCGATACAACGCTTTCCCACATATGAAAAGGTCTCCAAAAGCATGGACCTGTACCCTTTGATGGTAACCGGCAGGAGTCCCCAAGAATCAAACAGATATACCGAAACTCCACAATCTGTGTTATTGAAGGATTGGCATAATCAACAGAGTGACCAGCACACCATCGACAGAAGACCTTTCACTTAGCCACATAGGCTAAACCAGTGGAGTGCCGCCTTGAAGAAGAAATGCACTCTACTGCTCGTCTCGAAAAACCTCTACAGAGGAGATGGGACCTGACAAAAGATATGCGTGAAGGCACAATGAAGTTGGGTCGACGTGAAACCTCCTTGGGTGACCTTGGCAAAGAAGGTCGTGATGTAGAGGGAGACGTGCTGGAACCGTCGCCAACAAAGAGATAGCTGACTGAACCACACCCATTGAGGCGACAGGGGAGCTGCAGGTTCATATCTTGGCTAGAACCTGAGGCAGAATTGGAACCAGTGGGAAGGCATAGCCGACTAAACCTTTCCAATCAAGTGACAGAGCATCCACGGCGAAAGCCAGAGGATCTGGATATGGGGACATGAAAGTGTCCACCTGATGGTTCGAACGGGTTGCAAAAAGATCGATATGGAGACAACCCCAGAGATATCAAAGTGACTGGAACACTGCCCTGTGAAGCATCCACTCGGTGGACATGACCCTGACCTATCAGAACAGGGAGTCAGCTAGGACGTTCAGGCGTCCAGGAATATGATGAAGCATCACTCCAGCACTGACATCCTGAACTAGCAGTAGAAGATCCTGAGACAATCCGTATATGGGAACTGAGTGCATGCCACCCTGGTTCCAAATGTAAGTGACCACTGTTGAATAGTCGGACAACAGAAGGACCTAATGATTCAAAAGGTGGGGGATCCACCGCCAAAAACTCAGAAGAAGAGCAAGAAGATCCTTCTGGTTGATATGAAGAGCTGCTTGATCCTAGTCCCATACCCTGTGAAGGGAAAGACCTAGAGGATCCAATGTCGCACCTCATCCGAGTTCGCTGGCGTCTGCCATCAGAACACAATCGGACGTGGGCAAGTCCAACGGAACTCCCTGCATAATCCACTGAACATCTGCCCAGGGGAGAAGGTGACAATGAAGAAAGCCTGGTAACTGAAGCACCAGATCCAAAGGATCGACATTCGGACTCCAATAACTGAAAGTCTTGGAGAGGTCTGACATGCAGCCGACCTAGAGGAATGAGATCTGTCACCGAACCACAGAGACCGAGAAAACTCTGAGCTGTCGCGGATATGGACTGGGACAGAGTCAGAGTGAAAGCTGAGAGAATCACAGCCCCACCCGGGGAACCGCTACTGTATTCAGCTGAGTATGGAAGTCCTTCCCCAGATGGCAAAACGACTGAGAAGGGACCAGGTCCGACTTCTTCTCGTTGACTTTGAACCCTAGCAACATGAGCATGCTCAACAGTGTGTCAACATCTGACTCCAGAAGAGTAGCATTGGAGTGCCTCTGGAGGATATCGTCCAGATACGCCAAAGTAGTCACCCTGGATTGTGTGTGATGGAAGGCTATCACATGCGACATCAGTCGGGTGAAGGCCCAAGGAGCCAGGTTGAGGCCGAAAGGCATGGCCTTGAAATGGTAAACTCTCCCCAGAAAAGCAAACCCGAGATACTTTTGCGATGTTCGATGATTCAGAACATGAAAGTAAGCATCTCGCAGGTCGATGCTGGAAGCAAAATCTCTCTGGTGAATGGAGTGGGGAACCGACCTGAAAGTCTCCATGCTGAACTTGGGAGCAATGATAGACTGTTTCAAGATACTCAGAATGATAACGTGTCAGAGTCGGCCGTCCTTCTTCAGGACCAAGAACAGGCGGGAATAAAATCCCACTGAATGAATGTTCTTGACGACCTCGATTGCCCCCTTTGAAGGAGATTGTCTACCTCCTTGATCAAAAGTTCCCGACGTGAAACACCTGAAGGAACTTGTGTTGGAAGAGGCACTCTCGACAGAGTAGTGTGCCTCCGGAGGGATATTCGCAGCCCGGACCAAACAACATCTAACACCCAAGGATCGGCTGTGATTGTGACCCAATGGTCTGTGAACTCTGATATTCTTCCTCCAACCTGGGATGAATTGAGGTGAGGACTTTCATTTCGAGTCCTGGTGAGGCCCACGACAGAAACCACCTCCTCTACTAGATGAAAGATCCTGAGTCCTCCCTCTGGTCTTACCCTTACCACATGGGTAAGAAGTAGAAGTGGCGGCAGGAGGATCAGCCCTTGGCTTCGCAGAGGGAAGGGAGCGGCTTGTGTCCAACACTGCGTCCCGGCGAACTAATTCAAAGTTAGCCGTGTTACAGGCATGCGTGTGAGTAAAATGCATGAGCACCTTGGAAATCACACGCCAAGGAGCCTGTACATCATCAAACTTATCTAGAGGCAGATAAGCAGCCAAAGCAGAGACAATGTGATCTGAGCGAGAAAGCATGCCCAGCATCTCTCTCGATAAGTCCAACAGGGACTCCAGAGTCGCCATAGGAATAACGGCCGACTTGGGCTTGAGGAGTCCTGATCCAAGACCGTCAAAGTCTGGCAGACTGACAGCTTGGCAGAATCATAGGAACGATAATGCACTGGCGGCAAAAAGGTATCAGCCTTGGTGAAGAACAAAGTCTTCATAGCCTATTGGAACTCAATTTAGAGTCCAAAGCTGCAAACGCTTCAACCACCTGCACCGACTGGCGCCCAGAAGCTGGTTGCGTCACAGGCTGTAGGCGTGCAACCGATGATCGCAGCCTGGCTGACACCATCGGCTGTCAAGAGCTGCCCCCAAGTCAGAAGACTGTTGGCTCTCGACATCAGGTATGTCTGACACATCCTCTGAGTCGGAAGACACATAGCCCATCATGGGCAAACCAGCCGATGCCTCCATGGTGTAGGCACACTACGTGGATCAGAAAGCGGCCTGCTTTCAATCCCGGGAGGCGGTGCAGGGAGGAGGGGGGGGGGGGGGTAACAGCTGAATGCAAATGCTTATAGGGGTAAGAAATACTCCGAGGATCTGAAGTGCGGGAACTTAGGTGAGTCGTTGAGGACCTCTGAGGGAAAGAAGGTCCAGGCTGCACAAAAAGCATCGGTCCCACAAAACTGGCCGTAGGAACAGAGTGTGTGGTGTGTGGTGGGCGGAAATGCAACAGAGTTCATGGTGATCCCACCATGAACATCCAAATCCAATGAAAAAGCTGCTGGGCTTGACAGCTGAGAGACCACAGCAGAGGGTTCAGCCCGCAGCCCCTTCTGAAATCACCGAGTTGAAGTCGGGAAGGCTGAGGCTGATATCCCACATCTACACTACCAGACATTTCTGCAGACCCCTGCAGGGATAAGCTGAGGCCGGCTAAAACAGTCCCAATGATGTTGCAGACGGAACAGCAGTAGCAGCAGATGCACTGGAAGCTGTTGAAACCAGTGGAAAAGTGGAGAAAGCACCCGAGCTTGGCTCTAAAGGAGGAGTCACAACCCTAGTGACAGCCTCAGATGTCGACTGGAGAGGGACCACAGTCCCGGAACCAGGAATCTCTTCACTGGACAACTGAATAGCTCCTGCAGTATCCACCAGAGGAAAAGACTGTACATCCCCCACGGAGGGGGGATAACTCTCACCAGAAGTGGTCGTGTTGGGAGGCCCCGAACAACAGCGTTCCCCTTCCCCATGTGTGCGGGAGGAACAGCCACGCGAAAGCACCACACGGTTCACAGAAGCCCAAAAGGTGGAAGACCAAGAGCCCACAGGGTCAATCTGAAGAACACCCATTACAAGTGGAACAAGAAGCATAGGAATCATCCACATGCTTGGGCAAAAGGCATTGCCCATAAGGAACAGTCCTGGGCATAAGAGAGGTGAGAGCAGTGGAAGAAAAGGTGAACTCAACAGATCCAGAAAGAAGTAGAACACTCCCCCTCCCCACCCCCCCCCCCCCCCCCCCCCCCCAACTACAAGAGAAAGAGAAAGGTGGCAGAAATTAAAGGACCGACTGGAACACAACTGAACCCAGACAGCCAACAGGGACCAAAAAAAAGAGAACTTCAAACCTCAATGGAGAGGAGAAATCCTGCCCATACAGCCCCCACTGACACCTAACTCCAATAATAATAATAGTAGGATCCAAAAGGATAACATATATTTATCAACTAAAAAATTATATGTCTGAACTGCATAGTACGCGAAAGTTGCGCACGAACATGGAGAATATGCAAAATACAATGAAAATGTTATTGAAATTAGTAACGAAAATATATAAAACACAGACCTGTTATTATACGATCCTCAGGTCACAGGTAACCATTATCAATGAGCTGAATTATCACTGTTTCTTAATGCAAATGAATGCACATCTCCCCAAGATGGTGGAAGAAAAAAGAATGAGTCATTGGTTACACGTCTGCACACTGGTACCGGAAGTCGTGGATCTGTACTAGGAAAGGAGCGTCCCATACTGCCCATACTGCCTAGTGGCACATAGAACACATTGGAACTCAGGGGACGATTTTTATCTATTGTAATTTGTCAGGAAATTACCCTGACAATCACTGAATTCCCTAGTTAAAAGACCTATAATGGCTCAGTTCATTCAATACAGGCATTTAATCTATTATATCCTGTTTGACAGAGCTCTATCAAACAAGATAAAATAAATAAAATACTCAGGTTCTCTCAAGAATACAGCAGTGACCAAATCCCTATTAATTGAATACTCTAGTTAGGCCCCCACAAAGTAGATCTTCTGTTTCTCAGGCAATTTTTTTATTTTATTTTTTATTTTTGTAATTAAGTCTTTGCCATCTGAAGTTCATATTCTTAGTTTGTTTTATGTTTTAGGCCCCATAATCTACAGAACAGCATGGGTGGTGGTGTATTTTGTCCCTTGAGTGCGAGAAGGCTTTGCAATGCTAAAGCATTGCAAACTCTTGCTGCACCCAAGGGACAAATTTATAAATTTTATTAACTTGGGTAAAATATCAGAAATAAACCATTTAATTTTTATTTTTTTAAGTTTGCGATGGTTATAAAAAAGAGAGCATGCAGCAACCAAAATAATCAAGCAGGAGGGCCTGAGAAACAGATTTATAACTTTTTAGGCCTTATCTGAATATTTTTTACTGACAAAATGACTCTTCAATTAACAAAGTTCCAGCATACTTCTGACCTCTAGTGCATTTATTTAGTTTGGGCTGCAGAAGGATATTGCTTACCATACAACACACTTCAACCACCTCGGATTCTTTGCACCATTATAAGATGTTGGTGTCTCAAACACCGAGTGGCCCACTCTTATTCTGCAATATGGATCCATCTTTGTTAGTCCATAATTCTTGTTCAATTTTGCCTGGAATAGATGTGCACAGTACAATATTGCAGTAACAAAATATTGACAATTTTCAGATATATGAATTAATCCCTTAACTGAAAAGAAAATTGCATCACAAAGTATGTCGTCTATTTCAAGAGTAAATGGAAATGAAAACATTTATAGTAATTTATATATTTTTTTATACTTACCAATGACCCAGACTAGCTGGTGCTAACTCAAAAATATCTAGGGCCAAACACAAATTTTGCCTCCCCAATCCCCAAAATTTGCATGCAAAACCAAAAATTGGAAGTCCTATCTGGCCCTCCATACATTTTACCCTCCGCGTATGCACAGACGCCAAGAAGTCACCAAAACTGGTGCCAACATCATTCTTTATAAAAAAGAATATAATAATTCAGCGGGGAGGTATGAGAGCCCAGTACTGCCCACACATGGGAGGGCCATTCCCGTCTGGGTCATTGGTAAGTATAAAAAATATATAAATTATTATAAATTTTTTCATATTTTTATTCTGTAACCAGTGACCCAGACTAGCTGAATCGTAAAAAGGTGGAGGGCCTAGAACTTCCGAAATAGTAGATCAACAAAGATCAAATCCTTCAATCCATGATGAAGAAAATTAGAATAATTAGAATTTACATGTATGTCTCTTTATACCACAATAGAAGAGACATACCCTAATATGGATCCCAATTATGTAAATCCTACATCCAAGCATGAAATCATGTTAATTAGGATGTAACAAATAAACAATTTTTAAGACTAGTCTGGACTAAGCCCTAAAAATTAGAATGGCATATTGAGAATGAGAGAAAATTGCCCATAAACTTGCGCCAAACAATAATACTACAGCTGATCGCCGAATATAGTATGGACAAAACAGCTTCCTTAATAGTTACAGAGAAGTGGACAAAATGACCCTTCCACCCTTTCTTGAACATATCTTCAAAAGAAAGAAGGGAGAGCTCTGGAATCAATAAACAGAACCCAGAAACGATATAAATAAATATCGATTAGATACTCAAAAATTAATTCATGAATAATAAATGATGCTTAACACCACTTCACAAGCCAGACTATAGCTATGATTTTGGTAAAAAAACATTATCCGCTACAAAATATGCACTGCAGATGGCGTATACATGTCTGATAAAATCAGTGAAATAATAATATGACATACACATACAAAAGCGAGATACGATGAACAATCTCTGCAGAGAACCCACGCTTCAAGATCATTCACAGGAGGCCTCAGTAAAATTAAATCCGGTAAGAACACTCTCCAACGTGTACTATTTGGTATCAACAACTATAAATACATGAGAATATGCGATTTGAGAACCGACAAAATAGAGACCAGGATCTAGAAAAGGAGGTAGGTATGATTAACTGGCTCCAACACAGAACGTCCCTGAAATATATAATTACTTCAAGGTCCACCAAAGCAATAGCGTAATCACATATTGTGCGAGTGCATAAAAATTCAGCCTGTAATCATCTAAAAACCACTAAATAGTTATGCAGTCACCTAAAAACTCAAATAGCAGTAGAGATGGGCAATATACCGAAAAACCGAACCGATACCGATATCATGGGGACACCGAAAAACCGAACCGACCCAATCTTTGAATACCGAAACCAACGGTATTTTCAATTTTCCCTGTGCATTCGCTATTTATAAGGCCTTGATGAGGACTGATAGCAGTTGAAGTGTTCATTTTCTTGAAAGAAGTGACTGATTTTATTTTTCAGTTTTGTTAAGCCTTAAGGACCAGAGCAGTTGTAGTAAATTATCAATAGTCTACAACCTGTACATGTCAAGTTGCTTAGCAGTGATTTCTAGCCAAGTCTTGGCTGCCTTAACAGGCAGCCAAGACTTGGCTAGAAATCACTGACCAGATAATTTTACTACTGTCATCAGGCCCACCTAAAGATGACATCTTCAGGACACACATTCTATGATTACAGACGCCTTAAGTGGAGCTTGAAAAGTTAAGGCGTATTTAGAACAAGTCACCAAATTACTGTAGATATGATCTGTGTAGACAAAAGAATGACAATGTTGAGCCCATCAACAATCACAAGTGTAGCACTGTGATAGAATGATATAAGAACAACTTATTCTGTATTTTTCTGACATGGATTCCCCTTTGGTACTATCTGTGAATCTGAAGTCACATACCGAATACCGAACCGATACCGCAGTATGCCCACACAAAAATACCGAAACCGATACCGAACTCAAAATTCCAATACCGCCCATCTCTAAATAGCAGCAATTATGATGATAAAATAAGAGCTTGTATATTAGAAATCAGAAAATAAACACCGGAAACTAATGCAACAGAACTGCATATATGGGGGCGCGGTGGCTCAGTTGGTAGAGGAGCAGGCTGCAAGCCGAGAGGTCCTCGGTTCGAATCCCACCTGCGGCAACCACGTTGTGTCCTTGGGCAAGACACTTCACCCCGATTGCCTACATGGGGGCACAATGACGCTGTGTACTGAGGCGTACTGCACGTCGATGGTGCGCATGTCTTCAACCAATCTAACCCTGCCTGTGCTGCGGTGCAGAGTTCAGAGTTACGATGTTGGAGAGCTGACAGCTGCTCGTCGTTGCTCGGTGGTTCTCTCCGGGTACTCCGGCTTCCTCCACCCGTAAAACTGTCACGGTCACGATTAGCCATTGTGCATAAGTCTGTGACCTTAAACACCAATAAATAAATAAATAAATAACTGCATATATGCCTATGAGGGCACCATCCAACATGACCCAAAAGCAAAGAATGTATTATTAAAATATTTATACGTGACAGTGTGAGTGTGTGTGTGGGGAGGGACGCAGGGGGGGGGGGGGGGGGGGGGGTAGGGAAAGGGGGGGGGGGGTATGTCAAAACCTCCTCACCCACATTATTAATCACTGCTGGTCCAGTCAGCAATAATATAGTGACCACAAAGCTCCCTCACATCTGACATACTCCGTAATGCCACTGAGAGCAGAGAATGATGTGAAGAACAAAACTGGCGACACAATAATGAATAAGAGTTAAGAATAACTGGAGGGGACGTTTGCGTAAGCGACCTATCGAAAAAACATTCATAGCCACTCCGCACAACCCCCTCCAGTGCATAAAATTTTCCGCTGTTAATGTGTCAGATAACAGATAAAAAAGCGAGCCAAACAGCTGGCTAATTCGCTCTATGAAACAACAGACGAACCAGCCTGTTGAAAATGAATTGTGGGATATGTGTATCCTATCATTCATCCCATGAAATATTATCTAGTTCACAATTCAAGTGATCTAAAGAACTATACCTGCTACATCGCCGAATGCTCGCGTTTTGACTGAAAGATTATCATATATAACCTAATTATCCAGTTCCAGTCAAAATCGGTCGGACCGAGCTCTATAAGAGCCTCGAGCCACTGGCTCTGGGGTGTCTGATCAGAAACTCAAACAGATGTAAACCCTCTATCCAAGTGGCTGTACAGACAATCCCTAAAGAAATATATAGGAGAGATACCTATACCTACACTACGAGTCCTTACAGATGATCTGAGTCTAGGACAACCTCTCCTACTCTTTCTGTTGGTGTGGTCGATTAGACCCCAATTTAAAGAGTAGAGTATTGATGCTTTCTTGTAGCTTAATCCTACATTAATGAAAGCTTACCATCAAAGGCTAGTTTCTGGAAAACTAAAACGACCTGTAGCAAGTTTTCCACCTAGTCAAATGTTAAGATCAAGACGCAAGGCTTCAACACATCAGAATAGCTTCCACTTAACATCTGTTAAGACAGAGATATATATAATAGGTCAAGAAAGAATTTTTAAAAGGTACAAACGACCAAAACATTCCTTTCCATATATACGTTGCTTCACAGAACTTAACATTGAAGTACATGAGACCATGAGTCTAAATTCGCTCTGAATAAGAGATTATCTTCTCAATTGTGTCCGAGCGAACAGATAAATGATGAAGGAAAGGCTACAACTAAGATCTTAGCCTGCTCATTCAATGCAGAGAAATTCTCAACACATCTTCCCCTGTCGTTTTTTTAAAAGTATGTGAACAAACACAAACGGTTAAAAATACAGAAGAAGATGATAAGAAAACATATTACTTTTTCCCGCAGGAAGTTAAATATGGTGTCGTCTACACAATCGAAAACCTGTGACACCTGTGTAGACTTAACCGGAAAGAGGTCTTATTATCCTGCTCTTTGTCCGGATGAAGTCAGCATCTAACTATGCTAGCGGTTTCTCATAATTACTCACAGCATTGTGATTCACTGGAATAAGTTTAAGGAAACAATAATGTATAGTAACCATATAAAACTGGTTTCCGAAAGGGAAAGTTATTCTCTTCCATATCCCTTTCATCATTCATCTAAATCAGTTAGAATCACGGTCACCAGCATCTGGACAGGCAGATGACTGGACCGATCAAGCACCATTCAACAGCTCAAGTTTTGAGACTGACATTGAGTGCTTCTGCCTTAGCAGGAATACTGCAATTGGTTTGCCGATTTCCTCCTTCCATTGTCACTGGGCGATCATGGTTGCATATCACAGTGCTCGCTCCACACTATATCATCTCCTTGCCCGGAGCGGATATGCCTGGAGCGGATACACCCGGTGTCACAGTTCTCAGAGGCCTGAGTAACCACTTCACTGGTCGAGCTAGCTGGCAACAACAGACTTTGTGCAGTCAGGTGTGCTTTTCAAACACAGAGGAAGCTATAAGACTAGCCGACTCCGGCAGCCTATGGAAGGAGCATCCCGGACAGGAAGGCATGGACATAAGCTCCAACTGACACAAGTTCCTACCAACAACCTCTGACCCCAGATGTTGTTATACGAGAGAGGGGCCTCTCTCTTGCTCGCGATCGTGGAAGACCTGGACAAGCATACCTCGGAACTTGTCTGCTTCCCCCTTCCCATGCTTCCTCCTTTCCGTCATCGCAGGGTGAGCATGTTCGTATTTTTATAGTGCTCGCTACACCCTTATCCTCTTCTCGACCGCTACGGACATACCTGGCATCACACCACTAGTCTACATTGGAGACAAGGGACGTAAACCTTTTTTAAAGCCTAGCCCTTGTCTAATATCATTGAGCACTTTTCTGCTAGCTCTAATAGAATAATGCGATGACAGAAGCACACTCCCTGACGAAACCACACAATGTTCTTGTTTCTCTGTACATAGAAACTAAAAAACTATAGAGACATTTTGGCGAAAGGACCAGCAGTGTCCCCTCACAGCAATAGCGTCCACTCGCCTAAAACAAACCATGACACCCGTCATCAACATTGTCAAACCTGACACTTGGAGCAAGAATTAGTGGTATTACATCAACTATACTCAAGACAACGACCATGAAAATAGAGGAAAGGCGTCCTCTATTTGCCCTTCCATTAGATAAATATTATTACCTAAATTCTAATATATGTCATTGTACCACCACCAAATCTACATATAAGATAACATTAAAATACAATCGATGAAATAAATACATCCAAAAGAAAAATTTCTTCAAAAAAAAAAAAAGTTTTTGAAAAATTTTTTCTTTTTTTAGAGCCCAAGTTCCAAAGAGAACGATGAGCCCAAAAAAGCCTAAGTGTGGACAAAATTATAAAAATCTGCTATAAAATTTACTACCACACTATCAGAATATTTAATGTTACTTACAACTGTCATTCCTAAAAATAATAGGAAACTACCTAGAGCATTGTAAATGTAAACAAAAACTGGAAACAAGACTCCAGGCAACACAGCCCAATGTCAGTAACAGAAACAAGACTATCCGATGTAAAGTAAGATCTTCATCGGAAGAAAAAACGATACATCGGATGTATGATGCATGACCAAAATGCCCCAAACACCCCAAGGGTGAGGACGTAACCCTGAGGATGTACAGAATAATCTTCTGTATAATACGTTAAACTCCCAAGAAAATTTATAAAATATATTTCATTAAAACAAGCCAAAAGAGCTTGGGAACTTAACTGGGGGGGGGGGGGGGGGGGGGGGGGGGGGATCAAAGGAAGGTAGGGAAGCAATACTAAATAAATAAACCGTGGATAGATCATAATCAATCAGTGATAACGTCAGGCCCATGTCCCGAAGTTAGGGAACATGAACCAATTTTTATAAATATTATAAAATTACAGCCCTGAATGTTTCAAACCACCGTTTCTTCCTTCGTTCGTCCAGTTGTGTTCTTGAATCCACCAATTTAACCATTGATTTGTGTCTGGCATCATTATTAAGTGAGATTTAAAAAGCACAAATGTCAGTTTGCTGTTATCTGACAAGGGCCAAACAAATAATAATGTTGGCGCCAGTTTTGGTGACTTCCTGGCATATGCACACGTGCGAGGGTAAATGTATGGAGGGCCAGATAGGACTTCTAATTTTCAGTTTTGCATGAAAATTTGGGGAATTGGGGGGCAAATTTTGTGTTTGGCCCAAAATATTTTCGAGTTAGCACCAGCTAGTCTGAGTCATTGGTTACAGTATAAAAATACTTAAGATCTAAAAAAGTTAAAAATCTGTTTCACAGGCCCTCCGACATGGTCCTTTTGGCTGTCTCTTGATCTCTTTTTATAACCAAAGCAAACTTATAAAAAATAAAAATTAAATGGTCTGAGTCTGATATTTTACCCAAGTTAATGAAATTGATAAGTTTGTCCCTTGAGTACTTTAGCATTGCAAAGCCTTCTTGCACTGAGGGGACGAAATACACCACCACCATATTCTGTACATTATGAGACCCAAAGCATAAAACAAACTAAGAACATGAACTTTTGATGGCAAAGAAATAATTACAAAAATAAAAAATAAAATAAAATACAGCCAGCCCACATGCAATTTTACAAAAAAATGGCCTGAGAAACAGATCTACTTTGTGGAGTCTAAAGGTGTGTGATTTGGAATATTTACAGTTCATTCACTTGGAAGTTGATTTTTATTTTTAGTTTCTATTGAAATTACCCTCTACATCAGTTAATACACTGGAGTGTACTTAATTGGATATCTCTTAACTGAATAACCCTGTTAATCGAATATAATTTCCCAACACCAAACCATTTACCATACCTCCAGAACAAATTTGACCTGTTAATTGAATATAAGTTATTGAGTAAACTCCTGTTAATTAACTAAAAAAATCTTGTAACCTGTTGCGAAATTACCCTGACTCTCCCCAGTTTTCCTTTGTTTATAGACATATTTGGCTGCAGTATATCCAAAACAGGCATTTAATCTATTATATTTTGTTTGACAGAGCTCATTGAGCTCTGTCAAACAAGATATAATAGAATAAATGCTAAGGTTTTCTCCAGAATACAGGAAAGTGATGCAATCCCTGTTAGTTGAATACTCCTGTTAATTGAATAATTTTCATTGGCAAAGTGGCTATTCAATTAAGAGGGTTCCACTGTACTTCCAATAAAACTTTTCTGAGGTAAAAATTAATGCAGATGATATGCGTATTTCACAAACATGTTTCACCTAATTTCGGTGCGGCTAACAATTTTTACTTCATTGTCATTTTTATTGAAGATATATCAAAGTTTGATAATCCAAGGCAACTCCTCCATCCAGGTTGCCTGGTCAACTGATGCATACTTTTTAAGTCACAATTTTGACCAAAATGCATGAGCCAATGAAAGTGTCAATGACACTGTAGCTTAACTTGTGTGTTGTGTTTGATGAAAAGGATAATGTTCAATGTTTATGAAAGGATTATGAAATAAGACAAGAATTGTGATAATTGGGAATATCTTCATTTCTGTTCCCTGTGTGCTATGTTTATGATAAAAATAATATGAGGTGTACACTGTACTAAAGAGCTGAGGGGAGGGTTAAAATGACCTCACAGTTAATGTATGTGGCCCTCACAGTTAACGTATATCAACAAGAGTTACCAAGTTGCAGTGAAATTATTCCAAAATGAGTCATCCTATCAAGTTACATTAAAATCCCCTCATAAATATGGCCTGTAGACTGTGCTAAAGGTTTTCGGGCTTTGGGTCCCTGTAGCCGTCTGTTTCCCAATTGCGTCCAAAGGGGACGTTCTCATCTAGACATTATATGAAGTCAATCTACCAAGTTACAATGAAATCCCTTAATAAATATGACCTGTAGACTGTGCTAAAGGTTTTTGGGCTTTGGACTCTGGCAGCCATCATGGTTGAATGGTCGCAACCAAAAGGGGACATTCTCATCTGGACACTATTTGGAGTCATCCTACCAAGCTACAATGAAATCCCTTCATAATTATGACCTGTAGACTGTTCTAAAGGTTTTCGGGCTTTGGGTCCCTGAAGCCGTCACAGTTGCCCAATCGTGTCCAAAAGGGGACGTTCTCATCTAGACATTATATGAAGTCAACCTACCAAGTTACAATGAAATCCCTTCATAAATATGACCTGTAGACTGTGCTAAAGGTTTTTGGGCTTCGGGCTCGGGCAGCCAACATGGTTGAATGATCGCAACCAAAGGGGACAATCTCATCTGGGCATCATCTGGAGTGATCCTGCGACATTACAATGAAATCCCTTCATAAATATGACCTGCAGACTGTGCTCAAGGTTTTCGGGCTTCAGGCACCTGTAGCCATCACAGTTGACCAATCACGACCAAAAGGAGATGTCATCATCTAGGCATTGTATGGAGTCAACCTAACAGTTTACAATGAAATCCTTCTATAAATATAACCTTTTGCCTATGCTAAAGGTTTTTGGGCTCGGGCACCCATCAAGGCTGAATGATCATGGCCAAAATGGGACGTTCTCATCTTGATGTTATTTGGAGTCATCCTACCAAGTTACAATGAAATCCCTTCATAAATATGACCTGTAGACTGTGCTAAAGGTTTTCGGGCTTCGGGCACCTTTAGCCGCCACAGTAGCCCAATCATGTCCAAAAGGGGACGTTCTCATCTAGACATTATATAAAGTTAACCTACCAAGTTACAATGAAATCCCTTCATAAATATGACCTGTAGACTGTGCTAAAGGTTTTCGGGCTTCGGGCTCGGGCAGCCATCATGGCTGAATGATCGCAACCATAGGGGACAATCTCATCTGGGCATCATCTGGAGTGATCCTAAGAAGTTACAATGAAATCCCTTCATAAATATGACCTGCAGACTGTGCTCAAGGTTTTCGGGCTTCGGGCACTAGTAGCCATCACAACTAACCAATCACGACCAAAAGGGGATGTCATCATCTAGGCATTACATGGAGTCAACCTAACATGTTACAATGAAATCCTTCCATAAATATGACCTTTTGCCTATGCTAAAGGTTTTTGGGCTCGGGCACCCATCAATGCTGCATGATCGCGATCAAAATGGGACGTTCTCATCTAGACATTATTTGGAGTCATCCTACCAAGTTACAATGAAATCCCTTCATAAATATGACCTCTAGACTGTGCTAAAGGTTTTCGGGCTTTGGACCCCTGTAGCCGTCACAGTTGCCCAATCACGCCCAAAAGGTGACTTTCTCATCTAGACATTGTATGAAGTCAACCCACCAAGTTACAATGAAATTCCTCAATAAATATGACCTGTAGACTGTGGTAAAGGTTTTCAGGTTTTGGGCTCGGTCAGTCGTCACGGTAGGCAGATCATGCCCAAATGGGGAAATTCTCATCTAGACATCATAAGGAGTCATCCTACCAAGTTACAATGAAATCCCTCCACATTAAACATGACCTGCAGACTGTGCTAAAAGTTTTTGGGTTTCGAGCTTGGGCAGCCATCACGGTTGATAGATCATGCCCAAAAGGGGACGTTCTCATCTAGGCATTATACAGAGGCATCCTACCAAGTTACAATGAAATCCCTTCATAAATACGACCTGTAGACTGTGCTAATGGTTTTCGGGTTTTGGGCTCGGGCAGCCATACCGGTTGCCCGATCATGACCAAAAGGGGACGTTCTCATCTAGACATGACCCCAAACCTGCATATGAATTTCATGACGATCAGACAAGAACTGCGGGGTGTAGCCTGTGCTAAAGGAAAATGTGAACAGACGTCACAGACTCACAGAATCACAGACTAACAGACTTCCGCACGCGTGATGGCAATAGCTTATCTTGAATATGTCAAGTTAAGCTAAAAATTGGGTCTATTAAAAATACTTCTTTTTTCTCAGGCAATTTTTCTTCAATAAAAGGATGAGAGAGGGAGACACTTTTTTCTGTTAATACACAATGCAGTCCTGAAAATATCTGGAATTCTTCATTATATAAACAATATTCTGGGAAAAAACAAAGTTTTCAGCAGCACATTTCTCAAACTGCAGTTACAAATTTAACCAAAAAATAATCACAGAGTTCTGTTAAAGAAGATATAGTTGGTTAAATTTTTATTGCTACAAGTGCAAAATACTTAATAGTATCTCTCATGAGATTTGAAGGGAAAAAGTGATGTGGTAGATTTTCAAGGATGAGGGAAAAGCCTTACCTAAGAATATTTTACAGAGACTGTCCATGACTGTTTCTAAAAAAGAATTTTTCAAGAACTTTCAAGATTCAGTTTCAGAATTCAAAGGCACCTTAATGGGCAATATTATTCAGACTGTAGGACAAGTGTCTCCATGTAGATAACGGCCCCACCCCAAAACAGACAATATCAAAACTTATTATTTTAAAAAATTCAACAAAACCATATCATCTGAC
Organism: Pictodentalium vernedei; assembly: GCA_031216915.1. Classification (NCBI taxonomy): domain Eukaryota; kingdom Metazoa; phylum Mollusca; class Scaphopoda; order Dentaliida; family Dentaliidae; genus Pictodentalium; species Pictodentalium vernedei. The sequence goes on along the minus strand of CM062296.1, from coordinate 302,201,259 downwards.
ACCCACACTGGATAAACCACAATAAATAAATAAGTTTAAACAAGAGCTCACGTATCGCTGAAGCAATCAATGTCCCCTACCGGACTAATGAGCATTAATAATTATACAAATGTTATAACCTGGATGTGATCAGCATGAATTCCGTTGAAGCATTTCCCCAAAAAGTCTGAAAAACTGATATTTGGGCACTTTTTCATATTTCCAAGGGCCATAACTCACTCAAGAATAATGCAATCAGCATGAAACTCAAACTTGATCTGTAAGACATCGTTCTATAGTAGGTTACCAAGAATGAGATCATTCGGTTGAAGCGTTTCCAAAAAAAATCCGGAAAACTAAAGTGTGACTGACAGACTGAATGACAGACTGACGGATGGACAGAGTGCAAATGAAACTTGATTTGTAAGTCATCGTTCTATAGAAGGTTACCAAAAATGAAATCATTCTGTTGAAGCGTTTCCAAAAAAAGTCCCGAAAACTGATATTTTGGCACTTTTCCATATTTCCAAGGGTGATAAATCACACAAGAATAACACAATCAGCATGAAACTCAAACTTGATCTGTAAGTCATCATTCTATGGTAGTTTACCAAAAATGAAATCATTCCGTTGAAGCGTTTCCAAAAAAAAAGTCTGGAAAACTGATATTTTGGTGCTTTTCCATATTTCCAAGGGCCTTAACTCACACAAGAATAATGCAATCAGCATCAAACTCAAACTTGATCTGTAAGTCATCATTCTATAGTAGGTTACCAAAATTGAAATCATTCGGTTGAAGCATTTCCAAAAAAAGTACGGAAAACTAAAGTGTGACTGACAGACTGACAGACTGACAGATGGACAGAGTGCAAACCTATAGTCCCCTATGGTGATGCCGGTAGGGGACTGAAAATTTTTTTTCACTGGGCCCCCACCAATGGGGAGGGAACTTCTCTCATGCCAACCACACAGCATTGCTACATAGATGGCACAATCCATTCATGACTTACACTCATTTTTTATTGGGGTTTAATGACATTTTCGATACCCATGGTCACGGGTGGAGGAAGCAGGAGTACTTGGAGAGAACCGAGTAGCAGCAGGCAACTGTAAGACTCACCAACATACTAACTCCTTACAAGCAGAGTTAGCATTGGCTGAATACAAGTGCACCATCATGTTCAGTATGCCTTAGAACACAGCACCACTGTACCCCCACATGGGCAATCTAGATTAAGTGGCTTACCCAAGGAAGCAACACAGTTACCCCTGGTGGGATTGAACCATGGGCCCTTCAGTTTTAAGTGCAATGCTGTCACCACTGAGCCACCACGATCTCACCTATGCTTTTAAATGAGGCTAAATCTTTGGTCTCAGAAGCAATTTTTGGGCCGATGCAAATTTTTGTTAATTACAGGAGCTGAGATGCTCAGTCAAACACACCGAGTTCCTGGAAATTTATTTGTTGACAAATACATGTAGTAGTTGTGATGCATTGGTTTTCCAACTCCTTATTTATTTAGTATGTACCATACTACAAACTGTTCATTCTGGGACCTCAGTAGCCCAAATCCGATACAGCAGACCTCTACTTGTATAACTGTGTTTAATTATGACCTCCATGTAAGTGCAAGTAACAAACCTGCAGTTGAAACTGGAAGTCCTGTCACAATTAGTGCAGAAAATGCTCGTTGTTAATGTTCTCCTCACTGCAGAAGACTGAAGTAGACGGAACAGAAATACACAAGAGTGTTTGTGCTGTGTAATGCAAAATATATTGCGCTATTTAGTGAGGTCAGTAGCAAAATCACGAACTGAACCGATCAAAAAGAAAAAAAAAAAATTGAGACTACAGTATGTGGAGTGTGGATTACGACTAAATTTTTGTGGGATAGATTTTTAACTCAGTAATTATTTACAATTTACTGAGGACAAAACACAAGAAGCACTTGCAAACTTCCATCACATGAACCACCGTGGTCCATGAGATGGGATTTTGTAAGAGCTTTTTGTGCAGTTATAAACAATTATAAATACTTTTCTAGTGGAGAAGATATGATGCTGTGATTAAGTAATAATCCACTCTTTTCATTCTGTTTATGCAATTGAATTTTATCTATTTACATCATTACATGTACATGTATCCCCAGTAGAGGTTACAAATGATGTTAATGATTTCTATTTACTTGTATAGAATTAGACCGAGTTGGGCACGCTGTTTAACAACAGGAGTTGAGTTGCGCTAATGGTGCAGTTTGACAGGTACATAAAAAAGTGCACCTACCCTGCTTCTAGTTTCAACTGGACATATAGTATCTTAAGAAAGTAGAAAGTTAATAGTAAAGAGTGAATAGGCCTTCATGGTATTCAATTTTCGATACCAAGTTTCGATATTTAAAAAATACTGCGGTGTGACTGAATATGATAAATTTAAAGTAATTTGTATATTTTTTATACTTACCAATAGCCCAGACTAGCTGGTGCAAACTCAAAGTTTGCTTGCAAAACCAAAAATTAAGAGTCCTAACTGGTCCTCCATACTTTCACTCTCTGTGCATGAGCAGCCATCAGGAAGTGACTGGAATTGGCGCCAACATCAGTCTTTGTAGAAAAGAGTACTACAAAAAAACTCAGCGGGGAGGTATGAGTGCCCAGTCATGGGAGGGCATTACCAGTCTGGGCCATTGGTAAGCATAACAAATATACAAATTACATAAAATTTATATTTTTATACATCAACCAATGGTCCAGACTAGCTGAATCGTAAAAAGGCTGGAGGGCCTAGGACATAAAGGAAAATCCAGTCTCTCAATTATTTCAGTAAAGGATATCTCCTACAGGAGAATAGGAGAAGATAGGAATTATATATGTCTTTCTCCTTTATGAGAAAAGAGAAAGGCATAACACCAACAATGTAATTGAGTATTACATAATATATAATTCTTTAAATTACTTTAAATTTATCATATTTTTGTACTATAAACCAATGGCCCAGACTAGCTTAATAGTAAAAAGGAGGAGGGCCTAGGACTTCAGAATTAGCAGACCAACATAGTTCCCAAGCCTGCAATCCAAGATGAAAGGAAATTAAATTTAAAAGGAATTACATGTATGTCTCTCTATACAGTAATAGAGAAGACATATCATAAATAAGGAGCCAAATTCAAGTAATTCAGTATTCTTAGCATGAATGACTATGGTAAACGGATGTAACGAGTTCCCAATTTTAAGGCTAGTCCGGACTAAGCCCTAAAAATAAAAAAATATTTGAGAATGAAAGGTTAACCCCTACAAACATACGCCATATACAAGAAGACACAAGCTCTATCCAGGATATAATCTACAGACAAAACAGCTTCACTCATAGTTACACACTTATCAAGCCAGAGGAGATTTAAAATATCCCCCCCCCCCCCCCCCTTTGAATAAATCTTCTTCAAAAACAAAGAGGGGAGCACTCTGGAATCAGTAAAAGCGGTACCAAATAACAATATATATTCGTCGAATAGGCACTCAGATATTAATTATTAATAAATTGGTGCTTAACGCCACTTCAGAAGCTAAGGCTATCATGGCGATCCCGGCAATAAATAGCGCCCGCTTGTAACGTATAACCGGAGTCAGCATACATTGATAGGTCGAAAAACGGTGATATAATATATACACTATACACATGTCCAATATAATCACAATGGACGATCTCTGGAGAGTAAACACACTTCTGAGGTAACCTACAGGCGACCCCATTCAGGTGTACAATAAATTCCAATAAATAACACTCCCAGACGTATTCTATCCAATATCTATATTCCAGACATGTGCGAATATACGAGAATGTATAGACAAGTTATATTCGCTTGGGTACCCAAATTTATAGAAATCTGGATTTGGAAAAGGAATGAAATATGATTAACAGATTCGTCGTGGACCCCCACCAAAATAATTCGTTGTTTCTAAGGTCCATAACATACAATAATGCGTCTGCCTAATAATACACTTATTATGCACGTGAGCATTGAAATCCCGCATGTAATCATCTTAATACCAGTTAACTGACTAGACAGCCTTACAGGTACCCAAAGGCTAGCAATTTATTGATGATGAATCATATGCTCACATATGACTTATAGACAAACAACCACAGGAAACAAATCAACTAAAACTGGACGTGCCCATGAGGTTGCCATAGAACCCGACCCAGCCGCCAATCGAGAAGTCATGAAATGCATGTATATAGCAGGGGGGGGGGGGGGGGAGGGGGGGGAGGGAGGGCGGGGTGGAGGGCACTAAAAATTTGCAAGACGTGACGTCCTATTTTTTATTCGGCTCCTTTTTACACCCACCCACCCACTGCGTGCAAATTTTCTACTACCGTTCTCAGACACCCTCCTCCCCCCCCCCCCCCCACCCTCCCATTAAAATCCAAAATAAACTTATCAACTTAGTAGGTGTACCTGTCTTTAGGGGGGTTTTCATAATGTTCTTAACCCTTTACCCAATGCAATGGCCAAAACCGGCCAGCGCTATTCTAAAAAATCGCCAATTAATTTTTATTATTTTTTCATTTTTTGTCTCAAAAACATAGGTTATGACCCCTCATTGGAACGAGCTCGTTCCAATGAGGGGTCATAACCTATGTTTTTGAGACAAAAAATGAAAAAAATTAGTTATTCAATCATTTTTTGGCAAGTGTCGTCTGCTTTTCATGTTAGGTAAAGGGTTAAACTGGTACCACCAATTTAAACCTCTGTGGGCTGCTGTGGGCCCCAATCTACAAATGACAAGCTGTTCATTATCAGGCTTGAGCAGAGCAGGTGTACATATAGGGGAACAAATTTTCATTTGAATTGTTCCAAAAAAATTGTCTGCACATTTTCTACATTTCGAACAAGACACCCACCCCCTACTAACGTGTGACATTTTCCCAGTTTAAGCCCAATATTCTCACATATAAAGCCTCCTGGTGTTGTATTTATGTTAAAAGTGTGATGTACAACATCATCTTTAAGGTTTGAAACACAAATGATGGTATATATTAGCTAATATATCGCTATAGTTTTAAAAAATTCAAAAAATTGCACAAGTTGGAAATGCACATTTTTGGCGCACTCAAGAGACCCACCCACCCCCACGTCACATCTTGCAAATTTTTGGTCGCCTCCCCCTGTATATACTACTATATTCTTAAATGCATATGAGGCTTATGGGAAGAAAACTACAAACTACATCTTGCCCGGTAATTGCCTCTTGACACATTGGTGGTGGGAGGGGGGGGGGGGGATTCAAAATCATATCGAACCCTTCTCACCCGCATTACTTGAATCGTTCTTGTGTTAATCATCAAATAGTACAGGAACCGCAAGGCTCCCTCACATCTGACCGACTCCATAATGCCACTAAGGGTGGAGAAGGACGTGATGAACAAATGCACCGTATTAACATAATAACTCACACCAAACCATACCGGTTTGAAGAGAATAACCTCCTCTAACAAACGGTATTATGTCCGATAGGACAACTAACTCAGCCTAGCTGAAGCAGTTAAAGGTCTTCCTGTACAGGAAGACCATGAGAAGCTGATAACTGAGGCCCTAGAAGCTCACTAAGGAGACTTACAATGCTAGCAATAGCTCACAAGTCTTCATCTATGTGAAAACAGATATATCAGCGTAAGTTGCGACCCTGAAGGCTCACTTAATGGAGCTTACAATTATCATCGTGCAAGGTAGGGATTGAAGAGCCGCTAAATAAACATCCCTGAATTCCCAAAGAGACCGCAGTCCCAAGAGATAATAATTTCAGTTATGCCACTGCATAAAACTGAAAAATTCTCACTCTTTATTTTAACAAGGCTACTATGGTGTAACAATAAGACTCAAGTCTATGACACCTAGGAAAAACAAACCAAAAAGCACAGTATCTTTTTTGGTTTTATTCCCAAAAGACAGCGGACAGAGCCTAACCCAAGAGACCACTGTAACCGTACATGAGGCTACTATGGCGTCCACAATGACATAATTTTCTTGATGCCAAGGCATATCTCAGCCTATCCATCCAGATTCAGGATGAGAAACAGGTGATAACAAAAAACTGGAAAGTAATTTTGACAACGCCTTATAGGAAAGCTTATACCTCCAGAAGGAAAGCCTCGCTTGGAAGATTTGTCTAACAAGCATTCTTGTAAGTGGAGCTTGCTCAGGCTGATAGCCGCAGGCCTGCCAAGACTACATTCTCATCCACTGATCTTCTGCAATTTATCCACTTTTTTGCGAGGTTAATAACCTACCACCAAGTTGCAAGCAACTGAAATCTATTCTCGATGACCTGAATTGTTCCCTTCAGTAATAGGAGCGACTCTCTTTGAAAGGAACTTCCGTGATTAACGTGACAACGTCCAGTTTCTCGTGAAGTTGATAATCTTCCGCCTCCTGGCAAGCGATAGAGGTCATGTCCATCACCTGCATGACTTTCGATGCTTACGGGAGGAGAAACTATGTCGGCCCCGTGAAGAAGCTCGTCGTAAGACAGCCTTTACCTCAAGAAACGACTCTCTTTGAAAGGAACTTTGGTGATTAACGTCCAGTTTCTCGTGAAGATGATAACCTACTGTTAATCATCGGTCTAGGGGGGGTCTGATCCATATCCATGATCAGACCTATGCCCCTTTCCCAAGTCGCTATAATGACGACTTCCAAGGTAAATATAAGAGGGTTATTGTACCCTCGCGAGCCATTCTCATGATGCTTTCTTAGAAGCAGAATGGCTTCGCTTACCCCGGTCTGCTGAAGTGTGTTGATGAGACAGTGACTTCAGTAGCAGAGCACTGAAGCTTCTAGTAGCCTGTTCATATATCAACGCAAGCTTGTCGTCAAATAGTATATTTCCGGTAACCGGAGCGACTCACAGAGAACTTCACACCTTGTCATCTATAAGTGATGACGACGCAAGGGCAGCATCACGTCTTACCAACTCCAAATTCACTGTCCGTGCGGAGTTGTACATGGCATACATGACTGGCCTGCAAAGAACTCTTAGTGAGTAACCATGTCCTCATATTTATTTCCATTGAGACGTTGTGCCATAGCTCTGGTAAGGTGATCTGCTTAGGACATTGCACCCAGATTTGCTCTTTTCAATGAAATAGCACATTCCATTATTTCCGAGCATATATTAAATGATGCAGGCAGGGGGCATATTTTCATCCCCGGCCTGCTCATCTAAATGCAGACTTATATTCAGATGGAACAATATTCTTAAGAGCTTAAGACTTTTTATAGTCTTTAAGTGCCCTTCTGTGAGAGATGGAGACTCACACTCCGTATCCCTCTCACCATCCAAATGTTCCATCCGCAAATATGGTCAACTCCATCCAACTGAACGGATGACTGGACCAATGGAGCACCATCTGACAGCTCACCATCAGAGTCTGTTAAACGGTAGTATCAGTCTCAAACGACTAGTTATCAACCCGAACTTGCGAAGTCCAATAGCTAGTCTGTGGTCAACACACTTCACTAATGAAGCAAAGAAAGATGCCATAGCTGCCACCGAATCCGGCTGCATTGTGGAAGAAGCCGCAAGTGTGAATGGGCATCCCAACTCACTAAAGTTTCTTGCACCAAAAACAGTCGATCCAGACTGCTGACGGAAAGGAGAATGTTCTCCAGCTCGAAGTCTGCTCCAGATCTCGCAGAGTGTTCCATTGGAAACTTGTAGGCATCTATCCCTTATTGTGCATATCCATGGAAGAAGAGGAAGCCATAACCACAGCTGACACGGTTAAAGTGCTGAAGAAGCATTCATCACATAGGACGGATGCTCCTCCTCAATGAAGTTTCTTACAACACAAAACACAGTCGTCCCCGGCTGTTAACGGGACGAAAAAATGCTCTGCACTCTCGATCTGTTCCCAGATCTCGCAGAGTATCCCGCTTAGAAACTTCTAGACTAATCCCCTTTCGTGCGCTTCCATGTAAGCAGAAGCCATAACTGCCGCCGGGCCCGGCTGGAGTGCAGAAGGAACGTTTGATGTGTGTTCCGATTCAATATGGTTTCTTACAACAAGCACAGTCAACCCCAATTGTTAACGGGATGGACAGGGTTCTCCAAATGGAGATCTGACCCCAGATCTAGCCGAGCATCCCGTAGAGAAACTTCTGGCTTCTTCCACATGCACAACTGACCAAACCGACCCAGCACCGTCTGACAGCTCAACACTGGAGTCTGCGGGATGCTGCTTTTGCATTAGCTGGGAAGCTAATAGCTGTGAAACTGCTACAGCAAGTCCATTCCCGGAGCTTGAAGAGCAGTGGTCTTCTGTTTTTCCCACTGCTTGCTGCTCCTGGGATGAAGATCTGGAGATAGATCTCTCCTCTGAGCGTCCTGTTGATCGATCCCTCGGATCGCTAGCTATCGGACGGTCCAACTTCAGGGGCAAAGAATGGCTCCGTCTTCGCACAGCTGACTGGATATCTGAAGTCGCGTAGCTAGCCTGCGGTCGTGTGTGCTTTAATAACATATCGGAGGAAGCCGTGACTGAAGCCGACCCTGGCTGCAGACCAGATGGAGCATCCCGGGTGGCTGGCAGACATATGCTCGGTCTCATGCAAGTTTCTCATAACAACATTTCGCCCCAAATGTTGTTGGGTTAGAGAGGGTCCTCTCCCGCTCGTGGTCTCATCGACCTCGTCGAGCCTCCCAACAAGAAAACTTCATTTTGTCTTGTGAAATGTAGAAGAGGAAGCCGTGACTGAAGCCGACCCCGGCTGCAGAGTAGACAGAGTGTCCTGAGTGGTGGACGGATGTATGCTCCAGCTTGTGCAAGTTTCTCATAACAACATTTGGCCCCAAGTGTTGTTAGGTTAGAGAGGGGGCCTGTCCCGTTCATGGAGTATTAGACCTCGCCGAACCTCCCAACAAGAAACTTGCCGACTTCCTCCCTATTTCCATCGTAGCTGGGTGAGCTTATTTATATTTAAGTGTGTGCTCAACCCATGTCTACATTTCCTTCGACTGCAACGGTCTTACTCGGTGTTACGGCTCCCATGGACAGAGTAACCGCTTCGTCGGTCAAGCTAGCTGCTTGCAAGAGATTAAAAACACTAACTAGAGGCCTTATCCCTCACATATCATGAGCACTGCAGCTAGCTCTATTTGCTCAATGGAGCAAGACAGTGGTAGCACACTTGGATGTGTGTCACAATATCATCGCCATGTTCATGTTCCTCTGAAATAGAAACTGAAACTAGAAGAACTAAAGAGTTTGTGATTGCTCACCTGGAACAACATAAAATGAAAGTGTCAATGACACTGTAGCTCAACTTGTCAAGACAAAGACATGCACATGTATAGTATGTGACACAGCAATGACAAACATCTAGGTAATGACCTGATAACAAAGGTACATATAAAGTATTGTAACGGTCTGTACATGAATACTGACCGTTGCCTGTAACAAATGTATAGGTAAAGTATTGTAAAGGTGGGTGACAGTCAGATGCTGAACTAGAAAAAATCTTTGAGTCCCAGAGTGGGTCTGAATGAACCCCAAAATATTTGTTCTCATAGCACAGTGATAACAAAGGCACCCCAAAACACACTCGTTCCTGTCCCAAGGTGAAAACAAAAGTACTCAAGAAGTTTTGTGAAGATCAGTTCATAAATACGAGCTGTATAGAACTTGTGACAAAAAACTGAATGGACCTAATTTCGGTACAAAATGGCCACTGGCAGACATCTTGAATTTTGGACCGTACCCAGAAACACTCATTCTCATCCCAAGGAGATAACAAAGGTACCCAAGAAGTTTTGTGAAGATCGGTTCATAAATACAGCCTCTACCCTGAGCCGTATTGACATGTGTGCTTACATTGTGTAAATAGCACTGAATAAATCAAAGTTCATCTAATTTGCATAATTTCGGCACGAAAAAAAACACCTTACAATATGTGATGTATTCCATGTTACTAAACATTCATACAAAAATTTATTCAAATCAGAACTTTCATACAGAAGTTCTATACAAAAGACTGATTGCACTAATTTTGGTACAAAATGGCTGCTGGTGGCCATCTTGAATTTTGGACCACACCCAAAAACACTCGCTCTCATCCCACGGCGATAACAAAGGTACCCAAGAAGTTTCGTAAAGATTGGTTCATAAATATGGCCTCTAGTCTGAGCTGTATAGAAGATGTGTACAAAAAACTGATTAGACCTAATTTCGGTACAAAATGGCCACTGGCAGCCATCTTGAATTTTAGACCGCACCCAGAAACACTCGTTCTCGTCCCAAGGTGATAATAAAGGTACCCAAGACATTTCGTGAAGATCAGTTCATAAATACAGACTCTAGTCTGAGCCGTATTGACATGTGTACTTACTGTGTGTAAGTCGCACTGAAAAAATCAAAGTTCATCTAATTTGCATAATTTCTGCACGAGAAAAAAACCCGTATTATATGTGATGCATCCCATGGTACTAAACATTCACACAAAATAATTATTCAAATCAGGGCTTTCATAAGGAAGTTATGTGCAAAAATCTGATTGCACCTAATTTTGTACAAAATGGCTGCCATCGGCCATCTGGAATTTCGGACCGGACCCAAAAACACTCGTTCTCGTCCCACGGTGATACCCAAGGTACCCAAGAAGTTTCGTAAAGATCGGTTCATAAATACGGCCTCTAGCCCGAGCCGTATTGGCATTTGCACTTACAGTGCTGAAAGTAACCCCAAAAAACATCAAGATTAGTCTAATTTGCACAATTTACGTACGAGAAAAAAACCCGTATTATATGTGATGTATCCCATGGTACTAAACATTTATACAAAACTTTATTCAAATCAGAACTTTCATACAGAAGTTCTGTACAAAAAGTTAAAAAATTTATAGTAATTTATATATTTTTTATACTTACCAATGACCCAGACATAGCTGGTGCTAACTCTTAAAATATAGGGCCAAACACAAATTTTGCCCCCCAATCCCCAAAATTTGCATCTAAAACTAAAGAAAACATGTCCTGAAAGGCCCTCCACACTTCGCCCCTACTGCGCATGCGCAGTGTCAAGGACGTTCCGAAATTGGCGCCATTAATCATTCTAATAACCAGTGCCTGGTAAGCACTATGTACTCAGCGGGGAGGCAAGAGTTCCCAACTCCTGGGAGGGCCATCCCCGTCTGGGTCATTGGTAAGTATAAAAAATATATAAATTACTATAAATTTTTTAACATTTTTATACTGTACCAATGACCCAGACTTAGCTGAATAGTAAAAAGGCTGGAGGGCCAAGGACATAGAGCAAAATGGAATACGCTCAATAAAATAAAATAGAGTCATCCCCTGTAGGGAAAAAGAAGTAATAGGCCTTACATGTATCTTTCTTATTTATGATAAATTAGAAAGATACAACACCTTCCAAAATTGAGCTTCATACATCCATGTACTCTATTAATATCCAATATAATCCTTATACTAATAATTTTTAAAGTAAGCCAATAAATAAAGTAAGTCTAGAGAACAGAGACTCTTATACTCCTAAAAGTGTCTGAGGATTGCATAATCATGTCCGTTGACATATGCAATATTCAAAAGCTATACTTTAAAAACTAAGACTTGAATGAATTTTAAAAACCTAAACTTCTCACTAAACAACCATCCCAATAACAGCTCAGAATTACTAACTCCGGAGGAGGTATCCCCTTGTTTTCATAGTAAAACAGGTGACCCAAGGGAACACCCTCCCCCCCCCCCTTTTTCTTGCCCTGGGTCAAATAGCCCAGAGCGAAGAGGGCAGCCGAACGGAGACACTGCCGAAACAGACAGCCTACCTAGCTATAGTAGCAACTGTTAAGTGAATGACATTCTGAGCAGTAGATAATAGACCTAACAATAGAGGCCTCCAGAAATGGACTCGATATTTCTGAGATAAAATTCATGAATGTGGATGGCTGAGCGCAATGAGCGGCCTTCAAAAATCTATAATAGCGACACTATTAATGTAAGCCCAAGAAGTAGAAGAACTCTTACTTCATGAGCCGAAATCTTAAGCACAACTGCTAAGTCAATGATATACCATAAGCAGTACCGATAGTTAATAGAATCCATTAACAATAAAATGGAGCGTAACGTCCTTCTACTATACATCAAAGACAGAAGAAGCTTACGCCCATAGTAATAAACAGACATCTGTTTATAAATACATAAACTGTACCCGGAAAGAGTAAAGGCCTATGCCCATACGAAGACGGAAGGACCTTAAAATAATAGGTTCCGGATAATAGGAGCCTAACTCTTATGCAACAATCCAACCTAAATAGTAACGGAAGTATTGATTCCGAAACTACGAAAGTGAAAATCATCCATCGATAGTGCATGAAACTCACTGACTCTACAGTAAAAGAGAAACCAACAGAATTACTGTCTAAAAGGTCAGAATTTGAAAATTACTGTTTCCAGAGGCTCAAATGATTACTTAGCTAAATAAGAACCGAAGTTAAAATCCGTATAGGAATTTAATCTAAAGATTCTAAGTCTATTTATCAAAAAGTTACTAACTGACTTAGATAAAGAGACAAAAGACTCAATTGTAAACTATCGTAGAGTGCATAGGTATGAGGTAACATAAACCTATAACCTAAATAATAACAGGCTGCAGTAGATCTTGTGAAACAAGTATACTAAAAAATAGCAATGAGTAGTATGGAGGGATCAACAATATGAACATAATGATCCCTACACCACGACGGAAGAGCCTCCACTTTAGCCGCATAGAATAGCGAAAAAGAGGATCTCCTATAGAAAGAAATCGCGTCCAAAGCTCGTCCAGTACAGTGCTTACAATGCAATACGGACCACACAACGGAATACATGAAGGTTGCGACCTTGCTGGTTGTGATAAAGATGACACGATTTACCCAGTGAAAAAGATCCTCACATAGAGGAAGATTTCACGTTAAGACCCACAGTAGACAAGAGAGTAAATTACTCATAATCTCTGTGAAGATAGAGATGCTATCAACAGAAATGTATTGTGGTTGTTTATCTTAGCAATACCTGCTAAAACAACAGCGCCGGAGGATACGCGTATCCTATCATTCCGTCCTATAGATCAATAGAGCGTTAACAATATTAACTCAGAGATCTGGACAAGCCAACACATACGTCTGCAATTGATTAGCAAGCTGTGTCATAAATAAATCATCATTGGGCGCTCCCATAGATAGCAAATCTGATTGAATACTTGTTTGTTGAGAGTCCATTCTGACAGCAACAAGCGACCCGTAAGAGAACGGGAGTCCGATAAAACAATCAGACGACCCGGAATATGACGGACCAAAACTGAACTTGGTGTACTATAACCAACAGACGGATTCTTTCCATTAAATTGAATAACGGAAACGAAAGAGTGCCTCCCTGGTTCCGGAGATACGCCACTACTGTCGAATTAAAGGACAGGAATTTGGGCATGCGTTTCTGAATAATGTTCATGCAATGACATGAAGCAAGCCTAAAAAACATTATTCCGCGGAAGAAAACTGATTGCTAAAAGACTGCGGAATCCAAAGACCCTGGCACTTCGAATCCGTAGGGATCAGTATTATATCCCAATCTGTTTGACTGGCAACCGTCATAACAGCCACACTCGGGTCCGGCAACTGCGGCGGCACTCTCTGAGTCAACCACCGAATGTTTGCCCCAGTCTGAATCTCTTGTAACACTAGATAGACAAGAGAACGTGTAAATCGAGCAATTCATGGATTGCCGAAAAGTTGCCGTCGAAGAGAAGCTCCTCCGAGAACGAAGCGACTCTGAGAGAGTTCTTAACCTTACTATCCACGCGTGTGGATGTAGCTAGGGCTGCGTCACGTCTAACTAACTCCAATCAGCCACTGAAGGGCGGAGTTATACGTGAACAAACTACTGCCCTCAAAAGAAATTACATTGAGAATAATATCCTGTAAATCTTTTCTTGAAGACGTAATGATAACGCCTCAGAAAGGCGGATTACGTATAATAAAGCGTCTAAGTTAAGTCTACTATACATAATGTCGTTCCCAACATTGAAATTGGAAAAGACATAAACGGCGAAAAAGAATATATGCAGTCTTAATCACACCGTCTAGACGCATATGAACTCTCGGTATGCCCTGCTCTGCCAAAATAAACTATTTGTATAAATGATAAAATGGCAGAAATGAGCAACGCGGACAAGAAACTAAACTATCATGCTTAGTAGCAGGCTTGTATATATATATATATAGCGTCGAAAAATAAAACACATGTTGTAATGACAATATTGGACTGCGTCGGTAAGTCAGGGACAATGTCCCTGAACCGATCGAAAAATCCGAGTCCAATGATGCTATAAGTCTCTTATCCAAGATCGCAGCAATGAAGTCCGAAATAATAATCACTGGAAGATAATGCCAGAAGATATGAAAGGCATCTTCCGATACTACTAAAGGGAAAACTCGAAATCTTTCGAATCCCTTTCGCCATCCTGTCGGACCCTATAAAGCGTTCGGTCGTCCTTACCTGATGCAACCGCGGACCGCACCGACCCAGCGCCGTCGGATAATTCCTGATTCGACCGAGAAACTGTCAATTGCTGGGATGCTGCGAAACAACTGTGCTAACTCGGATAGCACGTCCGTCACTGAGGCCTGAGGAGAAGCGGTCTTACGATGCATTGCCGCTGGAAGCTCCGTGATCGTTACCCCGTGCATACTACCAATATGCGAGCGAACGGAGTGTATAGGCCTCGTGTCCCTTGGCTACCGGATGGCGCGACCTATTCGCCGTGGAATCACTGAATGCCGAAACTGATCGGATACTCGAGGTCACGTAGCCAATGTGCGGTCGTGTGCCCTGCTGTGAGGATGAGGAAGCATTAAAGACAGTCTCTGGGACTGTCAATATAACGGAGCGTCCCGACCAACGGACATATGCTCCGAATGTAAAATATCTGAACCACAACATGCGGTCCCCTATGTTGTTGGGCGAGAGAGGGACCTCTCTCGCTCACAGCCCGGACGGACCTGGACAAGCCAGGAACCGGACTAACAGGCTTCCTCCGATCTGTCCTCAATCTGCCGTCACTGGGTGAGTACTAAAGTAATTAAAGTGCTCGCATCACCCAAATCTCCTTCCTAGACCGCAACGGACGAACCCGGCAGCCGAACCATTCGATGAATGTACGCTACACCGGGTGAGCTAGCGAATGTCACTCCGTAGGCGATAGACATATTCCATGAGCACTTATTGCCGCTAACTCTTCATTAACTATGACGACAGAGGCACACTTTTGAAAGACATCTCCATAACTCTTCGAACAAGAAACCAGAAATGCTTGGTTAGCAAGCATAAAATAATAATATATATAGCGTCGTTCAATAATTCGAAAGTTTGTGTGACATTATTGGACTATGTCGGAACTGAGGGACGATGTCCCTGAACCGAACCAAAAATTTCTAAGTCCACCGACGCTATCAGTTTCTTATCCGGCATCGCAGCATTCTGGTCCGACGAAAGAAGCTGTAGAAGACCAAGTCAGATGACATACACAACAGCATATGTTGTTCCGAAAGGGAAAGCTCGAATCCTCCGAATCCCTTTCGGTATCCCGTCGGACCGGATGAAACTTTCGGACGTCCGTACCCGCTTCCGCGGAGCGTCCCGACCCAGCATCGTCGGATAAAATATATGCGACAGATTCAGTTGATGCTGGGATGCTGCGATAAACTGTGCTATTAAGGAAAGCACGTCCGTTCCCGAGGCCTGTGCAGTAGCGGTCTTACGATGCATTGCCGCCGGAAGCTCCGTGTACGTTGACTCCCGCACACTTCCTATGCAAACGTCCGGAGTCTGCAGGCCTCGTGTCCCTGGCTACCGGATGGTGTGACCTGGTCGCAGAAGAATCCTTGATCGGCGAAGCTGGTAATATATCGGCGGTCACGCAGCCAAGGTGCGGTCGTGTGCGCTGACGAGAAGAGGAAGCCTTAGCAGTCTCAGCGGACTGCCTATACAACGGAGCGTCCCGAGCGACGGACGTATGCTCCGCTTGCGACACATTTTGTACCACAACAATTGGGGCCAGATGTTGTTGAACGAGAGAGGGGCCTCTCTCGCTTGCCGTCCGGATGGACCGGAACGAGCTATGAACCGGACTAAAAGGCTTCCTGCGTTCTCCCTCCGATCCGCCGTCACTGGGTGTGCATTAAGTTAATTTATAGTGCTCGCATCACCCCAAAATTCCTTCTAGACCGCAACGGACGAACCCGGCTGCCGAACCATTCGGTGAATGGACGCTACACCGGGCGAGCTAGCGGACGTCAAAGGCCGTCGAACCTACTAGGGTCCTCTTAGGCAATTGGCGTATTTACATGAGCACTTATCCGCTAGCCCTTCATTAATTGTGACGACGGAGGCACACTGTTGGAAGACATCACAGATACATCACCCTAATCTTGATCGTCTGAAATAGAAATTGATAAAGTAGAGTGACCCTGCGGGGAAAGGACCGGAGTGTCCAAATCCCCAATAACATACCGTGACATACGCTTCCCATATTGTCATCGAAATCATACGATACGGAACAGGAGTTAATGCGAGTACACTGACCACATATAGAATGATAATAAAGTCAGAGGAAGACTTCCTCTTAAAACAATTGATCAATATCCTTTCAGTGTGAAAAGAAAACAAGTCCTGGTACTCGCACTAACCCCTGGCAATCAAAATACATAATAATAATATGATCCATTAATATAGAAAAAATAATTGAAATCAAAATATTTTGAAAAAATATTTTTTCAAAACAGCCCAAGTTTCTGAAAAGTAACGTTGAGCCCCAATGGATCCCAAGCCTAAGTGTGGACAAAAATTTTAAAAATATTTTAAACAATTTATTCAACACTTACGAACAATAATAATGTATCTAGTTATGATTAAAATAACATCAAGATATTATTTTTTAGAAATCCCCCCCTCACACAGAGGGCTGTTGTAAATATAAACAATGAGTGTAAAAACACTAAAATAAGACTCCAGGCACCCAGGCCCGAAATCAGTTACCAAAAATACACTATCTGATGCAAAACAGAGACTTCCAGGGAAGAAACTGCAGAACATCAGATGGTAGATGCAGAACACAACGCCTAACCACCCGTAGGTGAAGACGTAAACATGGGGAAAGAACAGAATTCATTCTGTTATTCAGCTAAAACTCCCAAGAAAATTTAGTAATAATAATTACAAAAACTATGCCAAAAGCATGGGAGAATAGCAAGGGGGAACTTAAAGGACAGGGAGAGAGGAAAACACTTAAAAAACAGTGTAACTAAATAATCAGAATGACAACAAAATGGCTGCTGCCTTGAAAATAGGTAACTTAACATAATTTCATTAAAAAATTTTAAGTTACAGCCCTGATAATATTCTGTCACACATTCTTTTCCTCTCCTCCTTCTCTATCCTCCTTAGAATCACCATTTCACTAATATTTATGTGTCTGGCATCATTTAAACTGAGATTTATAAGCACAAAGATCAGTCAGATGTTAACTGATGAAGGGCCAAACTTAGAATGATTAATGGCGCCAATTTCGGAACGTCCTTGACACTGCGCATGCGCAGTAGGGGCGAAGTGTGGAGGGCCTTTCAGGACATGTTTTCTTTAGTTTTAGATGCAAATTTTGGGGATTGGGGGGCAAAATTTGTGTTTGGCCCTATATTTTAAGAGTTAGCACCAGCTATGTCTGGGTCATTGGTACAGTATAAAAATACTGATTTTTGCATCATCGGTACAAAATGGTCACTGGCAGCCATCTTGAATTTCGGACCACACCTAAAAACACTCGTTCCCATCCCAGGGTCATAACAAAGGTACACAAGAAGTTTCGTAAAGATCGGTTCATAAATACGACCTCTAGCCCGAGCCATAGCCAATTGTTGACGTACGGACAGACGGACAGACGGACGGACGGACGGACGGACAGACGGACGATGGACGACGGGCCATGACAATAGCTCAAATTTGACTTCGTCAAAGTTGAGCTAAAAATGTGATTTCCCATAGGCTTTCCATGGTAACTACAGTTAAAACTAGAAGTCCTGTCATGAAATGCTCACAAATAGCACGTCGATCTGCATGTTAATCTATGCGTTATGACCATAGTAAGGCTATCAAATTCTGTACATATGGCCCATGCACAAGCAATGTTTCAGCCAATGGACCTCCGGGTAACCCGGATGTCCATTGGCAGAAACATTGCCTGTGTTTGCTATGTGTAACCAGGAGAACCTGCCATGTTTTGGATGCCATTCGATATGGCGATTGTGCGCAATTCCAACGCGCAATTAAGCCTAGATAAGCACACAGTTCGTGACAGGACTTCTAGTTTTAACTGTATATTTTGGCCATGTTTGAAACATAACATCAAGATTACATGAGGATCATTGGTAGAAGGTGTCCCTGTCCTCAATCATGTGAAGTTTCAAACCATTTGACTTTTGTAGTTTCAGAGGGGAAGATTTTTGCAAAATCCATCAGTCAGAAGAATCAGAGAATATCTCTAGTGAACATATTTTCCAACCAATGGGAACAAAAAAGAGGAATGTTTGTAGAGGGCTTCCTATAGACCATTCCTGCAAAGTCTGGTTCACGTTGGCTCAGTAGTTCCAGAGAAGAAGATGAAAATGTGATTTCCCATAGAGCTTCTATAGTAACTATAAGCCACAATTGTGACCATGGTTGCAACACGATCAACATTAAATGATGATCGTTGGTAGAGGGTGTCCCAGTCATCAACCACGCAAAGTTTCAAAACATTTGGCCCTGCGGTTTCAGAGGAGATTTTTCAAAATCCACCAATGGGAATCCAAATGAAAGTGTCAATGACACTGTAGCTCAACTTGACAAACTTGAACTTGGTAAGTTATAAATGAAATGGCAAAATTGAAGATCATTGGTACCAATGTCATTTTTTTTGCCAGTGGCAACATTTTTTGACAGAAACCGAAGAAAATCGATAGCTCCCATCCAGAGGCCTCCCCAAACAAGCATGCCAGGTTTCAAAGCAATCCAATCATAAATGTGCCCTGAAGGGTGTACAAAAGGGAAATATTGTGGTCTGACTAGACTAAATTCTAAGAACGTTGGCCGTGGCAACATTTTTTGACGGGAATGGAAGAAAATCGATAGCTCCCATCTAGAGGTCACCGTAAATAAGCATACCAGGTTTCAAAGCAATCTAATCATAAATGTGCCCTGTAGGGTGAGCCAAAGGGAAATATAGTGGTCTGACTAAACTAAGTTCTAAGAACGTTGGCCGCGTCAACATTTTTTGATGGAAATTGAAGAAAATCGATAGCTCCCATCTAGAGGTCTCCCCAAACAAGCATAACAGGTTTCAAAGCAATCAAATTATAAATGTGCCCTGTAGGGTGTGCCAAAGGGAAATATTGTGGTCTGACTAGACTAAATTCTAAGAACGTTGGCCGTGGCAACATTTTTTGACGGGAATGGAAGAAAATCGATAGTTCCCATCTAGAGGTCACCGTAAATAAGCATACCAGGTTTCAAAGCAATCTAATCATAAATGTGCCCTGTAGGGTGAGCCAAAGGGAAATATAGTGGTCTGACTAAACTAAGTTCTAAGAATGTTGGCTGCGGCAACATTTTTTGATGGAAATTGAAGAAAATCGATAGCTTCCATCTAGAGGTCACCCCAAACAAGCATGCCAGGTTTCAAAGCAATCCGATCATAAATGTGCCCTGTAGGGTGTGCCAAAGGGAAATATTGAGTCTTCTGACTAAACTAAGTTCTAAGAACGTTGGCCGCGTCAACATTTTTTGATGGAAATTGAAGAAAATCGATAGCTCCCATCTAGAGGTCTCCCCAAACAAGCATAACAGGTTTCAAAGCAATCAAATTATAAATGTGCCCTGTAGGGAGTGCCAAAGGGAAATATTGTGGTCTGACTAAACTGAGTTCTAAAAACGTTGGCCGCGGCAACATTTTTGGCGGAAATTGAAGAAAATTAAAAAATTTATAGTAATTTATATATTTTTTTTACTTACCAATGACCCAGACTTAGCTGGTGCTAACTCTTAAAAATATAGGGCCAAACACAAATTTTGCCACCCAATCCCCAAAATTTGCATCTAAAACCAAAGAAAAACATGTCGTGAATGGCCCTCCACACTTCACCTCTACTGTGCATGCGCAGTGTCAAGGACGTCCCGAAATTGGCGCCATTAATCATTCTTGTAACCAGTGCCTGGTAAGCGCTATGTACTCAGCGGGGAGGTATGAGTTTCCAACTCCTGGGAGGGCCATCCCCGTCTGGGTCATTGGTAAGTATAAAAAATATATAAATTACTATAAATTTTTTAACATTTTTATACTGTACCAATGACCCAGACTTAGCTGAATAGTAAAAAGGCTGGAGGGCCTAGGACATAGAGCAAGTTGAAATACGCTCAATTATATAAAATAGAGTCATCCCCTCTAGGGGAAAAGGAGTATTAGGCCTTACATGTATCTTTCTTATTTATGATAAATTAGAAAGACACAACACCTTCCAAAATTGAGCATCATAACATCCATGTACTCTATTAATATCCAGTATAATCCTTATACTAATAATTTTTAAAGTAAGCCAATAAATAAAGTCTAGAGAATAGAGACTCTTTATACTCCTTAAAAGTGTCTGAGGATTGTATAATAACGCCCGTTTGACACGTGATATATTCAAAAGCTATACTTTAAAAACTATGACCTGAATGAATTTTTAAAACATAAACTTCTCACTTAAAAGCCATCCCAGTAACAGCTCAGAATTACTAACTCCGGAGGAGGTATCCCCTTGTTTTCATAATAAAACAGGTGACCCAAGGGACCCCCCCCTCCCCCCCCCTCCCCCCCCCCCTTTTTCTTGCCCTGGGTCAAATAGCCCAGAGCGAAGAGGGCAGCAGGACGGAGTCACTGCCGGAACAGAAAGCCTACCTAGCTATAGTAGCAACTGTTAAGTGAATGACATTCTGAGCAGTAGATAATAGACCTAACAATGGAGGCCTCCAAAAATGGACTCAATATTCTGAGATAAAAATTCATGAATGTGGATGGCTGAGCACAATGAGCAGCCTTCAAAAATCTATAATAGCAACACTATTAGTGTAAGCCCAAGATGTAGAAAGAGCTCTTACTTCATGAGCCAAAATCTCAAGCACAAACTGCTGAGTCAATTATATACCATAAGCAGTACCGATAGTTAATTGAATCCATTAGCAATAGAATGGAGTGTAATGTCCTTCTATTAGGCATCAAAGACAGAAGAAGCTTACGTCCGTACTAATAAACTGATATCTGTTTATAAATACGTAAACTCTAACAGGACAGAGTAAAGGCCTATGCCCGTACAAAGACGGAAGGACCTTAATAACAATAGGTTCCGGATATTATTAGGAGCCCGACTCTTAACCAAAAATCCAACCTAAGTAGTAAAGGAAGTAGTGTTTCCGTCACTACAAAAGTGAGAATCGTCCACCATAGTGCATGAAGCTCACTGACTCCTCAGTAAAAGAGAAGACTAACAGAATTACTGTCATAAAAGGTCAGAATTTGAAAACTACTGTTTCCAGAGGCTCAAATGATTACTTAGCTAAATAAGAACCGAAGCTAAATTCCGTATAGGAATTTAATCTAATGATTCTAGGTCTATTTATCGAAAAGTTTCTAACTGACTTAGATAAAGAGACATAAGACTCAATTGTAAACTATCATAGAGTGCATAGGTATGAGATAACATAGACCTATAACCTTAATAGTAACAGGCTGCAGTAGATCTTGTCAAACAAGTATACTAGAAAGTTGCAATGTCTAGTATGGAGGGATCAAAAATATCAACATAATGATCCCTACACCAACAACGGAAGAGCCTCCAATTTAGCCGCATAGTATAGCGAAGAAGAGGTTCTCCTACTGTAAGAAATCACATCCAAAGCTCGTCCTGAACAATGCCTGCCATGCAAGAAGGACCACACAACGGAATACGTAAAGGTTGAGACCTTGTGGGTTGTGATGAAGTTGACACGATTTCCCCAGCGAAAGAAGATCCTCTAATGGAGGAAGTTTTCGCAGTAAGTCCCACAGTATACACCTGAGTAAATTTACCCACGGTCTCTGTGAAGACAGAGATGCTATCAACAGAATTGTATTATGGATGTTTATCTTAGCAATACTTGCTGAATCAACAGCGCTGGAGGATACGCATATCCTATCATTCCGTCCTATTAGATCAATAGAGCGTTAACAACATAAGCTCAGGGATTCGGACATGCAAACACATACGTCTGCAAATGAATAGTCAGTTGTGTCGCAAATAAATTATCATTGGGCGTTCCCATTGATAGCAAATCTGACTGAATACTTGTTTGTTGAGAGTCCATTCTGACGGCAACAAGCGACCCTTACGTGAAAGGGAGTCTGCTAATACAATCAGACGACCCGGAATATGACGGACCGAAGCAGAACTTGGTGTACCATAACAAACAGAAGGATTCTTTCTGTTAAATTGAATAACGGAAACGAATGAGTGCCTCCCTGGTTCCGGAGATACGCAACTGTCGTATTATCGGACAGGATTTGGACATGCGTTTCTGAATAATGTTCATCCAATGACATAGTGCAAGCCTAAAGAACATTATTCCCTGGAAGATAAGTGCTTGCGTAGAAACTGCGGAACCCAAAGACCCTGGCACTTCGAATCCGTTGGGATCAATATTGTACCCCAACCTGTTTGACTGGCCTCCGTCATAATCATAAAACTCAGATGCGGCAACTGCAGTGGCACTCTCTGAGTCAACCACCGAATGTTGCCCCAGTCTGAATCTCTTGCTACACTTGATAGACAAGAGAACATGTATATCGAGCAATTCATAGATTGCTGAAGAGTTGCCGTCGAAGAGAAGCTTCTCTGAGACCGAAGCGACTCTGAGAGAGTTCTTCACCTTACTATCCACGCGCGTGGATGTAGCTAGGGCTGCGTCACGTCTAACCAACTCCAGGTTGCCACTGAAGGGCGGAGTTATACGTGGAAAAACTACTGCCCTTGAAAGAAATCACATTGAGGATCATATCCTAGAATTCTTTCTCTTGAAGACGTAATGATAACGCCTCAGTAAGGTGGTCTACGTATGATAAAGCGTCTAAGTTAAGTCTATTAGACATCATTGTCGTTTCCAACATCGTGGTTGGAACTGACATAGACGGCGAAAAAGATAATTCCCAGTCTTCAACCCCGCCATCTAGACGCATATGAACTCTCGGTATGCCCTGTTCTGCCAAAATAAATTATTTCCTAGAATTGATAAAAGGCAGAAGAGCACTGCGGACAAGAAACTAGACTATCATGCTTGGTAGCAAGCTTATATATAGCGTCATTAAATAATTCGAATGTTCTAATGACATTATTGGACTGTGTCGGTAAGTCAGGGACAATGTCCCTGAACCGATCCCAAACTCCGTGTCCAATGACGCTATTAGTCTCTTATCCAGCATCGCAGCAATGTAGTCCGACGGAACAACCTGTGGAAGATAATGCCGGAAGAAATGTATGGCAGCTTCCATTGTTCCGAAAGGGAAAGCTCGAAATCGTCCGAATCCCTTTCGCCATCCTGTCGGACCCTATAAAGTGTTCGGTCGTCCGAACCTGATGCAACAGCGGAGCGCACCGACCCAGCGCCGTCGGATAATTCCTGATCCGACCGAGAATCTGTCGATTGCTGGGATGCTGCGATAAACTGTGCTAACTTGGATAGCACGTCCGTCACTGAGGCCTGTGGAGAAGCGGTCTTACGAAGCATTGCCGCTGGAAGCTCCGTGTTCGTTACCCCGTGCATACTTCTATTATGCGAACGAATGGAGTGTATAGGCCTCGTGTCCCTTGGCTACCGGATGGCGTGACCTGTTCGCCGTGGAATCACTGAATGACGAAGCTGGCCGGATACTCGAGGTCACGTAGTCAATGTGCGGTCGTGTGCGCTGCTGTGAGGATGAGGAAGCATTATCGACAGTCTCTCGGACTGTCAATATAACGGAGCGTCCCAAGCGGCGGACATATGCTCCGAATGCGAAATATCTGTACCACAACATCCGGTCCCATATGTTGTTGTACTAGAGAGGGACCTCTCTCGCTCGCAGCCCGGATGGACCTGGACGAGCTAGGAACCGGACTAACAGGCTTCCTCCGATCTGTCCTCTAATCCGTCGTCACTGGGTGTGTACTAAAGTTTATTATAGTGCTCGCATCACCCAAATCTCCTTCCTAGACCGCAACGGACGAACCCGGCTGCCGAACCATTCGATGAATGGACGCTACACCGGGTGAGCTAGCGAATGTCAACTCCGTCGATCCCACTAGGGACCTCTTAGGCGATTGACATATTCCATGAGCACTTATTGCCACTAGCTCTTCATTAACTATGACGACAGAGGCACACTTTTGAAAGACATCTCCGTAACTTTGTGAACAAGAAACCAGACATGCTTGTTAATAGCAAGCAAATAATAATATATATAGCGTCGTTCAATAAATCGAAAGTTGTGTGACATTATTGGACTATGTCGGAACTGAGGGACGATGTCCCTGAACCGAACCAAAAACTTCTGTGTCCACCGACGCTATCAGTTTCTTATCCGGCATCGCAGCATTCTGGTCCGACGAAAGAACCTCTAGAAGATAAAGTCAGATGACATAAACAACAGCTTATGTTGTTCCGAAAGGGAAAGCTCGAAATCCTCCGAATCCCTTTCGGCATCCCGTCGGACCGGATGAAATTTTCGGACGTCCGTACCTGCTTCCGGGGAGCGTCCCGACCCAGCGTCGTCGGATAATACATGATGCGACAGATTCTGTCGTTGCTGGGATGCTGCGATAAGCTGTGCTATA